>OX439127.1:37880887-37933387 GCA_949318235.1 Ecdyonurus torrentis
ATCATAAATTCTATCGGCACTCTCATTCACTCAAATGCAGTTAGTCAACTTCAGTAGGTTAATGATATACAGAGCAGATGTGAGGAGAATCAAGTGCAAAATTTATGCTGCAACACAAGTTCAATAAGTCAATAAGTTCTATAAGAAAATAAAATGTATTTTAAGAATATTATCATAATCTGACTATTTTATTTTATATTACATAAAAAAAAAATACTTAAAATATTTCTATTATTAACAGAGACTAATCGAGACAAGATCCCAATTATATTCCAAATGAACTAGAAATTAAAAAGAATTCTTGACTTGGTAACTAATAATAAAATAATAATAATTAAAAAAAAAAAAAAAAAAAACTTGAAAGTCATAGTTGAAAGTGTTTGTTAAAACTTAAAAAATAAAATTACAATACAGAAACTGAGATTGATAATGCCGGAGCAAATATTAAATTTACATATCAATTTTACCACTGCATTGTCAATATTGACGCAGCTTAAAAATAAGTTATATTTGTTATATCAACAAAAATACGTTAGTAGATTTTATTTAAACATATATAGCAAAGGCTATATATATATATATATATATATATATATATATATATATATATATATATATATATATATATATATATATATATATATATATATATATATATAAATATATAAATATATATATATATATCAAGGTTTATATATAAACCTTGTATATATATATAAAAATCATTAATGTTCAATTTACTCTTATCCTCAAATAAATAATAATAAAATAGAAAAAAAAAATGAAAAGCTGGTAAATGTCTAGTTTCAAAGGTTAGGTCATCTCAGAAACACCAAGCAGGTTGCCAAAATTATATATTTATAAAATTTGCAATTTAAAGTTTTTCATGAAACCGGATAAAATTACGATGTACTGGATTCATATACAAATAAATTTGACCTGTCAATGTTAAGTGTTTTACTATATTAAATAGGCTTAAACATCAATCAATAAGAATCAATTTACTTCTATTTTTTCAGAAAATACAAATATATATATATATATATATATATATATATATATAATATATTATATAAACTTTTTAAAGCCCTATATGTATATATCGTAAATAAAATAAAAGTTGTATATATACAAAAAGTTGTAAAGAAATAAAAAAAGTCTTATATAAAGTTTTTATTTTATTTTTGTTCACTGTGATTTTTAAACTTTATTCATTATAATACTATTTCATGCTTATATGAATGTAATAAAATGGTAATATTAAATACAATTTATTGTAATAATATAAGCCTTATTTTATAATATTTGTAGTTCATTTTTATTTATACACAGTGTGTAAAAATATATTCAATTACAAAATTTAAGGACTCAAAGCTGATATAATGCATGAAAGTGTAGCATTCAATGTGATTGCCTTTATAGGACAGATTACAAAGATAAGTAATTGGATTAAAAAAGAACGTAATAATGCCTTTGTAGTTAGCTGTACTCTCTTTTAATATAGTCAAGTTACTTTGATGCATTATAATTTGTTCTTTTGTAATGGTAACTAGTTTTTAACGGTGCATTTTTTTTTTTTTTACTTTAAATCCGATTGAATAGTTTGACTATTCATATAGGTTAAAGTTAACCTTCAAAAATATGAAGGGGAAAAAAGTAGTGATGAGAGAAAATTTTGTACATGATATTTTTTATCGTTTTAACCTTTTTTATATAATAAAATATTAACAAAACGTTTAGGACAGTCGTAACATACTGTTATTTAAAATCCTTCAGAATTTTATGGTCAAGAAGATTGAGTGATTTTAATATTGTTAGTAACAGGATTTTTTTTTTAAATATTGTGTGATTTTATAATTTAAATTAAAAACTGTTGGGATATATTATAATTGCAGCCAACGGCAGTATCCACTTGAAAATTTTAAATTAGTTATCCTTAAGCGTTTTTTTTTTTTTTTTTTTTTTTTTTCATTTTCATTTTTTTATTTTAATGTTATTAAATTTGAGCAGCAAATGTTTTGTAATACATGAGCTGATAATGGTGGTGGAAAACAGTATTGGAATTTTTTTGAAGTTTTTTTTAAATTCTTTCTCTCTCTCTCTCTCTCTCTCTCTCTCTCTCTCTCTCTCTGATCAAAGTGATATTGACAGTTTTGATATGCTTATTGAAGCAAAAAGTTAAACATGAAACTGCTAATGAAAGCACAAAATGAACACCGTCAAAACAAAAACAAAAAACAAAAAAAAAAGTTCAATATAATATTTATAATATACATAATAATATAAAAAAAGTACAATATTGTTTGACTTTTGATATTATAATAATAATAAATTAAATTTTATATGACATTATAATTTTAGCTTTGGTTTCATGCAATATTAATTTTATGCATAGAAAATTACCGTTTGAACAGTTAATTTCATTTTATATATTGAATATCGAGATAAAACACGCAATTACCATAAAATTTATTTAATGCAACAAACTAACTATGCATACATTGTCATTATAAAATAGTATAATAATATATCATAAATTTCTACATATAAAATAGTTAATAATAACATAAAATATTATTGTACTAATAAAATAAACTTTTTATTAGTGTTGCTACATGTAAAAAGTTTTGAAATCGAGTTTAAGATTTTTTTTTATGTTGTAAGTATACAGTACATTATACTCTCTAATGCTATAACAATAATATATGACGACAAAAAATATGCTCATATTATATATATATATATATATATATACACACACAAAAGGATTATGTTAATTCATTTATGTAACTTTAAATACCAGATTAAAATAATACCTATACAGTACATTTTACTAAAAGTTACAAATCCTGCCATCAAGAAATGTTGAAGGTATTATGAGTTTTAATGCATTCTTGAGAAAAAAAAATAGTAGAATATAGTTAAATTGCAGCAAAATCATATAATACATTTAATATCTTTAAACTTAGCATTGTCGTAGCCAAATATATATATATATATATATATATATATATATATATATATATATATATATATATATATATATATATATATAATATAAAATTAAGATTAATAACTTTTAACATAATACAGTATACAATTTGTTTTTTAAATTTGGTCTTCGACTGAATAATAAATATATTTGTTCTGGTAAGAACTAGCAAATCTAACAATTTAAATTAAAATTACATAATGCAAACTTATTTAAATACATATTATGAATACATCTTTATAATAATATAAATGGTTTGTTTTAGAGGCCAAAAAAGGTACAAAACCACTTACATGGGCCTCTGACTTTCTTTAAACAATATGCAATAGTTAGAGTATTTCTTCATTATATCTAAATGTTATATACATAATTAACAAAGAAAAATAATAGTAAAGTATAAATTAAACTTTTTAATAGTTATTTCTATACCATTTTTGCTTCATAGAAAAAAAATGTAATTCAATTCAGCATTTTACTATAGTAAAAATATAAAGTATAACTATTGAGACGAAATATTGAGCTAAATACTTACTTTACAGGCTGTACTGTACAGTAATTTTATATTTATCACAAAGTTTATGTCAAAAAAAAATTATTTTCTTAATTTGTTTAATATTTGTAAAGCAACAGTATCTGAAAGATTTCTCCAACTAAAATATTTTCAAGTTGAAAATTATTTAAAAGTTAAAGAGTTCTAACTAAAAAGTTCTCTTTGAGAAATTGATATTTATTATTTGATTTCCCATTACCCAAAGCTTTAACAAACGATTGAATTATATATTATAATTATAATTATGATGTGTAAGTCAAGGAAATTTTATATTTATTTAATTATTATGAATTTTATGGCATAAACACATTGATGTTGAAAATTAAATAAAACTAATATATAAACCGGTTATTGCTTTTTAATAATAGCTAAAATGTAATTTCTCACTATAAGCAATAATAAATTGAAAACGACGAAGTTTTTAGATAAAAATGAACTTTCATAACATGCTATAAATTATTGTTATTTTCATTAGAGTTGTTTGGAATGTCTTGATTTTTTTTTCCACAAACATTATCAAACTTTGTCTCTATGTGTGTCTAGACATCATAAATGATAAAGGGATATAATATATTTATTGTAACGTTTTTTTTTTTTTTTTTTTTTTTTTTTTTTTCAAATTCATTTTCTATTTATAAAAGATAACGTCACACATTTGGGCAAGTTGCAATATTTAACACGAGAGTAGTCTTAAACTGTGACGTGGGTACTTGTATAGGCGGTAAGGTGCCTCACTCTTCCCAAAGGTGTTATATAAATATATTATACATACGACTTATGTGTCACTTTCCCACATTTACAAATTCTGTAAAGTACACGATACGTCTCGTCATATAAATATACAGCTTTGTTTTGTATATATCCAAAAGTGTACACTAAGATTTAAGAGATAAAAAAAAAAAAAGCAAAAACACAATAACATTAATAAATAAAAACGAAGATGTTGCGTCATAAAATGTTGCTCGGATTTTAAATCGTAATTCTGAATGTTTAGCTCTGAAAATGTGTAAAATATTGATTCAACGCTTAGAATAATAATAATAAAAGAACCAATTAAATACTTCAATGAGTTACGCATAACATCCCATAACAAAAATTTGATACTTATATTCGTTATTAAGTATAAAATATTGTTTTTCCAGTTGATCTACTTTTAAGTCAAATTTTATTGTGACATTATAAGGTACGTTATTTAAAAAATATTTTATTTGTATAATTTTAAGTATCCAATTAAAAAACTAATAACGTTGTTTGTTAACAAATTTAATTTATTAATTTATATATATATATATATATATACATTTATAATAAAGCAACTTATAAATTTTAATATGCATACAAAGATGAGAAACTGTTTTATCATTTGGAAAAATAATATTGACAATAAAATAAAGTGAAAGATATCAAGGAAAATAAATAAATAAAGGGGGAAAGAGAATTACACAGCAAAGGTAAAAATACGTAACAGTATTGGGTAAAAAAAAATAATAAAAAACAAAGCAAAAAAAAAAAAAAAAAAAAAAAAAAAAAAAAAAAAAAAAAAAAAAAGACTTCTCATCTTTTGTGAACAGCACTGTGTAGCACTGTGGCTACACTTTTGAGTATACAACAATGTGTCTTGTTGATCATGAAAGTTAGAAGAGCACAAAGTGGTTTTGCAATTTTTTTTTATTTCTACTTCTGTATATAATCTATATAATAAAAGCCAATTCCTTCTTAAAGTATCAGTCTGTTAAGTAATTTATTCACCATTCTTAATGCTTTGCGTAATGGCGTACTGCAAATATTGTGGTAGCAATGAATAAAATATGCATGCATGCAATATTTGAGCCTATTGCATAAAATAAACACACCGCACATACACATGCAGTAAGTTACCACAGAAATTACTCTCCCAACTAATGATTATAATTTTGTTGATAATAATTTGCATTCTTCAAACAACTAAACACAAAAGTATGTAACAAATTTAAAATAAATTCTTTGTGTACTGACATTTATTATTTAACCATACAAAAATAGTTTGTTCTATTTTTAATTGTATACTTTAATGGAAATAACGTGAGCTAAATAAAGTCACAAAGTCAATAAATACTTTGTTTTACGTCAAACAAAAAAAAAAAAATAATAAAAATAAAAATGACAACAACATATAGTTTTTTTTTTTTTTTTTTTTTTTTTTTTTTAATATTACGCATTTATATGATATACGATCATTCTTTTGTACGTTAAATAACTATACTTATAGGCAATTTTTATCATCAAATCATGTCATTCTGATTCGTTTGATGTGCATGGCATCTATTAGTTGTTGTTTTAATTTTCATCTATATCTATATACCTACTTTGACATTTTTTTTATCATTTGTTTACCATTTTATTAAACTATTATTATTTTTTTATTTTATAACAAAAAATTGTCTAATTAATCACAAAACAGTCATCATGTGTTTTCTATCGTTTCAAAATTAAAAAAAAAAAGAAGTTGAATGTAATTTTTTTTTTAATTATTATTATTTAATATGTGTTCCTTCAGCATATATTTGAATGAATTATTTAAAGTGTACAAATTTCACAGACAAAGAGTTTGTCATTTATAAGTACAACTATTATAAGAAAATTTCCAAGATTGTTCTTCACATTTAAGTACATTCATTTGCTGAGATTGAAATCAGTGATTAAGTGAAGTGATAGTGAAAAAGAGCTCTTTTTCCAGTATGTTTATCCAGTATGTAAGTTATACCACATGACTAGTAATTGTATAGTTACAGATTGCATAACTACAGTAAATATTTACCTTTAGAAATCTAATTATTGCTGTAAAACTACTAACTTATTTACTTTTTTTTTTTTTTTTTTTTTTGTAAAAGTGAAAAATAAAACTTTCTGTTGATTTTTTTTTATCCTATATGCAAACTTGCTTTCTTAATATAAAAATTATAGCATAGAACTATAAAGAAAACCATAGTAAAATAACTTCTTTTTTATAAAATGTATTATACTGCTGTGCTTATATTTACCAAAAAATCCAATAGTGATGAAAAGTACGTGCAAAAGAAATAAGATCAACTATTAAAGAAAAAGAATTTAGCACATAATAGTTATCGCCTTAAAAATAAAAAAATGTGGATTAATTTATTTTCCTTTCCCTTTTAACACTATAACATTTTTGAAGTTTTATTTTATTTTAATACGAGTACGAGTAATTTCACCTTTTTTACTTTTTTTGTCACCTTTTTCGCATTTTAAGGTACCATTTCTTCGTTGAAAACAACCTAAAAATACTGTCTATAATACACACACACACACACACACATTATATATATTTTTAACAACAAGTTGAAATTAGATAACAAAGCTGTAAGCTTTTTGTCCACAATAATAAAGAGAAATTTGAGAACGTATTTTAATGTCAATATAGTGATATGGGATAGAAGAGACTCCCCATCAAACATATCAAAATTCAATTTGTGTCAAAGCTTCAAAGAAAAAGAAATAATAATAATAATAAATAAAGTTAGATTATTATTATGGTCTATATATAGTATAACATGAAAGTTATCCTTTACACAACACAATATTGTTTTTATAAGAAATTGAAAAGTATTAATAATATATTATATATATTTGTTTTATATTTAGATACAAATAATTATAATTTAGCAAGAAAATTGGCAATAGAAACGTGTCAATGAACAAGAAATAGTCCAATCAATCTAGAAAGAAAGAAAGAAAGAAAGAAAGAAAGAAAGAAAGAAAGAAAGAAAGAAAGAAAGAAAGAAAGAAAGAAAGAAAGAAAGAAAGAAAGAAAGAAAGAAAGAAAGAAAGAAAGAAAGAAAGAAAGAAAGAAAGAAAGAAAGAAAGAAAGAAAGAAAGAAAGAAAGAAAGAAAGAAAGAAAGAAAGAAAGAAAGAAAGAAAGAAAGAAAGAAAGAAAGAAAGAAAGAAAGAAAGAAAGAAAGAAAGAAAGAAAGAAAGAAAGAAAGAAAGAAAGAAAGAAAGAAAGAAAGAAAGAAAGAAAGAAAGAAAGAAAGAAAGAAAGAAAGAAAGAAAGAAAGAAAGAAAGAAAGAAAGAAAGAAAGAAAGAAAGAAAGAAAGAAAGAAAGAAAGAAAGAAAGAAAGAAAGAAAGAAAGAAAGAAAGAAAGAAAGAAAGAAAGAAAGAAAGAAAGAAAGAAAGAAAGAAAGAAAGAAAGAAAGAAAGAAAGAAAGAAAGAAAGAAAGAAAGAAAGAAAGAAAGAAAGAAAGAAAGAAAGAAAGAAAGAAAGAAAGAAAGAAAGAAAGAAAGAAAGAAAGAAAGAAAGAAAGAAAGAAAGAAAGAAAGAAAGAAAGAAAGAAAGAAAGAAAGAAAGAAAGAAAGAAAGAAAGAAAGAAAGAAAGAAAGAAAGAAAGAAAGAAAGAAAGAAAGAAAGAAAGAAAGAAAGAAAGAAAGAAAGAAAGAAAGAAAGAAAGAAAGAAAGAAAGAAAGAAAGAAAGAAAGAAAGAAAGAAAGAAAGAAAGAAAGAAAGAAAGAAAGAAAGAAAGAAAGAAAGAAAGAAAGAAAGAAAGAAAGAAAGAAAGAAAGAAAGAAAGAAAGAAAGAAAGAAAGAAAGAAAGAAAGAAAGAAAGAAAGAAAGAAAGAAAGAAAGAAAGAAAGAAAGAAAGAAAGAAAGAAAGAAAGAAAGAAAGAAAGAAAGAAAGAAAGAAAGAAAGAAAATTCATGTATAATATTCAAGTTTCTTGAAATAAGCGAAACCATATAAGAAAATGTACGCACATTTCATAAGAGGTAAACATTTAAGCTTTGACTTTCGACATCTTTAAAATAAAACAGAGGGCCAAAAATTAGTCAGTAAATATTTTTCCAACTCCAACTCCCCCTGGAATATTTATTTCATTTAACTCTAGCACATCATAAAATTAAAAATACAAAAAGGTATTATAATACACACACACACACACACACACATATTATATATATATATATATATATATATATATATATATATATATATATATATATATATATATATATATATATATATATATATATATTATACACACAAGGCTGCATTATGTATTGAATAGTACATGTTTCGTAGGATTAAATATTTTCTTCAAAACTTTTTAATCAATACTATAGTAAAAATATAATATGTTTTATTACGACAGTCATAGTTAATGAGAAGAAATATAACATGTGGTGGCAAATAATATAAAATTGATTTTTATATATAAATTTATATTTCATGAATAGAAAGCATTTGTATAATTTTTGATTGGTCTTCTTTTTATGAGGTGGCTGTGGTTAAAAATTGTCTCTATACACCTGTTTCAATTCACATTGCGTGACCCCTCTTACTTACTTTTATTTTAATATTTTAGTTAGATAATAATATTGCTTTCCGAAGTTTTTAAAAATTACATATTTCATATTATATCAAAACTTTGAATCGTGAATCATCAAAGTTATTAATAAGAACCTTGACGCTCTATCACGCGCGTTTAGTGGAGTAATCAGTGGAGAGTTGGGGAGTTCTCTCTCTCTACTCATGGGAAAGGATTGGAATAAAGAAAAAAAAATATTGCAAAAAATGCGTTTTTTTTTTTTGGCAAAAACATAAATAATAATAAAATAAAAATTGCTCTAATTTATTTTACTAAAATCAATGTCATTATATTATTGCTCCATAAGGTCGTTATTTGTCCTCGATTGAGTCTTAACAAAATTGAACTTTATTTTTTGTGTAGGTCATTATCAAATGGTACGGCACTGGCTCATTTAATTGCTGAGTAATTCATTCTCTTTAGAGTTTATTTGCAAACGTATATCAGATTTGTGCTACATTTTTATTTGATAAGGGTAGACAATCCCATTATAGAAATGCAAAACACTGCAAAATATACTGGTATATATATTTTGTAGACGCTTGCGTCAAACATTATCAACCTTTTTTTCTTTGATAAAATATCATTTATCAAATCGTCAAAACTTACAAAAAATATGTATTTCGCTATTCATTCATTATCAATACATTTTGCCTTTTTTTTTTTTCAAATAGTAATATACATACATTACGACAAGCTTAATATTTTACATTCATTGAAGGATGTTTTTATTTATTATTTAATTATAATTATCACACTGTTTCTTTGGCATGTTAATTATAACCATGTATAAATATTAAATTATTCACTAAAATATCGTGGTTTATAGTCACGCACACTAATAAAAGTTATTCATTTCTTTTTAATTATTTTAATAATTAAAAACTCTCCTGCTATTTTAAATTTTATTTTAAACATTAACTACTTTTTATTAAAAACGTATGACAATAAAGAAAAAAAAAAGCGCAAAGATAAATTTCTTGCCTTTATAAAATAAAACTTAAATTACCAACAGAAAAACAGTCCCATGTGCATTACTATACAAATTTAAGTATTAAAAAAAATACATTTATTTATGTTGTCTATGTCAGCTATGTGCATTTATGTTCAAGAAAGACTATCTAGCTGCTTCTCGTGTGGATTATTGATCTTGCACAGTGTCTTTATATGGCAGCTCTATACTTGCACGTCGCACGTTCTTTTACATTCGTTGCATGGTCAGCTATATAGCCACGATTTTATCCCTCCATCCTCCTTTCCTTTCTCCTCTCTATACTTCTCCTTCACTTCACTTACACATAATGTTATGAAATATGAATCGGAATATTATTCACCCCTCTATATACAGTTAAGAGCACTTGTTTGAGTTTTTATACTCATATTTTTCTCGTTTTTATATAAAAGCTATATTACATGGCAAATTAAGTATGTTCCGTGCCATTTAAAGTCTCGTTAGAAAAAAAAGTTCATATTTTAACAATAAATAGCCATAAATTGTAATTGTATTACTCAGATTTTCAATCTATTAATTATTATTAGTTTTTGTTTGTATGTTTTAAATTTTTGAGCATAAAAGGTAATTTAAGTTATAAGCATCGCAAAATATTTTCATTAATAACGTTACTGGTGTATAAACTGGAGGTTATATCATATTACGCGTTTTGTAATTTAGCAATTAACTCAGATTATTATCCATTACGTAATCATTCCTGATTTGATAAAATTGGATCAATTTTATAATTACATTTTAATTTCAGGTTTTCAAATTTAACTCAATTTTGCTGAAATCAATTTCACAAATGTGTTTTTTAAAAAATAATAATAATGAAATAAGCTAAATGACATCAACCCTTTCTGTTTATTTTTATAAATTTATTTTTAAAGTTTCATGTGGGAGTGTAGTGAAAGGAGTGTACAGTACGTAAAAACAAAATCAATTAAGTGGAGTGTTTGTATGAATAGTTATTCAATAGTTATTCATTTTCTTTAATCTTAAAATAATACTTTTAATGAAAGGGTTTAGCTTTCGTGTTACACCGTGTTATATAAGCAGTAAACTGACATTGAAAAGGAATTCGGCTCGACCGGGACTCGAACCCGGATCTTTGGTTTCCCAGACCACTGCGTTAACCATTACGCTACCGAGACTCCTTCCAATCCAACATCATTCACTGCTCATATATAGTCAGCTTTCGCTGCTTGCCATGCGCGTGCCTTCGTTGGCGCGACATTTTAAACTGCTAAGCAGTCATGGCGGGTGCTCTTGCGAGCTATATGCCTCCACGTAGAGGAAAGGGTTTAGCTTTCGTGTTACACCGTGTTATATAAGCAGTAAACTGACATTGAAAAGGAATTCGGCTCGACCGGGACTCGAACCCGGATCTTTGGTTTCCCAGACCACTGCGTTAACCATTACGCTACCGAGACTCCTTCCAATCCAACATCATTCACTGCTCATATATAGTCAGCTTTCGCTGCTTGCCATGCGCGTGCCTTCGTTGGCGCGACATTTTAAACTGCTAAGCAGTCATGGCGGGTGCTCTTGCGAGCTATATGCCTCCACGTAGAGGGCAGTTATGAGAGTTTGTAATTTAACGCCTATTTTACACGGGTAGTTTTAATGAAAGGGTTTAGCTTTCGTGTTACACTGTGTTATATAAGCAGTAAACTGACATTGAAAAGGAATTCGGCTCGACCGGGACTCGAACCCGGATCTTTGGTTTCCCAGACCACTGCGTTAACCATTACGCTACCGAGACTCCTTCCAATCCAACATCATTCACTGCTCATATATAGTCAGCTTTCGCTGCTTGCCATGCGCGTGCCTTCGTTGGCGCGACATTTTAAACTGCTAAGCAGTCATGGCGGGTGCTCTTGCGAGCTATATGCCTCCACGTAGAGGGCAGTTATGAGAGTTTGTAATTTAACGCCTATTTTACACGGGTAGTTTTAATGAAAGGGTTTAGCTTTCGTGTTACACCGTGTTATATAAGCAGTAAGTATAGTAAGCATATAAGCCGAATTCCTTTTCAATGTCAGTTTACTGCTTATATAACACGGTGTAACACGAAAGCTAAACCCTTTCATTAAAACTACCCGTGTAAAATAGGCGTTAAATTACAAACTCTCATAACTGCCCTCTACGTGGAGGCATATAGCTCGCAAGAGCACCCGCCATGACTGCTTAGCAGTTTAAAATGTCGCGCCAACGAAGGCACGCGCATGGCAAGCAGCGAAAGCTGACTATATATGAGCAGTGAATGATGTTGGATTGGAAGGAGTCTCGGTAGCGTAATGGTTAACGCAGTGGTCTGGGAAACCAAAGATCCGGGTTCGAGTCCCGGTCGAGCCGAATTCCTTTTCAATGTCAGTTTACTGCTTATATAACACGGTGTAACACGAAAGCTAAACCCTTTCATTAAAACTACCCGTGTAAAATAGGCGTTAAATTACAAACTCTCATAACTGCCCTCTACGTGGAGGCATATAGCTCGCAAGAGCACCCGCCATGACTGCTTAGCAGTTTAAAATGTCGCGCCAACGAAGGCACGCGCATGGCAAGCAGCGAAAGCTGACTATATATGAGCAGTGAATGATGTTGGATTGGAAGGAGTCTCGGTAGCGTAATGGTTAACGCAGTGGTCTGGGAAACCAAAGATCCGGGTTCGAGTCCCGGTCGAGCCGAATTCCTTTTCAATGTCAGTTTACTGCTTATATAACACGGTGTAACACGAAAGCTAAACCCTTTCATTAAAACTACCCGTGTAAAATAGGCGTTAAATTACAAACTCTCATAACTGCCCTCTACGTGGAGGCATATAGCTCGCAAGAGCACCCGCCATGACTGCTTAGCAGTTTAAAATGTCGCGCCAACGAAGGCACGCGCATGGCAAGCAGCGAAAGCTGACTATATATGAGCAGTGAATGATGTTGGATTGGAAGGAGTCTCGGTAGCGTAATGGTTAACGCAGTGGTCTGGGAAACCAAAGATCCGGGTTCGAGTCCCGGTCGAGCCGAATTCCTTTTCAATGTCAGTTTACTGCTTATATAACACGGTGTAACACGAAAGCTAAACCCTTTCATTAAAACTACCCGTGTAAAATAGGCGTTAAATTACAAACTCTCAATACTTTTAATATTTTAAACTATTTTTAATGGAATTGGTTGAAAGCTTAGAATCAATTATTTTATGGTATCTGACGTGTATAAATTTGTAATGCATAAATTTATTATTTTGTTTTGTTTGTTCCATGTAAATATGTACATAAAGGATATGAATGAGAGACAACGTATATAATACTATGTCTCTACTATAACATACGAGATTTAGTTGGCAAACAAAATGACATGTCATTGTAGCTCATGTCATGTATTTTATTATTAAAATATTTAGTCATCATAAAATCAACAATGTTTTATAATATATTAAAAATAAATATAAAGATAAATTTCAACTAGCATGTTCAATACACTCAAAATCGATTTAAAACTTGTTTTTTGTCATTATTTTAAATGACAAACAGGAAATAAATTGGTAAGATATAAATAATAATAATAATAATATATAATAAATTTATTTATATATAATGTGATTGTTTTGTTTAATCACACTGAAATATAAGATTATGACATTTGAAATAAGTACAGGAATTATGGTAACGCTATAAAAAAAAGAATAGAAAAAAAAATGAAAGAAAGAAAGAAAGAAAGAAAAAAGAAAAGAGTCTTTGTAATATTTGTCACCAGATTTTTATATTAAAGAGTAAAGAAAGATTAAAGCCACTAAAAATGAAAGAGAGAGAAAAAAATTCCTAAGAGAATAATCTCACGGTAGGATTTCTATTCAACCCAAGGCTGCGATTGATTTTTCAGCATTTGACTTTTTAAAGAATTTTATTGAAATTTTTATTCAAAAGTTTGAAATATTTTTATAAATAATTAAAAAAGAAAACATAAATCATCTATATTAAAAATGAATGTGTCTATTTTTATTCTCTTCTTGGGATAAAAAAAATATAATAGTGTATTGAAGTTTAAATTGACGAGTATATAGCATACGAACACATAACCAATATCTATCTTCAATATACAGTGTACACTATAATAGCATATAGGAGCTTATAAACCCTGGGGTGTAACTTGACTTTGGCTGGCTGCTGAGCTACATGTTTATTATTTTTGTTTTGTTACAACCCCACAGCTACTCAAACAAATAGTGCTACTGCAAATATGAGAGAGAGAGAGAGAGAGAGAAATTAATCTTTTATCCCCTTGTGGTATGTTTGCATTTGGTAGAAATTTTTATATTGTTTAGTGATTTATTCAGAAATCCATAATATTCAAGACCAGTTTTGCATTCAGAACATACTATAGAAAGAAAATATTTCATATCATAAAAGAAATAAAAGTTCAAAATAAATGAGGTTATTTTTAAACATATTTTATATTAGAACGTATTTAAAGTAACTAGCATGTTAGAAGTGCAACTATTTTTTTTTTCTATTTGAACAAAAGAACAGACACTTGCAATTGCAAACAAAAAATCTTAGACCTCAGCATGAACACGTAATCACGAACGTGAGTTTAAGTTTTGATCAATATTTTTTACATTTTAAATTAATGGGTGTTACCGGCGGAGGGGAGTGGTGAAAAATCTCGGTTTTTTACAAGTTAACCCGCTATAATAATTTTCTCAGTAAATTAGATTTTTTTTTTTTTTTTGAGAAAAAGATTTTTAAGGATGCTAAGGAGTAGGAAAATAGTTAAAACGTTATACATAATTCCACTTTTTCTGTGTTTGTGTAACGCACCTACGTCAGTAAGACTTATTTTCTATTTCTTTACATCGTAATTTTCCTAACTATTTTGATTATGCACAAAAATTATTATTATTTTTGCATAAACTCATTATTTTTATTATTATTAAAGAGAAAGAATAATATGTGAATACAATGTTTTTAAATTATTTTCATGAATATAATATAATAACACTTTTATTGCTTTGAACTATTACATTAAATTTATTTTTAAACTATATTTACGTGTACTTTGAATATTAAAATATGATTTATGACTCATGCCCTCGTATTGATCGGGAAATCACGAAATATAAGGCAAGACATTGACAATAATATTTATACCATCAATATATAATATGAAATAAAAATCTTTCTTTCAAATTTGCCCGTAGCATGCTTTAGGGTCGATGTTCTTAAAAGAATAGATTTGAAAGATAAAAATTATGAAAAAAATATTTTATTTTTGAGTGTGTTTTGTTTTTAAAGTGTGAAAAAGAGAATGAGAGAGAAAAGGTTTCATATTGTTTTATTGTTTTGCATTTGTCTGTATATAAATTCTGAAACAGTATACAACCTTCACTGTTATGGATGTTATCGCTTTGGTAGAAATGTAAATGAAGCATTCGTAATGCGAAAACAAGAGAAAGATAAAAGTTTATGCACACTGCGTGTTTCATAGTGTTTTTCATGATACAATATCGCCCACGAACCATTTGACGCCGGGACATTGCGTTTTCCTATAACGTAATCTAACGTTATTGGATTATGAAATTGCTGACGTCTATTTTTTTTAAACTCATTTCTTTTAAGGCAAACCTTAATATGGTATTTTTTGGTTCTTTTTTAATACCCAATGCTAAATAAGAAGCATTGTTAAAAAATTGGACTCCAGATTTTAGAATCAATTTAATACAATGTAATTAGCAAAATTAACATAGTTTAAATTACTAAGCATAGTACTTAAAAGTAAACTCAATTAATTAAAACTAATAAATAAGACAAATATTTTTAAAATATAATTTTTTATTTTATTGTTATTATTTTTTTCCAAGTAAATACATTCTAAATTAAAAGTACATATTTTCAATTAAACTTTACAACTTTACCTATCCCAAGTGCCTGAAATACATTTTCATACTATATTAATTAATTATTTATTGGAATTTTAATGGGTTTTAAATGCTTTAACTTTATATAACAAAACTTTTCAACTTGAAGCACGTTGTATTATTTTAGAAGTATTTTCATATTTACGTGAAAAAAAAAAAAAAAAAAAAAAAAAAAAGGATTGACTATTACGAATAAGAGTTGTTATGATATCGCAAAAATATATTTTTAGATGACTTTTGTAACGAAGTGTATGATTGTTGTTTCCTCCCCAACCCTCTATTAAAAGAATACTCTCGCTTTTACGTATAACAAGCAATGAAAGGGAAGGAAACAAGGTGTATTTACTTTAGAGCAGCAGAGAGATACGAGAGAGAGAGAGAGAGAGAGGGAGAGAGAGAGAGATGAGACAGAACGCGACAGTACAAATTCGTGTGTACTGAGAGCATGGTGTGGGTGGTTTGCAAAAGGGGTGTTGAGCCGGGTAGTGGTGTGCGCGGGCGGACTCGAGCTCAACATTGATCCTTCTTCTCCATACACCCCAAGCCCCGCGCACGTTCTGCTCAAAAGCACAGGCAGTAACGTGGGGTGGGCGGCAATGTAACAGTGGATATGTCAGGCGTAAAGCGCAGCCGAGCATACACCAGCTACTAGCTTGGTATCCACCCTCTCTGTCACATTAGCTTACGGTCAGATAGTTTTAGAGAGTGGATAATGAGTAATGAGTTTAGACTAGACTTGCTAATATGTTATCATAACAATGAATTATACATTCGTTTTACAGTGGTATCTCACTGTTTGTTTGCTTTGTGGAACTAGGGAGGAAAATTTTACTGACAAACTTTTAACTTAAGAAGAGACTAGAATGCATAGTAAAAGTGTCTATGACTATCGGCTATCGGCTAAAATGTCAGGTGCTATTCTCTCTCTCTCTCTCTCTCTCTCTCTCTCTCTCTTTTTTTTTTTTTAAATTTAAGCTATAGTTTACATATTTCATGCTCCAACAGGAAAAAAAAGTTAGATATAAAATCATTGATAAACGATTTATCATTGAATATTTAATATGATTGCTTTTTTTACGTTTTTTTTTTTTTTTTTTTTTTCTTCTTTTTATTTTATTTTTTTGCTATTAATACTTTATGTGCCTTTGTCATAGGTTATATTCATTTGAATTTTTAACTTTTTTTATACATCGATAAATGTTATAAAAATTTGTGTGCGTGTAAAACACGGAATCGAAATTGCGTGTGCAGCAAGCGTAAAATATTAAACTTCTCTCACTCTTACTTTCTTACTCGTGAGCTCTTCTTCGTGAAACCATTGATGATCCGACTAATTTAAAGTTAGCATGGCCGAATTAGAAATTTACTGACGAAGAAATAAATTGGCGGATGGGGGGAAAAGGTTTAAAATTATTTGTAAGTCTTCAACAATTTTTTAGTATAGTAAAATTACAGGACAAGAAAATTTTTGGCTCTAAATTGAAAAAGTATGAACATTTAGATGGAAATACTGCATTGCACAACGTATTCCTATACATTTTTTAAGTTTATAAAAAAGTACTTTCGTGTTTAAAATATTTTTATTTTCTATTCGTATATATGGAAATTTTGTCGTATAGTAACGTCGTTGTTCTTAACATTTCACGGAGAGTGGATAAAAATACATTAAAAGTTTCTCTTTTATATTTTTCGTTCTTTTTGTTGACGTATTATTATACTTTTTAATACCTTTAAATATTTCTTGTAAAGTAATAATTTAATTTTCTTTGTTTATCATAAGTTTTGTTTGTTTTCTTTTTCTTCAAGTGCTTTATATAAATATTATAAGATAATATATAATGTATAATGTTTTTGGTATGTTTTACTAAGCTTACTTTAACTTTGTTAACTATTTTTTCAGTTCAAGTTGCAACACAGATAGGATAATAAAGAGATAAGCAACTCGCTGCTTGTTGGAAAAAATAAAAGTTGATAAAAATATAGTCACTTATAAAGCAAACAAGTCAGCTCTTTACATAAGTTTATGATGTTTCCCAGTCATAACATTTAAAAAAAAAAAAATAAATAAAAGAGACTGACAGACAGAAAGACAGAGAGACAGAGAAAAATGAGGTTTGTACCTCACGCAACACATCTTTTGTGTTGAAAATAAAACTTTTACTGCCCGATTATTATTATTATTATTAAACACAGTAGATTACACAATAATAGTAAATAATGTGTACTGATATTTGTATAATAACATTACACTATATTTATTTTAATATGATTTACTCTCTTCTATTTTAGAATGAAATTTTGTAGTGACTCTTTTAGTTTATGTTCACATGCTTTGGAATGTGAGATATTAAATTAATTTGAAAGTAATAAATTTATCAAGAAATATACTTATAAATTTAAGTGAGTAGGTGACTAGTTGTTATTTTACAAAGTGAACGGTCGCGAAATATAAAACTAATATGACACAAATATGAAATGTGACTTAAAAGTTTAATAATGTCAAAAAAAAATGCAAACACGATCAAATGTTTAAGTTTTTCAATTTGGAAGATAACATGTAAATGTGAAAATTTAGATTTTAGCACTAAAAATATTTCAAAGTTAAAATTATTAATTTAAGCCCCCCCCCCTCCCGCCTCCTTTCTTCTTCTTCTTCTTTAATTGATAAAATAATATTTGAAGATTCTAGTATTTGTTGTGCTGTATTTAAATAACGTAGAACTGTTGAGAAAATAGAGTTCTTCATTTGAATAATGGCTACATCAAGTCGATCACACTCTACGTTAATACCAGCATTAAAAATAATATTATATGTATAAGTAATTGTAAATGTTTAATGAAGAAGAAGAAAATCAAAACATTTATTCATATTTCTGATTTTTTTTTTATAATATTATATGATATTATTTGTTTCAAAACATATTAAGCTTTAATTGTTAAAATTATTCTCTCTCTCTCTCTCTCTCTCTCTCTCTCTCTATATATATATATATATATATATATATATATATATATATATATATATATATATATATATATATATATATATATATATATATATATATATATGTATATATATCACGAGAAACTTACACAAAGCAATCGTTGGAATTGAAAATTAATGTAGAAAACCTCATGAGGCTTAACTGACATCAAATTAATTCTAAACTTTGCTACTTACAAGGCAATCAAGGCGAGCAAAGTGAGGTTTGTGTTTGTGTGCTTCTCTTTTACTCTATACTCTACTGCTTCTGTATAAGTAACAATGCTATAACTAAACAATAAAATCTATATTGTCAAGTGTGTTAACTAAAATTATAATGTAAACTACTTAATAGTTTCTAATAGTTAAAAAGTAAATAGTATTGTTAAATAGTGAGTTTTATGATATGATGAGTTATTATAATTATTGATTTTATACATAGTTTTGATTTCAAAAATATCTTACATTATTTATAAATATAGAAATATTTATCTAACTTATAATTCTGATATTATGTTATTGATATTTGTTATAAACTTTAGCAGAACTCTTGATTATATGTATAATACTGTATACTGTACTGTATATCGTAAAATATTCTTTTTCTTCATTTTAATATTTCATGTCCTTTGGCTTTATTACTTTCGCTTTGTAATATAAACTATAGAATGTGGTGAATTTTTTTTTTGTTGTTGCCCAACTTCGTGCAACTAAGGGTGGTGGCAAATTAAATTCTCTACTCTGCTCTTCTCTCCTCATATTCCCACGCATTTTCTGGCACCAGCTCAATTGGTTTCCTATGGCGTCTTTATTCGGTATGTAACTCGACTGCATTCCTTCGTCAGACATTAGGCATCATGCTGATCGTTGAACTCTTGCCTTTTATAAAAACGAAGTAAAAGTCATGAAGGAGTTGCCAATATCTGCTGATGATGTGTGAAATATTACGAACACTTGAAAGAGATGGAAAAAAACTTCCAAGCATCATGCTTCAACTTACTTTTATTAAACTTCCATAACAAGCTATTTTTATAATTAAATATAAAAATCAATAATAAAATAGAAGTAGCTTTATGATTAAAGAAAAATGAACACAACCGCTTGAGTTTTTTTTATCAATATTTACCAGTACTTGATATATTTTTTGTAACGAATAATTATTTTTCAAACAAAATTTCAAAAGAAATAAAAAAAAGTTTGAAAAAAGTTACAAACTTAATAACTGTTTGAAAATTTTTATTAAAACTTAAGTTCATTTAATAATGTAATGAAAAAAAAATTAAAATAAAAGTTTGTATTCTAATTTCTATTAAAATTATATTATATACTATGATGAAGAAAACTTGTTCATAATATGCTACGGTGTAGAATTGAATCGGACAAAGAATTTTGTTATACTTCGTCTGAATAAATTACATTTTATAATAAGCTCACGAAGTTCATTAATTATTATCTTAAACTTACTCATCTATCTTACACAACTCTTTCAACGGATTTTTCTTGTAATAAAATAAGCGTTTGATAAATATATAATTTATAAATATAATTTTTATTGGCGTTTATAAACTGTTCGTTCCTAATTTGTAATTAGTTTTCAACTTATAAGTAAATCATTTATAAATTTTACATTTAAAACCTAAATTCTTAAGAACAAAAAATAATACGTAAATACGTTATTAGATTTTTATTTTATTCATATGTTAATTTTGTTCAAGGTAATTCAATCTATCATTTTATATATTTATATAATATGATTTCTTTCATTAACAAATATATTATTAAAACAATTAAGTAAAATACTTTCGTCTGCAAATTAATTCATTAAATTAATCAGTATAAATATACAAAGTACTATAGTACCATAGTAATGTGTAAAACTGCAAAAAACTACATTGATTGAAATTATGATGAAATACTTAGACATGAAAATAATGTATTATTCAAAAGAACACACTGTGTAAGGGATTTTGTAATGGCCTCTAAATAAAAACAATTTATTATGATTAAATATTAAATTTATATCTATAATTTGTTTTATTTTTTTTTTTTATTTAGTGTACTGTTCATAAATTTATAGAATAGAAAAATGTTGACCTCAAAATAGTAATATTATATATATCTGTATATATGTATGTATATATATATATATATATATATATATATATATATATATATATATATATATATATATATATACAAACAACTATGTATAGATAGTATCTGTGTGTTCATCACGGTATCATAAATATTACTATTTTTATTTGATGGCTAGAATGGTTGACACATATTTATATTTTCTATGATAGAATCGAAAAAAATTAAGATAATTAAAATTGTATTATTTTGAAATTTGAGTAATTTTTGGTTATTTATATACCATTATTTTTTACAAAGTACTATACAAGATGTTAATCTAAAAATAAAAAAAGTAAAGGGTTTTCATTATTATAATTATATTGCATGACAAATAGCATTAAACTATCTCATAGTTTGGTTTGTTATCATTAAGTTGAATTTTGTTTTCCTAATATTTATATTTATACACTAAAATATTTTTGTTTGCTTGTATTTTATTTAACTATATTATTCAGTTATTCTTTCATGATTAGTTTTTCTATTTTATTTATTAATAACAAACAAAAAAATAATAATAATAAATAACTTCGAATATGAGCAATTCTAATTATTGAAAACAATAAACAAATAAAAAACAAAGTAACGTTACTTTTGCCGTATGTTAAAATGCCTGTATATTAGAGACAGATAATAGTTTATCATATTGCGAGGCCACAATAGGCACAAACCCCATTGCAGTGGTCTTCTAATATGGTTGCTGTCAGAGTTGATATCATATTTGGTAAATTACATTATCTTAATACAATAGTTTAAACGACAATAGAACACAAAACTGACTTTATTAGATTTATAACTCTTGACACATATTATTTATATTAATTAATAAAAGATTATATTATGTAATATGATGATTAACCATCAAATCTTAGTAATAAAATAATTATTAATTTATACAATTAGTAAGGACTTTTATTTATTGCTATAAAGGAATGATAATTCTTATTCACAGCATTACTTTTAGTAATTTACAATACAATCATGCGTATCAAATCATAAATATTTACGTATAATTATAACTATTATACGTACATTTTAAAATTTCCAAGAATCTTCAACTTTCTACTTTATAGAAATGTTTTAAAGAAAATAATAGTAATGTAATTTCTATGCTTAAAATTTAAACTATTTAAAAATTATGCATATAGAAATGCTAATTGTAAACTTAGATTGTTTCAAAAATTCTTGAAACGCCCTAATACATAAATTATCTTCACTATTTTCGTACTAAGAAGCTACAAATTTATTGATTATACTTCAAGTACTAGTGTTAAAAGAATTGCCATTAGCCAATGACTTTTATACATCATTCATTCTATAACAAAATTGATACAAATTGATATTGTATCTTGATATTGTCATCAAAACGTCAAAGATGTTGTGAAATTATCAAGATAATCGATCAAAGTTCTAAGCTTAATTACAAATAGGATTTGAGAAACAATAAATTGAAACCACTAATACTTGTTAGTGTCTTAAATAACGGGATTTCATTATACTATGTAAATTAGTTCATATTATATTCAATTACATAATCATTCTATGTTCAGAATAAAATTCATCAATGCAAATGATAATTAAGAATAAAAAAAAATATTTATTATTATCATTATTTTGTTCTTATTAATTATAAGATACCATTTCAGGTAATTAAATCAACTCAGTTTAAAACTAATTAAAATATAACGGAAATTGCATTTTTTTATAATGCATTTTGTTATATATATATAAAATTTACAAAGCTGCTTTTCTATATTTATTTTTGCTTTGATTCATTTAATAATCGTAAATATCGACAAATAAAAATACCTTTTATACATGACATAAAAAATATAATGGCACTTTCTCTCTCTCTCTCTCTCTCTCTCTCTCTCTCTCTTTCTTTTTATTTCAATTTATTTTGTAAAGTTGATTTTGAGATAAAAATGGTTTATTCGATATTTTCTTTTTTTGCTCGAGTAGAGTGTAAATAGAACGGCACTTGAAAGATGCTGTATTTTATTCGCATCCGTATACTTCTCATATAATTAAATTCCCTTTTTTTTTTGCCTATTTGCCTATATCATGTAAAAAGCATTGGCGTGTACTCTATTTCAATATTCTCAATATATATTTTTTTCTCATATCAAATCGTATATTGACTTTTTTTCCCCCTAGAGAATATGTTGTTTATTTTTTCATCTCTTTTACTCTCTTCAATTTTAAAATGCAAAAAAATGCTTCTTGCTAAAAAAAAAAAAAAAGAACAATAATAAGAAAAAAATGCTAAATTAAAAGCTTGTACAGGTGGTCAATAAAATTACACATTATATAAGAAGAGATTTTTACTGATATGTATAGATTTTTGTGATTAAAAATAAAAAATACGTATAACTATATAAAAAAAATAACACAATTTTTAAGTTGGCTGGGAATTAAGTATTAGAACTTTTATTCTATTGTTCTTATTCTTAAAAGAATTTTGTTTTAATATTAACTGTTATCTATATTATACAATTACAGTAAAATTTAATGCAATAAAGTTTATTCAGACTTCTTCAACCATATAACATGATTTTTTTTAATATTTATTACATAACAATAGCACATGAATTAACATAAATATCTTAATAACTAGTAACTATTACAAAATATTAAAAATATTTTTTTGGTGATCAAGAAGTGAATTTTAAAATTATGAAGTTCCTTAAAAAGTTGTGTATTTCTTTTTCTTTCAATTTACCTCAATTTTTTTATTGTACCACAAGGAATTTTTCAAGTAACACTCTGTGGTGTAATGCAATGTGAGATTGAACTTAATATTTAAAGAAGAAAAATAAGCAGTTGTGTTGAAAAGTTAGCTTGAAAACTTTTTGGTGAGTTTAAACCTACTTCGTAATAGGTTCAAGGTGGTTTTCTTATTATATATTTTGTTAATTCCCGTTGAAACTAACTTCTATCCCAACTTTTTTATTATGGTAAAACATTTTATTTTCTCAAGATTAACAAATTTCCACTCACTAACATATAATTCATCTTCATTAGCAGGAAAATTTTACTAAAACTTATTTTTGGTTGTAGACTAAAATGTATTGAAAATTTTCAAATAAAAATCAAATAAATGTTGTAAAATAAATTGCCAGTTTTTTTTTTTTTTTTTTTTTTTTTTTTTTTGACAAAGTTCTTGTGGACAGGCATTTTCTTGGGAATCTAAATCCTCAAGGGACTCAACCCCCACAACATGTCAAAAAATAACATTTCATGATTTGAAGTTATAGGTTAAGTAATGATTGTCTAAAGGGAAGTCTCACATCAAGTAGTATTTAGCTCGAGACTTAAGTATGGTTAATAAATTGAAACCTTTGGGAAATCGATCTTTGCTCTAGAATAATAAATCAATTTAAAAAGACGTTATGAGAACTTTAAAAGTCCTGTTTTATGAAAAACTTGGTAAAAATTTTAGTTGATAACTTTTCAAAAGTGAGTATATGAGTATACAGTATACAATACAGAGTAGTAATAAAATTTAATTATAACCAATTTAATCTCGCACAATATAATTACAAATAGATTCAACAAATAGATTTTATAACAATTGTATATGTTTAATAATGATATATTTTCTAAAGTATAAAGATCAAGAAAATTTATATATATTTAATTTTTTTATATATATGTTTTTAATATTATAATTAACAAATTAATACTTATAAGGATCATACCAATTAAAAAAAAATTAATATTTCCATATTCTAAGACATAAGAAACAATCATTTACAAGAGTTCAAACTATAGAAACTGAATTTTGCACAACATTTGCAATTTATTAACTGCATTAATAAATATAAATATACATAATTTAAATATTGTCTATGATAGGAAATTTATTTTTTTTGACATATTGTGTTATCGAGCTACACCTTCACCACAGTACCGACTACCGACTTACCAATACCAACGTTTCAAAACACTTAAAAGAAATTATTAAAAAAAAAAAAAAAAAAAAAAAAAAAAAAAAAACGAGGATGTTTGATATAATAACTTTTTTTCAACACTGAAGCAATATCTTAACACTTATTAAGTATGTAATAATTTAAATTATTACTGTAAATTTTTGACTTCATTTAGCTTACTTCTTAAAGCAATTTCTGAGTAAGTTTAGGTTCAGTCTGTCAAACACTTTTTATTCAAAACATTACATAATTTCCCCTCTAAAAATCCCTTATTTAAAGTATTATCAAATCAGTATAATAGTTATAATTTTAGAAGAAGAAATAATGCAAAGATATTGGAAAAACTATTATTATGTTTCGCACTGTTATACCAGGAAAATTTTATCCTTGATTTTGGCATGCATTATCAATATTGACATTGCCTGTGTAGGTTACGTAATATGGAGAGGAAATTAAAGTTTCTTTCTTCCCCCGTTTTTTTTTTTTTTTTTTTTTTTTTTTTTTTTTTTTTTTTCATTTTTTTTTTCATTAGCTTTCCTTAATCTATACGCTTCCCTCCACTTTTCTCGTCAACTTAATTGTTTAAACTATACATCATATTCTATGCGCTTATATATTGTTTTACATATAATACATTTTATGTAAATAGTATTATATATTATATAAATATAATACATACATACATATATATTATTATATATGAAGGTATTTAGGACTACAGCAGTGAAAATGTACTTACAATTAAACTTGTTGTACCAAGAATTTATTAACCCTTCAAATTCAACGAAATATAAATGTAATTAACTTCCTTAAACTATCTTATAATTACAGAATAGTATTGATAATTATAATATAATTTCCCAAATTAACATTTATTGTTTTCAAAGATTGCTAAAGAAACTAAACTTTGTTTCTGAATCCCGACATCTAAAATCTCATTATTAACAAGATTAACTTTTTTAGGCAACGAAATGAGAGTAGAAATTCTAAATGATTCAATTCACTTAATAAAAACGTTGTTTTTTATCAATTCAAATATTTGTTATTTCTTTGAGTTATATTAATATGGGGAAAAAATTGTGTGTACATGTATTTTATATTTATATGCTGTATTTAAATGATAGATCAAATCAAACTTCAATTATCGTAACAATCTTGGTTCATAAAATTGTCAAAAACAGTAGAGGTTAGTTTTGCTTACTAAGATGACGAACAGCTCAACAGCAGCAAAGATTTGCTATTCCGTTGTTGAAGTTTTCTTTAAAAAGTTTTTTTTTTTTTTTTTTTTTTTTCTATAGCTTCATAGTTTTGAACACCCGTGCGGGCTGCAAAAACAAGTTAAGAAACGTACGTTTGCCGTATGGCCAGACTGTAAGAGACAGCAAATAATGTTGATAATAGTAATATATATATTTTTTTTTTATAAAAGTTATAATTTGATATTTTTTTCCTTTTTCTTTTTTTGAACAAAACTCTGGTTTATAACACACGCCCAAACAACAATGTTTTCTTGCCAACTTTTCTCGTAAATAAGAACAAAATATTGCATCGTTTCTCCCTCTTTCTCTTTCCTTGTCTTTTGTTTCTACGCTGTCTTCATGTCTGGTCACATTGATATTTAATTAGTGAAAAAGAAACTGCGTTAAATTTATTTTGTTTTGTTTGAAAATGTTTTCATAAAAATTGAGAAACTTTTAATTAAAATTTGTGTATATATAAATATATATAATATATATATTATATATATGTGTGTGTGTGTGTGTTTGTGTGTGTCTACTGTCTACTGTCTATATAAAGTAAGCTTATCTATTGTCATATAAAATAATATACTCAGCATTGCTTATGAAGAAAAAAAAAAAAAAAAACGGGTAGAATATTTACGCCTATGTAAACAGTATAATTAAAGTATATTGTATAATATATGACAATGGAACAAGCATTTTAATAAACTATGGGTTGAAAGATTTTGCTCACTAACGAGTATAATATATAAAGAACTGATTATTCATTAGTTTATTCATCCATATACTTTAATTATAATAATTTTCTATTGAAATTTGTTTTAAAAGTTGTGTTTAAATTTTATTACAATAGTGTTATTGTAATTAACATGGATTTCTACAACATAATGCACAATGTAGTATAAAAATGTACGTACACTGTCATAAATATCACTCATAATTAACAACATTGCATTCATTTATCTTGTATTTCCATATTCCTCTCTCATACTGATATTTGATAAAGTTATCAAAGCTTAAGAAATTGTGTCATTCTCTACTTTCTAAAAAATGTCGTTATAAGATATTAAATACAACTATATATAAAAGATTATAATATTTATTATAAATTGGTCTGTATAAAATATTCTGAGAGATAAAATATGATACAAGACACTTGCTACCGCACCAAAGTATTGATTGAAATACGAGTAAATTTATAAACGAAAAACTTGCTATATAAAAGATTAAAAGGCCACCTGCAATTTACTTTTTTTTTTTTTAATTTATACTTAGTTAACTTATTTATAAATATCAGCTTTGATATTAAAAATAATGAACATGTAACTTTATTAAAATTAATTTAGTGCTTTATACAATTTAGTGTTCCTTTTGAAGCATCTATGTATATGGTAGCTCCGTTACTTAATTAAGTAAATTGTTTTCCCGAAAATATCAGGTGATAGCTAAATAAACATAGTAACTAACAATCTTCTTCTATGGTTTATGGCACACATGTTACAAATTTGAAATATATATATATATATATATATATATATATATATATATATATATATATATATATATATATATATATATATATATATATATATATATATATATATATATAATATTATATATAATTATATGCGTACATATTGTCACTTTTTAATATTATTTGCCTTAGATTTGATTGATTATACATTATGTAATCATTTGGTCACGTGGAATCTAAACATACTTACGTTTATTGAAAGAAAGTCTTACTTCGACAACTTTTTTCATTTTACATTGCATTTACGTAGGAGAGGAATGCTAGATGCTCAAATTCAAATGTTACGTTAAAGGCTTCCTCACTGCTTGTCTCATTATGAATGTAAGCTAGATCAGATGATTCTTAAATGTTTTTCTCTGGCCAACTTGTGTTTCGTACATCTTAAAAAAAAAAAAAAAAAAAAAAAAAAGAAGAAGAAGAAGAAGAAGAAGATCTACTCTTTGAAAGCTTTAACCTAACAACTTAAGCTTAATGTAATTATAAGCTAGATTAAATAGGTCTCTTTCCTTATTCATTATTGCAATTCATTTCAGTAAATAGTTTTTACAACAAAAATAAAACTCACAATACTTTGCTTGCTATTATTTAAGTAAAACGCTGTCTCGGGTTCCTTTGATTTACAAGAAGTTTTCTTCTTTTAGTATACAAAAAAACTATAATCTTTTTCTCTAAATAATTTAAATATTAAATGAAATGGCAGAGCACTTAAATTTTGGTCATTCCTCAAGTTTTATCTGATAGAATTTAGTATGTAGAAATAAAGTACGACATTGGTCATGAAATCAATAAAATATATAAATCAAATAAAAAGGGCAATTAATTATGGAGTCAGACGAGGTTCTATAAAAGTGCCTCTGAATATTTACCATGTAGCATTGCTGACGCAGATCCCTTAAATTATGCAGACGATGCTAACGCAAAGTTAACACAAAGTAAATAATACTGTTGTTGGTATTGATTCATATTGTTAATCAAATAAACTAATCCTAAACAGTATACATATGCAGTTTTACAGTTCATATAATATCCCAAATAAATCAGATTGATTTAAAATACCAAGTAAAAACTGAAGTCAGAACTGATATTAAAAAAATTTGTAAAAAATGTATGGTTTAAAAAAATGCATAAAACTTGATTTTAGTCCTCTCTCAATTAAAAAAAATTTGTTTGAATTTTTTTTTTCAAATTCTCTTGTCAGTCTACAATTCCTGTATAAATTCCTATAGCAGCTATAGCTCTGATTATAATTAACTAATTAATTCTAGTTAATGAATTATTTTGGCTCTATTATAATTATAAAAAAGATATTACTACAAACAATCGTAATAAAATGTCAATAACCTCATAATCTTCCATTTTTTTTTTAATAATCCATGTTAACAAGTAGCTAAAATTTTACAATTTTCCTCAAAATCTCCACAATTATACACAGCTTTTCAAAATCTTTAAAAAAGATCAAAAAGAATAATTCCAATAAACAAAATCGTGATGATACTAGCAATTATATTTATAAATGCATCACAATATGATATTCAAAACTATCTACCATCGCAAAATAGTTGAATATCTAAATATTGTACATAATTTATATAAAATTGTGTTATGTTCCTAATTATATGTGTTGATTATAATAAATAGGCTGTGATGTAAATTACGACAACTGTTTATGTAAACAACCAAATATCTAATAAGTGAAAAATTGAATTAAAAGTTTCAAAATACAAAAATGTATTCAACGTCTTATTTTGTTAACACTTGAAAGGCTAAATATATAAATGACTTTATGGAAGCCATAGAAAATTTAAAACTAACATACACAAATGAGAGTAGGAAGCAACATACAAAATAATGTTATTGAAGAGAGAGAGAGAGAGAGAGAGAGAGAGAGAGAGAGAGAGAGAGAGAGAGAGAGAGAGAGAGAGAGAGAGAGAGAGAGAGAGAGAGAGAGAGAGAGAGAGAGAGAGAGAGAGAGAGAGAGAGAGAGAGAGAGAAAGAAAGAGGGAGAGAGAGGGGGAGGGGAGAATATAGAAGAGTTATTATAAGGAAGCCCCAAGCGTGTCTCAAATAAATGAAACGTTTGTTTTAAACCAACTTTACAATTCTTCAAAAAACGCAAAAGAAGAAAGTTTAATTGTTTTTATGCAAATTGTAC
The DNA here is from genome assembly GCA_949318235.1 of Ecdyonurus torrentis. Lineage (NCBI taxonomy): Eukaryota > Metazoa > Arthropoda > Insecta > Ephemeroptera > Heptageniidae > Ecdyonurus > Ecdyonurus torrentis. The sequence goes on from OX439127.1 coordinate 37,910,675, forward strand.
GTTAAAATGATGATGGCAGCCATACTTTATGCTAGGATAGAAATAATTTTTTTAGTTTTATATACTACTTTGCCACAGGACAATAATTAAGCAAGATAAAAAAATAATAAAAGTTTTGATAAAATATTTAAATAATGTGGGGGAATAAAAATGCATGTTTCATATATATATATATATATATATATATATATATATATATATATATATATATATATATATATATATATATATATATATATTATATATATTATATATATATTATATATATATATATATATATATATATATATATATATATATATATTAAACTTTTCACTTCTTCCTATCTTTTTCTTTTTTCATCTTCCTGTTTCATTTCCGAAAAAAAAATGCTTTTTATGCAAAATCTCGTAATACTATCCTGAACCTTAAAATTGTAGCCAATAATGAATATTGTACATTGTTTCAATGTTTTGTAACCGCAAGTTGTAAGGTAAACTTGGTTCTCTCTCTCTCTCTCTCTCTCTCTCTCTCTCTCTCTCTGTATCTTGCTGTCTTGTTTCTCTATTTCCTGACTTTATCTTAAACTTAATATTATGAAATAAGTTAACCCAATAACTTTTCTTATCTAAAAATATAATTTCCTTTTCTCTCTTTTTTTTTTCTCGTATATAAAAAAAAAATTGTTACGTAAAATACTTTTAATCAATCAAAATTGTTCTTAATTACTTGTTAAACACTTTTAGTATTTCAATGTGATAATATAAGATATTTTTTTCAATTACTCATGATTATTAGTATATTCAACTCTATTAACGTTTAATTAATGATACATGTCTCCAAATTTAAGTTCGCAAAGTTGTAATTAATCAAGTTTGTAAAATGTATTATGTCACTTTATTTTATTCTTTACAACATTCTTCAATTATCCTTGGCGGCAGCTTTAATGCCCAGCTGCTTGAAAAACGTTATTTTTTTGTTTTAGAGATCCTTAAGAGAGAAGAAAAAGTTTTATAAAAGTTTTTTTTTTTTTTTTTTAATATGAGCGTGTGAGCAATAAAGTAATACAATTTTTTTCCTCTATCAACATTTTGCGATTTATTTTATGTTCAGTGTAGCAAAAGTAAGAAGCAAAAAACTTATTTATATCTATATATACATTTTGTTTTTCCACTAATAAAATGTCATTTCATCCGGTTGACGTGAAACAATTATTTGTTTTGGGTTGACTTGTTTATTTACTATTGGTTTTGATTTTATACTGACATTTTTTTATCTGATATCAAAATAAAATTGATCTGAAAAGGGAATCTGTAATACGCATTTTTATATATATATATATAACCATCTCTCTCTCTCTCTCGTTCTGTGTGTGTGTATATATATATTATTATATTTTCAAATTTATATTAAAAATATGTTAATATTATCATAGTATAAGCATAATATACTATGCTATTATTTAATTATTGTGTGTTATATATGTTATAATAATATATATTATGTGTTCAAATACTCTGACAAGAAAACAAAACAAATCAGAGGATAATGTGAGTGGGGTTATACTTTTTTTGGCCTCTAAATAAAAACAATTAATTATTATATTTCAGTGCTATGACTTAAAATTTATATCATATAAATATTTTAAGTATAGTTATAAGTATGAAATGATAAAAAATAACCTGCGTTAGTAATGAATAAAGTAATGAAAATTATAAAACAAGGTAATAGCATTACAATAATAATTAAAACAGTACAAGTGTATTTTAATGTAATTTTCTATACTACACTGCATGTAACCATGATATCTCAATTAGTATCTCATTATCATGGAATTAAATAATAATAAATAAAAATTACATATAAAAAAGTGAATGTGCTCATTATCAAGTAATAATCTACACATTAGCTTTTGTCACAGTTTTTTTTTTTTTTCATGGCATAATGACATATAAAAAAACTTTCATGCGTTATGTTTTTATTATTATTTAAATATCAATTCTTTATTTTAAATAAATAATACAACCTTTCAAAATGAGAATTTTTACAAAGCAAAATGATTTAACTTATATTTTTCAAGTCAAAGAAGCAGAAAAAAAAAAAAAAAAAAAAAGAAAAGAGGAAGGAAACAAAACAATAATTGTATTAACGAAAATGTTTTGTAGATCTAACAATGTTGTAATATACAAAAAAAAAAGTATATTTTCTTGTATTTTTATAATATATTTTGGGGTTGAGACGGCCGATGGTTTAATTACTTGTGCCTTACCATGTATTATGTATAATGTTTGACAATAAAAACCCTTTGAAATTGAAATTGAAAATTGTAATGAAATATTGCTTATAATGTAACTAATACATTTTATCTACATTTTTTAAAGTTATATAAAGTCTAATATTTCAATTTTCCATAATACAAGAAAATTATACGATGTGCTGTGCTAACGTGCTTAACAGTAAAAATTGGCTTAAAAGTATCCTAAAAGTTATGCAACATGTGTGGTACGTCTGTGCAACCGGTTGCCTAACGTGTTAGGATACTTATTTTTTCTTCCTTTTTTTATTTTTATTTTTTATTTTTTTTTGTAGATTTGACAGCAGCAAAATAGTGATTTTGTATCTAAATGTATGAATTTTGACAATAAAAGCCAGTTGAAACTGAATCTACATGCGTTAATAAAAGAAAATGTAAATACTTTTATTTCATGCAATTAAAACTTAATAAAAATGATTCAAGTTCTGTACGCAACTAACATAAAAATCATATTGCTTTAAAATGATTTCTTTACTAATCAAAAATACGTGAAGTTAAATTTTAATCTCTGTATATAATTGCAGGTCTTTTTTTTTTTTCTCTCCAGTTGCGTTTCAAATAAATTATTTAGTGTATTTTTTTTTTCTCTTAAGTGTTGGTATTTTTACCTCGCAGCTAGTATGAAACATATTATTTATTTAACTTATAAAAATATGCACTTCATTAAAAAAATTATTGTTTCAAAATGACTGTGTTATACAGTATATTTTTAAACGAAACAATTTTTTTTTTTTTTTTTTTTTTTGAAAAAAGTAATTGCAATATCTTAAGTTTTTTAGTTTTGTTTTCAAATGATTTATAAGTGTATGAAAACATAAAAAACTGGAGATAAATGTCTCAGAATTTTTTTTTAACTTGAAGCCACCTGCTCTTACTATTATTATTCGTTAGTAATGAATTTTGTAAATATTATTTATTACTATATATATGTAATAAATGCTAGGGCTTATTCAGAGGTGACGAAATGAATGCTAATACTTTACTTCTAACTTATGCAACTAACCATAAACCGCTCACAAATCATGAACTGTAATGCATGCTAAATGTAATCGGATTACAATTCACGGGATGCACTATATAATTATATATATTATATACTATTATATACTATATATAATATACTATTATATACTATTATGCATTATAATTACTTAAAAATATGAAAAAAATATTTAAGAATTTTAACATTTTAAACTTTAAAAAAAAATCGTCAAGTATTATTGATAGTAAGCTTAATTTCAATCATGTTCAGCAATTTGTAAGGTAATATAGTTTTTAATTAATAATAACTGATAACAATAAAAAAACATAAAAAGCGAAGAGATTTTAAAATATACTGGACCATATTATTTTATTTAAAATTTTACTAAAAAGTGTAAGATTAATTGAATTACATGTTTTATTTTCTTGACTACCTGAATGGTGATGGCTTTGAATTACTAGTTTTGCGCACTTCTCTCTCTTTTTCGCTTTCGCTCTCCATAGCTTTTTAGTAAACATGCATCTCATATTGCAACTCTCTAACAAAGCAAAAGATCATGTTGCCTGCTTGCATTCATAATACCCTAATATACTTCATTGCAGTACGCGCTCCCTAAATGCTCCACGTAAATCGATCCAAAAGTCTGGTGACGTCATCTATACAAAAGGTCAAGGCATGTCGTTTTTTAATGCGGAAGCGTTATTTTAGGCCCTTTTGCAGAAAATTTGAATTTTAAAATCATTTAAATACATACTATACTTAACAACTTGACTTAAATAATTTTCGAATAGCACGCGGTGCAATGTGGAGCTGATACCTGCGTTGCTGCAAAAAGTTTTCTCTCTCTATATATCGTTTCTTTTCTTTCTTTTTTCCCTTTTCTGTCATTCTTTTCCTTTTCCTTTTCCTTCTTTTTCTTTTTTTTTTTCTTTTTTGCATAGTATAACTTTCTTTTGCAGAAAATTGTACAATTAAGCAGTACAAAGTGGAAGAAAAACAAAAGTTTTAAAAACTGAATTTCAGGAGTTAAAATCACGGAAGTTATTATTTTTACGAAAGTCAGATATATAAGAGCGAGAGCACGTTAAAAAGAAAGAGAAACTTTCTCTCATCGATAAAATTGACTAAAAATTTAGCAATAAAAGCAAGTTGCAAATAAAAGATATAGACTTGCGTTCTTGTACGATTTTTGCCGCGTGTTTTTCCGTGTGCACCGGTCACTCAAGCAATCAACTTGCTTCATTAACTTTTTATTAGTATTTTTTATTTAATATAATATATACTTTATTTATTTAAATTATTTATTAATCGGACAAATACTTATATGCTCGCGCATAACATGTTGAGTACCAATTTGTAATTTTCATTATTTCAATTATTCTTAATATATATATATATATATATATATATATATATATACATACATACATACATACATATATATATATATATATATATATATATATATATTTATATATATACATATATATATATATATATATATATATATATATATATATATATATATATATATATATATATATATATTTATATATATATACATATATATATATATATATATATATATATATATATATATATATATATATATATATATATATATATATATATATATATATATATATATATATATATATATATATATATATATATACTCACACACAAATTAAAAAATAAGTAAATGAATAGCTTACCTTTTAATCAACGAGTTAGTTAAGCACCTGACACTGCCAAAAATATTTGGTAAAGTTTCTGTACTTGAATTGTTATTAATTCACGCTTATTTGCAGCTTATGCAACTACTGCAATGTATAAGTTTAACTACTTGTGTTTGTTATTTGATAGCGCATGGTGTTAATGGAATTGGTATTTGCAAACAGATCGGAACGTTTCAATAACAGCACGACGATCACGTCTGAACGTGCGTCGGCTTGCAGCTCGTGGAATTGAAACCCCTTTAATGAGAAGAAGAAGCAGATAGGGAGCAGAACAGATCGCCAGCTACCCTTTGCGTGGTTCGGTGGTGCTGTCTAGTGGTGGGTACTGCTACTGATGCTAAGCTACCACCAGCTCTCTTGGTTCCTGCTGCTTGGTCTTCCTGTTTGCTTGCCTTGCGCCTTCCTTGCCTGGCCGACAGAATCATCCAATGCACTGCGACGCCGTCGCAGAACAAACTTGCCTAAATTCCCCTTCCCGGCACCTATAGAGCGCCCTACTGTCCCTGCACTTGCCACCGCCCAATATCCACCCGCACTGCATGCGTGCCAAAGCTAAACGAGGGATAAGAAGAAGAGAAAGAGAAAGAGAGAGATAGAAAGCAAAAGAAAGCTCTATAATATGACACTGTAGCTGCTAGCAAGCAATATTTCCCACCCTTATAACCTTTTTTCTTAACCCTTTTTGACATGTGTATACTACTCGTGCAAAACAGGTATGAAAAAAAAAAATGACACCTTAACGATTTAAAAAGAGCTATAAAAATATAAGAAATAAAATTGTTATGAAATATTAACTTTTACAACTGTTATTTATATTCATCACTGAATAACCACATTATGTAACTAACTTATATATATTATTTTTTGTCACAGAAGTATTAGCTAGATTAATTTTATTTGGATTATTACGTGCGACCACGTGGGGGCGTTGGCTAATTGCGAAGTTGGAAAAGTTGCCAATAAACGAGGATATTGGATATATTGATTGCCTAGTGTGGTTAATCGTGTGGAATGGCATATAAATTGTGGGTACAATAATTTGTTTCATTATAAGTCAAACTGAAAGTATTAAAAATCTTTGCAATGAATTTTTTTATTACATATATTTTATAACTCATAAAGCAATGCCAATATACCTAAAATGGAAACGGGCCTTTAAATTACAAGTGTTTTTTGAGTATTTAGATAAGTAATTTAAATATTTTTCCCCTCTCGATTTTTCCTTCTTTTAGTACAAATAGTTGCCTTTTATGAATATTATTGAAGTTCTTAAATGGGTGAATTTGAAAAATTTTAAAAATATATATAGAGTATATTTAATATAATTTTAATTAGAATTTATGTTCTGTTATTTGACTTTCATTAGTTTGATGTACTCATGAAAAGCATCACAAAAATTTCTTAAATATATTTTAATTGCTGTTAGTTATTCACTTGAAAATAAAGCATCAGAAGTAAACAAAGTAATTAATTATTTAATGATACATGAAAGAGAGGGAAATAATATTAAGTGTAAAGTGATGTTTGTAAATTGAGCAAATAATACGTTTCACATTTTGCTGACTTTTACTATAAAGCTAAACACAATATAAAAGCAATTATAAAATTGATTTTTAGGGGGAGGGGGGAGAAAAAAGAAGAAAAATCTAGTTTTTTATCAGTAGAAACTTTTGTCTGCAGTTCTAAACAGTTTTACGCTTAAAGATTCGGAGAAGTAAGTTTTGAATACACTTTGTCCAGGAATTAATATTTTTTAAGGAGCATGGTCCTTAATATTTTATTAGTATTATTATTGTTGTTATTGTTATTCTTTTAAAAGTTTTAGTCTTCCAAGCACACAAATACGAGTATTAAAAGAGTTAAAAATTCAAATTCAGGGCCGGAACAGATTTTTGGAATCTCCAAAAACTGATTCTTAAGAACAACTTACAAGTACACTATCTTTAAAGAATCAGTTCCTAAGAAACAAATATGAGAACGGGTTCTCGCATTTTAAGAACTTAAGAACTGTTTATCTACATTGCGTAACTTGCTATGAATGGCAGAAATACAAGGTTTCAAAATTTTGATTGATATGCCGATGAAATAAAAAAATGCCAGAAGGAAGTGCGGGGGCGGGGGGAGGGGGTGCGCTAAGCAAATCTCAAAATCTCAAGACAGGGGTGCCGAATCTGGGTATTGAACATTTAGAGTGGTATACACGATGGGGAAAAAGGAATGCTACAAAAAAAGTGCTAGGGGTTAGGCACTGCATGAATCTCAAAACGAAGGATCAGAATCGGTATAATGAACATTCTGAGTGATTTGTATGACGGAAATTGCCAGTGATACACACGAATGCAAAAGCACAAATTGCAACCGGAATAGGGTCCGGTTCGTGGAACCATCAAGTACTGTATTTTAAGAAATGTTTTTTGAGAACTGATTATAACGACCCGCAAAAAAAAAAAAACTGTTTGCAAGAGCCGCCTGTTTATAGGAACCGTATGGAGAACCACAAAAATTGGAGGCAGTTCCGGTCCGCTCAAAAAATGGTTACAATATTACTATAATTCCCCACCGTACATACACATACAAACACATAGTTATCTAGAAACTTAATTATAACGTTGCTTTAATATCTGCGTTGTTTCTGATTATTTTTTTATAATTGTTTGATAAGAAATAATGATGTATTATTTTTATTTTTAGGTAAGGTATCTATGGATTGTTCTATATCAAGCACATGTTTAAGCCACAGACGTGATGTGTGAGAGTAAAGAGTAAAGCACGTTTCGCATTAGGCACATGTTTTCAAAGCGTGATTACACGCATTCTTTGACAACGCACAGTATGATTGATGTGAATACATCTACCAGCCTGTCTAGCATTTAAACAGTTTCTTCAGGTGGAAATGGCAAATATCGGGTTTTGTATCAAGGTCATGGCTGTTCAATGCCATTTCATATGACAATAGCACTTCATTGCAGTGCTTTAATCGGGCAGTTAAAAGAAATGCAAGTTAGAATTCTTAAATTAATGAAAAAAGGTAAAAAAAAATTTTTTTGATAATGACATTGATTATTTTAAGCATTTTGGTATTTTACCGATTGAAGACACTAAAAAATGGTTATTTCTATGTGAGAATTACTTTGAAAATAGTCATGGTGAACCAAGAGTGCATAATGTATAATACCAGAGTTGCTGAAACTAATCCCATGTTTGTACCTAAAATTTTAAACAGATTTACAGAAAGAACAAAAAATTACATATTGCCTAGCTTCAAATCAAATCAAATTCCCTCAAATTTAAAAACTTTGCATTCTAAAACACAGGTTAAAAAAAAAAATTAAAATGGCTAGTTTAAGTAATTTATAATAATTAATTTTATTTTAAAACAATGTGTATTATAAAATATGATATTGTTTGTGTATATATATATAAAAAATTAAATTACTTCAATACTTATTGTTTTTTGTCCGTTTTTATTAAATGTATAATTTACTATAATGAACTTGTTTTGAAATCAATTGAACCGACCAATAAGGCTATGCCTTGGTTGGAGTATGTACCTTGTGGAAACTAATAAAAAATAATAATAATAATAATTTTTTACAAAAGTGTGGCACACTAACGAAATATATGGCATAAAAAAATTTGATAACTATAAAAACAATAAAACAATAAAAATTAAATTACACAACTTAATGCTTAATTGTACGATAACTTAACTTGATAAAAATATATTTTGATGCCTCAGCCTCCCTCTTCCTATCTCTCTCTCTCTCTCTCTCTCTCTCTCTCTCTCTCCCTCTCTCTCCCTCTCTCCCTCCCGCTGATGCTTTTTATAATAAAATGTGTAATTATACATATTCTAAATTTAAAATCTTACAAAAAAGAATGATAATAAATATACAGATTTACAAATAAAGATTTTAATTGGCAGATTACAGCTACTTTTCTTGTATGCTTACATTTTTTTTTTCTTCTTTTGCGTTAAATTATATTTAAGTAAAAATAGCAATTTAAATTGCTTCCCTTCCCTTCATTTTACGTCTATTATTTTTTAATCAATTTTTCAAACTAAAAGTCAGCGTGATGAGAATAATGTTCCCCTTTTGCGTAATTTCCTCCCTATAGCTCTCTCTCTCTCACTCTCTCTCTCTCTCTCCTTTTTATATATTGAATATTTTATAATTTTATAACATACCCTATATATAAACATTTCACATTGCCATTTTTATCAATTAGCATAAAAATTAATTCCAACATGACAGCATGTTTAAATTAAAACTTTTTATTCTATTATTTACTAAATTCGAAAAAACTTAATGCTTTGTTTGGAAATTTGTAAGAATGAAGATTTAATTTCAACAACTGAATTTAAATCTCTAAATTTTATTAAAAATAATTAGCCTAACCTAGTAATTAAATTTAGGATTACTTTAAAAAAAAAAAAAAAAAAAAAAAAAAAAGTTTAATAGTGAACAATTCTACGCGCACTCGTGAAATTAGATGCTTTTTAAGTGAAAATTTACAGGAAAAAGCATATTAAATTTTCCTTTCCTTTTGCTTCGATTTTTCTGCACTGCAAATTCACAAACTACATTATACATTTTTCTCATATGAATGGATAAAAAATACATTTTAAATTCTCGTTGCATATTACAACACATTTTTGTAATTACTACAGGCTTTTAAAATAATATTTTCTCAGAAGAGGAAAAATTATAAATAATAATATTATAAAACTCATTATATAAACCTGTTGTGAAAGTGCATAACAAGAATTCACTATATTTATGTTGATAAAAAAAATGTGTCAGTGAGCACGATTAAGCATGAGATAGGAAAACATATCCAGTGATAAAGTGCAGACGAATGGAGTAAGATCATTAGTGATACACAAAAGCGCTAGCGCTATAGGTGCTAAAGTTTTTTTTTTTTTTTTTTTTTTTTCTTCGAGTGTTTTACGTAATATGTATTTTTTTATTATATGGTTTTACTTAATATTTTTCAATTAATGTAATTTATAACTTATGCTTATAATATGTAAACAAGGTTTTGTTTGTTTTTCAAATATCGAATACGTAATACGAAATATTAAAAAGTTCCTTTCTTTTGCTTATATTGCAGAAATACAAAGTTTAGCACAAATTTAAAGCAAATAAAAGGACCGAAAACAAATTTTAAATTATTAAATTTTAATTTTATATCTTTGAGATCTTTTATAATTATTATTATTTTACTTTTTTTTTTCAATTAAAAATTGCCCTTACTCCCCTCTCCCTGTTTTTATTCATCCCGAAATTAAAACATTCAAAAGTAAAAGAAAATTTAAAAAGGCGCAATAAACAAACTTTTTAAGTGAAATTACTAATTTGTAATGATAATTGTTATTATTTTTTAAATTTATCTATAGAATAGCTATTTTTTTATTTAACTTTTAAAGACGTTTGTAAGTACAGAAACAATTCATACCACATCTCTGTTTGTCGGGAAATTTTGTTACACTTTTTCCGTCTTATCATTCACTCCGCCTTTGTCAGGACGTCTCCATGACGTCATCAAATTCAAAACTATTTCTTTATTTTCAGCAACAACCAAGTCCAAACACATTGAATTTAATGCTCCTTAAAGGTGAAAAATTTTGCTCAATTTTTTTTATTGCTTTAAAACATGTAAAAGTGTATGGTATTGGTTATTTAAATTTCTCGGTCCTAACTGTAGCGGTTTTCTAAAAAAAACTGCTTAAAGGATGGTCTCACAATACCAAAGGATAGGAAATTAGGGATTCCCCGCTGTTTTCCAGTACACTTATGATTGGTTACCGGTAAAAATCATTAAATTTTGAAAGTGTCATCATTATTATTCATATAATTCTAAAGATTTGTTTCCTTAGACTATAAACTGCGTTGTTGTCACCTACACACTGTGCTCACTCTTCATTTTATTTCAACATTTTTATTTGTTTTCATTTTTTATTTTCATGAATGATGCACATTTTATTTGCAATTATCATTAATTATTATGAATGTATTAGATTTTATTCTGTTTATAGTGTTATATATTTTAAATTTACCACAGTTAAAATTAAAAATATTCAGAACTTGTATGGCTTTAAGTTGTTAATAAACGAGGTAGATTTAATTTTTTTCGTTCATATTTTGCAAACGTATGAGGTCTTGGTATGTGTGTCTAATGCAGTCGCATTATTAAGGTGCATGCATTATAACTTTTTTATTTCTTTTCTTTTTATATGGTTTGTTTATTTGCATTAACTATTTGGATCTCTTATTTTATGCAATAGCAACAGTTTTTTTTTCTCACTGAAGAATGTATTTGTTATTTTTTGTGTCTTCTTATCTGATGCATATTTTTTCAGGTAATTATAAATAATGAGAAGAAATAATTTCTTGAAAATAGCAAAGTATACAAGAAAAATCAAGGGTTAACGCTTGTTACTGCATTGAATTTACGTGCGCTCGGAGAGTCGAGCATCTCTGCAAGTAACCCTGCGAGCACGAGCAATGCAGTGCCAACGAGCTATACGAGGGTGACTTCAGCTAAAGTAGGGAGGGTAAAGTGACGTCATACCGCCTACGCTGCGTGGGAGGAGGTGCAACTAGCCCTCCCACCCTTTCTCTCCTGCACCACCCAAACCCAAGCACACACCACGTACCCCCAACCCGAGCACCAAATTCAACTTTTACTTCAATATTTTTAAAGCTTTAAACCCCTTCCCACTAACACTAACAAAATAAACTACACACACCATACTCACATGTTGAATGGAATTTTTAAACAAAATAAAAATTTGCATGATAAAATTATGTCGTTGACCTTATTTTGAAGCACCTCTCTCGCCCTCCTTCTTGCTGCTTCACACACAAACATACTATTTTCTTGTCTGTAAAATGTGGAAATTTATACTTGAAATAAACAAAAAGTTTTTAAAAGTATTGATAAACAAAAATTTTCAGATGCAATCCTTATAATTTATTCCAAAAAAAGAAAAAAAAATCGAAGCAAAATATTTAAATTAAGTATTACTATAATTATTCTTACCTAGCTTCAACACGGGTAAAACTAAATACGTAATAATTATGCTAACTCAATGCAACAACATTTAAGCATAACATCATATTTTATGCCATATTGCATATATCAGTTATACTTCATAGCATTGTTCAGCATTTTATTACATTATAATGTTATTCCAAAATAGCCACATTTATAATCTACAATATAGGAATAATTTGATGCAGCATAAATTACGCATAATTTATTTCTTTTCAGGAATAGAACAAATACTTATTACAAAACTAAATAAAATAATCGTATTCATTAAAAAAAATGTGCTTTTCTGAAAGGTGAAGGTTAGACCTATGAGTGCCTGTCTTAATTCCAGAATGGATAAAATTAAAAAAAAAAAAAAAAAAAAAAATGATGATGTTGATAATTCATTTTAAAATAAATTTACAAATTGATGGTGGATTTACAAATTTTCTAGATTTAACAATCTACATTCGTTAAAAAAAATGTTTTGAAAAACGTTTTTTATTTTAAGTAAATATAGTTGTGGGCTTAACTAAATTCAATTATGCAAAACTCACTTTAAAAAGTTTTGTAACTATACTTGAAAAGTTTATTCATTCACTGCAAATTATTAGCATAATAATTCTGTGAAATTTTATTTTTCAACTTCAAATAATCAAATCTTGTTCTTTTTTTTAAATATGACAGATAACTTATTAAAGCCTGCGTTTGTCGTTGCAATATATATATATATATATATATATATATATATATATATATATATATATATATATATATATATATATATATATATATATATATATATATATATATATATATATATATATATATATATATATATATATATATACATATACATATATATATATATATATATATATATATATATATATATATATATATATATATATATATATATATATATATATATAATATTAATAATAAAAAAAAATAGCATTTCAACATATTTTCTTAATTCGAACTGTGAAAGCTGTCGAGTCAAGACACAAAAGTTAAGCGTGTACAAGGGAAATTTTGATCGGTGTTTCACTTTTTTCAAATTGATTTTTATTTAGTCATACATTCAAATTGCACTTTAATTTAAGCATACATAATGTATATGTAGAAAGATAATCATTTTAGTTTTGAAAGTCTTAAGTATTTAACACAATTAAAAAATATACATACATCATGCAATAGAAAAATAGTAACCGTTCTCCTTTCGTTTTTATAAAGACAAAAATTAATTATTGCGATAACTCGATATAGACATGTTAATATGACAATTTTATAACAGCCTGACATACTTCGTTATACTTCAACATTTTGTATAATTATATTATGTACACAACCTTATATTTTATTTGTAATTTTTTTAAGTTTTTTATTGTATGTAGTTGTAATTAATATGAAATGTAAACTTTGTTCATTAATTAAAAGTAGAAAAATGTCTCGAACAATTAAAAAAAAATAGAATATTCAATACGTAATATAACAGACAGGATATTGCAAATAGCTGGCTTGGCATAAGACCTTAGGCCTGGATTCCAGCCCAAGCTTTTACGTTTGCGGGCCTTTGACTCGCTCCTACGTAGGAAAAAAAAAAAAAAAAAAAAAAAAAAATGAAGAAAGTCCTTTTAAAATTTTGTGCGCATAATTTTTATTTTTATTTTAAAAACAAAAAGTTCTCCCATTTTTCCTTCTTCTCTCTTTTAATTTAAATTTTTAAGGCTGCCGCGTCTGTTTTTTTCAATATACATTACGTTTTACATTGGAGTTAAGAGAAAAATATATTTATGCAACTCTTTAAAAAAAAAATAAATAAAGCATATTTCTTGTAAAAAGTTTATTATGTTTTGTTGTAAAGCTTAAAAGTAAGACAAAAAGTAAGACATTGAAAGGTATTATATTATAATTAATTATATTAATTGTATTATAATAATTAATAAAAAATATTGTACTAAGAAACACCTGTAATTTATGTTAAATGCTGCACTTGTGAGTTGAAAAAGTTGCCTATGTTTTAGGTGCCTTACGCAAAAGCATCAACAAGCATCAAACAAGCTGATCCTTGTTTTTCTTTGTATACATATTTTTTAAGCACGATAATTGTCACTATACACTTATAATATAGCTGCAATTAATTGTTGAAACTAAAATAAACAAGTTGAAATAGCAATTAAAAAAAGTTAATTAGAAATTTTTTATTAATTATAAAAGTAGAGGCAGAAAAAATGATGCTCAATACTATTCTGGAATCAATAATGTAAGATATTGAGTAATGTCTGCTACTAAAGAAAAAATGGCGTTACATTCAGAATCTGATATGAATTACACAGTGTTAACTTTAGTATTACTCCTTCAAGTTCATGAGTATGTATTGAAAGTTAAATTCTACTCCTTTGTCAGTTTCAAAGTATAGGGGAGAGAGAGAGAGAGAGAGAGAGAGAGAGAGAGAGAGAGAGAGAGAGAGAGAGAGAGAGAGAGAGAGAGAGAGAGAGAGAGAGAGAGAGAGAGAGAGATTGGTTGAGAATTGAGAATACTTGAATGAAAAAGAAAATGTTCTCACTAAACCATTGTGCATGAATTGGGTTACCATTCAATAGTCAACTCGTTACAAAGGTATATGATGAAAATTAAAATTTTAATAATATTTTAGTCATCACTACAATAATTGAACCACTTCTTTTGAAACCAATTTTATACTTTAAAAGAACATAAAATTTTAAAGGGTATAAATACATTATAATTTATGCTAAAATCATTGTGCTATGGATCAAATAAGATTTGAAATTTTTCTTTCCAAAATCATACGATACATTATTATCGATCTATGCAAAATACTTGTAAAGTCTCAACTTTGCACAGAATTGCGTTTAAATTAGCTTTGAGAATCTAGGAAAAAAAATAGAAATAAAATAACAGTTAATACTAAATTAAATATTTCCAATACATATGCCCGTGTGATTGAAACATGATAATTAATTGTGTTTTCTACATAGCGCCAGTGTAGAAACTTTTAATATGAATTATATTATCATGGAAACAACAATGTAATATTGTATAATGTTTTTAAAAATGAAACAATATTTTCGATAAAACATTACAATTTTACTTCAATACAGAAGAAACAGACATCAAACTCAGTTATTCTCTCAGAAAATATGATCAATAATGAAAAGTTTGTACAGGAAATTGTCAGAAGAAGAAGAAGAAGAAGAAGAAGGAGAAGAAGAAAACATTATTCACAATTAAATAATGTTACTATATTGACAGGAAATAAAACTAAATTGAATATTAATTTAAATTATAGTAAAATGAAATGGAAAAAAAATATTTCTTTGCTTTTATACAAAAAAGTTATTATCAAAGTCTAAGTTTAGATAAAAGTGGAAAATTTTACCGTATAACGATCCATAGTTTTTAATTGAAAAGCGATGTTTTTTTTTTTTTTTTTTTTTTTTTTTTTTTTTGTTGAATAACAATTTTAAGAAATGATAAAAAAAAAAAAAAAAAATTCGAAGCAACTTTGTCTTTTCCTGTCAATGATTTATACTATATGAAATGAAAATACCAACAGGATTCGGTTTTGTGGGGTAACATATATGTACAAGCATCAAGCAACACAAAAATGTATGTTTTGTTGCTGTACTATATATAAAACCCTCTGTTCATTTGCATGGAGCAAATTATTGATAATTTATATACATTACAACGAACAAAATCGTGCCAAGCTGCTGTGCATGTATACTGTAAATATATATGATGTAGAAAAGTAAATTGAAAACTCTAATCTGTGTTCGGTACAGTTATAAGTATAACACTACAAATTTTGCCATGTAAGTAGAAAACACCCATACAAAAAAATAAAAATAATATATATATATATATATATATATATATATATATATATATATATATATATATATATATATATATATATATATATGTATATATATATATATATATATATATATATATATATATATATATATATATATATATATATATATGTATATGTGTATATATATATATATATATATATATATATATATATATATATATATATATATATATATATATATGTATATATATATATATATATATATATATATATATATATATATATATATATATATATATATATGTATATATATATATATATATACATATATATATATATATATATATATATATATATATATATATATATATATATATATATATATATATATATGTATATAACTTTAGTAATAACATAACATACTGTGTATATAATAAAAAATTTAGTATTAGAAAAAGTATTGCCTCTCTTGAAATTTTTTTTTATACATAACGTCTTTTCAAACGTAAAATTCTTAAGATTTTTATGATGCAATATTGCATCATAAGCAACTTCTGTTTTTTTTTTTTTTTTAATATTTTCTGATATTTT
This sequence comes from Ecdyonurus torrentis, assembly GCA_949318235.1. Classification (NCBI taxonomy): domain Eukaryota; kingdom Metazoa; phylum Arthropoda; class Insecta; order Ephemeroptera; family Heptageniidae; genus Ecdyonurus; species Ecdyonurus torrentis. Next base: position 37,927,162 of record OX439127.1, read on the forward strand.
TTATACTATTACATGTTTTGTAAAAAAAAAGTATAACTATATTTTTACTTTTTTTTTTTTTTTTTTTTTTTTTTTTTTGTAATCTCTACTAACGTATTTATAAAGTTTTGAATTTAAGAAGATTCCATTTTTTTTCCAGCAAGATAAAACTAACCGTATAGCCATAGGCCTTAGGTTTCAAATTTTGTTATTTTGCTTATTCTTCATAAAATAATAATATATGAAATTTAGCTTATTTAGATTAAAAAAGAAAGAGAGACAGACAGAGAGAGAGAAGGCACCCATAAAAGTGTTCAATTATATTTACAACTGTTTTACAATATAAATATGGTTAAATATATACATATAATGTACAGCTCTGGCCAAAAGTTTAAGAACGGGGCAGCGGCGGCCACAGCGTTTTCCTATGAAGATAACATAATGTGATTGCGGGTTTCCTATACAAATCGTTCTCAAACTTTTGGCCAGAGCTGTATGTACAGGTTTAAACAATTCCCTAAAATGTTTTGCGTAAATGGAATTTAATATTGCTGGGATAAAATGTAAAATATACCAAAATTAATGAAACAATTTTAGATTGATACTTGATAGAGAAACCTTTTAAGCGTTATACAAAATGAATCTTTCATTTCAAAGTATTGTTATTTATTAATGTGGAAGCAGTAGTAAAATAATTCATTGAAAGCCGATCTACCCACATATACCTGCTTTTTATTATTCCCTGTGGAACACAAAATTAATAAACACAATTTACAGAGAGAAAGAGAGAGACAGAGAGACAGAGAGAATATTTTAATATCAATTCTACTTCTCGACTTTATGTTTTATTTTATTTTCCAGTGAAATAAATGAAGGTTCCTTTTTATAAAACTTTATATAAACATTAATAAAAACAGTAAAAAAAAAGAAAAAAAGAAAAAAGGTAAGCCATTGCAAAGACTTTTCATATTTGAAGTTCAGATAAAAAGTTCGATGATGAATGTTGAACAAGGGATCCAGCGACGAACACAAATGTTAGTAATCGACCGATAATGAAATTAGATGCAAATTCACGCTATATTATTCCTCTAATGATTTTATACAAATTTAATTTTAATGCTTTTCTCTCTCTCTCTCTCTCTCTCTCTCTCTCTCTCTCTCTCTCTCTCTCTCTCTCTCTAAATTTTATAAAATAGTTTATTATTATTATGTATATAAGTCTGAATAAATATTTGTTTTTTATTTGAGTTCAGCTATACAAAGTTACATATTCACTTACGTGGTCTTTTCATACATTAAATGATTTATAATTTACATAAACACTGTACATTTGAGTGAAAACTCAAAATAAAAATCTCTTTGGGGGGGGGGGGGGGGGAATTGTAAGTCATGTAATTATAATCTATCAACTTAAATTACATAAATTTCTATTATGAAAGATTTTTCCTGTGGTCACACGGGTAAAAGAAGTTGCTTAATGTTATGTAGCATAAATTTTGCTACTTTAGAAAATCATAAATAATTATGCTATTTACACACTCACCAACATATTTGTTTGTTTTTTTGCTAAAATTAGACTGGCAAAATATACGTATAATGTTTGTCTGTTCTGTGGATCATGAATTAATATTAATTATTGGTACAAAAAAAAAATGCTATCATTATATTCTAACCAAATACAAAAGAAGATACAGCTAAAATAATGAAATAATCATAGAGGTTGCGTATAATAAAGAAATAATTAATAATAATTAACCCGGCGCAAGTTACTAGGTAAAAATTAAAAGTATTTATGTATTTCCAATGTAAGTTTTTAAAAATAAATGCTATATAACGCACTATTAATATAATTTATTTTGATAAATTTTGCACATATCAATAGTTTTTAATATTAATGCAGGTTATCTTATTTATTTATTGAATAAAAAAAATGCAAGTGAAAGTTAAAAAAAAAAAAAAAGTCTATCGATGAAAACTGAGTCATTGTATTATTATTATTACATAATGATAATCATCAAACAAAATAAGCCTATAATGTTATACTCTAATCTTTACGCTGAAAAATGTTTATTGTTCTAAATGTGTATTTACAATAAAAAATGTTTTTAAAAATAAAAAATAAGTCCTTTGCGTAAAAAAACAAAAGTAATAAGAATAATAAAAAGAGAAGCTTATTGTGGAAAGTGTATTCCAGAAAATAACATTTTTATGTATTTAAGATGGTATCATTTTAAAAATTTATTTAACTAAACCTAAAAAATCAAGTGTGTGAGCTACATTGAATAATTTCTCAAGGAGCAATGCATGACTTTTTTTCTTAAAAAAAAAAAGAAGAAGAAGCTGTATTTAAATTAAGAAAGTATGCAGAGCATGGGAAAATATTTAGATGCCATTAAAAACGTTAGCATAATTATAATACTTTCTCACAGTCCATCAGTCCATTTATCTGCTTACTTATGGAGTTGCCTGCAAGTATATATTAATAGCGCATTCAATAGACGAGTGAATTAAATTGGTTAAGTATGTTTTGGCAACATACGGAATTAATTGAAATGCTCTTACAATGGCTTGGGGACTACTTTTTGTAGCCTGAACAAGCATACACTTTAAGCTCACGTTATCTGAGGTAATGAATGGTATACTGTATGAACTTATTGCATATGAATGGCAAAAGATATTATATATATATATATATATATATATATATATATATATATATATATATATATATATATATATATATATATATATATATATATATATATATATTGTACACCACTCACACATATTTATACATGAATAAATGAAAGAAGGAATCGTATAAAAATACACAATAATTCACAGATTAAGTATAATTGTAATTACATTAGAAAAGAAGTGTTCAAATGGACAGATGATACTAAAAAAAGGTGTAACAAATGGGAAATGCGAACAAAATTACTACAAACCTTTTTATTGTACTGTGCTTGCACTTTAATTATATTCAACCATCGGAGGGGCAATATTTTTTAAGTATGTAATATATTTTTTAATATAATTATATATATATATATATATATATATCTGTGTGGGTGTGGGTGTGTCTATTTTGTCATTGATTTTATTTTATTAAGTTTTGTGGACTTGCTCTGGTACTGAAATAATGAATTAATTTGAAGTTAAATCTCTCACTATATTAGACAAATTCATCGTATTTACTCTCGTCGTATTTTCATAAAATATTGTCTGCATTATTCTGTTAAGTTATTTGCTTAAGAATTCAAAATGTACATTTATTTATTATTTACTTATTTTACAATGAATTTAATTTATTGATATTTTTTATAAAACAATAGAGAAAAATTCTGCAGTACAGTATATATATGATATTTAATATGGAAATGCAGCTGTACACTCCCTTTTGTGAAGACTTACTTTGTTGTTGTTGTTTTTTTATAAAATGTTATTGCTGTTTTAGCTGGACAAATTTCCTTCGCCTCAGGTATTGTTAGTATCAATTATGTAAGGTTTATTCATAAAAGTATTTCTTATTGCATACTTTTGCTTATAATTATCATTTTCAGTTTTAGTAATTTAGAAAAAAGGAATGTTGTTAAAATATGCGAGACTATATTTTCTCCTACGGCAAAAAGATATAAAAAAAAAAGGTAAAGAAAAAAATATAAAAAAAAGGGTAAAAAAATGTCAGGGTGAGGCGCAGAAGAAGATGCGCAGGAACAAGCTGAGTGAAGGAGCACAGTCCTGTCGGTGGCAAGGCGAGCGCGTGAGCTAGCAGGCAAGCACGTGCTTGCTCACCACTGACACCAGGCAACAAGAGGGTCTTCCTCTCACACTTACTTCAGTCGGCCTGTGATGGTCTCTGGTGCAGCAGTGTGGAGACGTTAACTCTCGTAACTTTATAGCGTGCAAGAAAGTGTATTATTACCTCTTTCTTTTTTTTTAATGCTACAAATAATTTATATTTGTGATTAAAAAAAATGTTGTGTTTGAAGAAAGGAAAACGCTGGGCAAAGCGACATGCAAATTGTTGGTCTCCTCTTCGATTACCGCAGCCATCAACACCATGCCCATCCCCAAATGAAAGTTTTCAAGCTATTAAAAAACGTAATCTTATTCTTCAACATCATCTTGCGGCCCCTGAGGGAACTTGCGGTCTCTTTTCAACCCTGTGAGTATGCCAAATTAATATCAATGCATGCTCTTGTGTTACAAAACAAATTTTATCTTTGTTTTGATTATTATTATAATTTGATGATATTTTGGTTTCAACTGCAGTAAAATTCTTTAGCACTATATAGCTTTGAATTTTTAATAATTTATAATAAATTAAAAAAGAAATTTCTTTCAATTTTATTGATATTACAATGATATTACATTATATAAACTCTTGCATTATTCATCAGAGAAATGTACATTTTTATAACTTGCGATATCATACTTACATTAAGTGTACATACACAAACATGGTTACCATTCTTATTATTTACATATATTTATTTTTATATAAAATACTCTATTTTGTGCAGTTATTACAATTATTGCCTAATTTCACTCATTAACGTATAATGATTTCTACTTTTTATTTGTAATGTTTTGTATGTTTTATTTTTTTTTTTTAATAATATTATTATTTTAGAGCATTGTCAAGTCTTAAAATATCAGGTTTACAATGTTTTGAACAAATACTAATTGACTATCATTTATGCTTATAACGTGGAACAAAAAATACCTTTTATGATATTATTATTATTTATTTTTCTTAGAAAATGTTGTAAAATTGCCAAGGTCGGACACCTTAAGATATAGATTTAGGAGCATTTTTTAAAGTTCTTTGAAACAGAAGTAAATAATTATATAGTTTACCTAAAATATTTTCAACTTCTTCTTCTTAATTTTTTACAAGAATTTTTAAGGCCAGCAGCTTTTGTTAGCATTATCAAACTAAAAATATTATACAGTATAAAATATACTTTACGTTATATAAACATATACCGCTATAGCAGGTAGTTATTGGATATATTATGTTGGTATAATTTATATTTCCCAAAATTTCTTCCTATAATGTACTTTTATAAACAATGCAAACAGCAAGAGAATAACACCTACAGTTTTATAAATAACAAATTCCTAAATTTATATTTGAATACCATAAACAAAAAATACCTCTATGTTTTGGTTGGTTTGGATATCAACTTCGAAATTAGTTTTCAAAAGTTCGAAGAAGACAGAAACTATGTATAGTTTACAAGAAGTGAATATATATATATATTTATATATATATATATATATATATATATATATATATATATATATATATATATATATATATATATATATATATATATATGATGGTTTGTTCACTTTTCAAACAAATAACAAAATTCTTTAATTTTTATTGTGTGTGTGTGTATATATATATATATATATATATATATATATATATATATATATATATATATATATATATATATATATACACACACACACACACACACACACACACACACACACACACACACACAATAAAAATTAAAGAATTTTGTTATTTGTTTGAAAAGTGTACAAACCATCACTGTTTCTCTCTCTCTCTCTCTCTTTCGTCTTTGACCAGTTTTTACATTAAAACTTTTAATTTTATTACATCGTGATTATGAATGATTGCTTTAGCTATAACAGATTCAAAGGGGACAATTAATAGTTCAGTAATCTCTAGTGATTATTTACGATAAAAAAAATTATTCAACGTTACAAAATCTCGTAATATATTATTCATGCTATATAATATAATTATGAAGCCTATCAATGCTAGTTTATACATATACACATAATTTGCTCGTAATGTTCTAGATTAAAGAGAACGAGCAAGTAAACAACATGTAATGTATTTACATTCATTCATAATGATTTTTTTTTTTGTCATCATTTCACTTTACTTTATGCAAACATAAAAAAAAAAAAAAAAAAAACATTGAAAAAGAAAAAAGTCCAAATTTTTTTGCTAAAGATAAAAAACAACGTGCATGAAGAATAGAGCACCTCAGGCAGTAAACAAAAAATATAGATTTTTCTCCAAAGTCTGTGGATATCACAGAATATATCTACAGAACATATATCTACACGGATAACAAATCATGATATATATTTTTTTTACTCTCTAACAAACGAAATGTTTTCTTTTGCAATGTAAAGAAAATAATTTGTTCTACACATAAACATTTCAAGTTGAATTCAAAATTTATTAAAGTCT
>OX439127.1:37935887-38380887 GCA_949318235.1 Ecdyonurus torrentis
TATACAGTGTATAAAAATATCAAATTTGGTTCAATCATTGCTTTTTGCCATAAAATCTCATGAAAAGGTGACGGTGACACATTGTTATTTACTAGGTCTCGTTGTAGTGGTGAACACTCTTTCCCACTTTGTCTATCAAGCTGTCTAGACTTTATGTTATGCTCTTCACAAAGCTTTTTTTTTGTCGCCTTCATTATTTTAAATGATGCGTTTGAATTGATCTGAGAAATACTACGTATACAAAACACACCACAGATACTTCAATGTTGCTATAAGAAAAGATATATAATGTAAATTTGTATAAAAAATGAATTTATTCCTATATTTTAAACTAAATAGTGATAGTAATAATAAACTTTGTTATATATATATATATATATATATATATATATATATATATATATATATATATATATATATATATATATATATATATATATATATATATATATATATATATATATATATATAATACATTACTTAATTAGGGTATTAAAAAAATCATAAACGTTGATATATTATGATAGACAAATTGTCAAATTCAGAAATTTTAACGATTGGTATTCACAAAGTAAAAGTAATAAATAATAAAACAATGAAGCATTTATGTTACGTTACGTAATTTATTATTCTAGACATTAAATGATCCAGAACAGTAGTACACATTACAGTATACATCCAGTGAATTGTAAATAGGATGAGCAAGAAGGAATCACAGAACACGCCTACCCTAGCTAAAGATAACGAGAGATGCCATGAGCCATGCGCACATCAGCTTACACTCACAACTTTAAATTTATTCTATTGCTTCAGCACAAGTGTAATCATTACAATTGAGCGTTCTGCGCAAACTAAAGCTACAGACTATTTATTAATTTGCTCTAAAGCTCCTGTCGTGAGTAACTATATCAAGTGTATTACTCTGTATTCACAAAGCATACACAAATTATACTCTAAAAATCAATAATATATTATGTTTTGACAAAATATGTTATATCATAAAGCTATAAATAATAAGCTTTAACTAATATAATTTATCAGTATTTTATTAATAAATGAAAGCTATAGTATATATTTTTAATTATTAAGGTCTATAGAATCACCCACGACGTTGTAAGATTTCTTAGTTGCGCAGTATAAAATAAATAAAATTGCATTGTTAAAAGAAAAATGTTTTTATTAATAAAACCATATAAAATAAAGATAAAACTAACTATCAGAATATTATAAGATTCTAGAACATCGTGAACCTTGCTGTTTTGAAATTGAAACTATAGCATTGAATCAATCATGTGATTTCTCATTTCTTTTTCTCCACTTTTATATACCTGCAGTAAAAATACACAATTTGGTGGCATGGATTAATGTTTACCAAAACTCTCAATATTTTTCTAGCTCTGCGGTAAGTGTTGTTTTCAAAACAATATTTGATCAATAAAAACATTTTATATCTTCCTTTAGGTACTAAATATAAGTTTTATTTGTTGACAAAAAAAAAAAAAAAAAAAAAAAAAAATGCAACGGACGACGTCAAGAGAATTATTATGAACTTGAGTTTACTGAGAAACAATTTTTTGTGTAAAGATTTTGCAGTAAACAAAAGGATACTGAATAAAGAGCAACTGAAGGTGACATAATTTGTGTGTAATTTAGACGTATTAAGTGAATGTTTATTTCCCACACAACAATACACGGGTGCTGAGAGTGGCTGAGGCTGTATAAGCACTATAATACAATAGAATATACATGTGAATGCAGCTTCTATATTATACTACCAAGTTTACGCTTTTTTTTTTTTTTTAATAATAATATGACATTATTATAGACATTAACCTAAGTATATTTTCACTAGAATCTTTACTTTTTATTTTAGGCCAGTAGGGCTTTTAATTTATTTTTTCTATTCAAAAATTTATAATGAATTTTTAATTGCAGTTTTATGTTATAAAGCTTTATATTTTTTTAGTAATAAAATAAAACAGTAATATAACTTTAAAGTTTCCATTTGCATTTTTTAGTGTGAAAAATATTTTGTTCTTTCTCATTTGTTGCATATTATTATAATGCATTAATTGCAGAACAGCATTAAGGTTTTGTGACAAAGCTTTTCTTTCATTATCATATTGTTAATGCAATATTATTAAAGATCTCTATCACTAAAAGATTCTGATTCTTCCGTAAGATAGTACTTTACGATTGAAAACATAAACAAGAAATCTAATTAATTTTAGTATATCTTTTAACTGGATAATCCTCCCTCGTTTTACTTCCTCTCATATTTTAGAACTAAGTATATAACAAATCTTGTGTATAAGTGCTGTGAGCATTAGGCTACAGACTTGACACATTAAGTGCATATATTCATACTTCATTATGATTATATAAAGAGGATTTTTAAAAATCTATAAAAATTAATTCGCTAGTATATGCATCTAGTTTGCATTATTATTATTACTTACATAAAAATTTTTTTAAACACGTTTACTTTATATAATATTTATTTATCTTGATTTTTATTTAAGAACCGCACTCTTATAATCCAAAAACCAACAAATAAAATCAACTATTGATATTTTAATATATCAACATATTGATTAAATGTCTTATGTATAACTGTAAGTTTGTTAGATTCAATCAATTTGTAATACCTTATTGGTATAAGTATTGACGTTAATTTGCAGTTCACACACAATACGTTGCTTCTAAAGTTTGAACTCTTGTGTGCATAAACAATGAGCTAATCTCCATGTGTGTCAAGTGGAGGAAGACACTACGCCCCTGCACGGTCACACTAACTTCCGGCCGTTTACTTTAACTTTATTCATAAGCAAATTGGTAAAAAGAGGCATATATAATACGTGTGCCTTACACCATGATGTATTAATGTGCTATCATACTTATTATTTATAATAACTAACTGTCTTTCAACGTGCTTTCAACTAAATCATTGCGAGACGTGTAAATTCAATCGATAATTTTGTGTTCCATTTTTTGTTGTTGTTGTTGATAATCGTATACTAGTCTCACGTCAGAGTCACAGTTATTTTACATAAAAATATGCATATTTAATTTATATATATTTTCGCAAATAACCAATCACATAATTATCAGCATATACATGTGCAAATGGGTTACAATAAATTAAAAATTTATTTGTTATTTTTTTAAAAATAAAATATGTTTTATATAATAATGAATAGTACTCACGATACACAAAATTGAATTAGTATCAGTGTTTTGTTTTGTTTTGTCTTGACACTACATAATTAATAATCAAATCAAACGGGGGGACAGATCGATCGATAAAATAAAATGTTATCGGAGCAGTATTTTTTAAACACATATTTACCCATTTTTATAAAACAAAGTGCTTTTGTAATTTAACTTATTAAAATGTTTAATTTTTAAAATTAATTCATCAATGCAAGTGGTAATTAAAGAATAATAATCAAGAAATAAGCAGTTATACCTGATTTAATATCATTCATATATATATATATATATATATATATATATATATATATATATATATATATATATATATATATATATATATATATATATATATGTAAACTGTAAACTTATCTCAATAACAAAAATATCATAAAAATAATGTGCTATATATACTACATGAAAATATCTCTCATATCCAATGGGAATCGAAATAAAAATTAACAAACAAACTAAGTTATAACATTTTTGCTAGCATATACGCTGGGAAAAAAATAGCTTTCAAACAAGCTGTTATATATGTATTTATATATTATTCAACATTTATGGTATAATATAGGAAGAATTTGCTAACAAGTAAGTTTTTAATATTTTATTGTCGACATTCATGTTATACAGCGTTGCTATATATTATCTCATCACATTTTCAGCCCCTGATTTATATATTACTTTTTTTTTTCTCTGTGTTTAAAGTAATAAATAACTCATTGCAAAGAGGTATAAAGTGCTTGGTAATTAAATTGGTGAGAGGTTATAAATAAATTAAAATACGATTTTGTCACATGCTAACTGTAGAAAATAAAACAATGTCAAAATTATCTGAGGGAAAAGAGAATATTATGTATTAACATTGTTTATACATACGCATAAACTATATTATATTGCAGTATTTTATTTTATATATATATATATATATATATATATATATATATATATATATATATATATATATATATATATATAATACTGCAACTGTTGAATAGCATAACGACCATTTTCTTGGTATATACTCTTGTTTTACTTTTTTTTTTAATTAGGTTGAATTATAATTAAAGTCCCCATAATATTTTCTCCCTTTATCTTCATATTAAGTAGAAAACAGCATTGTTTTGGAAGGCTTGATATTTGTCTGCGCTAATTTTTATACTTGCGTAAGTATGTGCTTTAGAATCTGCAAATAAGATAAGAACTATTATTTGTTCTCATTGATGAAAAGAAAAAGAAAAAACAATGAAATGCAAAAAAAAAAAAATAATAATAATAATAATAATAATAAAAACTTTTCTTGTTTTTGAAAGGATGTGCAAATTTACGTAAAATACTGGCTCTTTTATTTGGTTCTAACGTAATACAATAGACTGAGTGAGTTATGGTGTTACTCATTTTGGTATATAAACTTAAAATTGTTTTGTTAGAACGTAATTTGAAATTACTTAACATTTGCTTAATTATTCAAAGGCTCTTACGTGACGTGTGCCAGGATATCGACCATTAGTGAATATAATACACTTCACAATATAGAAATAAAATATAACATCAAATAATAAAAATATAATATTTAGCATATGACATAAATTAAACTCAATATTTGTTTACTTAAACTTTAAGAGTTATAAAATTAAAAAACTATATTTAATTAACATATTAAAAATTTAAGATCCTAATTTTGGTTATACAGTTGTAAAGAAAGTAATCAAACATTTACAAGTAATGTTTTTGTAAAACAGCTTATTACAATGTAAATTAACCTCTTTGTGTACTTAACTCATTTATTTTTCTCATTGTTTTGTTTTCATACAACAGTATCGTGCTCACTTGCTACATTTTTGTTCTTATTATTATTATAGTAATATTTTAAGTGTAGAATAAGACAATTTGAATTAAAATGTGCTCTAAATTATAACAGTTATAAAAGGACAAACCAAATGTTATGTCAATATTTTACAAATTTCGAAATGATGATCCACCATCACGATAGTGTTATTATTATAAATATAGTAAATATCCTATATTATTCTCTGGGTAATGTAATCATCGCTTATTATTTTGAAACTTCAAATAATATTTTATGTGACTTAGAGCTTCAATATGAAAAATTGCATTATTTTTACAACTTATTATTGCGCTATCACGAAAATCTCAAGATCTAAAGCATGAATCTTCAAATATACAACATGAAATATAAATATTCTTTCGTGTAAAACCAAAATGATAAAATAAACGACGAAAAACACCATTGTTAAACCAGTAATCATGTTTTATGCCATATCTATGTTATGCAATATCGAATGTATATATAATACTATAATATGTGTAATAATATTATTATTATATAATTTGTTTATTGATGTAAAAGTACTGATAGTTAAACTATTTGAAATTGAATTATAGAACACAGAAGTTTAATTGAAAAATTTCTTTCGCATAACTTTATAATAACACATTACAAGTTGTACTGTTAATTATTTAAATTTATGGAAATGTTCTATGATTGTAATAGAATAATATATAAGCGGAATGACCTTAATATAATATAGTATAAATATATAATTCATAATTGAATTATGCAGTTATATTGTATAGTATAAGATATTATATAAAATAACATACCGAATCTTAATCCAATAAACTAATTATAATATGTAAAAGAGTGTGTGTGTGTGTGTGTGTGTGTGTGTGTGTGTGTGTGTGTGTGTGTGTGTGTGTGTGTATGTGTGTATAATATATATATATATATATATATATATATATATATATATATATATATATATATATATATATATATATATATATATATATATATATATATATATATATATAATACTTTATATATTTTATATAATTTTTAAGTTCATTCGACAAAATAATGTGTAAATGATTTTGCGCAGTACTTGAATTTTTTCCAATTGTTTATAATAAACTTAATTTAATTACTTTCAAAACTATTTATTATCTAACTAACTATTATTATTTATTATCATTAAAATATAGTTTCATATAAGTGGTAGTAAAATAATAATTTTTAAAATTACGGTTTATTGAAGTGATAAAATATGACACCCAGCAAGCTCTACGTAGATTATAGGCATATATCGATATAGTAAATAATATAGTTACGATTGTTTTATTAATAACTTCTTCTTCTTCTCCCCCCCCCCTCTCTCTCTCTCTCTCTCTCTCTCTCTCTCTCTCTCTCTCTCTCTCTCCCACCGTTTTTAGCATTTTTAGTTTTGTGTCATATAATTATATTGTATATAATATAATATAATATATTTCTTCACTTATGTAACTTAAATAATTTTTTTACACGAGCAACGAGAGAACTCGCAGCACCATGGTATTCCTATTTGATTTAAAAGTAATTTAAATTTAATGACGTAATACTTATTAATAGCGGTTTGCATGTAGAATAGCAAAAAAAAAAAAAAAAAAAAAAATTGTATACAGCATGCGTGTAATTTTGCCGGAAGCTGGGCATTCCATGCGGCTTCTGCAGCAACAGCAGCTAAGTAATTAGAGGTGACCTGTTGTAATACAAGTAGGTGCTTTGCGGTACAGTATATTATAATCACCGTCCATACCTATCATTTTTGCAATAATATGTTTCGTTTTTATAGTACACATAGGTCAAGGTTCACACGGTATCAAAATTTTAAAATATATAAGTGAACACATTGTTATATTGTGTTATATATTGTTAACAAAATAAATAGGTATTATTAGGCATGCTATAATATCTATTTTATCACCTAGATATCAATAATTAATTAATATCGCAAGTAAAAAATAAAAAATAAAATGCAGCAGCTCATAATTAAATCATGATTAAATATGATGATATATTTATTGATTGAATTATCGATCTGAGTATAGTAAATGCAAAACACTGCAGAGTGCCACATTATTATTATATTATAGTTGACGGTAAACAATATGATATATTTAGTTATACTGTTTTGCATAACAGTAAATCATAATGGATTAACAATGATGAAATAATAACAATATGTATTTAATGACAATAATAATAATTATCACAAAGAAATGCAGTAATAATATATAATCTTTAGTATGGCGGCTCTCGATGAATTCAGTGTTTTGTCCTTTACAAATACTTACAAGAAATAAAAAAGAAGAGAGAGAGAGAGAGAGAGAGAGAGAGAGAGAGAGAGAGAGAGAGAGAATCACGCAGTATAGTAATTAATTTTGAAATACAAAATAGAAGTATAAAATATTATTGAATATTCCAGATATTATTTTTACTCCTGTGTATTTAAGCATGCGTAAAAAATGAAAATTGCGCACCACAATTAACTTTTTAAACACACAATATTAATATACTCTTTCCCTCCTCTCTCTCTCACACATGCACACACGCTCACACTCACAAATAAATACCTTATATATATATATATATATATAAATATATATATATATATATATATATATATATATATATATATATATATATATATATATATATATATATATATATATATATATATATATAATATTTATAACAGTGAATGTTATAATTGAATAAATGAATTTTGTTCATAAATTAATTAGCTATAACATTTTAACGCCCCAAAGCTAAAAGGTGTATCTATATAGCACTTGTAGCGGAAAACAAAGTTTGTTATAACTTAAGCAATATAGGCTAGAAGAGGCTTCGGGGTAAAGTGGTTTTGCAGTATAAATATCGGTTCAGAGGGTGCAATTTAAAGTAGAACATAATATGAGACTATTATATGTGTATATATATATATATATATATATATATATATATATATATATATATATATATATATATATATATATATATATAGTTTGGAAATAATATAAAATATTAAATTTGACAATAATGGATCGGGAAAATTTTCTTTTAAATTATAATACGTTATAATCTCTAAGTTATAGTTCACGAAAATACATAAAATGAAAAAATATATAATAATTAAATATAATATATAAGAAAATAAAAAGTGAAAAAAAATATATGGCAAGGTGGATATAGGCTTATGACTACACCTTTTATTATTATTATTTAACGTGTATATATCAGGGGTTCGGACCCGTCGAAAAAATTGTCGGGTCCGCGGACCCGGGTCCGGGACCCGTCCATAAAAACTCGGGTCCGAAGACCCGTGTTTTTTTTTCGGGTCCGGACCCGGGACCCGTCAAAAATCTTCATCGGGTCCGGGTCCGGGTCCGGGTTTTCAATTAATTAATTTTTTATTAAATCAGTTCAATAAGTAAGTGCCGATTAAATTTTTTTTTTTTTGAAATAGAATTTAAAAAAATTGCAGCAGGTTAAAAAAAGGATAGCAAAAGAATGCAAAAAATAATAATGATAATAATAATAAATCAATGGTTTGATTTGCTACATCTTGTCAATTAGCCAAATATGAAACTTAGTATTCTTGCCTGTATATTCATATTAATAAAATTAAAAAAAAAATAATAATAATAAATGCAGCTCCTACAAGCTTTATAATTAAGGCGTAAATTAATTTTTTCTTCTTTTGGAACATAATGTTTTCAACATATTGAGAGGTATAATTGGTGTATTCTGAATTATTCCTGATAGGATATTTAATATATTGTGTCCCAAAGAAAAACAAATACATCCTAAACTCTATTCCAAAAAAGAAATTTAAAATACAGTATTTTTTTTTTTTTTAAAGGTACTGAAAGTTTAGAAAGAATGTTTTACTGAAATTGCATAACCATCAGGATACTAGAGTAACTAAACTTAAACCTACTCTTGAGCAAAGTTAAAAAATAAAAAATCTTTCCACATATTTAAATAAATTAAAATTTGTGTTGTATGCATGTATATGTTTCTGTAGCAATATATATATATATATATATATATATATATATATACTCAACAAATTTACTTTATATTTTCTCATGTTTATGTACATTTCTTAATATTTCAATCAACATTTTTTCAAACTTAACGAAAAGTCGGGTCCGGGTTTTTGAACCCGTATTTTTCAAATGTTAATTGGGTCCGCGGACCTGCGTCCCAAAAACCCGCCCAAAATCTCGGGTTTTGGAAGGTTTCGGGTCCGGGTCCGAACCCCTGGTATATATAGCTAAAAACGAGAGATCAATTGTTAAAAAAAAAAAAATGGAAAAGAAAGATAGAAGGAAGAAAACAAAAATAAATGCATTGTTCAGAGCTTTTTATAATTTCTCGCTGGTCGTGAAAACCAAAATTGACGAGCTACACGATTCTACATCAAGTTCTTCATTTTAAAACTAGAGGACAGTAGCTACATAAATGGAAAAACTAAAAACTTCCACTGAACACAGGTGTGACCTCTACGAGCCCTGCTTTGAAGCTTTGAATTTACCTATATCACCTAGGTGGGATAAAATATATTAATATATATTATTATTATATAATATAATATAATATATATATATATATATATATATATATATATTTATATATATATATATATATATATATATATATATATATATATATATATATATATATATAAAATAATATATAATATAATATATAATATAATATATAATATTAAATTATAAATACACAAACACATTGTATGGTACATCGGCAAAGTGTTAAAAATATCAAAAACTAAAAGACAATAATATATCGACCAAAAGTAAATAAATATAATAATAAAAACTTCAAAATTTATTTCTTTATTTATCTCTTTCCTTCGATCGTAATCGTCAAGCATTAATTAATAATAAAGAAATTAGACAATTAGATTATAGAAAGAAAAGGTCTTTTTTTTTTCTTTGGAGTAGTATAATATATACATAGGAATGACTTATAAATATAAAAATATAGTTATATTTACTATTAAAAAAAAAAGCAAACAGAAAATATATAAAATATGGTTACAAAGCAAAAAAAAAAAAAAAAAAAAAGTTAAAATAGGAGTGTGTGTCATGATGTGTAAGTGTGTATAGGTGTGGGCATTAATCTAGGAATATATACAGAATATAATAGAGGATACACGCGCAATTATTTTTTAAACAATAGACTAAAACAATAATAATATAAACTTTCCATAGAAATCTTAATTCTCATAAATTTTTATGTTTGATCTGTTATTTTGGTATATATCTTATATCGTCATCATATAATAACCAGGCTGCAATAATTATATTAAATCCTTATATTTGAGTCAAAAGATGTATATCACGTCTCATTATATGTCCCACTTGTAAAATGATAATTAAGATACAGCACTTATATTTATGCATCAAAGAAAATAATGACACACGTAATATTATTCCATTCACTCGCCTTTAGAGAGCTCTCTTTGCCGGAATTGACTTAAGAATGATCTTCTAATTTTTAATTCTTTGAAATATATATTATATCTTTATTTGTGCTTCGTCATAGTCTTAAAAAAAATTATCATTAGAAAATAAATACTTTGAATTATTTTCATACAAAAACAAACCTATTAAAATTTATTGATGATGTTAATGATAATAATAATGATGACGGTGGCACTAATTTTAAATAATTATTGCGGCAAACGTTAAAAATTATCGAAGCTGAGAGAAAATTTCTTGTGGTATTTTCCCCCTTCTTTCTTTTAATTGGTAAAGTTAATGTAAATTATGTAATGTATAAATATATATAATAGACATAAATGTCTATTGTTTATGTACAAATGATATTATACTATATGTATTATATATTTATATTTATATATATATATATATATATATATATATATATATATATATATATATATATATATATATATATATATATATTATGTATTATGTATTATATATGTGTATATATATATATATATATATATATATATATATATATATATATATATAATATTATATTATATTATATATTATATAATATTATAAGGGCTATAACGCAAGTGTTGTCAACTCTTGGTAGTCCGAGAGTCAGTGGTCCGGGTTGTACAGATCTGGTAGTCGAGCCCAAAAGAGTGTGATAACGGGTTGAGCCTGAGGTTTCGTAAGCCTCAGATCGTATACATTAAAGCCCATCCTGAAATGGTTTAATCCTGGCCTATACCGAAAGGTATTATGGCGTCATAATACTCACCTTTATATTATATATGTTTATATAATATATTATATATATTATATATATTATATATATATATATATATATATATATATATATATATATATATATATATATATATATATATATATATATATATATATATATATACACACACAAACACACACACACACACATAGTAGTTTCAAGGTTTTTTTCATTTTAATATGTGTACTTGATCATATGAGTATAGTACATTACTTAACTCTATGATGCATAGTTATTGGAAAAAAATATATACATAGTTAGATTTTTACCATACATTGTAATACTAATAACACATTATTTTATTAACGGACATCCATTTAAAGGCTGACATACATCGTTTGGTGCGTGTGTGTTTGCAGCATGACGTCTTACAATCATTCAAAGTCTTCAGTCATACACACGCGACATTTCCTGTGTACGTGACTCCTGTATACCTGCAAAATTAAACGCTAAATATATTGCATATCATTTTGCGCAGTAATAAAATTGGCAATAAAAAGAAGTGAGAAAATAAACACATATAAAAAATTATAGATACATTGAAGATATAAACTTTGTCAATTCAATATATATATATATATATATAAATATATATAATATATATATATATATATATATATATATATATATATATATATATATACATGATTTCATTTAACTGATACCACAAGAACAATTTGTGAAAAAATACTCCAAATTAAAAAGAGATGGGTACATCACGGATTATAAGCATGACGTGTTTGCATTAATTATTATCATATAATGATCCTGTAAAAAGATAAGTTTAATTTACAATAGCAGGATAAAAATGTCCGAGCATAATAATGATTAGTAAAAATGTAAGAAATTAGTATACTGATACTGACTGCATGTAGGAAATTTATAAGAATTGTCGCTGAATCACGCGCGGAGTTCTTTTCTCCTGTGCCTTTTTTAATAAGTTTTTATGAATAATTTTGTTTTCCATGCAGCTCTATATACATAATATGATTATGGTATAGCAGGATTTATTTTCATACATGCTGTTTTATTTGTTTACACTAATACTTATATTCGTATTAGAAATATGATGTGGTTTGTTATATCTTTTTCTTCTTATTATTATTTTATATAGAATTGGAATCTTTCATAAACTCTTATACGCACGCAATTTCAATAATCATAAAACAGAATACAGCAATTGAAAATTAATTGAAAATTTTACTATATAACTCAATTGAACTTCTCATACGTCTATTCCATAATTTGGTTAGACTGTTATTTTTGATGATGAGATTTTTTTATAATACGATATTATTCATAGCATAATACATCAACTCTCTTTCTCGTCTATACAATATTGATACAATTCAATATTCATTGCATTACACGTGTATATATAGTCAGTGTACAACACACTCGTATTACATAATAAATTTATTTTAATTTATTCATACATATCACACTTTCCAACATAAATCTTTGTAATTTTTATGTATAGCGAGCGAGGGTTTTATTATGTTATAATAAAAATATTTTATAGTTTTTTGTAATACTTGTTTTTGTATTACTTGACGTGTTGGCGTACCTGACCTTGCAAAACAAAATCGAAATAATTTCAATGAACATTTATAATTATTTGTAATATATATATATATATATATATATATATATATATATATATATATATATATATATATATATAATACTGTAGAATTAAATATAATAACTTATAGTAGTCTCAGCGACGCATGATGTAACATATTACTTTTGTATAGCAGGGTGCGAGTTTGGTGCTCCCCTTGAGGCTACGGCTAGCGGGATTTGTGGCAGATAGCTCCAGTCAATCCTATATAATAATTCTTATGTTTTTTTTTAACCAACTCTATGACGAACATCACCGCTATTACTGAGCAACTTTGGTTTGGCCCAGAGAGTCAACATTCCTACTGAAGATTTGACCGACCGGGCCACATCAAACTATATTATAAATATACCGAACTAAACTGACCGTATAATGTGTGCCTCGGCGTATATAAGAAAATACTGCGATGCTATTTTTTCACGGTTATATACTTTGTTATGGCTTAATTTTTAAAAGGCTTCTTTATATAATATTTTTTTAATAAAGCATTCAACCATATCATCAATATTCATTATATTCATTAATATTCATTCTTACATTAAAGTTTTTCGTCGCAGGTGCTCAAAAATTCGTGCAGTTACTCCTATATAAGATATACAATTGATATCATATAATATAATATTATTATATTATGTCTTATATTGATCTATATAAGTAAAGTTTTGCTCCTTTTTGTTTTGTTCTTCAAATTTAAAAATGTATTCATATTCTATTATGGATATGCTGATACAAAATTTTGTTTTATATAAAATTATGACTTTAAAAATTTATTCTAATATGGGAAATGGAAATATTGTTTGCGAGCACGTCTGATACAATTTGAATAGAGAGAGAGAAAACGTTGAAAATGTGTGGTAACAAATAAATATCTCCATCAGATCGAGGCAAACTGTATTCAATCATATTGTAGATCACAATTTTTTCCAACTATTGTTCGTTGTTAAATGTTTTGATTTGATGCACTGTGTGAAAAAGATTCTCGTAGAGTTAGACGCGGTGTATAGAAATTTCACTTCTTCGTTATTTTCACTGCACCGGATGCTTCAAAACGAACATGACTGTGGAACTTAATACATAAATTTATGAATTTATATTGTTGCCTCTTGTAACGCTTGGTTATGAAATGATGTAATAGTTTATAAATTGCAAAATATTGATGTAAAAGAATACATTTTTGTACTCATTAAAAAAGCTACGTTTTATTTTTTTATATATAATATCCATTCCTCAACTTCAAGTAAAAATTCTTTAATATTATTTTGTCGAATTTATTTATTTCCTTTGTATTCTGTTATATATATATAATATATATTGTATAACACTATCAGATAAAGATAAATTTCCTATAAGAAGTATATCAGTATAAAATAATAACAATTTAATAAATTTTTAATAAATTTAAGTTTTATATATTGTATATTAATAAACAAGCAACCAGAAAAGATACAGCACTAGCGATGTAAGTGCCATAATGCGAAAGTGCGTATTTTTCAAGTAAACAAAAGATAATTAAAAATAGAACTGTTCATCATGTATAAGTTCTATAAAAATTAATATACGCAACCAAACGCAACTAATATCTATATGATTCGGATCTATTACAAATAAATACTAATGAATAAAGATATTTAAAAGAAATTAGATACCATGCTGTGAAATGATATATTGAAAAACATGTTATTTTGAAAACGTGGTTAAAAATTCAGATTTTTATGTTATTTCACTTTTTTTTTTATTATTATTATTGTCCTCTACAGTTCAATGAATTACTTTTAATGCAACAACAAGTAGAGCTTATCGGAGCAAGGTATGATGAATGTACAAGTAGCAATTTCTTGTAAAATTTTCGCCTCCTCTCTCTGGGCTATAAAAGTTTTCGCATACACGTCGGTATTAAGCGGAAGAAATAATGAAGTTTCTTCAACCTTGCTCATCATGACAAAATGTATCATATTGTTTAGAGTGAGAAATTTGAGTTGTATGAGAGTTCGCTTGTCATTGAAATTGCATAACTGAGACGGATGGGAAAAAATCATTGATAATAAAGCGACAGCTTTAATTTTAAAACTTTCTGTTAAAGCTTTATATTATCATTTTTAAGCATGAAATATATAAAAGAGCAATGTAAAGTGTTTACTATTCGACGTAAAGTGAAAGGAGTGATTAAAAATCACCTGAAAAAGCACAAACTAATAAAAGAAAAAAAAAATGTTTTTCATACACTTCAACGCCACAAAATTTGTTGCTTGCAATATATGTGCCGCGGTTGCATAGTTGCATTAATTCGTATGGCAAAGTAAAATCTCAGTCTCACGGGAATTGCGGTGCCCTTTGCGGTTGGTCATTTCAATCAAAGTAATGTTATACATAAGATCAATCACTTTTAGAATCAAGTTTAGATATATAACTTTTAAAGTTTATATATCTGCTAAAAAATATTATATTTCCTATTTTGTAATTAAGAACATTTTGCTTTGTGAATTATATAAATATAATCATTAAAAAATGGAAATCAATTATATAAATAATTATGCACCGTGGATTCAGATAATGTAATGAGTGTATCTCAATAAATAAATCTCGTAATTTTGATAACGTTCAACGTTCGTGCTAATTTTTCAGGTAACCCTTTTTTATTGCTTCAAAATTAAGCATGTAAATAATTTTGAGTTCATCCAAGTATTTAAAAAAAAATTATATTACATACTGCTTTACATATATATAGCGGACATATAATATAAGTATTTAAAAATTCTGTGATATTTTCAAAAATAAATTTTTTATGAATTTTGTTTGTTTGTTTGATTTTTTGTTTTTTGAAAAAAAAAAAATAATAATAATAATATAATACAAAATTCATTTGCTGAGTTTGTGGAATTAAAATTAAAATATGAGACAAGAGACAATAAACTATAATTCAATTACAAGTCAGTGAGGTAAAACATGCTAGACTTTCGAAAAAAAAAAAGAAAAAAGAAAAAATGAAAACGTTCAAATATTTAATATTATATCTTAGATCTCTTATGATTTAGATGAAATGAATTTCTGAACTCTTTTGCGGTGTTAATATAAATTATTAAAATAGGCTTATATTCGTATAGTTGGCGAGCACTCACGCACTTTATAGGGTCAAATGTCAGATTAAAACAAAAGGAAAGCAATATCTGAGGTTACTCCTCAGCAGCACTCCCAGAACACCAAATACACGTGTGCTTAAAAGAAAGAACTCCTTCCACGTACAGTATAATTGCATTAAAGCCTCTCAGTCAACCCTTAAAAGTGATAAAGCGTGCGACGTTGTAGTCTTGAAATTTTGAAATTTCCGGTGGTATATATAAAATATAATATATAAATAATTATAAATATATATATATATTATAATATATTTATATAATAATATTATGTATACAAAATTATATTATATCTAAATGCACAAAGAATTCTTCATACACGCATATTTTTTATTTTACATCATTGCCTCTCAATTCCCTTCCGATCAGATTTGAGAAATTTTCTTGGCTAGACTTCAAATAAGCAAGGTGTTATTATTTGATTGACAGTGTCAGTTCACATTGCTATGACGTATACACGGCTCTAGCTGGATTTATGCGCATGCGCATATTTTTTTACCTGCCACTCCACGCAGCGCGGGCAAAGTTTTTGACCGTTGGTTGCGCTGTAAACACAAGCTGTGGTTGTATGATACTCAAACCTGCGAGGAGGAAAGAACAGAGCAGTGTTTGATGGTACACAGTGGCACGGCATCTCTGTATGGCTTTGCCTAAATTAAATTTGGAAGTGTATAATATTAGTATGATGTGAAGTGACAGTTTTTGTTGCATTGTTATATAGTGATTAATCCTGTGCAACGACGGATATTACGTATACATACCACCTGTATGATTATAACATCATCACTTGGGCATAAAGTTTTGGATTGCTGCAGCTGACCCTCAAATTTAAATTCAAAGTAAGTACGATACCAGGAGTGGATGACTCTATAAACATCTGATATAGGCTTTATAAGCTTGACATTTTTATTTAATGAATTAGAAAAGGCCTAATAGATCAATCATTTAAAAGCCTATTAGGCCAGGTCTATTATTAAGGTATAGATTTGTTTTCTTTCGATCGTACGCCCCCATAGCTTCAGAAGGGGTGCATGTGTGCCCACTGTCCATCTTATTATGGCCTCGGTAGAAATAGACGAAATTGTGGGGCCAAATGTTCCAAACAGATATTGCCGGCATCGTTTGATTATACATACATATAAAATTTAAGGTTGGTTAAATAAACCAAAATTGCTCGTATTCCATTTATTCATTTATTGTCAGCAAATTTTGACAAACATAATTTATATATATTTTTCCAAATTTAATAAAATAATTTTTATACAATACGCACGACATACTATAGGGCCAAATTATACTGTAAATGAAATAGGGTATAATCGTTTAAGCATATTATATAAAAATATGTGCATTCCCGTATCCATACTTTTAATATGAAACATAAAAAAATTATGATTTTTGATCATGGCAATGTTGAAGTCTATGCGGGGAATACCTTTAAAACTTGCATGCAAGAAAAATCTTAAATTTTTGTTTATACGGTATATTAATAATATCACTACTAAAGTAAAGTATTGAAAAATGTTCCTTCGTCTGAAAGTATTACCTGTACCTGCCGCATCATTTTTTCTGATGCTCTTAATGCTTTCTCACGCTTTCCAAGTATTTGAAACGAACAGGTGGTGTAACGATACACACACCCACACAAAATAAACTAAATTGCCAGGAAGCTCAGGGCCATTGACAACATATTTGAGGGACATAAATATTTGTCTCTCTTCACTTTTGATACGTACCGAAGAAAACATTGGATTTGTTCGACATTTTAATTAAATATGCTCGATAAATAATATTATCGTGTGTTATACATATATTATATGTGTGTGTACTGTGTACTGTATGTGTTGGCGGTGATGTTAGTGTTTACAGATTTAATTGGAATGATATAGCTAGAGGAATTTGTCATTCCAAATCAAAATATTTTATTACCTCGATTACGTCTCCAAATTTTAAACGTGATGTTACTGCTCGTGGAAATAGTTATAACAAACTAATGTATTTCGATAAAATTAATTTTTTGGACATGTCTCCATACACTGTGTCAAAAATAATGATTAAATAAATAATCTGCTGTTGATATACTTTTATTGATTTATTGCCACAAATAAAAAGCAGTAACATTTGTATGATTATGTAGACATACACCGATATCACCAGCTAATGCGTGACATTAAAAACTTTTATTATTAAATTTATTAAAATACAGTACACCAGTATTATTTTTAAACAGTATAAAAATTAATATATTAATTACCGTATGTACTTTAAATTAATAAAACATTGACTTGAGATGTAACGTAAAGGACGCTACTGTATGTATATTAAACAGTGGCGGCTCCTGATTAAAATTCTATAAAACAACTGGTATAGAAGGTATTATCATAAAACTGATATAATTACATTAACTTATTAAAATCCCTGAAGCCATGCTCTGAATCCTACAGGATAATGATAATAATAATTTAATTTCCTCGTAGTCTTTTAGCAACTGTGCGTGGACCATTAAGAAATTTACACGGATGTGTGGTGACGGTGAAGGGAGAATATTCTTATTATTTTTGAAGATAATTTCATTATTGTGGGAAAATCTAATATTCATTCTGTTCATTCTTTATAATATCTAGAGAATCTGCTAAAGATAATAACAATTCAAACTGCTTTATTATATTAGATAGATCAGTGGCATTATTCGCGTTTAATCTTCAATAATAAGTGCATCTTGGTACATAATAACTAAGGCTACATTTTTGGCATTACAAACTAAAGCACATAAAATATATATAAAAAAAAATAAAAAAAAAATGTTCACAAAGCAACTAGAATTGAAAATTTCATTTTTACTTTTCATTAAGAAAATAATAATGATATGAAGTTAAACAGCACTGAAATGCAGAAATATTTGTGTTAAAATACCATAGTGTTCATAGCTTTTAATTAAACATTAAAATAAAATTATAAAGAAAGGAAAGTTTATAGGAAAAAAAAAATTAGTTTCAGTGCTTTGCTCAAGTGAAAACAATATGATATAATTTTTAAAATATTAAACTCAATAATTAGTTAGTTTCTGTCATTGTTATATTACATGACAAATTATTATTTCATAAATAACAGCAGTTCTTGATTACCGCAGTTTTAGGAATTTCAATGCTTCAATGATAAAGTGTGTATATTATAATCTGCACCTGACTTTTAATATTATATAGCATAGATTTCTCGAGTATTTTCTAATATTTTTCTCGCATTTGTTAGCGTGAGCGATTATATTTTATTATTAATTCGTTGATGTAATGTGCTAATCTTGTAAAAGTTGGAATCTTCTTCTGAAAAAGAACTTTTTTAAAGAAACTTTTTCTTCAAATGCATACTATGTTGCTCAATTTTCAATTGTGAGACGCGTGCCAACGTTTTCCCATAAGATTAAAATGTAAATGAAATAAAAGCTACAACAACGGCCATGCACGTAAAAAGTTTTTAAAGAGAGTAGAGAGCAGTAGATAATATTACACAATACTACAAATAAATCTTTATTATAATTTATGTATTAAAAGTAAAATGAACTAAGTGTAATAATAGTTCATATTATGATTTCCAGGAAAGTACAAATACATAATTTATTCCTGTATAATCTATCAGTGTACTATTGTAAAATTCATTAAATGGTAAACTGTGCAGATGAGTACACTCGATTAATTTACATTAAAAAAAATCGGTAATTAAATCGAACAAATTATTATAAACACAAAATTTTTGTATAAAAACAATAGAATAAATATTAAAGAAATCTGTTATAGAAGCACTAACATGTTGACTATAGTATTGTCTCTTCTCTGTAATGGTAATATAGATAAATAAATTAATTTATATACAGTACACACACACGCTGCTATTTATTATTTATTTTCATCAGAGCACACTGATAAATATTAAATTTGTATGTATTGTAGGTGCCTCTCTCTCTCTTATACACTGACATGTGACTCGCAAAATTTTACTTATAAAAATAAAATACAATTTCATTTTTTCTTATCTATTCTAGATCTTAATTGTTAATATACTGTAAATTATATATATTATTTTAACAATTTAATAACCTACTAAAATGAATTTTAATATTTGACACTTTATACTTTTACATTTTCGAAAGAAATAATTATAGTTGGCAATTATCACCTTTAACTGGCGATCAGATACAATATAGAATAATATAGAGAATAAAATGTACATGTGATTTCTTTATGTATGAGTAGAATTACATGATCTGAAAAGCAAAGTTATGTTATCAATCAAATCAAATAATAATCCTATTATTTATAATATGTAATACTGTATTGATAATTATATTTGCTGTAAATGCTTTCATCAGATTATACATACAGGTATGACCACTTATAAAAATAAAACATCGAAATATATCATGTATATTATATTAAATTGGTTAATATCTTTGATCTTATTCTACGAAATTATAAAATTACAACATTGTTTTCTCCCTTTCAAATATTGAAGTGATATATTCATAAACTATTAGTTCAGTAATAATTTACGCTATTAGTCTTATTACATAGAAGATGATTAATTAAAAAAAAGGGATTCTCCTTTCATCAGTTACGGTAGGAATAGTTTTGCAATGTTATATTGAGGTCATATAAATGAATGGAACGTTAAGTACACTGTGAGGTAATAATGTAGAACAGATACACACAAAAAATGAAACACTAAAATATTTTAATGGATCGGCTTAGAATTGTCAATTTGATAATTTTGCCCCAATAAATTTAATTTATGCATATAGAAAACATTAACTGAAATAACGTGATTTATTATTTTTTGAAGTATTACCATGCATATTATGTTGTAATTTTTTTTGGACATTTTTAGTCCTCGCACTTTAAAGGCTTGGTATATAATGGTGATGTATGGCTTTTTATTATTATTATTATAAATTCACTAAAATTGTGGTTTTATAAAGGTCATTCTTACGTATTTTTCAGTGTTCTAGAAATGATAATTTTATCTATAAAAAACTATTTATCCAAGGCAGAATGAAGTAAGAAACGTTTTTCTTCTACAATATTATGTAGATACGTGTACAATAATAGAAATTAAAACAATAATCACGCTTACATAATATTCTTTCAACAAACGCACATCAGTAAAAAATAATAATAATAATAATAATAAACAAGGAATTTTTAAATTTATGATCGTCATATTATTTTATTTTTAGAATTAAGTGTATATTATAAAGAAAATGAAATAAAAGTTAAATTATACTTTTACCCAACAGATTGAAAATAAAGGCAAAGGAATGTTGTACGTTGCTTGAAAAAATATTATTCACTTTGATAGCTATAACAGCGAGAGCAAAGGGAGGCTGCGGTCCAACTCCGCGCAACTTGTGGACCATCCTCATAATTATTCTACTCTCGAGCTTGCTGCAAGTTGTTCTATAACCTTGAGTTTGTTTTGTGAGTCTGCAAACTTAACAACGTGCTTTTTTTTTTCTTTTTTTTTTTTTTTTTCCTTCTTCGTCTTCTTCTTATTTTTCTTCTTCATTTATTAAAAAGATGTGAACACCAGACTTGTACACATAACATATCCTCGACAATTTAAAAAGCAAAAACATTTTAACAAATACAATTTGTAATGACTGAATAATTTGCATCCTGTATGACACATCACAAAATAAACAAAAAATAAAAGATTGGTTTAAATTATTTATTAAACTACTCAATCGAAAATTTCAAATATTAAATCACGTCAATATTTATATATAATCAACAATGAATTTTTTGTATAATCATTATTTTGAGTATACACTTAATTAGTACATTACTTGATTAGTACATTAAAAAAATCATATTGAATAATAATATTAATAGCAATTTGCAATCATAAATTATTAACGGAAGTGAAATTTTAAATAAAATTTAGGAATGTGGATAATTTTTATGCGTAAACCGAGCAAGCGAAAAGTATTGCATGCATATTTTGAGCTGAAATAATTATAACATTCTATGGACAATAGAAACAATCTCTATAGGGAAGTATTTCATTTATTTTTATAAGAAAAAATGTTTTATTTTTAACAATTGGCTTGACTGCTCCTGTATAATTGCTTGAAAATATTCTAATAATATGCCAATGTAGCATGACTAAAATGTGTACTTCTAAATTAGAAATACTTCCTGTTGGTCAAGAGAAGAACCGAAAGCTGCATTTTTTTTTTTTTTTTTTTTTTTTTTTTTTGCACTTGTATGGTATTTTTATTAACGTTTTTATTTTTCAATTTATTTTATCTTAAGTCATTAATTTTTTATTCCTTTTATGCAATGCTGAAAGATAATTAAAATCTTTATATAATCGTAAAAAACTTTTTTTATTGTAAAATAAAACCTCGTCTGTAGCAATAAAAATTAATAATTTGTTTTGTTGTTTCGATATTTACAGTTTATATTTCTTCATAATTTAAATATACCAACAGTATGAGTAAAAAACAATAATAAAAAATTATAAAGAGAGTTTTACTCATAATGGCATTATTTTCAGTTTGCTTTATTTCTAAAATACAAAGATATAGTTCTCTCAGAATGAATTGTTAATTCAAGAAGCTTATAGTTTTAGGTAAATTAGTACGATGATACTTTGACAGTGAGTGAGTAAGTAAGAGAGAGAGAGAGAGAGATAGAGAGAGAGAGAATTATCAAAGACCTTCGTTGTACGTATAATATAATATCTTATCACTTACATTTAATACAACTTTAATCCTGAGAAGTTAAAGTGATACACAACCCTAAAAATAAGTATTTTTTGTTCTATTCTCAAGTAATTCAATAGAAATTATTCGTTTATTTGACTTTTCCAGCCCGCGGAATAAGCAAGCCCCGCGAGGGTAAAGAGGAAATCTCTGACGTCAGAGATTTCCTTTACTGTGTGAGTAAAAAATCTGTACACCTTCTCAGGTAAGCTTACCAGGTACAGCAGGGGGTACAAATTTTTTTAGAGGGGCGTGTACTCTATATCGTTACCCTCGCGGGGCTCGCTTATCCCGCGGACTAGAAAAGTCAAATAAACGACTGATTACTATTGAATTGTTTTAGGAAAGAACAAAAAATACTTATTTTTAGGGTTGTGTGTCGCATTAAATGAAATAAAAGTTTAATTTATCATTCAAATTTATATTTTAAGAAGAAAAAAAAATGAAGCATAAGTCAAGTAGATACGCGCAGGTCGTTAGTTAAAATGCTTAAGTTTTTAAAATTATTTTGCATTTTCCCATCTCCTTTAATTTACATTAATTTACATATTTGAATCACTTTTTCAGGCATTTTGACTTTTTGTTTTTAGCATAATGTAGCTGGCTTTTCACATAGTATAGTATAGTCAAGAAATGATTACCTTTGTAAAATTAAGTAATTATCATCTACATAATAATTAATGATATCATTACTCAATTTACAAAAATTTCAAATTCAGATATTTCAATTTAAATGACTTTTATTTTTTGCTGACAGAATAAAATAGCTATATATGTTATGTGTGTATATAAATTCTTCTAAGTCAATTACCAGTAGTTTTTTCACTTCTCATTATCTCTCTCGAGTAATTATTTGTATCACATAATGTAGTAAAGTTAATTGTTGAGTTTTACCATTGCAAAAATTACATACGTTGATGAAAGCATGCGAATTTATTAATTTCATTCAAATAAATTATTTAATTGCTAAAATCAATTATTATTATTACTGGGCTCTTTAGCTTTAGCTGGTATGAAAAAAAAAAAAAAAAAAAAAAAAAAAGCGATTTCTACTGGACTGGTGAAAAGTTAAAGAATACGACGGTAGTAAAAAAATCAGTTTAAATTGGGAGAGACCATAGACATATGTCTATGCGAGAGACCGTATTTTTATTTTGTTTTTATTATACCGGTTATATTTTGTGTTAAACTTGCAGCTACTGGAGACAATATATATATATATATATATATATATATATATATATATATATATATATATATATATAAACAAAAAACAAACAAACAGAAGAAATGAATGTATGATTATAAAATAGTTTTTGAAGGTAAATAATGAAAGTATAATAGTAGTATTTTATTATTATTATTTTGGTTTGGTTTGAAATGGTGCCAATATTTTTGCACTTGTTTGAAAGTAGAAGCAATAAATGACATGATTTAAAGCAAGTTCATGTCAACGATTGATTATAAAGTAGTTAGTTGTATTTAGTTTAATAGTATTTTAAAGTTCAAATATAAGCAACCTTCTTTTTTTATACATTATAATAAAAAAAAAAAAAAAAAATGTTTGCATACAATTACACTTATGAAGTAATAGTTTAACATTAAGAGTAGGACATTTTATGTTGTGTCATAAGTAGCAGAACCTGTATAATACATAAATGTATTATTTATATACTGACCAGGCTATGTAGTTGCTTGCTTGGTCACTATTACTTATATAGCTTACTTTATATATATTAAGATTTGACCGCGATTACAGACATTATAAAGGACCCACACATAAAAGTTGAAAGTATACTTGTGTAGGTCGTTATAGTATTTCAATATACTACGTAACGAGTAATTTATAATTTTCAAATTTGATTTATCGCATAATGATTTTAATAAGATTTATAACAAACGTTAATTAAAATGGCATTTTTTTTAAAGCATTTTAGTGCTTACTATAAAATATGTATATTATATAAATTGTAACTTTCTTGAATGGGTTGAAATATTAATATGGGGTGGGCATGTTAATCCTCTTTACTAGTCAACGTAATATATTGTGACTCAATATTGTTTAAAATTCTATGGCTTCATGAAAAAATGTGTAGTATATATTTTGCGTTTGCCATGTAGTTCAACATTTATAAATATCGAAGGAAAAAAAATACAAAAAGCATTTTTTTTTTTTTAAATTTGTCTTCTTATACAATTAACTAAATTTATTGATCAAAGATTGCACATGTGAAACATAGCACAATATAATTAAGCAACATGGCAAGTGTTAGATAAGAGGGGAAAAAAAAAAAACAACTTATTGAATAGACATTGTGGTGGTATAAATTTTTACTCTCTTTTTTGCCTTATGGCAATACTATATATTTATATGGAACATTGCGTTAATTAAAGTTTATATGAACACATGTATAAACTTAAAATATTATGTAATCATATTATTGTCTCTCAGCAAATATTATATGAAGTACAGACCAACAATTAAATTTATCATTACTGGTCGTTATTGTCATGTGTGAGTTCAAATTTAATTTGCCATTGATACATATCTATAACCATAATTAAGGATATCTTTAATTATAAAATATAGTATTATATAAATAGTTTTGCTAGTTAGTAGGTGCGAAGTGCGACTAAAAAGTTAAATTTGCAATAGAGGTTAATGATTCATTAAATAACAATTGCACAAAATCCGAATGAAATGCATGGGTATTATTATATTATAAGAAAGTCTTATAGCTTTATAACTCACATCATCCGCCGCTGAACAGGTTCATCTTGACCTTGACTTTTTCCGCACGCCCGAGAAAAATTATACGTTGTATAGATATAAAAATAATAGTCTTATTTCAGTAAATCGAATTTAGTACACATTTCAAGTAGAGTATGCAGTACGTTTAAAACTTGGAATGTTTAACAAAAAACAAAACAAAACAAAAAAGTAAATTAGTATTATTATTATTTTGTGATTCATTTCTAATGTTCTATAAAAACAATGTTTAATCGAGATTGACAATTTTATTCCTACCTATAAGTGTTATTTAAATAATAATACAGTACTAATAAAAAATGCCACAAATAAAATTTAATCACAAATATAATTTTCTTTACACCTGACCTTTTTGACCACCCTGTCAGGTGGCAGAAGAATAACAATTTAAGCAACCTAATTTTCTTAACACGCAAACTTAGTTATAAAATAAGAAGTGATCACGAAATCTTTTCATTCCCTCTATTTAATTTCACAAAACAAATTGTTCAAACGCTTTATATTAATAGGAATTACATCAAATAATAGACAAAAGTTTGCAGTTTTAAACAAACACTCTCATTGAAAATTACAAGCATTTAATGTTGCTTTATGAATTCCCCTGTGTTAAAATAGCATTTCATCTTGAATTCAATTTATAGCTTTTGGTTTGTTTGTTATGTCCTTTCTCCTAATCTGAATTGTTTCTATATTTTTAATATTGTGAATCGTTTATGATTGTAATGACCATTGGTGCGCATCTCAGATGGTACAGGTGGCCACGCGGCCATACCAGTCTCAGTTTGTGACTTGCGATTGCTGTGGAGGCCGTGTGCTGAGCGCACGAGCAACCAGGCAACCAAAGCCCTCAACTTGGAGTACGAGAAGAGTGAGTTCAACGTCCGTCGAGCAACGGCCTAGCGCCTGCTTGCTTTTGCCTACCTGATGCATAGAGAGAGAGAGAGAGAGAGAATCGAAACACAAGGTCAAAAGTACCTTGATGTACTTAAAAAGTACCACAAAATAATGACGATCTTCTCTTGCCTGGAATTGTAATTATCCTTGAAGTATGCTCATCTTGACCGTATGATGTAATGTCATCTTTTTGTAGCTTTTTATAGAAAATGATGAAATTAATAGCAGACAGTGCAAAATCTCTAATAATAATAATATTAAATAAAAAATGAATGAACAACTATCCCTTCTTTAGGAGAGAATAAAAGGCATGCAGAGAATATTTTTATTATATCTACATGGTATAATATTATTTCACTTCGTTCAGATTCAACGTTTCATTATACAATAAACTGTTTACGAGCTTTTTTTTCTTCTCTCAGTTATACTCTGCATGTGGTAAAAATAATTATTAATGTTACATTTTGGTGAAAATGTACTGTTATGCAAGGTATACTTTCACCCTGAAGGCACTGAAACTTTTAAAATGGATGAATAATTGTTGTTGAACGACTAATTTAATATTTATAGAAAGGTATTCTATAAATTTTCCCGATACTAGCTTAAAATACAAAATCCTGGAAAGGTGAGTTGCCATAATTGAAGAAAACATAAGGTATAAGATGAAATATGCAATCGCATTTTCTTCCAACACATGACGAAGTTCTTTTATTTTTTTGTATTATTATTATTTTTATATAATAATACTAAAAAAAAAAAAAAAAAAAAAAAATCATTTTCTTTTTATCTATTATAATTTGTGACATTACATTGCATATTATTTTATTGCGAGGGTGGGTGATGTGTGTTGGCCAGGCATGAAGTTACTGCTTATCTTTCTGCCTTGTGCATCGCAACACTCATTCACCTTGCACGTATCTCACAGGTAAACTCTGCAGCTTCTTCAGCCGCAAATCCGTTGCATTGTTCTGTATAAAAACACTCTTGATACTAACACAGCATCTGATATTTTTGCCAAATTTATGATATCAATTAACAATATTGTTATGAGAAATCTACGTATAGAATTTACATCTTGAAAAGAATGTTATCCTTGTAAAATAACTAATTTATTTCTTATTTGTATATTTTTTAAACGGTATATTTGTAAAATGATTATGATTTATATGAGTATTTTTTATTCATACCACGTAGCTTGTTTTCAGAATTTACATACTAAAATGATATAAATTTTTTCACTGATTATGCATCGCACCTTATATTTTATTTCTGCTGCTCATTTTTACTTTTTAAAACTGATGTAAACATTATTACTGCATAAAATTAAACGTAGCATAAACTAAAAGCGATACATTCATAATACATTATCATAAATTATTTAGGCTTTCAAACTTTTAGAAATAAAAATAAGTAATAATTACCACATGGTTTCTGTTTGGATAAAATTATAATTGCATATTATCTTAGAAAAATAATAAAAAAAAAATGGTTACATGGCACCTCCATGCTAATTATGGACAGGCTTTCTGTTTTCATTATGAAAGTTTTGAATTGTTATCATAACGTTAGTGTGTGCAATTTGCCCCCAGCTCTCCTGTAGCGTGCTCAGGCGTGCGTAATATTGTTCTTGCTTAATTGAAATTGCTGGACTTCAAAAAGTGTTTCCATATATTCTTCACAAAAGCCACATACAGTGAATGCACATCTATTTGGTTTAAACAGCTCCGGTAACTGACCAAAACATTTAGTACACATTTCTTTGCGTACAGTACTTATTAAATTACTATATCTCGATTTAGCACTTTTTTTACTTTATTCTTGTTATCCTCTCATGTAGCGTTAACCACTAGTAATAGAAAGAAAATAAATTTCTTAAAGTCTAAGCAGAAAAGATCTATAAGTTACGATGAATTTGAATTTGTAGAATATATATTATAGCTTATATAAGTATACATCTAATTATAAATATAATATGACAAACTTAATGAAAACGAAAAACGTATTCACTGAGTTTTTAAACATTACAATTTGCCAGAGGTTAGAAATATTATATATAAACATCGTCTGATAATTTAAGGATGGCCGGTGCCAATAAAAATATTACTGATCGCGTGTATTTTCATATTTTGATGTGATGAAAGCAGCAAAATAATAATCGCTGATATAAATTGAACATCATTATTATTACCACAAAATTAGTTTATTTATATATGAGCCCAAACACAAAATGCTATAGCTATATATAAATATATTTATTATTTCTTTTTTTTTAATTGCTCTATATAACGCTCTGTAGTTAATGTGAGATGAGAGCTCCAATACTTGAGTTTTATAGCCGGCATATCATTATTCATGCATGCCACTTTTCTTGAAATGTTTTTAGTCTTTTTATATAACGAATAGATCTGAAAATATTATAATTGGAACCCTGACTGATACTAATATAACAAAAAATATAAGTTTAATTTATTATAAATATGAATATTTAGTAAGACACTAGTTGCAATAAATTTTCAGGTCAGTAATTTACCAATGCATAATTGTTAGATTTTTTTTTCTGTATGTATTGTATTTTTTAAATGTTATATTTTGAAATTTTTGTTGTTATATTTGCAAACTGTGTTAAAGTTGACATTTATTTGTATATCTCTTAACATTTTTAAACAATATCTTACGTCACCTTGTTTTGTATTATTGCTGGCATATATTATAGTAAATAGATAATGTAATATTATGTAAAGCAAGTGCGCACTACAGCTTGTTTTTTTTTTTTTTTTTTCATTTCTTTATCGTCAAGTTATGGGAATTAATTTGTTGGTTGTAAAGTGACTAGCAGGAAGGTGTATATTATAATAATATACGTGTATGTGTTTATTGAATACGTATAAGAAAATTGTGACCTTGTGGGCATAAATTTACACTAGAGATGGATATTTTTTGGTGTCGTTAAGTTGCTACATGATTACCTCAGTATCTGCTTTGCATGGACGAAACTTGTAACTTTTTTTTAAAGAAATCTGTAAGTATGACGCATGTTAACGTCCGTTTGCATACCTTTAACATCACCTCACTTTATGATGACTTAAAAGATAAAAAATAAATTACTTGAGTTTAGTTGAGTTAGACCATAAATAATTTTTTGATTTTTATTTTGAATTTTGTAATTATTAATTATTAACCAACAATTAATTTTATTCTGTAGCAAAATGTTGAGTTCTTTTGACTACAGAATATTTTGTTATATCGTATCGATCAATGGATTAATAGATTTTTTTTAACGCTTCTTATGTTTGCAAACTTAGTAACAAATAATTATTTTTCGAAACGTAAAACATATTTTACATATTAAGGTCTAGCATAATTTTGGAAGTGTGTTCTTTATCCTTACAATAATAATAATAATAGTTAAACACAATTTTGAGCTTGAAAATAAGATGTTCAAGAAGAGAGTTCAATGAAAGAAGAAGAAGAAGAAGAAAAAAAAAAAAAAAAAAAAAAAAAAAACTAACAGAGCATACATACATGTCAGTATTACAGGGTTCTGAGATTGTTTAATTTCTCATCTAAGCCCACAATTTGCAAATCTTTTATTTGAACCCCAAAATTGAACGCAAAATTTTTTGTACTTAAAAATCTTGAAACGAACATGAAGAGTTCTGTTTTAACTTTTTTTTTTTTTTTTTTTTTGAAAATGTTTTGTGCAAATTCGTTTTTAACTTTACATTTTATATAAAATCTAATAGTGTACATTTAAAAAATTATTGAGCCTTTATTTTTGGTACATAATTCTGACATGCATAGACTCATTCTCAAACGATATGCTCCTGTACCTCCCCTTCCTCAAATAAGCAACTCATTAAAGGACTATTAAAATTTTTTTTTCGTCACCTGGAACACGTGGAACAGGGCTTACAAACCGAGCAAGTCTATTGTTTGTTATATAACACCTATGAACCATTCACACTTTACATACGAGCAATATCATGTGTCTATGTCACGATAGTATAATATTTATACAGCTTCAGATTTCAATAGGCTGGAAAAAAAAAGTATAGTATATAGTTTGTGATTTCAACGTGTGAAAAGCTTTCTTTGCAAGTAATTTTATAGACATGTCAAATGGTATTGAAAATATCGTGTATTTTTTCAAATGTTGTATTTCTAATGTACAGTTTTATAAGCTTCTAATCCTATATTATGTAAATAAGTAATATAAATATGTAGCTCAGTCTTGTTTACTATGTTGAAAGAAATAGAAAGATGCATTAAGGGGAACGGATAACTTAAAATTTACCGGTACAAAAACTATAAATTCCTGTTGCTGCTATTTTAGTTATTTTTTTCCCTACAAAATTAAAAATAAGTACGTAATAGTTATTAACTTTCTTAATAACTAACTATATAATACTATGAGTGTGTGTGTATGTGTGTATATATATATATATATATATATAATATATATTATACATTATTATAAAAGTATTAATTTATGCCCTATTTCATATTGCTTGTTGTGGGCGATGCTTTCACTGTATAATGTTGATCAGTGCGTGAATGCTGACCGGTGTATGGCCGCACCTCCTTTGTGGTCAATAAATGTTATACAGTGCCTCATTTACGTGACAATTTAAGCAAAATAATAATAATTGTTTTAAAAATACTTTTTCTTCAGGTGTAATCGAGGCACTCCTCTTCTTTACCTCCTCTGCTTTAGAGGTTTCTGAGACAGCGTGACCACCAATTAGTACCGTGATAGACGCATAACATAAAGTTGCTTTGATTAATCAAAAAGCTTCGTGCGTTGAAATATTTTCATCGTTTATCTTTACTTCATAAGGTGGAACGTACAGCACACGACAAATAGTTACAATGTGATTCATTTTGGATTTTCCCGTTGAAATAAATCGCAAAGGAAATATTCAATAAGTTATTAATATTCTAATAATACGTGTGTGTTTGTGTTGAAAATAACTAATAACATACAGATTAGTAATATTTCCTGTACTAAAAACAACTAGTTAATAATTATTGACCCGGATTCTATACCTGCATTTTCTTTGGATGGGATCAGTGTTTTAATTTTTTGTTTCGGAAAAAAAAAAAAAAAAATCTAATTGTTACAAAGTCATTCTACCATCATCTGCTTAGAAGGGGAAAAAATGACATTGAATTCTATAATGAGTTTTGTCAGAAAGAGTCTTCCTCTTCCTTCCTTGTTCTTCTTCTTTAATTATTATTATTATTATTATCGTGATGCAATAAAATATTTTGATAGCGATAAAAATGGTTTTATATATTTTAAATATTCATAGTTTATTGTTAAATATTTTTATATCCTACAAATAAATTATAATTTTGCATTTGTTTTCTTCCCTTCTTTAAGTCGTGAATTGGTTTAATTTGATGATCCATGACGTCAGCATGGTATAGATTGCGTGCTGGTGCTCTTAAGGCTGGGCAGGTAGCTCAGATATTATAGACAACACCTTATGCACGCATGGTGCCGACGACGACCTTGCTCGCGCTCGCCCATCACCCAGCAGAGCCACTGCTGAGTGCTGCATCCATTCCATCCATTCGTGCATGCATGCATGCATACCATATGGAGTGCCCTCATATAATATAATAAAATACTGTTAAATAACAACAATAAAAAAGTTAGTGACGTCATTTTTATAATATTTTGATGTACACGTATGTACAATGAACTAAAATAAATGATTTATTTAATTATCATATAACAGTATACTTTGATTTCAAATTAAATTATTTTTAATCAAGGATATTAATTATAGGTTAATAATTTTGTTAGATTAAGGCCAACAAAATTATGTAGAAATTTATTTATTTTAATAGTTTTTTTATGTTTATTAATAATTGGCATGAATGACACATTTTTCCCCCAAATATCCCACAAATTTAAAAATCCTCCTTTATAGAAAGCTTTCTTATAATTATAATACAAATAATACATTATACTCTTTGACTCTTCGTGTGGGAGATAAAATTATTTTACACAATTTTTAACCTATCTAAATAAAAATTATTTTGAATTTTTGAAGAGCAAAATTATTATAATGATGAAAATAATAAAACATTTGCCGTAAACAACATTATTTCTAATTTAAAGTATAATACACTTTGTTTGCAATTTTATTGTAGTCTTCAAAAAGTGTATAAATCACATATCTGTATAGTAATAATGTAATGTATACAATTTTTGCATTTTACCTTTTGTGTTCGATTAATAATAATCATCAATTTTTTTTATTGCCACCTACCATTGTCATGTCGTACGAGATTTCATTTTTCATTTTTTTAATATGAATTGCTGTAAATTTCGTTATCACTCAGTTAAGTTTAGTTATTTATCTTAATAACAAATAACGCGTGTGTGTTTGTTTTTCATTCAATGTAATTTACATTAAACGTTTAATGTTAACAGAAAATCACGCGTACATTTTATTCATTATATATTTATTCTCATTTTCGACATTCATTGCGTGTAACTGGAACTTTAAACTGTAATCTAATTTTACATACATATATTATGTACATACATCACGTATAGACGAAATAGACGTATAGTGAGTGCACACTATTGGTCATTTTAGATATTATAATATATTGCTCACCATACTAAATTTTACAAACTTACAGCATACAGCTAATGTATACCAATGTAATGCTAATGTATGTATGTTATTGGAATTAATAATGTAATAAATAGATTAATAAATAACAATAAAAAATAAAAACGTTTTACTACGGTGTAGAGCTTCGTGCTTGTAATTAGCAAGTGTATTATAAATAAACACCTATAGGTATTTTGCTATATTTTGCTAACACGCAGTGAAACGGTAAAAAACAAGTCATAAACAGTTTTTTGTTATTCATTAATAGCGTATTTTCTTATTATGATATGATTTTTATTCATTATACACTTCGGAAAGTGTTATTATTAAAAATACGGTAGGGTAGGATTGCAATGCCAATGTCATGGCCCATGTCATCTCACATGTGTATTGCGATACCAGAACACGCCTGTATTTCGTAGTTCGTTTATGACATCACGCTATAAGCCAGCCTGTTTGCTGTGGCCGGCTCTATGCTTCAATGGTGACGTTATTTTCCTGATGCATATAGTAAGCAAAAACAGCGTCCCCAAATATACATGCCCTTTCGCTCTATTTTATTTATTTATTTATTTAGATTTTTCCTTTAAAAAAAAAAACAATCTTTTTATGGATTAATGCTAACCTAGAAATTGTACGTGATATAAAATAAATCGTATATACGTATTTTATTTTCTTTCTTTTTCTTTCCATTTTTTTTTTAATGAACAATAAGAAAAATAAAAAGTTTTGAAAGCTTGACCAATGAATCTGAATTTTTAAGAAAAACATTCTGCTCACAATAAGTTAAAATAATAATAATAATAAATTGTTTATTGCTGAGTGGGTATTTTCCGCATAAGTTTGCATGGAAATTTATTATAATTATTCAATTACTTCGAAAAACTATTTATTTTTGCTACTGTTTTTCTCACGAGACCTTTAATTTCCAAGGCAATTATAATAAACACTAAAATTAGATAAACATCAACATTATAATGAGAAAAACGCTGCAAATTATGATAACTTGTGTTGCTCATTATGTGATTCGTGGATTGTTTCTTTATGTTTATCTAGTATAGGGTAGCATTCAATACAAAATACGAGTTAAATGTTATATGCAAAAGTAAAAGAAGTTAGAAGTTATATTATATATTTACTTAAATTGTTTGAATATTAATATGCATCATTTTTATAAAAAATTATAACAATTTTAAGTTATTTTTTATATGATTTCCACAGCTAAAGAATTAACTTGCACACAAGAACTGTAGACGTCTACACACTTATAATTATACCTCTCAAGTTTACGGTATTTATTTGAATCTTTCTTAAAAACCAAGCTTGCTTGCTTCATTGTGATGGCTCAACGTGACTAATGAATGAGAAACTTCCTTCTTATAACTATTTCAAAGCGTGTCATCGCCGATGTACTAAAATTCTTTTGTCACATTCATATTCAGCTAAACAATTATATTGTATATAATATTGATAAAAAAAATGCAGTAGTGAGCTAAATTCTTTGATATACGAAAGAGAGAGAGAGAGAGAGAGAGAGTGGGGGAGGGGAGATTAATTGTCCAAAATTAGGTGAATCAAATTATGTAGGTTCCATAATGTATAAAAAGTGCATAAACAAATAAGTATTTTAAAGAAAAATAACATTCACCTTTCTAGCTTCATTATTGAAATGTTCAGTGAAAAGTGTTTGTTTGAGGCAGTGAGTTTTGTCTTTTATAATGCGTGCTGTGCATAGACATATGTCTATGGTGCTGTGCTATTATTAATAAATTGCCACTTTTCATTTATTGTCCTTTTTAAATTTATTTTGTTTACAAGATACAGAAGCAAAGACTGCTGGTGTACGTAGTAATTATAATAATGAAAAACCATAGGTGAAATATGTTTTATAGTTTCATGCCACAGTGAAAATTAATATGAAATTATTATTATTTTTCATTTTAAGGCAATGAGCGATACAGTAATAACACAATTTTCTATTCTGCACTGTAATATGAGGCAATTGCAGAAAATTGTTCCAATTATTTCCTTTATGACCCCTTGGTATAATAAAAACATACCACACTGTACCTTCTATTTAAATTTCAATATTATATATATGTGATATCTAGCCCAAGACATTAAGTTTATAATATTATTATTGTAAAGAAAAATAGGATTATTTAGACCAAAAATGGTGAGTTTTGCGTGCTTGATAGCCAAGCTACCAAACCGCAAAACAACGTGCAGGTCAGCCAGGCGAATGAAGAAAGCTAGTCGCGGTCATTCCACTTGTTGCTTACCTCTCTCTCTCTCTCTCTCTCTCTCTCTCTCTCTCTCTCTCTCTCTCTCTCTCTCTGTCTCTCTTCTCTGTGTGTGTTTCTCTACCTCTATCTCGCACCTCAAATTTTCCTAATTAAATATTTTTTACTCCATGTTTTCTTGATCTCACTCTTAGGAAAAAAAAAACTCTATACCAATGGATGCAATGCATACATAAATATTAAATAATAATAAAACACCACTATATAATAAATATATATTATTACCATTGTGATTTAATTGATTTTATATTTTTTTTGTACTATTACCATAACCTTAATATCTGATTATACTTTTATAAGTTGCCATTGAAAATTATATAATGAGCTATAAAGAAACGTGATCTATAGCGAAATATGAGATGAAGTGAAGGCATTCTTCTTCACTTACTCCAACTCGACTGAAATTTCATGTATATAGCCAAGCTTACATCAAATCTTCTATATTTCGCGGCCATAATGAGGCTCTTTAATATATCATTATTAATTTTAAGCTATTCAACATAAGCTTTGAAGAGAAAAGACTTAGATACTGCATAATATATTATTACTTTTTTTTTTATTTTTTTTTACTTCAATTTACTTTTAATATCATGACTTTTTTTTGGAAGATCAAAATTCCTCAATGTGTACATTTTTAACATCTATTATTATTTTAAACACATACGAATTACAGTAAAGACTAAAGACAGTAATCAAATTACAAAATTTATTATATAGAATGGTGATTCTATATAGTATTTTTTATATATTATATAAAGTTCCATAATAGTTTTTTTTTTTTTTTTTTTTTTTTTTACCCCATGTTATATCATTTTATTAAGGCAATCAGGAGTCCAAGGAAGGTCATTAAACTGTGAGTAATTTGTGATGATGTTAAGAATCAAGAGGATGCTATTATAAGAAGTGACCGAAGAAATTAAAGTGATGAAGAGAAAAAAAAAACTAAAAAAAGTTAAATTAATAATAATAAAATAAAAGGTTTAAAAAAAAAAAAAAAAAAGTCATCAAAGTTTGTTGAAAGAACATATCTTTCGATTGGTTGTTATTATTTTCAGTTATTTAAATTTTACGCTGTATAATAATAATAATCAAATGTTACTGCGTATAGATCGTAAATATACATGTTTAAACGATGCAATATTTCTAAAGTGCAATAAATTTGATTATATGTGTATAAATATTTTCTAATAACCGTTCAATATTGATATACTGTGTACAATCGGATTTATTGGTAAATATTGGTCCATATAAACAAACCGTCTTTCAATTTTTGTAGGCATAATTAATTGGGTTGATTTTAAAATTTAAGAGGCATGTTGCTATTAAAAATATAAACTATACTTTTATTATAATTATTATATATTAAGAACCTCAAGGCAGTAACGAAGATGTTGAAGTATCCTCACTTGTATTTTACCCTAACATTTAATTAAAATTCTCATATAGTTATAAAAAGAGTTTCCAATATGCGAAACTAATAAGCTCGTAGAGCGTACGTTACACTTCATGTCACGCTTAAAAATATAATAACTTTTGAATTGCATTTTTGTTAATACCCGTGCCAAATAAGTGTATAGATTTGTTTGGAAACGAAAGTCTTTAAATACATTATATTTTTGTACGATAAAGTTATGAAATGTAGATAAAGTTATGAAAATAAAACATTTGCGTTCATTCATTCATTCATTCATTCATTCATTCATTCATTCATTCATTCATTCATTCATTCATTCATTCATTCATTCATTCATTCATTCATTCATTCATTCATTCATTCATTCATTCATTCATTCATTCATTCATTCATTCATTCATTCATTCATTCATTCATTCATTCATTCATTCATTCATTCATTCATTCATCCATCCATCCATCCATTCATTCATTCATTCAT
The DNA here is from genome assembly GCA_949318235.1 of Ecdyonurus torrentis. Lineage (NCBI taxonomy): Eukaryota > Metazoa > Arthropoda > Insecta > Ephemeroptera > Heptageniidae > Ecdyonurus > Ecdyonurus torrentis. Next base: position 37,973,232 of record OX439127.1, read on the forward strand.
TCATTTTTTTTAAGCAACATACGTCTCTTTTGTAAAATGATTTAAAAACTAGTTGTTATAATATTACTATATGTAGTATTGAAATTATTATATATAAAAATGATTAAAGCTAATTCATAAAGAATTTGGAATGATACTTTTAATACTTTGATGAATGATTATGTGTGCTTTTTATTAATTTTCTTTGACTTTTGCGCTACTCAGATGGGTTTAAGGAAACGCAGACTTTTTCTAAACCTGGAATAATTTTTTTATGTAATAAATGTACTATATTTTATATATGCATAAGAGCCAAAAATAGAGAAAGGTTTAATGCTTATTGTTTAATGGTCTGTTATATTCAGACCACCAAAGATGTGACGGAATTTATATTTACGAATATTGAAAGTCGTCTATGCATGTTTTATATATATATATATATATATATATATATATATATATATATATATATATATATATAAAACGGGTAAAAAAAGTAGCACTAAAACAATTATACTTAAATATTGGTATTTTATATTATTAATTTTTTTGCACATTCCCCCCCAATATTGATATAAATGTTGTCTAAATTGAAGGAGTGCTTTAATAATGCAACCTCAACTTTTCCTAGTTTTTTTTTTTTTTTTTAAATAATAACATGCATGGTTTCTCTTAAAGATAAAAAATCTAGATTGTGCACAATTTGGACATCTAATATTATTATTTTGAACGCATAAAAATCACAGAAAATAAAATACAAAATTGTTTATCATATTTATATATTCAGACAGATTTTTTTTCTCAACGTCTTATTTTTTATTATATATATGCACACACACGCTAACCTGAAGTTAAAATAACCTAAACAAGTATACTTAATTTTTTTTTTCATGTATGCTAATTGCAAAGGGTATAAAAGCTGACATTTTCAATTCATTTATTTATTTGTTTTTATTATCCTATAAAAATGCAAACTGAAACAAAAATCCTTTGCTCGTACTTAATTAAAAAATCCTTGCTTTGTTGTTGTACAGGCAAAAAAAAAAAAAAAAAAAAAGTGTGGTACGTACTATGCCATTATTCTCTAACTATTTATAAAACATTATTACAGGATTACAGATTAGACCCCGAATAAGATTGTTGACATTTTTTTCATTTACATTATAGAATAATACACAGAAATTATTGCATATTTTGTACGTTTTTATAATGTTAAATTTTGCTAAAATTTTACATGGCACTTATAATCTCAAAATATAATGATAATAATGATCCTTAAACTTAAAAAATAATAATAATAATATGGGACCATTAGTACATACACACGTTATATCTGTTAACCCTTCTGAAGCCTCACAAACTGGAGACAAAACTTGCCCGCTTTACAATTTCTATTGTAAATCTAAATCTCGTGACGTCATTAATTCCAAAACAATTTTTAACCCCAGTTTGTGAGGGTATATAGAAAAGGGCTAAGAGATAATATACAGTAATAGGTGATGTATGATGATTCCATCTCACGATTTATTCATTTATTTTTAGTACAGGATCCCTTTAATTATTAAAGCATTATGGATATGCAAAACATTAGCTAGTATATAGGTGATATAGTCATATAATTTACACATACGTATACATACATACATATAATAGGTAATTTCAGTATCGTTTTAAGAATTCACCTGTTTATTATCATGACTGTAATAACAACATGTGCATCGTTAACTTGAGTAAATCGTTCAGTCTCTGATATACTGATGGATATTATATTAGATATAGTGGTAAGAGTGAGCGGGAAGCTGATGTTATAATAACTGCAAGGACGTTGGTAAGAGTAATTTTTAATACATTAATCGACAGTGAACTTGTACGTTAAGTTAACAAAAATTATCAACGTTTATTTTCTACCCTCACTTCATTATTATAGTTTGTATAATAGTTATATTTTTACAAGAAAAATACCATTTTATAAATTGTTGTGCATGATAAAAGACAACATATGAATAGATGCGCAAGACAAAGAATTTTAATTCATTTTTTTAATACATTTTTTCAACCCAACTGAAAAAACTTATTTTTTTTTTCATTGTTTGCTGATTTTTTTTTTTTCCTTTTATATACATAAAATATACCCACACATTATAACGGGCTATAAATTCAACCGTATTTTACAGTATAAAATTTTTATTTCTGAAACGTATTTTTAATTATATATGTACTTGTATGGAAATTCAGTATTTTAATATTTATATTTCATAGGATTATAGTGACTTTAAGACAAAAAAATGTAACAACTTTTTTTAGTTTAGTGCTTGAGTATACCATCACGTATTCATATTCTATACCACGTAACACTTTGAGGGTAATTTTTATGTAAAAAAAAAAAAAAATTATTATTATAACGTGAAATGTGTAAGTACTCGAAGTCTTTCATATAACTTCATGACTTTCATGAGCGTGTAATCCTAACGGCTGGCGGCTCACTTGATTATAATAAGCGCCTTTTCTCTTGGTATATACAATAAAATAGAAGTTATATTCTTCCATATTTATGTCTGCTCAAAGAACATAAAATATTAAACATAATTTTATTATCAAATGGCATAATATTTTATTGTGCTGTATTATTATCTCTTGTTTTTCAGTTCAAGCGCAGCATTATTGTTATGTGTAATATATTTATGTCACACACAATGATTGTGTACTAATCAGCATAAATATAGAACAAGGCATTTCGTTATGGTAGCAAAAAAATGCGTTAAGTAAATTGGTTACAATTGTAATAATAATAATAATAGTAAAAAGAAGCCCGATTAACTTCCTAACGTATCCTAACTTCCGTAACGATTTATATTATGTAACTTAAATTATGTTGGAGTAACCAATAATGATGGTTTATGAGTTTAATAATTAATTTTATAACATTAATGAACATTAAAAGCGTTTAAGTTTTTCACCATGGATGTTTTATTAAAGGTGGTGCACATTTATACCAAGCAAATAGTTCAATACTTTTTTCATATTTCAATCATTCTCAAAGTTGTTGAACACCCATAATATGCACAGTTGAAATTAAATTGGATTCTTATACCTAATCGATCTTTGTCAGTAACAATATAATAAAAACTTGCTTGTTACGCGAGACATTGAATTATTTTCTATAATAACTAGAACCATAATATCAAAACGTATTTCCAAATAAAAAAAAGTTCCAGACATGACATAGGTGATTTACTAAGAAATTTGTCAATTCTTATACCTAACATAACTTACGTTGAATTACAACATTGTTTAATTTGATCTGTATTGTTATAACTTGAGAGAACTTGTCTTTTTACTTTCCTTTGTTACACTGTCACCGAATTAAAGAATCGAGTAAAGTGAAGCTTTCTCTCCCACTAACACAAAAAACCAGTAATGATGAGTTGAATGCAGCACAGCAAACAAGATGCACTCAAACTTTTATTTATTTATTTTTTGTTTTATAGATCTATAGTTTTTTTTTTCTTCTATATATTTTCAAATACTTGAACTTATATAAAATATAAAGATCTTATTTAAGTTTCTAATAAATTATATATTCAACTAACGTATAATGTATAAAAAAACGAAACTATTTTATTTAAAAGTTTTATTTTACTCTTATGTGATTTTTAATTTACAGTTTGTTTTGTTGAAAATCTTAAGTGAAATTAAAACTAATAAAATATCTTCCTGTAAACAGTCAGTATATCAGTGGCATCACGAGTACAAAAGAAAGCGTCTTTACTTCATGTCATTATTTATAAAATATTCACAGCTCAATGACACTTGCACTCTTTTGAAACTATTAAACAGAGCACACTTTTATTTAACGATTCATTATGTTCACTTAAACTTCATGAAGCAAAGAGTAACAATAAGGAAGCGTCGATTTAACTACTTGAAATGTTCGCTGTACGACTGTCGCACGCAGCATATTAAATAGTATTATATTTTTTTATTCAAGCTAATATTTAGATTGGTTGTTTCTATAATATTCATTTACTATGAACAGGCCAAAGAAAGTAAAAATTTATGTATCAACATGTACTAATGTATCACATACAATATCATTAAAATAATATATATATATATATATATATATATATATATATATATTATATATATATATATATATATATATATAAAACGTGATCATGCTACTTCTGATTGAAATAAGGCAATAAGGCAAATAAATAAGTATGGATTAATAATTGAATATTATTATATATAAATATCCATAGTCCATGTCCATACATATAACCACATAGATCTGGGAAAAATTAATAAAATAAGAAAATTTTCTAAAAATTTAGAAATGTGTATATTTATCTTCAGTTTTGAATGAAATGTTTCTGATATTTTAACTTTTTAGGTCATTATTTTTTTATTTTTCCATTTTTTTTATGACCACAAGTAATATACGTTGATCTAAGCCCATAATTTTGCTTCCATGTAGGATTTTAACGCTTAGATGAAGACAAGAAAACTTTCAATATTGATCAGTGATAGTGAAAATTGAAGGGGAAAATGTATCGAAGCATCTCAATCGAGCGGTATACCGACCGGCATATCGCTGTTAATGAAATTGCAATGGACAGATCAACTATACTGTAGAAGTAAATTAATGCAATCCATGCATTATTATTATCTCTTCTTTTTTTACCCCTTGAAATCATTAAGGCAATTATTCATTACAAATACGATGAACTCTACAGAGGTAAAGCAGGATTATTCATTATAATATAAGATTCAAGTGAATATGAAAATAGCTATTTACTTTGTCCGTATAGTATAATAAACCGTATGACACAAAAAAGGTAATATACGTAATAAAATTGTGTATTGATACGAAATACAAATTACAGTATACCATTATACGTGTTTATGCATTTTGATATGAAATCAGTTCGTGAGGTTACTACCAATGTTGACCCAAATTGCTCCTGCGGGTATACAATGAATTCTGTATAGTTAGGAGGAGCATGGCAATATTATAAGCATTGTCACATTGTTCAGCCAGTGAGTGATGTGAAGCAAAGTTGTCAATGCCATGCCTATGATGCAACATTCAATAACACCTAAGGTAGGGGAGATGCGATGCATTGTATACTCGTGCAGGTAGCAAGCGCATCATCCAAGAAAGAACCGGGTACCTTTCAAGGTCAGGCAAGCTTAGAGGTGACTGCCGCAACAAAATAATACGTAAATATAATTAAGCTGTCCACCACTAAATAATTCGATATATTTATTCTTTATATTATTACTATCTAATTATCTTAAATAAGTCAAAATGAGTGCAACTCATGTTAACATATTGGTGATGCTATAATATTTATCATCGCTTTTTCATACAGTATAATTATAGTATTAAAAGAATCATTATTATTATCTTCATGTCCTTTGTTTAAAAACTGCGTGTTTGTTGTCATCGCCAACGTGATGTCACCATCGTAAAATGTAAGCATTTTGCAAGACAAAACGTAACTTACTACGCACAACCATAGTCTTATTTGTTTATTGATTGATATAGTACTTTTGGAATAAAATTAAACAATTGTCATTGTATTGAACGTAAATTTATACTGAAAGTCAGGAATGTTCTGAAAAATAATAATTTTTGTCCTAGACGGCTTGTGCTGTAATTGTGTTATTATTTACTAAAATGTGAGGAAGACAAAGAAAGATCTGTTTTGTTAAATGCATTTTTTTCTTCTTTATTTTAGAAGTGAAGCCGAAGAGGAGGAAGCTGCGTGGGCTTTGAGTGGCGCTACTATGGCGCCATCGCCTCCCCCTACAGGCTTGCTGCACCAGAACTCGAGCACAAGTGTGCTGGGAGCGCTGCCCTCACGTCTAGTCACCGAGGACACGCCTCCGGACATGCTGGCCGGCTCCATGGACCTAAGGGTTACGCTGCCCAACGGTCATACGCTCAAGATGAGCGTAGAGCGGAGGTGAGATTACCGATTCTTATCGACAGTTTGAAATTAATTTTCTCTGGTGCTACATTATGAAATTAATTTTCTCTGGTGCTACATTATGATAATTGGTGCAAAATAAAATAAACCAATTAACAAAAAAATAAAATACATGTAAACATAATGCTACCATTCAATATTTCATGAAATCTGCAAATATTTTGTAATTACGTATTATTATTTTGCCAAGCCTTACTTCCACCCTCGGATATTTCATCTCAAGGTTTAACATAATATCAGCCTATATAAACAGAAAAAAAAAAAAAAAATTGCCTGAATCAAATACTGCTATTTCAAAGAGATAATATTTAGTTCCCTTATTATTCATATTATCCAAAATCATAATCCTGAAAAAGTATATTTTTGTTACTATATTTATTTTGTTACTGTTTGTATGGGTCTATAGTGTTCTGTTGATTACTAATTGAAAATATTTTCCCTTGGTATTTAACTTAGTTTCGAATCCCATTTAATTTTTAAAAATTAGTGCATACATAAGTGCTTTTTAATTTTTTCCATTTGTTCAGTTATAAATAAAGTGATCCTTCGATTATGAGGCGTGTGTACTGAACGGTATTAACAATTCACAAATGAAAAATTAAATAACACAAAACAATACTCACAGTATAGTGGTTTAACTCTGAGTATTTAATTTGTTTTAATAGTTTTTTTTATTAATAATATCAATTAATTAAATAACAATTCATATAATATTTAGTCCTATAGTAATTCAATACAAGTATAATTAAAATTAATTATATTATTTTTAATTGAATGGAAGGCTAACTTTTTAAACGCCCTTTTTTTGTTATTAAATATATCTATATTTAAAACCGTAACTTTTTGTTGATAGGCTATTGGTAAGGCTTATGTATTTTGCTTGGAATGTTTCAGCACACCCATGATGGACCTGTTGGTGCACATCACCACAGCACACAAAGTATCCCCAGGCGGACACGTTCTTCAGGCCATGGGCGAGCGAGGCGTGCTGCCCTACAAACCAAGCACGCCAATTGGTAAAATTTTTCAGTAGTTCCTATATAGTTAATAATACTAGTAATAATAATTAAAAAGCACGCAATTTTAAGTAATTATTAATTAGCTATATCAGTATATTTACATACATCTGCAGAAGTATAAAGGTTATTATAATAAAAATTACTACATTATTATGTAGCTTTTAAAATCGTATGTGGAAATTTCTCAATTATATACTATACAAAAATGTAAAATTTCTAGTTTATTATTATAAATAGAAGTTGCTTGTATAGATAGTGTTATTATTTCTAAAATTTTAAAGCCTATACCTGCATACCATTAACGTTACTTTAATTGAACAGTTTATTAAAAAAATATACATAATATTTTGAACTGTTACTTTATAGGAGCGTTGGACACATGGAGTATTCGCGTGGTGCCTAGGCATCAAGTGATAAATACTCCACAGCAACAGCAACATCAGCAAGGACTTGGAATTAATAAACGTGCACCACCTAAGCCACTTGCTCTTCAACCTACACAACCTTTTGAGCAGACGTTTCGTCTTCAAGTTCGTCTGCCTAGAAATCAGCTGTATGTGTCACGTATCAGTCCGCGTACATCACTTGCCGAAATTTTAGCGCAAGTTTGTCGAGATAAAAATCTTGACCCTTCTAAATATGAGCTGCGTCATCCCGGTAAGTAGAATTATAGTAATAAAACATTAAATAGAATTTCAAATATTATTTAAGAAAATGAAAAGCGGTCCTCTCTTTTTTTTTTTAATCTGTTTTTTTATTTGTGATATAATAAAAGGGACGATGAATATAATTATCATAACAAACAACACATTGTTTTTCACGGTTACTTGCACATTATCTAACCATTTTTTTATAATATATATTTATTTATGATTATATTATACCGGATGAAGATTAGCGTTTTAAAGTTGTAATATTATACTATGCATAGTGAAGAAATTTTTATTTGCGTCTTGGAATTTTGAAAAGTACAACACAAGAAACTTGCTATCGACAGGTTCAGATATATTTACGACCATATAAAAATAAACTGCTTACATAATTTTGAAAGAGTTTGCATATGTTATGCATTAAGCAATAATGTATCGCTCTGCTTCACTTTCAAGACATATTAACGAAAGAAATAGCATAGATTTCTAAAAATTTGATTTAGTTATTCTAAATTTCATAAGATATTCATATAATCATACCAAGATAATTAAAAAAAAAAATAAATCATATTATATCATTCCCAATATACAACCTAAGTATAGTGGCATAAGATGAAAGGTAACTCTGTCTGTGTGTACTGTTCACAAGATTCATGAAGGTGAACTGGTGTCGTGTGTGCTACATCGTTTCAACATTTTATTTATCATTATCTCCCAGGCATATGAGACTTACATGTAATAACTCAACACGTAAGGTTTTGAAAATGGTTATAGAATTTCTTTGAATATGCATCGTATAACACTTGTCTACCTTCTTTACCTCCCATATACGGATAATCGATTACTAATCTTCGGTATCTTAATTAATTATATGTTGATCAACAATTAAATTTCATTCCGATAAAAAAATTAAGATAAAGCAATAAGTCACACTATTGAAATAATTTTTAATACATCACCTTACTTTTACTATTTTATTATTATTTTTTAAGATGATTGATTAGGTTTATTTCAATAATTAATTTTTCCCCATATAACACAAATAAAATTATAATATAATTTGTACCATAATATTATAACGCATAGGTTAGATAATATAATCTTAAAGAAAAGACTGAGCGTGCTATTTTATACCTAAAATGCAATGCTGTTGCATTCTTTAAATCTTGCTGATATTATAGAAATTCCGTCATATTTATGATGCACATATTTTCCGCTACCTAACATGACTATTGTGTAAGAGTAAGTTACAGCAAGTATAGGACACGTCAGATGGAAAGAGTTTGCACAGATTGCTCATTTAAAAATTTACTTGTTACCTATATGTATACAAGCAAATAAGTGAGACGAATAATATAGTGTTATCAGTGACGTTGTTTTAGTGGCACAAGAGAAGGTTGCTTGCATGCTGCTGATAAGCAAAGGCAAGGGAGCTCGCTACGCACGCTTGCTTTTGCAACTGACTGAGGTAGCAGCAACATACCTCTCTTAATATTAGTCTCACTTCTTTCATAGCCTATATTGTAGTTCAGTTTGTAATAAGTTTGATTTTTTTTTATTGTTTTTATTGGAACAGTGAATACCGAACAAAGCCTGCAGTTATCACTGACTCTAGCCGATTATCGTGTGACTGAAGTGGCTTTAGTTGTGCGAGGTTCACGAGCAGCTACCGAACTTTCATCATCTGACCTCCCCGCACTGCAATCACGCAGTGACGAGCCAACCTCTGGGGACGTGCGAACTCAAAGAGCAAGTAATTCGGGATCCACTGCATCTACAGGAAGTGCAACTGGCATCTTTGGAGCCATGCTGAAGCGAAGTAGATCGGTATGTGCATAGATAATTATATATTTGCCAATAATTTAATCATTATATATAAAATTTATATTGCACACACATACTCCATGATTTTATTATTATTATGTACTGATTTTTAGGAACATTGCTGAATTTCATAAACTTCAGTTGAAATCAATTGTTTGTGAAAAAGTATAAAAATTACCTCAAGCATGTCACTTATATGATACACATCGAGTTAAAAGTTAGAACACATTTTAAGTCTATAGATTTCATTTATTTACTACACTATAGTAGTATCCTGTATTTTAAATTATTTAGTCATCTTTTTGTTAATGTTTTATTTAAATGTTCTGATCATGTGTGACCATAATCTTATGTGTGTGTGTGTGTGTTTGTAAATATCACGTTTGAAGAGTAATAATGACGAAGGTAAAATTTTGTTTCACCATCATCAATATTATGGTAGAAAAACTGCAATTTAAACTGTTTTTGTTGTAAAAATTTAGCCATGACAATAACAATTATTACAAACATACATAAAAAAATACGATAATGTTTGCCCTAATTTTCACCGAGAAATTTGTGAAGCATTATTATTTTTTTTTTTGCAGTAATTTGTTAATATTGAGCATAATATTGAAGTAATTAGGTACAGTTTCACCTCTCTTGCTATCTTATTATTAAAGTTTTTAATTATGCAGTATTATAATGTAGAAATTACGGCTGAATAAATTATCATTTAATTATTCAAATTTTATAAACCGATGCTTACATTATAAACGCATGCTTACACTTAGATTCTGAAAAATAAGTTTCAAATAATTTTGAATTGTCGAAACAACCATTCAAGAATTATGAAAACTGTTAAGTTATTTTATATCACTTTTTTTTTTTTTTTTTTTTTTTGAAGCAATTTATATACAAACCACAGCGTCCTTCTAATGTATGCATTAAAAAACAAAATATATAATGACATCATTACCATTTATATAAAATAAAAATAGATAAAACTACAAAGCTTTGAGAAGGAATTTTTATTATCACGATAAAAATAGATAAATTCGTTTATTGTGGACATAAAAGTAATCACTTAAACAGATAAGACTCATCGGCCAAAACTGTCAATATTTTATACTTTTTCCTTCTTTCAATACTTTATGTTATTATTGTGACATTTCCAGTCCGAGTTATAATAAAAATAATTGACGTACTCAAACACAATAGATAGTGATAAATATATATAATAACTGATAACCATTATTCCAATTGATATAATATACTCCTTTTTTCCTGTATTTTTTTTTTTAATTAAGTAAGTGGAGGTTTTCAATTCAGTTAAACATATATAATTATCCTGATGTTAGGTACAATGAGTTTGTAGTTTTAATGTTTAATTTCTCATGATTAGTTAAAAGAAGGGGGGGGGGAGGCTTAAAAGTAAACTTTTACACTTTTTAAATTATTATAAACGGTCACTTGACATTTTTATCACTGTTTTATAAAGCGTAATAATGTTTCGATTTTCGCTCAACATAAAACATTAAAAATTTACTCAATCTATTATATAATTTTATATTTTCACCATAACTATTGTAATAAATGTTATATTTTATTATACATTATGCTGCAATGGCCTGTTCACACGGTGAAAATTTGCAATGTGTATAATAAATTGTATTGCATGCAATCAACATTAAAAATCATAAAATTTGCATGCAATCCAATTTATTGCACACAGAAAATTTTGCATCTTGTGAACAGGTCATAATATAATATAATTATTTGTTATTTTTATGCAGTACGTACATATCAGAATTATTTTGTTTGCTTACGCTCGGGAGCATTCATATTGCCTATATTGTTATATAATTACGCGTTATGTTTTTCTTGTTTCTTTAAAAGTCACAAAATGTATTAAATTTAACATAGTAATTTTGAATTTAGCCATAAAAGTACGTATTTATTTTTTAGGGTGGCACCACAGAGGGTAGTCTCAGTGGTGACAGTTTGGGTGGACGTAGCAGTTCCCCTGCTCGTTCTGATGAGTCATTAAGTCGCTCCATTTCACCGCCCGCAAGTCGACCTCCAGGACAGACTACTTCACAAATGCAGCCTCCTCCACCTCCAAGACATAGGAAAGGACGAGCTCCAAAACCGCCTCCTCAAGCAGCTGTAAGTATCAAACCTTTGGATATAGATTTTATTGTTGTACGATTTGTTTAGACACGATATCTAAAAAACCATGAACAGGAAAAAAAATGTATAAAACATTTATATCCGTCTTTTAAGCTATATATATATATATATAGGATTGTTATGATAGTTGAAGTTATTAACATTATATGATTACATTTTCTCTTCTTCTCGTTTTTTTCAACTGAGCTAAAAGCTTACTCGTTCACTTAAGAAATAAAGACTGGTTAATTGATGTAGTAAATATTTAAATATCATAATGCTGAACGTAATTGCTCCGTATTTGCCATGAATATATATGATAAAATTAAACAAACATCTCACTACGTATACGTCAGTAAATATTTTTAGTTTTTTTTTTTTTAAATATGGGGTGAATCATTTTTACGATAGCATTATACCTTAGAGTAATATGTCGGCATAAAATTTTACAAGTAGATAGTATTTAATTGAATAGAAGAGAAGAGAAGTAACATTTCATAAATCGAACATAATATTCATGTTAATCCTAGCTGTGCTATAGCATTAACTGTGTTATTGCATGAACTGTGTTTTATCGGAAAAATTCAGACTTTAATAAATTCTGTAAACAAATTGACGAATGGCGTTTATTATTATTATTATTTTTCTTTAAAATATTAAAAAATAATAATAATAAAAAATAAAAAAAAGCAAATCTTGCTTCAGTTAAACTAATCAGCAGATACGAAAAATTAATAAGGCTACAAATTTTGCAAACAAATAAATTTAAGTTCAAGCACAAAATAGAGAGGAAATAATAAAAATAATAATAATAATAATAATAATAAAAAAAAAGTAGCAGAAGAAAATTCTTATTTTTGAGGCAATTTTTATAGCTCTGATAAACTCTACTATACTGTATTGATAAATAAAAGTAATTTATGTAATTATAGTCAAACATAAAAAATTTATAAGCTGAAATATTTGTACCTGGATCAGCTATGAATTATAATTTTAGAGTATCTACTGTACATAAAAAATCATTGTGCTTATCAAATTGACAATAAATTCATATTCCGCGAATGTCTATAATTTAACGTAAACGCCTTTTGGCGGCACGTCTGATGTTAATCGAATCAATTTTGTTTACTAAAAAAAAAAATCTAGAGAGAGAGAGAGAGAGAGCAAAATTAATAGCATACAGTTTGTGATAAAGCTGGATAAAATTTCTATAGATACACGCACGTGATGCACTAGACTTGGTATCACGTAGTCTAAACTTAATTTATAAGATTGTGTGTGTTTGTCGTATACAGGTGTGTGGCAATCATGTAAACAATAAAGACGGTGCATCTGGGGATCAAGTGGAAGATCGTACGCTGGTTATATCTCACTCCAGGAACAGTTCTGATAGCAGTGGATACCACGAAGCTTCTGTTCTCAGTGAAAGTCCAGAAAACCACGTCCGACATCCAGATAGGTATTTTAAATTTCAATTAGTAATAGTACACATTAGTCTTATTCGTAAACTCTATAATATGTATAATTTATAAAATATAATTTTTATTTCATTATTTTTTTCAGTCCATCAAACACGCTGAACAGAGAAAAGAAGAGTGGTTCTAAAGCTGCGAAATCACAAGCGAAACAGTTTTCTCGGTCTATGACAAATCTCCCTTCAGAAGCTTCGACTTCACACATTAAACAACCTCCCCTGCAAAAATTATCTAATACTCACAGCATGTCAACAACATCCTTAGCAGCAAAAAAGAAAAGAGCACCAGCTCCCCCACCTCCTAGAATTCCTGAAACTCAACCCAGCCCAGTTGATCACCCAGAACGAGATGAATCTGCTGTAGTTACTCTCCCTAACAGTAGTAGTGTGCTAGAAAAAGGTAAGACGCCAGTTTGCTATGATATTCCGTATACAGCTGCCCCTGATATTTCCTGTCCTCCACCTCCTTCATTTGAAGCTCCACCTCGACCACTTTTACGTAAAGAGAGTTCAGACTCTAGTTTTGAAGATAATTTATGGGGTTCTGTTCCCGTAGTTCAAGTCAGGTTAGGCCCTTCTCCTTTTTCATCAAAATTTGTTAAGAACTCAGAGCTAAAAATAGTTGAAAATACTTCAAACACGTCACAGGTTATGCATGCGGAGGGTGCTAATGTTACTTTTAATAAGCCAGGTGATAGTAAGTCTAATTGTAATAATAGAGACTTTTGCAATAATAAAAACAAACCAATTTTAAATAGTGACATAAAAAGATTGTCACCTGTTGAGAAAAAATCAGTTACTTGGAGAAATGAAAATACCATACTCGATGTTAATAACACATTAGTTGATAAAGCAACTGATAACACTGACTCTACTGATAATCACTGTTTACGTCCTTCTTTAGCGCATGCATCAAATGAGAAACAATACACGAGTTTTTTTCAAAAGTTGGGAAAGGTACTGGAAACAAAAACAGAATATCTATAGTCAGTATATTGTATTCCATACAATATATTCATTTTAAAAATATACTAACTTTTTTCTATTATTTTCAATTTTTATTTGCATTTTAACTATATATTTTTGCGTATCCACTAGAAAATACATGTACAAAAACGATACTGAAATGATTTACAACGTATTTATCGTCATACTTAAGGTACAAGTAATATATAATTATAGTATTAAATTAATTATCATCAAGTTTTTAGTTTCAGGACTTACACACAATTTATTTTATGCCTATACCACGCCACAGATGTAACTTTAAAAATATTACTAGAGCTTTGTTTAACAGCTTTAACCTCAATGCAAGCAAACTTAAAAATTTCCTTTGGTATGGCTTCTTTACTTATTATAGCTGTTAGCTATATATTATGAACCCTACATAATAAATAAACTAACCTTATTCCTTCTCTTTCTTTCTCAATCTCTCTCTCTCTCTCTCTCTCTCTCTCTCTCTAGTTTTATATCTGTATAAAATTTTGCCCTTATTTTAATATATAATGCAAGTGCTTTATTTTACTCTGTTATGCATGCAGCACGGCCTAACCCTGCTCCTCGCACTCGTACTAATTTAGCACCTGCACCACCCAAATCCACAGAACACAAGTATGAAATCAAGAACGAGCCGCCACCTGTAAAGCCACGAGCCACAAAGGCAAAAAGTTCATCAGAACTGTATAAAAAATCTAGCAGTATTAAAGGACTTGTAAAAAAATCTGGAAAAAGAAATAAATCTGTGGATAGTATGACAGGTTCATTAAAACGGGATAAAAAACAATCAAGTATTGGTAGTTCAAGCAGCTCTGTATTTGGAGTAGGTAAAAGTTTACTATCCTTGGGTAGTTCTCAGGACGTAGCATCAGACAGCGACGTAGATGATTTAGATTTGGCCATGTTCGAGAGCGGTAATTATGGAGAGAACGACAGTACACGTGATGACCAAACGGACGAAATGACTGTAGAAGAAGAGGCTGCTGCTTTTGAAAACTTCCATAGCGCTCTCCGTTCTAAAAAAAGAAATTCAATTACTCAAATAATAAACAAATCAAAACCTCCTACTCCAAAAGCTCAACGACCTATTGGATACAGAGTTCGACCCAAACTTGAAAATATCCATTGGAGTACAATGGATGAGAGCAATATTAACGGAAATGATAGCGACGTGTCGTCTATAAATAAACACAGCCTAGGAGTTTCAAGTTCCATTGAAGATGATACAGAAAATGTACAGGGGATGTTGAGACGTTGGTCCAATACTAAAACACTACATGAAACTAACCAAGACATTCTTAGCTCTGGTGATGGAAGTGACTCTGACAAAGGTGCATGACTGTTTTTCTTTGTGTGTCTGTTTTACTTCTGTGCTAATATTATTTACCGCCAATAAAACGCTTTTTTTAATCTTATTCTTTCTTGCATGTTGTACACATTACACATGAAAATAGCTTTATAAATCAGGTTAATTATTTTATTCCATATGTGTGTGTGTGTGTTTGTGTATTGACTATATGCAGTTTAATTATCTCTCAATCAGATTTAGACTATTATTTTAGGTTTACAATACTCATAAGCGATGTAATATGCAGATTATTTTAAATAAATTACAAATTTGGAAATAATTTTTATTTATTTTGTTCAAAGTTATCTTGTATGTCTTCGTTTTGTAATAAAAAGTCATTTATTGTTAAAATTCAAATGCTAAATATATTAATTGTTCTATAATTTTTACAGAAAGCACAGAAGAAAGGAGTTTAATGACCAATGGGCATAATTATGCAGACGAAGATGACTCGTTAGGTGAAGAAGAGCTTGATAGTGCTTTCCAGAGTGTTACAGATGTTTTAGAGGAGCAAATCAGGACTGAAGCAGCTGCATCTGCGATTTCCAATGAGCAAGCAAAAATAGTACAAGAAGATAATGCAGTTGCTAAAGTAGAAGAAAAGAATAGATTATCAAAAGTAGAAGAAGAAGAAGCCAAACTTGCCCAGGCTGAAGAAGAAGCCAGACTGATTAAAGAAGAGGAAAAAGCCCGCTTAGAAGAAGAAACTAGACTCCAGCAAGAACAGCAATATAGAATAGCTCTAGAAGAGCAAATTAGACATGAGGAGGTATTGAAAGCTGAAGCAGAAAGACGAGAAGCAGAATATGAACGTAAGAGGATAGACGAGGAAAGAGCAAGATTAGCAGAAGAGAGAGAAGAGTTAGCAAGACAAAGACGGGAGCAGCAAGAATTAGAAAAACAGTTGCGGGAACGTTTAGAGCAAGAATTAAAGGAGAAGCAACAAGCTCTGCAGGAGGAACAGCGTAGAGAAATAGAGCGCTTGCAGAAAGAACAAGAAGAGCTGGAGAGAGAGTTGCGAGAAAAAGAAAAAGAGGTAAAAATTCGCAGTTTTAACCCCGTTACTTTTTTGTTGTTGTTGTTATTAAAATAATGATTTTCTACTGAAACATTAATATGTATATAATATAAAAAGACTGTTAAAGGAGGCCATAAAATAAGTGCTATTTTAAATAAAAAATGCTAAAAAGTTAAAAAAAAAAAAAAAAAATCGTACCATATCACAAACTTATATTTTATTTTTTGTTGTATTAATTTTTCAGAAGGCCGATAGACTGCGGGTAATTCAACCACCTCAACAAGCACCTGTTATTGAAGAAATTGTTGATTGGGAATACAAGCTACCTGCGCCACCCAGTGCATTTAGGGACCACCAAGTAGATGTAGAAACGTCGGACAATAATTTAGAAGCATTGGTAAGTTTATAATAAATATATTGTAAATTCAATAAAAACTGTAGTTCAAGATCCTACCATTGCGAAAATTGCAATAAATAATTAAAATATTAAAGTAAACAGTCGCAACTAAACAAAAGCAAAACAACAAGTGTGCATAATTACAAATAATAAATTGCTAAACCGCATAATTTAATTAATGTAAACACATTGTAAATATTTTCAGGATTTGGAGAGAAGGAATTCTTCTGGGTCATCTAGTTCTGAACAGAACAAAGTTGAAACCAAAAACAAATTGAATGCCATGATGGAGACTGAAGATTATATAGGTAATTAATTACTTTTGTATTATTTTATCAGTTTGAAATGCTTTTCTTTTTATGTATCTCGTTACGTTTTTCTTTTGAAATATTAAAGTTTTTTTTTTTTAAGTACTTACTGTTTTTTTTTTTTTTTTGTGTTATTTTTTTTTTAAGCGAGACTCTCGGCTTCTTAAAATATAATAATGAATTTAATATTTTTTAGATGATGATGTGGAAATTCGTCCAAAGCCTCCAGAGGTGGTTGAGCTGCGAGTTAAAAAGTCGGTGTCAAGTGAGACACAACAACGAAGCTTATCACCACCTTGCGTGTCCGTAGTACCTTTACGCTCAGCCCACTCATTGTACAGTCTTGTACATATGGAAGACGATGCTATAAACAAAGTTAAAACAGAGTCTGTTCAGCCCATGAGAAAGACGAGCAGTGTTGCTGACGTTAGCAGTGAGTACACTTTATTATTGTTGTTTCTTGTGGTATTCTCGTTTCATTACTCTTATATTATTAAAACTAGCAATGTAACAAAATTATGGGAAAAATAAATCAATTTAAAATATTTTCGCATGTAAGAATGCAGAAGAAAAAAATGCATGTAAGAATGAAATTTATTTTTTAGTCTACTGTCACTGCAGGTGATATTTTATTTTACAGCTACAGACTTTTAAAAGATGATTTTATGTAATTCCAGGATACCAGACAGTAAAATTTGATTTTTTACTCTTTTTTTTAAGTATGGTGCGTGTAATATATAAATAAAATCTTTGCATTATAATATTAGATAAGGAACAAATCTACTTTGCGATAATTGACTTAACCGATTTGATAGAAAAAACACATAGATAAGGAATAATGTGAATAAAGGGAAATAGTAGAAGCGTAATTGGTAATGACGTAACGACACTTTATGATAGAGAAAACCCAGGGCAAAATTTAACGCATAATAATTATGGTATGCGCTAGCCGCTCATATTAATTAGAATTGAAGTATAATGAGGTTGGCTTACATTATTTGATTCAGAAGGCTCGTGCTTGAGGAAGAGCGAGGGCTTCTCGCTGCTCGCCATGATGTTAAGTCCCAGAGTTGGCTAGAGATAACGCTCTGAAAATGATTGTTGCTATGTCTGCGTCGTCTGAATCAATGTAGCTTAGCGGTATAGCGCGTGGGAAAAGCTAAGGGTTCCCTATTTTTTTTATTCCCTACTTACGCTTATGGGGAGCAACATTTTTTTTTTTGTGATTTTTGAGAAAACTACTGCACCGATTACAGAGATATTTAAATGGAAATATCATAGACATACATAGACAACATTTTTAAGATTTTTTTAGAAGCGATAACCTCCAACTTCTCATGCACTAATTTTGACGAGTATGAGCGGCTAGAACGTAAACTTGTTATTTGTTATACATTAAAATAATTTAACAAATTGTCTTAATTCAACTAAATATTGCTTTTTTTTTTTAAAGGTTGAGGTTTAGACTTGATTATCTGGTCCACTCCTGCACCTACCCTGAATAACAAATATTACACATTACATAATCTGCAAAACTGAATGCTATCCGTTAACTTTCAGCCTGGTTTACAAAATATATTCTCCCTCCCAATTTTTCCTAATCTTTGTGTGTTTCTCTTTATTGTTAGTAAAATTTTGTGCTTATAGGGTGGTTGCATTCATGTTAAAGACGACGCCATAAATGAATACTAAATAACATGGGCCGGTATGGGAACATGACACATACTTAAGGCCCGCGCAGCCGTCTTATTTTATTTAGTACTAAATTAATTTAAAAAAATAAGCCGCTGTGATTGGCTGAGAGTCGACTCTCAGCCAATCACAGCGGCTTATTTTCTTAAATTAATTTAGTACTAAATAAAATAGGACGGCTGCGCGGGCCTTTACAAATACTTAGCAAATTTTTTGAGAGCATTGATGCTATTATATTAACAAGTTGAATTGTTTTCAAGTATGTGAGAAAAATAATTATGACAAAAAATAATTACTAGCACTTTGAATAATTATTCAAAGAAAATAGCGAAAACCCACATTTGTCCTATGCTAAAGCAATGATTTATTTGTTGCTCAATTATGGCATCAAAGCGCATTTATTATGACGTCATGCACACACACCCTATACGTACTGTATAATAAAAGAAAAAAATACATATTAAAAATGATAGTGCAGCTTTTGAGATGTATGTAATTTAATAATAGCAAAATATTAATATTACCTCTGGCAAAAGTTGTTATGAGTTATAATCTTTAATTACTTTTTTCTTACTTTATTGCTGCAACAACTAATAAACTTAACAACAGATTGACTCGTTGCAGCACCTCGCATCGCAATATAGTTATAATAAAATTAGTTATAATTTTCGTATTAATCACAAATATATATTTAACTTGAACGCGATTCGTTTAGAATAATTTTCCCGAAAAAAAGCACGGAGAACTATATAAAAAAAAGTAAATATTTTTAATAGCAACAATAAATTATGTTTAAAGGGAAACAAACGCACTGAAATGTATACGAGTACAGTGAGAACTTTGTGGAAAATGCAGTCTGGGGTAACAAACTTCAAACACAATTTTGATGCAACAGTTAAATAAGAATGTTATTTGAATGTTATATAATTTTATTACTGAAAATAAATATCAAAAGAATACAATAAGAATAACTTGCACATTTAGAGTAGTCGTAATAGAATAGTGTAAAATGAAAATGAACTTGTATTCATATTATCTCTACTCATTACTCTGCAAGAGCACCACACCATGCACTTAAATTTAAGACGCGTTTGTCGATGTCGTTATTTATTTATACTCTCGCATGTTAGCCATACAGCTCAATGTTTGAGCTTACTACTTACTACATTTTTGATGATACCTTAATAAATAAAGGCAATAAAAAAAATCTGCAAGCTACAGCAAATATACAGATTGTATACGTATTGCTGTTCCCAGGCAACTTTCCCTCTAATTCAAGTAGTTTTTTTATTTATACCCAAGTGCATATTATTAAGTTCACGATTAAATTATTTCTTTTGGTGCTATATTATAATAATTAATATTCAATTTTTTACTACCATTACCAATAATTTAATCATTTAAATTAACTAAATAATGTGCACTATACTTGAATAAATAAACTGACAGTTGAATTACGAGGGAAAGTTAATTATAAATTAATTACAGTATCTTTTGACTTGAATTTAGCATACAAAACAAGAGCGCTTTTCAGTCTCGGTGGCGAATTTCAGAAACCCAGAAACTTATGGAAGATGTGGTTAGTTTTTCTGCATAATCATACATGAGAAGCAATAAGTAGTGTAACATTATACCTATACCTACATTATAAACTGTCGCAAGCCCTTAAAAAAAAAACTTTCAAACTTTTAGTCCTTGACTTTTGCAGAATAAAGAAATGGAAAAGCCTAAATTTCTTTATTTCAGTCTTTCCTGCATTCAAAGACAGCTGCAAAGCATGGTAGAGATAAAATTAAAGTCAATTTGAGAAGTATTTTTAAATATAAGTTTTGTAGTTAATAAGTTTGATAATGAGTTTTTGTAATGCCCGAACAGTGTTTTATTTATTTTTTTTCTTCTTCTTTTTTTTATGTTGGAAAAATATACAAATGCAAAATGCAAGGCTTAAAAGCTAATATTAATATTGTATTTATTATCTTCTCTTGATTACACGAGAGTTTTGCTCTGATGAAACGCTTTTGCTTGAGTGGTGGTTGTGTGGAAGATCATGACATAACGTGATAAAACACTGATATTAATAATATTATTATAACAATATTACATCCGTGTGAGATTTTGTTTTATGACAGTAATAATTCCCAAGATCACTATACATGTTGCATAATTTTTATATACTTTTGTTATTATCAAACTGTGATGTGATTGCATGTATGAATGGATTTTAAACCTTTCATAATCCCACGCATTTAACGATTCAATTTTAAAATTACAAAACTTATTTACAATGTACTTGAGCTCGTTTGGGTTCTATTATACGATGATCGTGAGTCTGAGATTCTGAATGCAATTATATCATTAACAACAACAATAATAATAGTAAATAATAACAATATATTAATACTATACAAACAGTGAGTTATAATAAGAAAACATGCATGATTATTATTTTTAAAGTATAGATATATTTTAAGTTTCCAGTTTGAAAATATAAAAGTAAATTGTGCAAATCTTTTTGAAGTGTTATCGTGTGATATTCAAATTATAAATTAAATAAAATAAAATAAACATCTACAGGGAAAACGACAACTTATTATTATTTTTTATTATTATTTGCGCATAATACATCTTGTTGGAAACTGTATCCCAAACAGCTATTCTCATGTTATATCATGAATAATAATATTACGGTATAATCAAACATAATATTATATTATACTATTTTTATACTTGTTATTTTTTTATATGCCATTGCTATTATGTAAACATAGATTATTGTTTAACGAAAATGTTATCTAGTAGGACGATTGATAGCCTGGACTTTCTTCCAGTACATATTTATAGTGGTCCGCTTTGATGGTCTGTTTTAAGAGTGATGGGGAAAAAAAGTAAGAAAAGGGAAAGTAACAAACAGTAGAGCGATCAGAGCAATCTAACTTTAGTCTCACACTATACCACATCCAATCGACAATCTGTGGAGTATAGAGCGCAGCTCATTGATACCTCTTGCGTGCTTGATATAACTTTTTTGATTTCATCAGTCAATCATGGTATTATTTGTCTGTTGATCCAGGCACTTCAGACGACGAGGCAAGACTTCAACATCTTCAGCAACAATTTGTGCAGTGGCAACAACAACTTATCACAAACCAGAGTGTACTTCAGGGACACGTCAGCATGCCGTTGCAATCTTTGCAGGTAATTAATATGATAGTGCAGCTTCTAACTAGCAAACTTTTTTTTTTTTTTTTTTTTTTTTTTTTTTGTCAAATATTGTTTTTCCTTTCTCCTTTTTTTTACATTTATATTTCATAAAATGTGTATGCCATTTCTTTAATAACTTTCATTATAAATAATTTAAAAATTTAATTGAAGCATTTTACCAAATGATATCGATAATCAATGCAATTCTTAGCTTTCATGTTATTAAAAGATTTTAATTGATTTAATTATTATTTTTAAGAATTATGCTATGACCTTTAATTTAACTTGCTAAGTACACACGATTGTGATAATATACCATTTAAATTCAAATCGATTTTTTCATAAGAATAACATTGAAAAATTCAAAATTCTTTATTCATTTCTTTAATCCTACACACACAATAAAATTATATGTGAGCTTTTAAATTTAGTAAAATATTATATTATCACAATCAACACATACGAAGATACTTGCGGTTTTTATTTTGAACTCAATGCATATATGTTACTGTTATTCAATTTTAAAGTATTACATTAATATAAGTAGGGCGCACTCGTCCCGCCTTTAAACGTATATAATTTTATTATAATTATCAACACCAAGTTAAATAATACTGTCTGGTCCTTGGTGTTCTTTTAAAACAATGCAATTAAAGTAATATGTGAAACTATCATTGCATATCTAATTATCTATATCAACCTACAAATCCTGCAAAGTTATCAATAAAGCTGTCCATGTAAAACACTAAGTTTATTTATATATTCTTGCCTGACAGAATTTAGTAGTACAGATAAAATTTCTAAATTACAACCTTCCGAAACGTATATATATATATATATATATATATATATATATATATATATATATATATATATATATATATATATATATATATATATATATATATATATATATATATATTGTAAGAATATAATTACAAAATATTTTGTAAACGCTCTTCGCTCTAAACAATTCTTCGTAGTACAGATAAAATTTCTAAATTACAACCTTCCGAAACGTATATATATATATATATATATATATATATATATATATATATATATATGTAAGAATATAATTACAAAATATTTTGTAAACGCTCTTGGCTATACTCTCACGTAGTGTAAAACGTCATAAAGTATTGTAAAATTATATAAAGATGGGACTTTTTAATTGTAGATTTTTTTGCTTTTTATTATTATTACTTCGTTTTAATTGCAAATTATGAAAGTACGTATTTGTTCTTACCTTCACTTTCAGTAATAAATTAAAATAACCGTACTATCGGTAATTTATTCGTCAATTCTTTATTTTTATTATTTTAACTATAAATCAATGTAATATATATGTATATATATTATCTTCAATTTGTGTAAAAGAGCATAATATTCTATAAAACAAGTTATGCATAATATGTTATTGTTTTATCCTATATCTATGAGATATGGACAATAATTTATTTGAATTCGAAAATTACTAATTGATTATGCTGCACGGACATAAGTATATGTATAAGATTAACAATTTTATAGAGGGACTGATTTAGATGTGTTACGTCTGCGTCATATTGAAAATGCAAACAAACAAATTTAATATCATCCAAATTGCATCCAAGATAATGTGAAGTAGACACGATCGAGTCGATTTCTCAGCCTGAGGAGTATAATCGCGTATTTGACTTTTGTATTTTTGTATATATTTTTTTCCAAGTATATTTTAAGCCGCGGCAAATCAACTTTCACTTAAAGAGTCGCGGTGCTCTAACTGCAGTTATAAGCCTGCATGTACGCCCAGCGACTGAAGTTCATTCATTTGGTGAAAGCAGCAATCGCTCGGCCACCCACTCGCCTAATACACTTTCTGGCTGTATAGCTAATATTAGAAAAACTTTTTTTTTCAGGTGCTTCGTGAAATTTTACCACAAATGAAGCAAAAGCTGAGTGAAGAATCCAACGAATCTAGTGCAGAGACAATAATAAGGTAATGTGATTAAAACTTAGGTTATATGCCGTTACAATAATAAAAAATAAATAATAATAACACTTCTTTTTCTGTGTCGTTACATCTGCTCTCTACTCCTGTTAACAAAAATTGGGAGTCATTGCGGCGAATTTATTTTATATATATATATATATATATATATATATATATATATATATATATATATAATAATTTTGCCTTGTATACTTCTTTCTATAATGTCAATAGGGAATAAATTAATGAGTGAGTGGTGGGAAATCAATAGATTTTATTATTATTATTTTTTATTACATATGCATAGTTTTCATGTTTCTTCAAAGATTTAAAATTTCCATAATAAATAAGTTTTTTTTTTTTTTTTTTTTTTTTTTTTTTTGCTACCCAAGAATGAAAAATTATCTATTATACTTTGTATGAATATTTGTTTTCCAATAAATTCCTTTGGAAAAAAAAAATTGAAATTCTTATTAATTTGCTAGTTAGAAACTAAAACGGAAGTTTTGAATTACATGAACATGTATGCAGTAGAATCAAAATTTTGATTTTGATCTAATTCAAGATTCCCTTTCATTTTTCAAGTCATAATAAGTCATAATAAAATGTATTGTTCTGGTCAAGGTTCATATAATACGGTTGAAAAAGCCGTGTATGCGCCTTAAATAAAGTTATTCTAAATTATTATTATTATAATTAGCTAGAAGTAGAATCCTAAGTACATTTTGATGAAAATAAACTATCTCAAGTTTCATTATTATTTTTAATTAATAATGTGATATCTTTTATTATTCCACCTTAATCGAGTTTATAAAAATAATAAAAATGCATTAAGTTGCTTTTTTCCCTCCCTTTTAGATTTTGGAGTTTAAGTTGGCATTAGGAAAACTATATCTTTTAGATTTTTATAATAAGTAATAATAAAAGTCTTAATTCCGTTTTGGCAACTATTCTTTAAGTTTTATTTAATACTGACTGGATCGTTACCATTTAAATTAATTTTTGCAGGTCCAGCACATTACCTCGCACTCAGCGTACTGCCGAGATACCCGCAGAACCTGCACCCTCAGTGGCTGCTACTTTAGACAGACGTCCTGCAACGAATGTTACTCCAGTTCAGCGTTACCGACCACCAACAGTGAACCTTGGCACCTGGTCTGAACGACCTAAGAGCGAAGTCAGCATTAAACAGGACAGTGATTACCGTATTGGAGTTGGGCAGCACCAATACACAGCAGCTCGAGCTCCAGTAGTGCGTAGCACAGAGCCCAAATTGAAGGATACAACAAATTTGATAGCTGGAGGTGCAATTAATCGTGAAGTTGTAGCACGCAGCAATAGTTGGCGTGCAGCACCAATTCAGAGCTCGGTAAATAAATCAAGTATGGTAATTATTCAAAATATGAACTCGGCAAATGCTACAGAGCAAGTAAGAGCCAGCAATAAACCTACTGTCATTTTAAGACACCAACCCATGTCACTGACTGATATGCAGCCTCAACGTCGCTATACCACGTTAATTGGAGTCAATGGAGCTCCACAACCTGCTGCTAAATCCAATGGGTATCAAAATAAACAGCGAAATTCTACTTCTATTACTCAAGCTACAAATCCAGTAGTTAAAGGATTCAAATTAACAATGAATCAAACCTCTACCCCAGCTCCTCCTCCCCCTCCCCCTGTTATTCGTAACATAACACAAAAGCGAGCAGTGAGTTCAATGCCAACAAACGATGGACCAGACACTAGAGATAGATTAATGGATGCCATTAGAGGTTTTGGTGGACGCAGTAATCTGAGGAAGATTGGTTCACCCAACAACCTTATCTATCAGTCATAATTATTAGGTGAATAAGCTTTTTTCAATAAATGTGTCTTCTTTTTATTATTATTCTCTTTAACATCTAATCTGTAACCTCAGTTAGCAATAATCTTGTCATTATGCTAGTATTGTTAAAAATAGCACATAATCTAAAAAAAAAAGAAAAAAAAATTAACCACATAATAATCGAAACACACAGAAGGCAAAAATAAAAGTATTTTGAAAACTTCCATTGCATAATTAGAATTTAATTTTGTAATAGTTATTATTTTTATTATTAGACTATTATTATTATTTTTTTTTTTTTACAAAAATAATTTTAAATATTCTTGATAAAAATGTGTGTTTGCATAGCTTATGTGCTTCAGATTTCCATTTTTGCTCAAATATTTTATATAAATACTTCTTATTCTTTATAAATATTATTTTTAACTTTTCTGTAATTTTGTATCAGATTAACCCAATGTTATAAATTCAGTCACTTTGTTTACCTGACATAGTGACTACTATCTTATCATAATTTAATTATAGCTACAATGTACAGAATTTAATGGAAAGCTGGGTAAGCTAATGTTTGAAATTAATAAAAATTTTGTTCTCATTATTTTTGTCATCATATTTCATCATGATTTATTATCTTATATTTTGATAAATCCCCCCCCCCCCCCCTTGCATCATTTTTATCATTCTTAAAAAAAAAATCAATTTTTACAATTTTAATTTTTGCTCAATTCAACCCTGCCCCCCCTTCTTTCATATTATATTATTAAGATTATAAACAGTGATTTTTATAGGGGTCAAAGTTATTATAAAATATAAACTAAATTAACTTATTTTGATATTTTCATTAGTTTCAATTCATTAAACACTGTCAGTACAATTCTTTCAATGAATAAAACTTAAAATGATGGATCCCATCTTTATCACTTACCATATTGTATTCAAATTGAAAACTTAACAATTTTATCTTGTCAAAGTATTAATGCTTTGTCATACTTTTTAAATAAATAATAATAATAAAAATACTGGAAGCAAAGTCTTGCCCAGCACTTTTTTCTCCTGTTGTGATACATTAATTCTGTTATCTTATTTGCCAGTTGATTGGCCCAGTAATAGTATTATATAAAAAATGGGCACTGTACTTTTTTGTACTACAACCTCCTTATATTATTAAAAGTGATAAAAAGTTTTAGAAATATAGACACTCATTTAATATGCACTTAGATATCTGTCCATTGCAAATACTAATACAAAATTATTAAAATACACAATTAACTTTTTGAAGGCTATAGAGCAATTTCTTGTAATTAATCTTTTTGTCATTGTAAATGTACATATTAAAAAAAAAAAGTTCTGTGGGTATGTTATGCCAGCAGAACAAGAAAATTGTTAAAAAAATATTTTACGTTTTTAAAATGAATCTATATATTGCAGTTGATTGTATTCACATCCATATATATAATTTTTTTTTCTATTTGTGGGTTTTATTGGTTCTCATAAAACACAATAGATCTATAATTTGTTATTACCATTTTTATTTGTAACTGAATGTAACCGTCGTTTCATTACAACACTACCTTTATTTTTCAAAAGTGATCATTAAAAACTAATATGATCCAAGAATTATAATGTAGATACATGTGGAAATTCAGGAACTTGATATTACCTCAAGTGCTTCACATTAATAAGGAACAATAATAATAAAATGCAAATCCAATTAAGGGTGCTTTAAAAAAAGTCATTCATATATGCCTCAGCCCACAAGGCATTGTGTAATATTTACATTTTAAATTTTATAATATATGATCAATGTTATGAGGGAAATTTTATATATATTATGTAGCAAACTAAGAAGAAAAAATAACAATAAATACCATTATAATCATTATACAATTGTATTTTTCTTTATACCATTTCTTAACAACACCCCCTACTCCCACTTTTTAAACACAGTATATTATAATAATGAAGGTAAACAATGATTAAATTCAAAGTATTTAAAACATAATGAAAACTTGATGTGTTGCTTTGTAGATAGATTAAAGCATTTGATCTGGCACATCCCAATTGTAAAAATATATTGAAATAATCTGTATCATAAAATGATATAAAATATAATGGGAAAATGAAATTTAAAAACAGGAAGTTAAGCATTAAATTATTATAATAAGTACAGTATACCTAGTGAGGTGAATATTTGGTAATGCCAGGAGGAACCATGTCTGCAAAATAGTTTATATTTTATAGAATTAAAATGCTTCGTTAAAAATGTAAATAAAGGATTTGCTAATAATCTTTTAGTAATAGCAGCTTGCAGATATTTAAATAAAAGCATAAAAACATAATTATATACAAAATGAATTACATCATATATATAATATAGTATAATAGAAATATTTGTAATATAAAATTATAGTATAAATTGGTAAAAAGAAAAAAACGAAAAAACGAAAAAAAAAAAAAAAAAAAAAAAAAAAAAAAAAAAGATAAAAATAGGTGATTGAATAACACATAGATTTGAAAAATTAGGAATTGGAAAATAGAGCTTTTAATTAACAGAAACACCTTGCATGAGAGAGAGAAAATAAGTTTTTTTATAGATGCATTTGTAAAAGAAAGGATTGGAAAAGAATAGGATAAAACCAGTAAGGGCCTTAGAGAAGACAATCCCATTACATAGGTTGGTGAAAATCTTGCTAGCAGACTAAAAATAATAATAATAATAATAAAAATTGATGGTTTTGGCAGTTAACTCCAAGAGAAATGGAGTGTGTTACTATGCCTTTGACAGACCTTGCAAACTTGTGAATGAATGAGTGGATTCTCTTCATTATTATATATAAGACTCTTGCTGTTTTTCTCCTATCCTTTTTCTTTCAAATTTAACGTATCTGACCACAATGGTTTTATTTTGCTTAATATATCAAAAATATCATTTATCATTTCATTTATAGGGTGTGTGCACATGACGCCATAATAAATGTGCTTTGATGCCATAATTGAGCAACAAATAACGTTGCTTAGCATAGGACAAACTAATTTCTTTGTAATTTTCTATAGTAATTTTGTGTCACTATTATTTTTCTCGGTTACGTGAAAACTTAATTCAACTTGTTAACAGCATCAATGCTTTAAAAAAATAAAATAAAGTATTTTTAAACTGGCAAAATGTGTATTTTCCCATACTGGCCCATGTTATTTAGTTTAGTACTCACGTATGGCGTTGACTTTAACATAAATGCACCCACCCTATTAAAGCTACAAAAAAAAAAAAAAAAAAAAAAAAAAAAAAAAAAAAAGAGGAAAAAATGGTAGGTACTACATACTTCTATTGTGTGAAGCACACAAATGCCAGTAAGACTGTTGTGGCAGGACAATTATGTAAGATTTTGTCTGAATAATGTAATACATTACGTACATAATTTAAAATCATAACCTCAAGGTTCTTAAATACTTCTAAATATGTACAAGGGTACCTGAAGCTGTTGTAATTCTAGGTGCCCACTCAGTTAACATTGCCAATGGTAGGGCCTACCAAAGTTTACAGGGAACTAGAAGTTGGTAGGTGGTTAACTTAGCGGAATAAGGCTATATAGACTTATATAATAAGACTATAAAAATAAAATGACTCCTAAAATGAAATTTATTGGATGCCAGGAATTAATTTTGATGTAATTATAATTAAGTGTACTCTACATGAAATATGTTGAATGAATCCAATCTAATAAAGGAAAATAAGTTATATCATGTTTTTTTACTTTGTTAATTATAGATCCATGGATTAACATTAATTTTAAATTATGAGCTTTATATGTGCACAGTTTTTTACTCAGCATACCATTAGATTGTATTGCTATTTGGGCATACTAAGTAAAAATCCAACTTCAATTGTCACTCAAAATTTATTATTAAATCTAATACAGCATCTTGAGGGCAAAACATTCCAGTTATATTCAAACGGTGGTACAATTATCTCTTCAGTAATGCATAATTTGCCTGTTGCTTTTAGATTACTATTTAGTTTTCTCATATCTTGAGGCAATTGTTTATGCATAACAAGGTAGTTATTCAAGCATCCTCGAGAACGATATTCTGTATCAAATCTGATATCATGCTTTCTGTTTGTTTTTACTGCAGTAAGCCAAGTACCAACTGAAACATCTTCACTGCGAAACTGTCTCCAATGATCACTATTAGTTGCTATAAAAGTAACTAATTCCTTGGACAAAACATATCCTCCACCTAATGCATAAGGAACGTAATTGTCACAAATGTTCCATTCAGTTTCCTTCCACTGACCACGAGTCTTCACCTTTGCGTCACCCCTAAAAAATCCCCAATATAAGTTATTTACACCATTAGTTTCAAAGTTCTCAAGCTCGTGTGTGACTTGCTTTAAATTTACATAAGTATCGTCATCACATTTCAATAAATATTTAAATCCTCCCGACGAATGAATACTTTTAAAAGCACTTAACACTTTTTGAGTCAATGCATTATAACTATCGTTTACATTAGACAGGAGCATTAGGTCTCTATGTTTGGAGTTTTCTTCAGAAAGTTTTGTGTCAATTTCTGGGCTGACATTATTATTTCCAATAACAAAATATACTTCATGATATCTACTATCCAAATCAGAGAGCCAAGTATCTCGAATTGCTGCTCGTTGGAGCGTGTTTCTTGGACTGCTAAGAATAATAATTACTAATAAAGTCTGCAAACGCTGCGCTAAACTATCAGTGGTGGCCTGGGAGACTATCCGAGAAGTTTCATCTCCAAGAATAATTAAATTGATAGTTATTGTACAGCCAAGGATAAAAGACCCTGAGCATAAAATACATACTGTGTATCCTTTCATAATCAATGCTAGTGTAAGTTTGTTCTTTTTTTATCACGCACGATTTAAATACACAGTTACAAGTCCATACGGTCCAAACCTGCTCGAAACTCGAAACACTTTCTTGGTTCAAGATCTCTCGAAACACGAAATAACCAGAAATAACGAATTGTAACGAATCTAATAAAGAACTTAAAAAAAAACAGCTGGTGAATGTTTTGGTTTGCCAGCATCCCCTGCCTCCCTGCCTCCTTCCCACAGTCCCCCTCGCCCCCTGCGATCTCATGCGCCATGCCCCGTACAAAAAAAAAAAAAAATGAAAAACAACAAACTTTCTGGCGTATGCTGGCGTATAACATTTTGAAGCCAACTTCAGTTTTAATATTAACATTTTGCGTGGGGGAGGGACGAAGTACGAACTTAGTACGAACTGCTCCCTGCTCCGCGGTTGGGTCCGAATGGAATAAGCAGGGTCTCGAATAAACGATACGTCATTTTAAAGGCCGGCGAAAATAAGGTAAAAACAAACAAACAAGAAAACTTCTTTGTTTTCTACGTTGCTATTTAATTTGCTTGTTTCAAGAACGAAATCTAGAAAATATATTTTGTGTGAAATAATATATATTTTTATGTATAATACAAATATTATGCATTATAGAGATCATATTATGTATGTACAAAACGTGTTATTGATTTCAGCAACACTCTGCACATTGTTTTCATCGGCTTCATTTGATATCTCAAACTGTTGTTTGGTCTCCTAGATTATAGAAACAAAGAAATAAACTTCACTTATTCGTACGCCTGTCTTTAATATACCTTCATAATGGTAAGATATGTCCTATTGAATGGCTGGTTCATATTTACTGGACTATAATTTGTGGTATAAAATTCATACTGTATTTTATATTTTTTAATGTGTATGTATGAATATTATACATACAGACAAACGCTGCGACTATATATACAATAGATATTATTGTCATGTCTATAGACATAGGGGTAGACTCTTTTATGCTGGGACATTTATTATTATAATACTGACGTAAAAAGCTGGGAATTATTGCCATCTAAGAAAATGACAGTATTTTTATACTTGCCCACCAATACATTATATTATATCGGTGCTGGTATACACAGTACAAAAACAAATGGCAAAATTATATATATGGTAATTGTACTATACAGTAGTTTAGTTATCGGGCAGGCCGCAGTTATCACTTATCAGCAGTTGTATTTTTTTTTTAAATACCTTTCACTAATTTCAGGGCTTTAAAATTTTAGCACAAAAGAGATTCTTAAGCAATCATTTTTGTTTAAAAATTTCAAAACTCTCAAATGAGTGGAACGTATTTTAAAAATCAGCAAATAACTTCTGCCGATATTTGCGGTAAGCATGCCGATAACTTAATGACTGATAAAGGAACAACTGTTTTGAAGCTGACTATAAGCAATTTCGCTGATATCCGCTTCCGTTTCAACTTACTGTGCATGCGTAGTAAGGAGAAACGGAAGCGGATGTAACCGAAATCGCGTATAGTCGACCTCAAAACCATTGTTCCTTTACTAGTCAATAGTACAATTACCATACATATAGTATTTATTAAGAAACAAGAAACACATATACTGTACAGCTCTGGCCAAAATTTTAAGAATGGGGCAGCGGCAGCCGCAGCGTTTTCCCATAAAGATAACATAGTGTGGTTGCAGGTTGCCTATACAAATTGTTCTCAAACTTTTGGCCCGAGCTGTACATACACTTTTATTTATAGAATCGTAAAATAAATCAACTTGAAATATTACACAAAGAAGTAGATCTTGATGTGTATCAAATCATTTTTAGACATTACCGTAGCGTTGTGTAACTTTAGACCAGGGGTGTAACTTTGGACCATTTTTTAAATTGCTTTAACTCTGAAACTTTTTCAGTTTGAAGGATAATACCAAATATGCTGGAAAGCTTATATAATTGAGCTATTAGAAATTTGGGTATAATTGTTCTAACTAAAAAAGTTTCAGAGTTATAGCAATTTAAAAAGTGGTATAAAGTTACACCCCTGGTCTAAAGTTACACTGCGCTACGGTATATAGCAATTTTTAAGGAGAATAATATCATTTCATTTGCGCCTAATATGTGATAGGCACTCATATTTTTACAACTTTCACTATAATTTCACTATTGTAGCTTGAGCTTTTTCATGATATTTACAGACAAAATGTTAATCCTTTAACAGTTTCAAGCGTTTGTGTTTTTGTAATGGTACGTACATGTGACAACACAGGACTTGCATACTCATCTCATGATTGTACACAAAGCTTTGGTAGAGTAATATGTAAGTGTAAGCTTTAAAATCATTAAGATTAATGAAACCAAACGTCTTTAGAGCTTTAATAATTTAGTATTATTATTATAGTGAACGTGATAGTGATTGAATAGCATTTTGAGAGGCAAAATTCTCCCTTTATAAATATTTAATGCACCAAAAGAATTTTAAATGAAAAACACTGTATTATGAGCTATTCTGTAAATGCATTGCTATATTAATATAAAATAAAATGTGTATCAGCATACTCTATGCTATACTGCATAATAACAATAACTATGTTACATATAGCATAAATATTATGTTATTCTGCATAAATATTTATGTTGTTCTAATTTAGCATTATTTATGCTATAATGACATAAATGCAGCATACATTACGTAATTTATTCCTTCTGTGTACAAATATTATATATACCATTATGTATGAGTTTTTAATAATTATGACTGTCTTGTGTATGCTCAGAAAATCTCACTTCAAATCTGTGGTGACTTGGAGCAAGTGGAGAAACTGTATCCTAACCCCTCGTCTGATTTCAAGTGGTGTTTAAAGGTATTCCTCTACTACATTTCAATAATTCTTTCCTTGCCTGAAATGTAGAAGCACACATGTATAGCCTACACTATGGGCACACCTTGTATAATTTTTACATGTTTTTATTGTGATAACTTATTTATTTACTGTCATTGAATATGATTGAGGCAAAATTGTTAGTTATCTCAGCAAAATCCCCATGCAAATTACATTGACATTTGAATTTTCACTTTTTTCAAAATTTGAACATTTAATATTATTTGACAATATATTTTTCAATGCCTAGATATTAATAAAAATAATAAATCCATAATTAAAAAAAAAATAAAAAAATAAAAAAAATGGAATTCCTTTGTTGATGTTAGCAGAGTTAGATTAATGACCATTTAGAACAAGTTATGTTTTATTATTGTTTTGGTTTTAAATTTGAAATGTAAAATACAGCATTATGGGGAAGAAGTAAAATATATATATATATATATATATATATATATATATATATATATATATATATATATATATATATATATATAATAAAATAAAGTATGGATGTATAATTAATAAATGTTATCATTATGTAACAGGTGAAATGCATGAGCTGTGACACAGTGTCTCCTGCTTGGCATCATGTGTCCGAAAGTGATGCAACCGAGTTCAGTGCTTTGCGTGGAGACGTAAACTTTTGTATGAGATGCAAATTCTGCAAACGACAAGGCTACATAGGTAATTAATACACATATGAAATTAAGTATTTCATTAATTAATAGTGTGATTTTTTGTCTCGAAGTATGGAAGTATCAGTCAGAGATGTAACTCTGCATGCACTAAGTACAATTTCCTTCTCCTTAAGTTTAAATTTAAATAAATTTATTAACAATTATAAATATCAATAAACTTGCACACAGATTGGTTGATAATAGAATTAACATTAATGTAAAATCATTGCAGTTGTGATTGATAATATTAATAAAAGGCATTTTGTTCTAAAATATTGCATGTTTATGGTATGGTTGGTAAAACTGAGCTGGTATGGCTTAGTAGTGATGGCAGCTGACTTGTAACTCTGTACTCCTCACCGAGTACAGGTTCCAGCTTCCAGCCACTGCTGGGTGCATATGTGAAGTGTGAGAGCACAAAACGATGCACGATGTGTGTTTACATACATTCCATGATGAAGCACAGCATTAGGAGGTGCATGATTGATTGTCCAGCCTGCTTTCTCTAGGCTGTCATAGCAAATGCCAGTCTGTGTATTAAACTGTGGCCGGCCTGAGTGTGCAGTTTCCATTGTACCTGTTGATAAAGACTTGTCTTGACAGGACTATGGAGAAGGTGTAGCACAAAACACAATATGGCAAAAAAAAAAAAAAAATAATAATAATAATAATAAGTCATAATAATAATTATAATAAAAAAGTAAATAATAATATGAATGTTGGGTTACTATCCTGTCTCGTTTAACCAGAGCATTAATGCTTTTAATTGCTTAAAGGCATAATGCACTTTTTTAAACATTCTTTAGAATACTAGGTTAATAATTTACATACCTTATTATGGCAGAATTAGACATGAACGCGATGATCTTGTATTTATTTTCATTTATTTTCCATTTGACGGTTGAAATAAAACTTATCTGACGTCACACTGTACTGATGGGGCTGCGAAGTGGTGGGGTGTTTTGAATTTATCACGTGACCAAAGAACTTGACTGCTGCTTGACTGTGATTGGCTGATGAGATGGGCAGGGGGGAACGCCGGGAAAAAGTTTGGTACTTCCCTAAACTTTATACTTCCGAGTTTGCGCGCAAAGTGTTTTATAGTTTAGGGAAGTACCAAACTTTTTCCCGGTGTTCCCCCTGCCCATCTTATCAGCCAATCACAGTCAAGTTCTTTGGTCACGTGATAAATTTAAAACACCCCACCACTTCGCAGCCCCATCAGTACAGTGTGACGTCAGATAAGTTTTATTTCAACCGTCAAATGGAAAATAAATGAAAATATATACAAAATCAACGCGTTCATGTCTAATTCTGCCATAATAAGGTATGTAAATTATTAACCTAGTATTCTAAAGCATGTTTAAAAAAGTGCATTATGCCTTTAACAGATTAATTTTGACATAGTAATTTTTATTACGTATTCTAAAGTCTACATTATATAGAATTATTGAAACTTGAGTTATGAATTGTTTTGATGTGTTGTTGCAGATTTGGTAAAGGATTCATGTGGGGTTTATAAGGAGGAAGACGGTGGTGAATTCAAAACTATAATTTCATTTGAATGCAAGGGAATTGAGCCAGTAGAATACAGCTTTGAGGTTAGTTGCTGTTTTGTTTTTTTTTTCTTTCTTTCTTCCTGATTACATTCTTGGCACCATACCCATTGCAAGAAGTATTAATTTGTCTTTATACCAGTTCATTTATTCAGACAAAAACACTAAACCTATACCCTATTTATAAGGTGCAATATTTTTAAAATGCAGTAATTTTGAATGCATGAAATTAGATAATATTTAGTTAATCTTAAGCTAAATTAATTATGTCTATGACTTTGTTTCAGGATGGCTGGAATGTGAAAGTCATTGAGCAGAACACCTTATTTGAAAATATAAGTTTGATGAGCAACGACTGGATGGACTATGATACAAAAAGTAATTTACCAGTGAGTGTATCTGATATGAAATGCCGCTTCATTCGTGAAAACTAATTTTTTCCCAACACTTTTTTCTCTAATTCAGGCTGTGAATATTAAAACATAAAGCATCATTTTTGTTGTTTTTTTTTTCATTTTTTTTTTTAATTCTTAATTGCTATTTCCTAATTAATGTTTTAAATGTATATCTATTATTAAATGGTCACTAATAAAAATTTTATTCAAAGACTATTTTAATGTTGTAGTGGTAGCTTCCGTGCTTGAAACTTATTTAAATGGGAGTATTAATGATGTAAGCCTAAGGTAAAAAAAAAAAAAAAAAAAAAAAAAGGAGAACAATAAATTCTCATGTCTCTTATATACTTAACTTCTTCTGCAATTGATATTTTCAGATAAAGTTCAAGGCAGGCATTACTCCCATTCAGTCATTTCAGTGTGTATATTGGTGGGTCCTATTTGTAATTAATATTTAAATAATGTACTAAATGTCTAATTACTTTTGTTAAGCATTAAGTAGCATTTTTTATACTTTATTTTTTTATTTGTAAAACTGTTATAATTAACTTAAAAACTGATGCTTTTTTACATCTATTATTTAAATTTTATTTCTGAAGGAGTGGTATGTTTTATATTACTATATTGATGATGGGATAATACTTAATATGTTAATCTAATGTACAACATACTTAATAATGTGTATCTTCCTAATTGCAAAAATAGAACCTTATACTTGTTAGGTGCATTCAGCAAGTAACTACTGTATAAATAAATTAAACAAATTTGATGTGTAGACAAAGTACAATATTGAGTGTCCCTAAATATATTATTCTGCTTTTATCTTCCCAAGGCTCACAAGATGAAGAAGTTTACCCATCTTGGCAGATTTTGTATGCTTATACAGAGTTCCCTCAACCTAACAGGCCTGAACTAAGCTCAGTGTCAGCTGTGAAACAAATGAATGAGCTAACCTCTCAATCCAAATTTGTGGGTTATCAAATGAACTCTTCCAATGGTTTTAAAAATGGAAATAAACAAATTCCAGTATTTTTTTTATTATTATTATTTTTTTCTTTTTTGGCTCCTCCAGATATTTAATTGATACTCTCCGTGTTAAATACAATTGTTTTTAATATTTGAGTGCTAGAAAGGAAAGGAAATTGAGGCTAAACTTCAAAGACAGAAAGAAAAGTCACTACAGCGTCATTTGATTAATCCTCTTCTAACATATTATTTAACTTCCGGTTCATTATAAACCTATCTTAAATTATTGTTCTATTACATATTTGCTTAAAGAAATGTTAAAATAAAAATATTCAGTACAGTAACAAAATGAGGAAAATGTATCAGTGATGCCATCAACGTCACTCACTTTTTGAAAGACTCGGACTTAAAAGTATGGGTTTTCAGAGGCTTTCTTCTCATTGTTAGAATCATTCTAGGACTTTGAATTTAAATCTGTACATAGAATGGCTTTTTAACTTTGTATTGAGTATATAAAACTAACTCGGACTTGTGTGTGCTTAAATGAAGGGTTCTTCCAAACTCTTCAGGATTGCTCGCCACCATAAGAAAAGCACAGAGGAGACCATTACGCGGGTTTTCGTGCGGTTCTGCGAGCTAGCTAGTGGAGGGGGGTAGCTCAGACATGAGGTGGAGGGGACTCTGGCTTATACCATAAATATTCTTATAAAAAAAAAAAGTATAATGTACAAGCTCCTTTATGCAGCTTCAAAATGTTAAAATAAAAATGCCAAAAGGCAACACATACATGTATATTGTATGAAAGAATTTCAGGGCACACACACCACAGTGTGGCAAAATAATGCTGTTCGTAAACCCTGTTCTCTTGCACCAAAAAATGCGCATTCCATTTGAATAACCAAAGGCGATAGTCATTTTTGGTGCAGAGAACAGGGTTTACGAACAGCATTAAGATATTGAAAAACAGATTATAAATTTGTGAATTGTATAGAATCAAATAGTATAAATCCAATTTCAGTATACATATAATAACCTATTATGTATGTCATATTTAATATAATCAAACATATAACGATTGAATTTAGTAGCTCTATGTGAGTGGAGCTATATGTCTTCCCCCTGCTGTCCCATTTTTGTGACTCTACAGATTTTCTGTTTTTACGTACGTAAGTATAGTGTGTGGATTTGAGGAGATCAAATGATCCTCCTTAAGATGATGGATTTACTTTTGGAGTGTGGCTCAATTGTTTGTTGGTAATTTAAAAAGTTAAGAATATTGAGTCTTTTTGTTGGATCAATGTAAAGTTTTTGTTTTTATGTATATCTTACAACTATATAATAAATAAAAATTATAAATGGCAAGAAAAAAATACAAAAAGTTTACTATATTCAGCCCCTTTTTTGCTGACGAAGCAAAAAAAAAAAAAAGATTACATAAAGTGATAACACATATTATGGTTAAAAAGGTACGTAAATTTCAACCTTTATATCTTATACAATATAAAAATGTAGGATACTTGAATATAGCGCTTTTTAAAGATTGCAATATCTGAAATGAGATAACAGCTACAATATATATCATCTATCGCGTCGAAACGGTTCTTCTGAAGTTATCACGAACCTGATGCGTTGTGCATCTGCTACAGTAAACCCTATGTAGATGCACCGCACATCGGGTTCGTGATAACTTCAGAAGAACCATTTCGACATGATAGAAGACAATATATATATATATATATATATATATATATATATATATATATATATATATATATATATATATAGAATTAAGCTATACACTGTAA
Organism: Ecdyonurus torrentis; assembly: GCA_949318235.1. NCBI lineage: Eukaryota > Metazoa > Arthropoda > Insecta > Ephemeroptera > Heptageniidae > Ecdyonurus > Ecdyonurus torrentis. Next base: position 38,012,219 of record OX439127.1, read on the forward strand.
TAGCTTGCCAGCCTTTCTCCTTTTTTCCTTCAAGAAACATTAATATTTTTAATATCCTAAAACTGGATGGTAATATCTTTTATGTTTAATGCTTGTGAAATCTAAATAAAAGATAGACATTATTTTAAAAGGTGGTGCACATAATTCTGGCTAGGATATTTCTCCAAACCTGGAGCAACTTTTCGCTTCGCTCATCCTAGGCCTCCTTGGATCAGGGCAGTATGAATAACATAACTGAAATTAATAGGTATGTACCATGAGACTGAAAACTTATAATGTAGTAAAAGTAGTGCAATATACCTGTGACTCAGGGAGGTACTTATATATGACTTGATGGGGTGACTACTGCACTTGTGAGCATTATATAGTGCTTACTGCATTTAAATTTAATTTTATTGGATATGATATGCAGCAGTATAAGGTGTATGCATTCATATAAAAGTCGACGCCATGTTGGATCACTAAATAACATGGGTCGGTGTGGGAAAATATCACATTTTGCCAGTTTAAATATATACTTAGCAAGTTGTTTCAGATAGCATTGATGCTGTTCAGGTTGAATTCTAGGTTGTCAAGTATATGCGAGAAAAATAAACAAAAATATAACTATAATTTTCCAAAGAATATATAGGGTCTATGCATTCATGTTAAAGTCGACGCCATGTTGGATAACTCAATAACATGGGTGACATAGGGAAAAAAATCATTTTGCCAGTTTAAAAACACTATGCAATATTTTTGAGAGCATTGATGTTGTAAATATGTTGAATTAGTATCTCAAGTATGTGAGAAAAATAGCGATAACAAAAAATTAAACGATTTCCCAAAGAAAATTGGCTTAAATGAAGTTTGTCCTATGCTGAGCAATGTTATGCACTACTCCAGTATGGCCTCAAAGCGCAATAAATATGACGTCATCCGCATACACCCTATATATAAAAAAAAATGTCCCATGCTGAGAAATGTTGAAGCGCATTCAGTACATGACGTCATGCGGATGCAGATTCCCGTACTACAGTATATTATGGCTCTATAGGTACGGTGCGGTTCCCCCCAGTTCCCGAAGTCTCCAACTATTTAATTAAATGGCATCCCCTCACCCCTAATGCCCTGCCTCCTGCCCTTCCTTTTATTCGCCCCCCCCCCCCCCTTCCTGCCTGATCTTTCATTTTCTGTATGGTATTCACCTGTATTACCGGAACCTAGAACTCTATTTCCGGAAATTATTTAAAAATTTATTTCAGACGGCTGGACGGTCTGATTTCGGCTACAGATAGCGGTAGTAGTGCCAAAAGCATAGAAAAATTGCGGACGAGCGCGAACAACGAGAAGTTATGCGAAAATACAGTTGTTTCCGACAATACAGACATTCCGGAGTTACGGGTGAATACTATATTGGTTTTTTTTTTGATGCTATCTTCACTTCAATGGTCTTGCTTGCGCTTTCCCAGCTGATAAAAGTAAACTCATCTCGTTGGGTTCTTTGTTATTAACGAAAAGAAAAAGTAAAATAAATACAGGAAACTTACGTTAGTGTATTTTTTATTATATGTCAATAATATGTAAGATGTGAACTATCATTTGATAATGTGATGTACAAAGATCAATTCTGACAATGTAAACAACTTTTACATTAATTTGTACAAAATAAACTTTTCTGCGCTGTGTTTGTTTTGTATGAGTTAAAATGAAGAGACCCTAGAACATGTGTAGTATATTCCATAATGTGCGCTTGTTACTATAGCAGTAAAAGGTATAGCTATCGAGGTATAGCTACGACTATTTCTAACAAAAGTTGAAATTCTTAAACCACTTAGCTCAAAATGACTTCGGACACTGAAGAAAAAACTGTGCATGAAGCACCAGACCTTAAAGCTGAGCAAGTCTATTTGCTCATGAAAAAGAAATTTAGAATATCTCGTAATGTAAGAGCCCAATGGTTTCTGGAACATTTAAACACAACTGTTGTTATTTCTCCAAATAGTGACATGGTAAGTATCGTACATATGTGGCTTTTATGTAATCCCATTTTTGTATGCGTATAAACGTAAGTAAACTAGAAATTTCCTAATATCTAGGTATCTGGTAAATAGGGACTTTATGCATAATATGTACTATACATGTACGTACATGTGTAGGGTACATATTGTACGTATGTACAGTACATACATATACATATGTACATATATGCGATATATGTGTACTTGTGTACATACATTAATGCATAATATTTATTTTCATACTGTACATTCGTTTATGCATACCGGTAAGTATGCTTCACAGTGATGTTTGCATATGTATGTATGTATGTATATGTGTCTGAAATATGCATATTATATTACATATACATGCATATATGTTTGTACGTATGTACATACATTATATTGTATTTATCTAATATATAATAAGACCTCACATTGGCATAATGGATCAATATATTGATGGTGAGACATTCTACACATATGCATACATACTGTACTTAATATATGTACCACGCTGCTATTACATACTATTACATACGCTGTATGTAATATGCATATGATTAATAATTTATTTTGGGTTTTAACTTTTTATAGGTGTGAAGTGCAATGTCCTTTACATACATGTCTTTTCAATCTCCCTACTCCCTATGCTAGCGCATAGTCCATAAAATTAACGACTGTGCAACACTCGGTGGCGACTGAGAAGTTCTTGTGGACTTCAATAAAGTGCCTAGGGTTGGAAGCAGAGTAACAATTTGGTTAGGTTAGGTGAGGTTAAAATAATGCAAGGTTATAAAAGTTGTTTCGCTACACCTGTCTAACCTAGCCAAAATGTTTCACAACCAGTCTTGTAGTTGCGTTAACGTTAACTGGTTATTTCTATAATATAGATTAACAACATTGCAAAAAGTAACGTTGTAGTTATAGATTAACAAAAAATTGAAGTTTACGTAGCATTAATTATAATGTTACTTTTCGAAAGAAATATTTACTTTATACTGATTGAAAAAACAAAGTGAGAGATATATTAAATAAAAGTAACCTTTTATTTATAAATGAGTAAATATAAGTATAATATTAACTTTTTAAATGATTAAAATTACGAATAATTATAAAATTATCCTCTAAAAAAGCTGTTAATGTTAGAGTTAACGTTATCATTAAAGTTATAGTTTTATATGAAATTAACTTAACGTTAACGTTATATAAAAATCAGGTAACGACTACAAGACTTTACACAACCTCTTTTTCTTGCATTTCTGGTTGGAAGACATGTAATTGGCATTGAGAGAAGTGTTGACTGTACTTCTAAGTATAATAAATTACATATCTATATAACTAAGTGCAGTGTGTATACTGAAAATTATTATTTATTTTTACTAGAAATGCATTTAAAATGTACTGTTGTAATATTGACTTTTGTCTGTATTTCTAATTTTACAGAACGATGGCAAGGGAGATCTTTCAATTATATCAATTGTACCCTGTAATCCACCTTCAGAATGGAATGCTGAAACTACTCACCAGTACAAGTATCTTATTACACCAACAACCAATGTTATTTTCCTTGCAGAGCGGTACAGAATGGTGTATTGCCTTGATATTAGTCCTTCTTTATCAGCAGTTGTAAGTATATTATTATTGTATATTTATCAATTTAAGGAAAAAAGGAAAGAAAAAACATCATGGTTAGGATCAATAATAATAATAAACAAAAAAGGATAGGGATATCATCAAGGGCCTTACCACATTAAAAGTTCTATGGAGAAGTCGAGATCTCACATGGCACAGAGCTATAGTTATAAATGTTTATATAACTGACAGTGAGAGCTTTCGTCATATCGTAATGACATTATCAATCAAAGAAGAAAATTACTTGAGCACATCACAGTCGTGTGTAGTATTGTACAAAACTACATGCGACTATATATAAATATCTACTTTATGATAATTGACTAATTAGAAAGATTGGATTTAAAAGGCACAAAGATTAAAAATATATATATAGAATGGAAGATAGTGCTATGCTATCTGTGAGAGAAAATAATTTCTATGAAAATAATAAACTCTGGCCCAAAACGAAACTGGTATGTGTCTAACAAGTTCATGTAAGAATCATATATAAGAATTAGAGCATATAGGGAGATTGGTTTACATTTTACTCAGACAGCATAGACTTAGCACACCAGCTGTGGACATCTGTGTCTTGGCTGGAGATGAGGTGCTGACAATGTCTGGTGTGCTGTGTCCACATACCGTCTGAATCAAATGCAAGCCAACCCACCTATGCTCTAACTCTAATTAATATAAGTGGCCACACTTGATATGTTAAATTTTAGTCTGGGCTAGAAATTATTTTCTCTCGTAAAATGTACTTGTCAGCTTGAAGCTTACAGTCTTCCATTCTCCAATTCTTCCTAATCTTTCATTTTTTATTATTATTATTATTTTTTTTTTTTGCTTCTATTATTTATTTTGCTATGTATCACACTAGTTAGAAGCTCAAAAAACTGGTTCATGTATCATTTTTAGTTGTAGGGTACAGTACAGTAACATATTGATGTTGTAGCAAACAATAAATGTATTTTATTATTATTATTTTTATGTCACGGTAAGCAAAATGTGTACTGTATATTTTTTCGTCAGTGAAAGCAACATGTGTATCTCGTTTTTAATCATGGGAAGCAAAATGTGTAAGTTGTAATGTTGTTGGCGCTCGACTTGCACGTACCGCATACTGCGATAAAAAATGAGATACACATATTGTTTGCTACAACATTAATATGCTGCTTTTCTCGAAGCTGTTTTGAGTGCAGCAATATGGTTTTTAATGTCCTCCATCATTTTTTGTTTTAGGACATTCAACTGGGTGAGGTCATGGTTGATGGAATGTTCATGTCCTTGAAGAGAAGCTTGGAAGGACTGGCAAGAAAGGTATTGTGCAAGAATCCTAAAATCTTGTTATGATTAGGCTGACCAGACGTCCCGATTTGCCCGGGACAATCCCGATTTTGACACCTTGTCCCGGCTAAAAATTGAAATGTCCCGAATTCTAATAAAGGTAAAAAATACAATGCAAAGAGAAAAAATAAAAATATAATTAAAAAAATCTATAAAACACGCACATAATATTTATTTTATTATAAAAATATCGTGATTTATCAAGAACTATATCGATTAATAGCAGAGGTTAAAATCTTTGGCAAGATCAATTAAAATTAAAGTGCTATTATAGAATCCTTTTTCTTCACTTTAAGGAAATTTGCGTTTTTTTTTTTTTTTTTTTTTTTTTTTTTTTCTTTTTCTTTACTGCTTTGCTAAACCTTATTTGCTGGCTATAAAATTTAGTCATAAAAAAAAAAAAAAAACATTGCTATTATTTATTAAAATTACAATTTTTAAAGCAAAATTTAATAAATGTGAGCAAAAAAAAAAAAAAAAAAAGCATCTTTGAAGCAAAAAATTACAATATTTAAAATTTATGGTTTAACAAAAAAAAATGTATAGCTCTAAATTTTTTTTTCCATATAGAAAATTTAATTTTTTGAATTTTTTTTTAAATAATGGCCTTTTGAAATAGGATCAAAATACACTTTAAATTTGGGGACCACGCCCCCTTTTATGGAAATTTTTCGCCTCCGGCGGGGCCCCCTCCCCACGTTCCAAGTTGCCTCTCTACTAGCGACAAAGTGTCCCGATTTTGCCTCTCAATATTATGGTCAGCCTAGTTATGATACAACATTTTATAAAGTGACTAATTTTTTGTTTTGCTGTGCAGTTTATTGTTCCAGGGTCCAACTTTGTGTTTGTGCCTGATATCTATGCCACAATCATAGCTCATACACCATTCTTTACATCTCCAGCACAGCAGGTAGGAGTAATTTTTTTAACACTGTAGTAGAGCGTCTGTATGTATTTGAGTGCTACTTTATCTTTATTTTTGATAGGTGCTTGTGCAAGGATGGAGGGTTACAGATACAAATCTGCCCATGTTAATGGCTATGGTAGAGCAGCAGCTACAAGAACTTGAAGGACGAGTAGCAGAAGTGTCTGGTATTGCGCAAGAGCAACTAGATGCATTAAGGGTGAGTTCTATGCATTAGTGTTTTGATTTAATATATTGGTGTGCTTGTAGAGAAAATTGCCTGATTGGCAATTGATCATTGATTAATGTAAAAGGGATACACTGCTTTGTACTAATAAATAATTACAGTATCAAAAAGATTTGATAGAAAAACACATGGATAGGTTAGGACAAATTGGGGAATGGGAGATAGTGTGAGCTTTAGACTGACAGGGATGCCCGGGGCAGAGAAAATAATTTGTAAAGCCTGACGCAGCCGTCAGTTGGTCTTTTTGCGATAAGGACCAGTAAAGTGCGCTAGAGTTAGGATTGGTCTAACTTTTTGCGCTAAGCCAATCGGGAGCCAGCGATAGTTGTCACACGGTTATCGCTCAGGCAGCGATTGACGGCTGCGTCGGCCTTAACCCAGGCCAAAAAATATTAACTCATACCGGTAGAGTATTAATTAATTAATTAATTAAGTGTATGACCGTAAGTCTTGAGATTCTAACAATGTGGGCGATAGGTTGACTTTTTGAACAACACCCAAAATAGCGAACTGGGTCAGAAATTACATTCTCTACCACAGCATTCCTGTCAGTCTGGGCTCACGCTAGTAAATTAAATTAATCAAAAAAAAAAAAAAAAAAAAAAAAAAAAAAAGTTTTTTTGAAAAGGCGAGGCTAACACTTCTGGTCCACTCTTACACCTAACGCCACTATCTCCCATTCCCCCATTTTTCCTAAAATCTATATATTTTTCAATCAAATCTTTTTAACTATCAATTATTGCGCAGTCAATTTTTCCCTCAGCATATATGTATCATACTAATAAATAAATAAATAAATATTTATAGTTACATTTAAAAGAAAAGTAATATATAGGAAAAAACCATCGCGGTTGGTATTAATTACGTTTAAAAAAATAATTAGAAAATAGTTGGTAGAGATTAGAGCACGTTGAATTGAAAATTAATAAAACGCGAAAATTCTCTAATTTAAATAGTAAATTGGGACTAGGGATGCGCTAGATAAAAATAGACGTTAAAGGGATGAGGGGTACAGTGTCAATGTAATATACGATATACCTAACATCTCACGTTCTGTGATATTATGATGTTAGGTATATCGTAATTAATTTAAAAGAAAAGGATAGGAAAAACCAGCATGGGCCTTACCATAGTGAAGAGAGTCCCATATTTTAGTGATCATCTTGCTAGCACAGATATAAAAAGAAACTAACACATAGGAAATATTTTGTCAATAAACTATGAATCATTCATGGTTTCTCTCTGAGTCTGTTCTGTAAGGACTGATGAAGGCATAACACACTCTATCTCTCTTGGAGTTTATTGCCAAAATATTTCCAATTTTTTATTATTATTTTTTTTTTTTAAACCTGTGCTAGCAAGATTTTCAGCAAACTATGGGACTCTCTTCACTATGGCAAGGCTCAAGCTGGTTTCTCCTATCCTTTTCTTTCAAATTTATCAAACCTAACCGCAATGGTTTATTTTCCTTAATAGAGTATATCTAAAGTTATTATTATTATTTATTTTAAGGCTGAATCTGAGAAACTCGTGGGAGGACTATTTGAAGAAACTCTACTACCAACTGCAACAGAGAATCCTATGGTCAGTCCTGATACAGGTTTCATCAACATGCTACGCTTTGGCATGTTAGCTCTCAAGTTATTGCCAGACAGTAGCTCAGCAAGTAAGTTCAATTATATATTACTTACAAAGAAAACTGGAATATTATTGTTATTCTCATAATTTTGTAATGAGTGACAAGTTCACAAGCTTTATGTTAATTTTAAGAATTATAGGGGAATCTTATTGTGTGGAGTTTTATTTATGTTCCTACCACAATTATAAATACAGTAGTAATAATAATGGAGACTACTAGTTCCAAAAACCACTTCTTTCATGATCAACAAAGGTGATGTCATACCTGATAGTGATAAAATATTTTCCTATTTTTAAAATGAAAAAAAAAAAAAAAAAAAAAAAAAAAAAAAAAAATGAAACGTAAAAATTTAATAGTAGGCCTATGCTAGAGTACTCTAGAAGGGGGGAGTATACGCTCACCCTTTCTTGGGGTTTTTGATCACGAAAAATCACGTAAGTAATGGGAAAAATCGCGATTTTGAAACGTCATAACTATTGAACGAAGGAAGTAACAGCATTGAAATTTTCACAAAACAAACTTCATTTTATGGCCATTTTATGTCTAAAATTTCAAAACCCTCAGTTTGCTAAAAATTAAATTTTGTTAAGCTTTGAAAATATCATATTTTGAAAATCAATACGCAACGCTCATTGGCTAATGCGCTCCAACAATGAAAAATAAAATGTAAACAAACTCAAAAATCTTGTGCTTGCTTGAAAACTACAGCGTTTACGAAAAAGAGAACAAAAACAAACAGTAAATAACGGTATTTGCAAATTATTACGACTTTTGAATTTATGTTATTTTTTTTGGCCAAATAATAAAGTTTCATCTGTGAAAGTTTCATAATGTGACAACGTTTTGGTAAAATTTTATGAGTGTTCAAAATCTTTTTTCCCATTAATTACGGTCATTTTCAGAACCAAAAAACCCCCATTTAAATAACATTGACTGACAACAATGAAATTTTTGGGCATACCAGCCAATCAGATTTGAATTCTCGATTTCAACAACCAATGAAAGGGCATTAAAAATTCTGCTGGATCGCGTATGCTCCCCCCTTCTAGAGTACTCTAGCCTATGCATACAAAAATACAAAAATGATTATAAATTAGGGGAAGTAGTTAAGTACCTGGTAGTTTTTATTTATTATTTTATTCATTATTATTATTATTTTTTTGATTACATACATAAGTCCCACCAAGACAATAAAGTCTTATCGGTAGGTGCTTAATCAACATAATATAACAAAAGTTAGTAAGCATAAAATATCACAATAGAAATTAAACAAAATCAGCACATTTCACTTTTCTTTTTTTTTTTTTCCCCTTTTTCTTCTTTTTTATCTACAAGAAAATAAAAATAATGTTATACTAAAATTAAAAACAAACACACAATTATACCTAGTTACATATACCAATTTTTTATATTTTCTTTTAATTCTTCTTTTACCCTTCGCATCCTTAATAAATTTTGGTTTGGCATTACAAGGTTAGAGTAGTAATTATATGTTACACTTGTTTGTTACAGACATAATTGTTGTAACTGATGGCATTATCAATATACCTGATGTCAATGTGTTTGACTCGGTTCTATCTCAACTGAGAAGCAGTACTGTTGCTTGCTCCTTCATACAAGTTGCTGGCCCCTTTCACCCATACTGCTGCAAGGGGTTTGTTCCCTATACAGAACTGATGCATTTTATTGCTGCTGCAACTCTTGGAGCACATGTCTACTCAGCTCCATATCTGGTACAATAAAATTTGAAGTTGATTTTTTTAGACGACACACTTAAAATGTATAATATTTTAAAATAATAATAATGCAGTAGAAAATAGAAGGTAGAGAGATTAAAAAATGTAGAGTTGAAAATTAATAAAATTAAAGATTTTCTCTTTTACAGTATATAGTCAATTGGGACTTGGAATCAAATGTTCTAGCATAGACGAGTGATATATATTTTATATTATATTTTTTGATAAACTGGAGTTGAAAGAATGGGGAAACTGTGTCAATAAAATACGATATATGTAGCTAGGACAGTATCTCATGTTCTCATACGGCATCAAAAGCACAACATTATAAAACAGCATCAGACTAAACCGATTTCATCCTTAACATAAAACCTAGTACTCATCCATAAGGCTTGGCAGAGAGCCCTGCACAGCTCAAGATGACTCACACCACATCTGCTTACTGACTGCGCTGGGGAAGCAAGTAGCATTGCGCTGTTATATGCAATGCCCTCTAAGCTGTATGTGCTGATTGGTTGAAACAACCATGTGCAAACTAGCTTGCTAATTATACCTCTCATCCACATTTTATAATATAAAATTGTGCACTAACAATAAGAGGGATGTGAGACAGTCAGCCAGCAAGCCATGTGTACTGCCAGAGTTCTCCAACTCTAGAAAGTTTGCAAGAACAGCATGCCTACTGGTTGTACAGTATCATGATTCATGCTAGTGACATCAATTTATTGACACAGAGAAAAAGTAAAAAAAAAATAAAAAAAAAAAAAAAAAAAAAAAGTAATTGCAGAGATAGAATAATGCACTCATTGGCATTTTTGATGCACTTTGCATTTATTTTATTTTAGTGTGCACTTATTGACACTGGCATGTAGAGGGCCAAATACAATATAAATGAAAGAATCTTATTATACAAAAGCTTACAGTTAAAATGAAAAATTGTTTAACTTGTCTATGCTTTAACAGTTGATCCCAAGTCTCAATTTACTTTATTTACTATTTAAATTAAAGAATTGGCATGTTTAATTAATTTTCAATACAATGTTCTCTAATCTCTCTGCCTACTATTTTCTATTATTAATTGTAATTTTTAATGTATCATATATATCAACCGCAATGTATTTTTCCTCTTTTACACATTTAAAATTTATTAGTCAATAATTTAAAATGCACTGACATGTGAGTTTCTATATTATTATTATTCTGCTATTTTTTTTCAACACAAAATGTGTAAATTACATGACTGTGGTAAATCTTAAAATAACATTCTTGTTTTTGAAAGTTGAATAGGTACTGTATTACAAAATTATCATAATTCATTTTTTTTTTTTTTTTTTTTTTTTTTTTTTTTTTTTTTTTTTTTTTTGCATAATGATGTATGTTAGCCCGTTTACAATGCAGTATCTAATTTTATTACAGTGTATAACCTAATTTTGCTTAAATTGTAGGAAAACGATGAATCTCTTGGCATGAACATTTATCATCATGCTTTTTTAACATGGAGTTTCCAAAGGAGGTTGAAAGAGTTTGGTCAAGATCTGACATGTCAAGATCCATCTGGATGGAATTCTATGTGAGTATTGATTGGCCACATACTTTTTGTATGAGTATGCAAATGAAATTTTTTCTCTTTGTTGTCAGCAGCAAGTTTTGTGGTACCAAAGAAAGGCTTCTTATTAGAAAAAAACAAATAGAAGACAATTTAAATACTTCTCTCACAAACGTACTATCTTGTCGACTCCGGGAAGGATACACCATCAAGGTATTATTATTATTTGCAAATTTCTTTTAAAAAGTTCTGAACATGAATAACCTAATTGCATATTTTTATTTCAGAGTGTGAAGCCACTGGAAGGATCCCATATTGAAGTTAGTCTTATTTTACCATGGAAGAATGATATTTACTTAGAATATATTGTAACTGCACAGTGGCCTCCTGTACCTGCACCAGTACATTACTGTGTTGTCATTGAAGGTTTGTAGCTAACTATGGCATTTGATACAACTATCATATAGCTCATAAACTTGATATTATGAATTTATCTCATCATTCATCATATATGTGAAAGTATATAATATGTGAAAAAGCCATTCTCATTACCTTAAACTATCAAATTTAGAGAGTTTTGCTTTGTATTAATTTTCAATTTGCTGTGCTCTAATTTCTGTCGCCCCATTTCTATCCTATTATTCTAGTATCATGTGTGAAAGTACTACTAATTTTAAATTGTAAATCTTGTTTGTTTTAATTTTTAATTTCAGCACCATATGAGTTCTTACATGATATAACATGTTTACTGAAAAAGCCATTCAAATCTCATTATCGTCAAGCAGTGGTTGCCCGCTTTTGGCATACACTCAAGACATTAGCCCACACTGACCAGCTGTTAGTTCACCTTCACTCTTTCTTGAGCAATGTAGCTTCATATACTCTTCCTGAGAGCATCAGAAGTGGCATGCCACTCTTCTACTTGCCAGTCAACTCCAGTACTCCGCTGTTATCTGGCAGGCAAGTACATTCAACTTATAAAAGCTTAAATTAAGTGTTGATTTTTGTCATCTCAACACTAATCTCAACAATAATTATGAAATGTTGTTAGTTAAGTAGCTGCAGGCTTCATATTTTTCATTTTTTTATTTTTATGAAAAGGTTTTATTTTATATAACAGTGCAATTTAAAATATATTTTTACTATTTAACTATTACTTGTAACAAATCAACTGGTGCAATTATTGATAATTAAGAAGATAATTAAAAGCAATATGTGTGACTAGTACATACATGCTTAATTAATTATTGCTCTATGTGTTAATATTTTTTGGCCTGGTTCAGAATTTATTTTCCCTACTATAGCATCCCTGTCAGTCTAAAGCTTGCACTATCTCCCATTCTCTAATTTTTACTATTACTTGATACTTTAATTATTGTAATTGTTGTGTTATAATGATTTGTTGGCTGATTTTTTTTTATATAATTTTTATTTATTTAACAAATTTGCAGCGACAACTTATTCCCACAGTTCTCAACATTCTGGAAGCCAGTATGCTTACTGGATGCAGCAGTTTGGCAGAAGTGGTTACACCCACATAGAGTGGGGCTGTTGCTTCAACATGACCATCCTCTACCACGCTTCTTACATCAGGCCAACCCAAGTGGACGTTTCCAGCAAGTCCAATGTAGACAAGCTGCAGCAGTGCTCTATTCTACTCTTAAAGCATGGAGCTCATTTGTCCTAATTGAAAATCACTCCTATGTAAAACTTATCCAAAGGTCAGTATTAAATACATTATTTAAAAGCAAAAAAAAAAAAAAAAAAAAAAAAAAAAAGGTTTTAAATTAGCAGCTTTGTAAGTAATTGTTTTGTTGATGTAAAATAATCCATACTCCAAGCTATTGAAATTAAATAAGTCCTCATTGTTGCTAGAATAATTTATCTGTAGTAAGTACCAGTAACATTAATTTCTGTGTTTAGTGACAGTGAAAAAACGCCAAATTCATTCCTACTGATGAGAGTAACTTCCAAACCTCCTTGTGTGGTGATCAATATGGCTTTTCTTGGTGGAACATCAGGAAGCTTACGGCACAAGGTTTGAACCTTAAATCTCTATTTGTTATTATTGATGTTATTACTTTATATAAAGAAGTGTATGTTGATATTAATATTAATATTTATAGATTGTTGAGACATTGAATAAGAAGATAATCAACCTCACATTACCTCAACGTCCACTTGCAAAGGATTCTGTTATTCGTAAGGTATCAAGTGTAAAGAATCCTAGTAGTCAGGTGCATGATGAGCAGAAACTAGGACGCCCTGCTGGTGCAGCTACTGTCACGTGGTCAGATCTAAGTTGCTGTATCTTGCTCTCTAAGCCAGTAGAAAAGATTCTCATAAGGTAAATCATCATCTCACAGAATAACTGTCCTCTTACTATTATGTAATTCAAAGGAAATAAAGTAGTTCAACAAGTAATGCTTGTTATATGGAAAATTTTATTACACAAAAATCTTGAATTAAAGTTGCAAAATAATTTGATAGAAAAACACATAGATACATTCGGAAAAAAATTGGGAACTGGGGGATAGTAATGAGCACTGACATGCATCCTGTGGTAGAGGAAAATTGGTGATGTGTGCCAAGCTCCCTCTCCCATTCAAATACACATCAAATGCATATTTACAATGCTACTTTATTATTATTATTGTATAAATTCAAGGTAATTCATGTATGCCTGATCTTATATTTAGGTATGAAAGAATGCCATCTGACTTTGCAACAGTTGTATTTCCTGATGGTACACAACCTCTAACTGGCACTAAGCCAATGATGACTGCAGTTGGAGGTAGCATGCTCACAACTCTTTCACGCTATTTGCATCACAGAAGATGGATCTGGGTAGCTCAACCTGCTGGTAACCCAAGTGCTACAGCAGCAGCACTCACAAGAACTCTCTCCACTATTACCAAGTAAGATTTGTCTAACAAATAATTTAAATTTTATGGTTAAATATAAAAGGATATAAATAAAGAATATGAATGTTTTTGAAGCAGTATACCTGTATAGAAAGTTCACTAGATTAATCACTATGTCATAGAGAAATTCTGTGTTGGCCTATCATGCTATTTATAATGTTTTGTTTTCAGGATGAGAATACAGGAAGGCTTCTGTTTTGCTCATTCCACGGCTGGAATCATTAATATGTTACTTGAGGTGGAAATGAAGGTATGTATCATAATAGACTCACATTGGACATAACAGAAGTTCAATTAAAAATTGTAAATTAAAAAAGAACTATTCCAGTACATATAGTGGTATATTTTTTAAATGAAATAGGATTGTCGCAATAAAGATTTTTTTTCTTCTTTTTTAAATCTGCAATTGTTAATACTTATGGTGTGTGTTTTGCAGGCAAGTGAGTTTGAAATTGGTGGTGAAGATGATGATGAAAATGCTGGGAGACATCCATGTGTTATTCAATACGTTCTCTTCCCTCCACATTCCATCAACGTCAGAGAAAGGTAAATTAATGTCCTCCTGAGATGTGTTCTTTTACGTATTTTAAAAGTAGTGAACATTTGGCTTCAAAACAGTTATAAAAATAATAAGTATAAAATAAATTCATATAATATGAACTTAGGAAAAGTTGGCTGTTTAATTGCATTTAATTTTGGCCTGGCTTAGCAATGATTTACTCTTGGAGCACAAGCCTGGCCAAGGGATTGTCAGCCACTTCCTTTTTTTTTTTTTTTTTTTTTAATATATTTTTTTTTTAATTAAATCATTTTATTTATTATGTAACAATACATAAAGTGGCTAAAAATATGGATGTGTTTTTGTTGTCAGTGGCTCTGATGAGGATTGCACAGAAGAAGTAGATCCTCAAGAAGGAGATGGGGAGCTGCAAATCATCACTGAATGTTGGATTGAGCCTCAACATGGGACTGTATTCAATAGTCCCCCTGAAAGATATTACATGGAAAATCTTTCATACGACCAACTTGCCGATGAGGTGAGTACAAATAATTTTCACTTGTTTATTTCTTTTATACTGGTTACAATGAAATTATAAATAAATATAAAAATGAGGAAAAAAACATTGTGGTTCATATATTAAATGTTAAAGAATTAGTTTAGATATGGTCTTAAGTCATGAGTCATAATGTTGTTTTATAATGTTGTATCTTGTATTCAGTTTGAGAATGAGAGATACAGTACTAGGTATTTATATTGTATTTTATTGACACAATATCCCCATCCTTTTAACGTCTATTTTATCAATAAAAAACAAATGCTTGAACATTTGACCCCAAGTCCCAATTAAAGCAGGTTTCTGTTAATTTTTCAATTTGGTGTGCTCTAATCTCTCTCTCTACCTACTGTTCTCTATTGTTAATTTTTTTTCACCACGTTATTTATTTATTTTTAGATGCAATCTAGTTTGCTTACTCTGTGATATTTATTATTGATAATAAATGATAATAATGTAATAATAAGTGACTTTATTAAGACGTGTGAGGGCTTGATAGCCCTTTTTTACAAAACCTTAACCACAACAATACATGAGACTGTTGAAAACAATTAATGCAACAAAGAGACATAAATTGCAGAAAGTATTTAACATTGCACATTTAATAATATTTTGATGTAAAATTTGTTCATAAAATATTGACTTAGACCAGAAAATAATCGATATATAATTATAACATATTTGCTTATATGAAGACGTCAGGTGCAAAGCATACTTTCATAATTTTTTTATGAAATTGAGTTAATGTCAGTTTTCGATATACTATTTTAATACCTTACTAAAAGTTGACCAGAATATTTATAAAGATGACCTTTGACCCTGAAATGGGCCTGATATTTAGAACTGTAATAGATAACCTAAAATCACTATCAAAATTAAATTTAACACATCTAAAAACATACTTTGACACCTTTTATGTTCAGATTGGACAATTTGATCCAGAGATATGACTGACCCTGCTTCAGGGTCAGTTTTTTTTTTTTTTTTTTTTTTTTTTTTTTTTTTTTTTTTTTTTTTAGACTTAACTTGTAGAGATGAACAAGGTATAGTTCTAGATGTTTTTTGACATGACAAAATCAATGGTGCTAACGGTTTGTTTGTATTCATAAAAGCTAAGGACCAAATGGCTTTAAAGGGCTGATTTTGAGGGTCAGGGTAAAATTAGTTCTTTAAATAATAAAGCATACTTTTAACACATAGTACCTTAATTTTCAGGTTTCAAGAATAGTTTTCAATTGTTCTTGATTTTTTGAATGGATGATGCAAAACCATACTTTTTTTTTGGCAAATATTGACCATATAAAAATTAATACTGATTAAACTAATTAGTAAATGAAATTATTTTCTCTCAAAAACTATACTTGCCCTAGTATCTTAGCTTAGCACACAAATGAAAAAATACTATTTATGTTAAGCATTGCAAATATTTGCATTCCTGTAAATTAAAAAAAAAAAAACGAAAGTATGCTTTTGCACCTGTGTATATTTTTTATATGAAATAAAATGATTAGTCATAATGTTACTTATCTTATAATTATTTCACCACACTTCGTAATTTATTAAGTTTGAAAATAACATGAAATAACTTAGTTTACAGAGTTTGTTAAAAAAAAAAAATTCTTATTCATTTCCATTGCATTTTTTATTGTAACAAAATAAATAATAAATCTCAATAAATCACTTATAAATAAAGTTTTGTTTTCATTCCGAATGGTGTAACAAAATCGATACCATTTTTCATTCCGATTCTCATGGATTATTTATTCTGAGTTTTGTAAGTACAGTACATTAGGCGTTGTGCAATACTAGGGAATCGTAAAAAAATTATATTTATTTTCAAATAACAAAAAGGAAGTATGTTAATCTTAATAAGAAAATAACATCGTACATTTGTTCAATAATCTACCTGAAAGAGTAAAAAAAAAAAAAAAAAAAAAAAAAAAAAAAAAAAAAAAAGCTTTTTATTAAAAAAGAGAGAGAGAGAGAGAGAGAGAGAGAGAGAGAGAGAGAGAGAGAGAGAGAAAAACTTTAAAATATATTTTCAGTTAAGAAGATTGCTGACAAATAAAAGCTTACGTTAGAAATACTGTATAAAAATGATAAAAGCTTTGTATGGAAAAGAAGAAAATAAAGAGATTTTTTCTTTTGGTTTCAAATATAATTACGTACTTGACACAATGTTATATATTATATTATATTTTTTTTATCATTTTCAACTTACTTTTTTAGTTGTCTTACTTTCTGCAGTTATATAACTATTAAATGTCAAAGATAACAAAATTTTCTTCATCACTTCTCTTTATTATCACTATTCATTGTGCCAAAATTAATACCTTCAACATGAGCTATACTTTTTGAAATTATATAATGCATGTATAAAGACTTTAAATGGAGTTGCAGAATCGCTATGTTTAACCAACAATTCTGGTTGGGGAAAAAAAAAAAAAAAAAAAAAAAAAAAAAACGTATCGTTAAAAACCTATGTACAAAATCAGCCCCCTGATCAAACTTCAGAACAACCACTGTTCTTTTTTGTGGCTTTTTTATCGTCCAACAGCAGTATTCATAACTTTTACATTTGCAAACCACGTTTTAGTACTTGGGATGTTTAAATCTTTTTACTTTTTGGACAAGTGTCCTGACCATGCTTGACATGGCTTATTATAATTGGTGATCCAACAGGAACCAGTATGCAGTTGTATGCATATAGTGCATTTAGCAGCATAGCTAGACATATATAATATTATATAAGAAAACTTAATGCGTAGTGCATAAAATTGCGTTATAAGACCTTAATTTCTATTTATGCACTGCACGATTGGAGTTCTTTGAAAAATGTGTTTTTATTTAAATAGATAATTTTTTTATCGTTTTTATAGAGGATTAATTTAAACCATCCATTTTAAAGAAATTTTATTTGATTAACAGAAAAAAAAAGAGTTATAGTGCAAACATGGATGTGAAGGTTATTGACTGAGTCAGCAAACATGAGTGTGATATGAAGATGTGTAAATACATGGGTGCATCCATCACGAGCCCTAACTCGCGTGCATCTTGCTGCACACTGCATCTCTCTCTCTCTATCATACTGCATACTATCAATATTTTAATTGCTATTGTAATGCACAAATTTTTGTGGGCTAATTCATCACTTGCATTGAAATTTTTTTCACAGCAACCTTAGTGATCAAGTTCGTTTTTCCATAAGAAAAGCATTGAATAAACAATTGCATGTAAGTTTGCAACAACGACAAATATAATAATGAAAGTCGTGAATTGAAATAAGAATGCATAAGTATAAGTTATAAAATGACAATAACTTCCTTTATTTTACGCTCTCTCTCTCTCTCTCTCTAACCTAAGCTAAGCTCGTTATTAATTTTTATCATTCACAATTTCCTATACCCCCTCTTATTCCATCTACGAATAATTCCATTGAATATCTATTAATTATCAAGTTGGGTATTTAAGAATAAACTCGAGTTAATTATTAAAATTTATTCCACATATATTTTTATGTCCATAGAATCACAATCTGTAATGTTGGTACAGATACTGTGATATTTATACAAATGTCATGTCATGTATATTTACATGGAGCATACTGTACATTAAGTATTTAAAGTCTCTATATGAATACATATTGTAAGTCCATATAGTATGAAAATTACATCGCATAATGCAATTAATTTGCAAAACCATTTCTGTGTATTACATTAAATTCTATTTACTGACTTTGATAAAAAATATTTTTATTTAATCTCTTAAAATTTATCTGTGTTACAAATGAGAAAATAATATTATGAAGAAAAAAAAATATTATTTTATAATAAAATTTATTGATTTAAATACATTTCGGCTGATTTAAATTTTATACACTTCTTGATCTTGATCACCTCAACTCAAATAAAAAATTGTAGGCTTAACTATAATAAATCCTTCTTTAAAATTTCTATATGAATATTTAAACGTGATATTAAATTAAACTATCATTTGTAAATATTTTTTAATTAATTTTGTCTTATTGTAAAGGGAAATGCAATGTGTTACACACATGCAATTCATCCCAATAATTAGCAATTAAAATTATTCAAAATTATATATATATACCTATATATATATACATATATATATATATATATATATATATATATATATATATATATATATATATATATATATATATATATATATATATATATATATATATTATTTACTAGACATTGGTAGCTTACAGTAACATAACATCCATACAATATGTTACACTACATGCGTCTCGTCAAAATTTTCTAATTATAATCTAAACATATAACTTAAAAAATAAAATAATACTAATAAAAATATATGTACAAAATATTTACAGCTCAGCAGCTCCAGAGCTCTTTTTCAGATTTTCATACTTAATAAACTCCAACACATTTGCATTAAAGATTTTAGTACTTTCATCAAAATAACTTTTAACACTATAATACTCTTTGGAAATTAATTTTTTGTACAAGATTTTTAAACAAAGCATTATTATTAACATCTCTATAAAAAATTAGTAGAAAATCATACATTTTTGCAGTTTGGTAATAAGGACTTGTCTCCAGAACTTTTTAATGATGCGTAGGTATAACAACTTTATTTTTGTATCTATTGTTATAATTGTGAAAATTACTATTTGTTTGATACATTTAGTGTTTTAAATATAAATATGTATGATATATTTTGTTCATTCTGTGTATGCCATCCCATATTGCAATCAAAATAATTCTAATACAATGCTAAACAAAAATTTAAACGAATATAATGTCTTAGTATATTGTTCGTAAACCCTATTTTCTTGCAGCAAGACATGCGCATACTATTTGATTAACCATAGTTGTTCGTCATTTTAGTAGCACAAAACAGGGTTTACGAACAGCATTATTATGTTAAGTTGGATTTACATATTGATGTATTTCATCGTAACTTTGCGCAGCAAATTTTCAAATGGGAATATCAAATTTACTGGCACAAATTTGCAGCACATGAAGATTATGTGGATGCACCTTGAGAGTATAGCCTAACCATTATTTAACACATTATATTTAATTACGCACGCTTCGCAGTAGAGAGTTCAAAGCAAAAAATTTGATAATATCTTATGTTTGTTCAAAAAGTTTATATCCTTCTTAAATTTAAATTTAAACAAATATTTGCGAGTGTTATCGGTACACATTTTTCAAAAGTATATTATATTAATGATGAATTGTAAATACAGAAACTATCTTGAACTAATTTTTAACTAATGATTATCTTAATAAATAAAATATATATACATATATACCTATAAATATATAATATATTTTTATTATCAGTTGGCCTACACTTAAAACACCTCTCCTAAATTTGATATCTTATCAAATTCTGCTAGACACATTTCTGTTTCAAATGATATCGAAATTTCAACAGTTTTTTCGATGTGGTTGCTTTAGACTTAAGGATAAGAAAAGCAGGATAAAAAAATATTTCGCAATAAACTAACATTGAGATGATGCTGGCTCATGCGTAACTGGCGCCACACCTTGCAATAATATATTGAGTACCCTCCTGCGCCCCCTCTCTCACCCTTTGCGTATATACCAAGTGCATGCGTGCTTGATTACGTTATGAGGTAATCAAACTAGCTTAGCCGACTCTGTGACATTTTTAATATAATCGCCTCGATGTATATAATTATGGTACTTTTTCCAAATATTTTTTTCTCTTCATTTATAATAATATTTTTGTAGTGACAAAAATATCATTTCTCATTTTTCCCTACTCTCCACCACCTTTATACTATTTTGTACAGTACAATGTGTATAGGCATATAATATATATGTGTGTGTGTGTGTATATATATATATATATATATATATATATATATATATATATATATATATATATATATACACACACACACACACACACACACACACACACACACACACACACACACACACACACACGCATATAAACATATAAATTCATTATTTGGGTCACTGCCATATCGAATTCAATTTTAGTTATAGTAATTCAATATAATAATAAACAAAAGATTCTTCATCCTCAGATAAAAATTTCACGCATCATCTCTATCTCGTTGTTATTATTATTTTACAGAACGTGATTATTTTGTTTATTATAAATAACCCAGACGCGTGTAGTAGTTTCGTAATTATAAAATAATTTAAATATAGATAGGAAAAATCTTTTATAGGAAAAATCTTTTTTTTTTTTTTCCCCTTCTTTTTTAAGCAGTTTTAATTAAGAATTAAATTTTTAACAATCGATTTTCCGGTTTATTTATCGGTTCGTATGATGTGTTAATTAAATGCGGTTTTGAGTTTAAGAAAATATCAGTGACAAAAAAGTTAAAGGAAATCGTGACTTGAAGTAACTATAAGATCTTACGTCTCTCTGATTGATTTATTATAGAAAATATTAAAATATAGTTAATTGTTAAAAACTTTTAGTGTGATTATCAAGTTAAATAAATGGTATAGTGTAGAACTTTGCAACTTGCCTACTCTTAGCTTGAGATTCTTAAGAGAGTTACGAGTCCATTAATAGTGTTCAATGTCAGCCGCTCCATTTGCATACCAGCATTTCAGACATTATGTAGGTACGACATTAATTTTGCACAAGTGCATGCTTGCTGGAGCTGATTGAGCTGTGTTTCATCCCAATTGGTGAACCTAGACTATAGGTATGAGAGCTAGTTATAGCATTTTTTTTTCCCCCATAACAACCTTTTACACATTCATTACATTTTTTTTTTCACCTGCAAATCAGACCGTCTACTGGACTTGGCCAGTTTTCAACACAATTGATTTGCCGTCCCCCCCCCCCCCCTTATTATTTTTATTAAAATAATAACTTATAAATTTAATTAAAATTATATTTTGTGTATTTTTTTTCTTGTTGGGGATGCTATTTACTGTATCTTTAAATAAATACAGCCGCACGTTACTAAAACACTGATTTTGACCCAGAGTTAAAATTTTGATTAAATTAATTTTGCTGTCAAATGTTTGCCTCCGTATATTTAAATTGTCAATTTGTACATGGGCAAAACATTGATAGTTATTTTTGTATTTGGTAATGGGATGTTAATCTTTGCATGAGCTTGATGCCATTTTTTTAACATCATATAATTGAGCATTATATTGTTTCATAATAACAAAAAACAATTTTGTCTATTTTTTTTTCTCTTAAGAATAACATTACAAATTCAGCATGAGTCTTTGAAAGATAAAATAGATTATCACACTCGTGTGCACCTTGTTTATTTTGCTCAGTAAATCTGTTATGATTTGCACCTATAAGATCGTAACCGGTCTTTTAGTTAAAATTTATCTATTAGTTTTTGAATGAGAATTAATTTTTTACATCCTGGAACAAATTATTCCTTGAGATTATGTGTCTGAAGATATTCTAATTGATTCTAATTATGTATTATTAATAATTTTATACTGTGCATCAGTGTATAAAAGAATTATTTACATGATATTTTATATTTACTGAATTTCTTACAAACACTGCATTGCAAAAACAATTTCTGATTTTCAGTAAAGTAAGATAAAAAATGGACGAGAGAGAGAGAGAGAGAGAGAGAGAGAGAGAGAGAGAGAGAGAGTGAGTGAGTGAGAAAGTGTTGTTACAAATATATGCTGATTTATGAGTCTTTTAAGTTGCAAGAAGATCGCTTTATTTTTGATAATGATTATAATTATTTACTCCAACTCTATACCAAGGTGTTTATTGATTATCTTCGATCTTTGACCACTAAGATAGTATAAATCTTTTTAATAGCCTTGGAACATTATGTTGTCGGTATTATGGTAATGATTTAATGGAATATTCCATGCAAAATCTTAAAGATAACCTTTTAATAGTGCATGTAAGGTAAAATTATTATCAGTAGATTGTCAATGGAGAATTTTTTTTCTCTGATGATGCGTTTTATTATGTAATCAAGTGTCACGTTGCTGGTTTATTATTATTATTACTTACGTAAATTAATTTGAACTGCATGATCAATAATAATTGCAATTGCATGTTTTTATCTATATGCATTAAATTAATACTGAGAAAATATAGGCAGCAGCTTTCGAGTCCAAAAACTTTTTGTGATGATTGCAACTATCCTATACATTTTCTCTGTAATCTTTGAGATGATTATTTTATAACTCGTTGGGTACGTTAAAGTGTCCCCCCCCCCTCCTCTTTTATTCATTTACTTAGAAATGCTCAAGGAGACCGCGAAAAACCCAAAGAATTAATAACCCAGGAACTTAGAAAACGCTTGCGATTTTTTCGGCGGATCGCTCCATATTTGGACCAGTCGTGTAATTTACTATGGTATTATAATACATTCCTTGTACCAAATAATACTGTAATCAAATGTAATTTCCCCCTGCATGTAAGTAATGGGCATTGAAATTTTAAAATACAAATGTATGGATGCGGTACAGTACAGTGATTATGCTAAGCTAAACAGATACATAATAACACTTAAAAATATTTATAGTTTACACACTATATATATATATATATATATATATATATATGATAGTAAATCGTAAATAGAAATTTAAAATCTTTTGCAATTGTTATTGTATAAACTAGATTGAACTTTTAAAATATAGAATGACTTTTTTTAAGTAAAGCTGCAACTCATTTAGTATCTAGCCATGTAAAAATATATGAATTATTTAGGTAATTCACTATTTAATTTATGTTTTATATTATTATATATTAATTATTTTGTGATAAGAATTCGGCTTGTCTAAATATTCGAGAAAATAATAATGAAATAAAAGAAAGGATCCCATAGGCAACTTCACATAATCAGGTCTTGTCACTGGCAAGGGTTATTATGTTGATCACTGGCAAGGGTCATTATTAGTTTTATGTTAGTTTTGGCCTGGTATAGGGCTTCCCAAGTTAAATGAGGGTTTTAATTTTTGAATTGCTCGCTTTAAAATTGTTAAAACACGTGAAATTGCATAACATCATAAAGTAATAAAAGCAGAACTCAAAAGGTATTTAGGACGTGAGCGAGCCCCAGTGAAAGGAACGGAGTGAAAATGTGCGCAAATTTGACTCAAAATGAGGGTTTGGGTTCCGCTATATAGAAATTTCAGTTTGTCATTGTCGACCTTTCAAATATGGTAATGTCATTTTAAAATGGTAAAATGTCATTTTGATATATATTTTAGAAATTCAGTTTTGATAGGCGCCTTTGAGCACATTTTTCACCCCGTTACTTTTACTGGGGCTCGTTCACGTCCTAAATACTTTTTGAGTTGTGCTTTTTACTGTATGATAATGTGTGATTTATGATTTAACGTGATTTAACAATTCTAAAGCAATAAATTCAAAAATTAAAACCCTCAATGTAACATGATAAGTCCTACTATAGGCCAAAATTAACATAAAACAAATGATGACCCGTGCCAGTGCCGCGTCCTGATTATGTAAAGTTGTCTACTCAGTACCCGTTATAAACTGAAGGGAGGAAAAGGGGCAAAAACGAAAATTTTATATGATAGGTGTATGATGATATAAAATAATAATATATAAATTATAAAAGACTGCAGCGTGTGTTCGAATCGTAAATTCATAAACTTTGTCGTTAAAATAAACATAAATATGATATATTATAAACATATTTTCAAACAATAAAATTTTGATTTACTTATTGTTAGTGGCTGTATTAAAATCATCATCTTGCATTTTACTCATTTAATTATATACTATAAGTTTTAGGCATTGTTTATTTTTTATCCAGTAATAATTTGCGATAAAAGATAAAAGTACTTACGAGAAAAAGAGAGAGAGATGGTTGATTGATTGATTTGCTACAAATAACAGAAAAACTAGATTTGTGGTTCAAATACAAATTAGAAATTGCAATAAAAAACGTAAACTTTTTAAATATTTTCATACTTATAAATATACATTCATTATCATTGATTTTCATTGAATCCAAAAAGACGAATACAACTCTCTCTCTCTCTCTCTCTCTGCTAACTCTTTAAAAATATTAAATCCAATCCAAACCTATCTGAGAAAAATGTGCAAAGCCCGTTGTTGAGACTAAACAAACCATCCCCTTCCGAAAGCTAATGAAGAAGGGAGTCAACAATCTTTTGATCTTACGAAACGAAACAAATTTTTGAACTTTTAAGTTTCTAAATTTTCAAGGATTCATTTCTTTTGTGACCATACAAATTTGCTAGGTTTTTGTAAAAAGGCTATTCCTATAAAGCGTTATGAGCGTGGGTCAAACTTTTAAAATACTTTGTCAAACGGGAAGAAATTTTGAATATTAATTATTAAATGTTATCAACAATAACCTATTAGATTAGTGTAAAACCCTTAAAATTGCCACCAAGTTTTAAGCTTACTGTGGTCGTTCTTCTATATTTCTTATAATTTTGTGAGTGCAATTAGAATATAGATGACACCAGGCAATATAGCCGTACTAGGGATGGACAGGCAAACATAAGAAAAACACACATCATCACACCTCTATCTAGGTGTTGAATCCATGAGCCAACGAGTATTGGTGTGATAGGATAGCTTATCAGTTTGGGCGTACTTTGGTCGACGAGGCGCTCAACTACACGTATAAAAGGCGTGAATTGAGTGCTAGGCTGGTCAGTATAAGAAGCACTCTTGATCAGTGCATGAACGTGTTGCGGCAGTAGTTGTGTCAATCAATCAGTATATTATAACGTCAGCAGTACCATCCCTAGATTTGAGCACCTGTTATATAGCCAGGGATGTACTTGCTGTTCTCCACTAGCTCGCTCTGCTCTTGGTATTCACACCTGGCTGTGAGTTGGAAGTGGGGATCTAGGCATGCATCTTGGGTTTCCATCTGCCAGATCTAACTCTTCCAGCTCATAGCCTTGTGTCATCCTCAACATTGTCGTGATAGTTCATCTGCTTTTTTAATTTTTTTTTTAAATACATATATAAATTTTTATTATATATATATATATATATATATATATATATATATATATATATATATATATATAGTTTTAATAATCTTTTTTTTTTTTTTTTTTTTTAACTTTTGGTAAGTAATATGTGGGGGGGAAATTGTAGTGTATTAAAATAAAAGCCGCGAGGCTTTTTTGAAGCTAATATACTCGTTTATCTTATCTAAAGCTGCTTTAATTTTCACGTCTGCAATCCTAGTCAGGTACATTGGTCGATATTATACTTTATTATATCTTTCCTCACTAACTCTATATCTCTCTTATCTATTTTTATATTTTGTTTAACTTTTTGATGCTTCTCTAATGATAAAAGTATTCCAATCTTAATACTTTTTTCTTCTGTTTTCTGGGTTAATTATTTAAAGCTTATTAATTGTTCTTACTAATTTTTCTCTCTAATAATAATAGTTTTTTGGTATACTGCGTACTGCAATAACTAAAACAAATATTTAGAATTACTAATTACTTGCATGTGCGAAACGCGCGTATAATGGACCACTTGCAATGAACGAACTATTTAAAATAAATCTAAACATTCTTAATGGATTTGTTATGGAAAGATCGTAATTATAAATACGTTGCAACAATTAAAAAAAAAGTTCATTGCAAGTAGTCCATTGAATCAGTTAATACATTTTAATACTTATGTCCATTGCATTTCGCAAATTTAAGAGTTGATGAAAAAATTGTAACTCGTTTTTAAAAAAAGAAGTAGCTAGGAAATATAATTAAACACGATTGACATTTATACTCTTTTATATCAAGCTAATGTAGATCTCTAATGTAGGTGAAATAACAATACAATTCACATCCAATTCAAAATAAATTATTTATTTAATTTTATGCATAAATGAAAAACTTTATTTTGTGTAAAATTTTAAATATCTTCTCTTAAAAATAATAAAAAAAAAAAAAAAAAAAAATGGACTGAAGACATATTGGACGTTGGTATTTGGACTAAGTGGAGAAGTGGTCTCTTCACTTTGGCTTAAAGTGAGATTCAACTCCTCCAACTTGGCCCAGATACTGATTCACGCCTGATCAGTATTTAACAACACACAACCTGGAAACTAATCACGGCAACTTCTCATCGCATGCTCGCCCACTCATTGCATGGACCTAACCCACACAATTTTACTCTCATTGTAATTGATATTATTGGCAATTTATCAATAAAAATGCATGTTTATTAATAAAGTGTATGGTGATTTTCTTGTTTTAACTCCTGAAAACTCGTATCTAGTTGGTTTTTGTTGTAAATTGTTTTGTTTTATTATTCACTATGCATATAATTTTGCAATATTACAGAATGCATGTATTTCATC
Organism: Ecdyonurus torrentis; assembly: GCA_949318235.1. Taxonomy (NCBI): domain Eukaryota; kingdom Metazoa; phylum Arthropoda; class Insecta; order Ephemeroptera; family Heptageniidae; genus Ecdyonurus; species Ecdyonurus torrentis. The sequence continues at coordinate 38,039,562 of OX439127.1, forward strand.
TGCATAACTAATGCAAAAACTTATAAAATTGATTTAAAAAAATAAAAAAAAAATAAAAAAAAGAGCTGCTGTTTTAAAAGATGAAACATTAAAATAGACGTATTTTCACATAATTCTATTATTTAGTAATTTTTATCTAAATTGACATCCTTATCTCACAATATATGTATATAATAGTAAACCTAAAGAACCAGTGTTCTTCCACACATTATCGCTTATACTGATTTTTAATAAATATTTTATTGTCATGGGATAGTAAAAATCTTAATAATAACAATAGGAAGCCAACACTTGCAAATAAAATTGTTGATGTTTTAAAAATTAAGATCAATGTATATACTATATATTACTTTATAGTTACTTTATCGATTACTATATATTTTTGAATTAGGTCTGTCAAAAAAATTGAATGCAACAGTTATTTTACTACAAAATAATAATAACAAAAATGAAAAATAATTAAATTGAAGTCCTTGGGCAAAAATCTGATATTTTTATTATTATTTTCTGATAGAGCTTGATCTTTCATTAAGTTATTAATTTTATAATAATTTAGTTTGTACAAAGCAAAATTAATAATTTAAAATACGAAGGTGACACAAATGCAATCACTATACTTACTACATTTTGGTAGTTTTTAAATAAAGTTATTGTTATTCTAAATGTTAACTTACTTCTTCCTAAAGTAACTTGGATTAAAATAATATATATATATATATATATATATATATATATATATATATATATATATATATATATATATATATATATATATATATATATATATATATATATATATATATATAGGGAGGGGGACTATTAGAAAGGGAAAAGTAAACTCTTATAGCAATAACAAAATTTTTAATTTGAAACTACATTTTTTTTACACTAACTTGTAAGACCACAATCATAATTAAGAAATTTTATTGGCCCAGGCAGTTCATAGTAACATTAAGTTTGTTTTTAAGGTGTAATGCTAATATTCACTTGTAAATGAATGCTGTTGAATCAAATATATCGATTAAATGGAACGATCTCTTTGCTCAAATCAGTAAACAATTAACATAAAATGTAGAAAAAGATAACTAAAATCTACATAGATAGAAAAAGAAAGATCGATTTTCTGTTATAGAAAATCTGTTCAATATAATTTCAACTGATAATAAATTGAAAATTATTAATATTCTAATAAAATATAGAATAATAAAGGAATCTAAAATATTTCACTGAGGAATTGCAGCTACAATCATGTGTTTCCAAGAGTTAAGCATTTAGAATTGTTTTCGTTTTTGAGTTTGTTTTTATGATAAAATCAGTTAGCTTCAGTTAAATATTAAAAATAAACAACTAAAAAAAGGAAGGGCAAAAAAAAAAAAAAAAAAAACTTAATATTTTAATTAATTTTTTAATTTAATTTTTATCAGAAATAAATATTGAAACTATAATACAGTTATCATGGGCTTTACGTTATCCACTTCCAGGGTGCATAGCTATAGCCATATTTATTTAACATGCTCACTCATTTAACATTGTAGAAGGTAGGGCCTTACCTGAATTGAACAGGTTACCACAAGTTGGCCAGTGGCTCTGTTAAAGGGATATGAGTACAGGAGGAAGCAGTTGTGAATCAATGCACATATAATAATAATAATTTGGAAAGTACTTGAGTCTGATAGTGGCTGATCAAAGCATTTAGTGTTGGAAGTATGAGCTAGACTTTACATTCATAATGTGATTGCTGAGGGAAACAGAGCCCATCATCATTATAAACTAATGTTTAAAAATAACAGATTGACTGGAATATTTTGTCATGGTAAAATTATTGGCATTTCAATAAATTACCTAGCAACTTACAGCAGTCTTAATAATAAACATTGCAAATTCATCAATTAAAACAATAAGAACAAACTGATCATTGTATTTATTCATACCAATGGTATAATTTTTTTTTTCATCAATAGCAAACATCATTTTTTATATATATTATATATAATATACAGTATATAGGTATACATAGGCTTATACATCATAATACACATATAATCAATACTTCAATGTTTGAGAAAATGTACATATCTAATCTCAAAGGACTTAAAAACAAATACCTAGTTATTTGATTGCTGATTATTTATGCTAAAATTTGGAAAGGAAATTTAAAATTAAAATTAAATTAAATAGATATTATTAATATTATTTATTATAATAAATCATTATTAAATTAAATTTAAAATTTTTTGGTTACACAGACAATAATCATTAATTATGCTTCATAACATAACATGTAATTTATGTTGTGCATAATTCTTAATGCAATTTTAAAATAATATATATATATATATATATATATATATATATATATATATATATATATATATATATATATATATATATATATATATATATATATATATATATATATATATATATATATATATATATATATGTTAACAGTAAAAAGTAGGTAGGGTAAATATTTTTATTATTATTTTAATTTTATTATTTTTTAAACATTTAATTATGCCAACTGTGATGTTTTTTTCCCTCAAATTTACATACATATGACATTAATGCAGCATAAATTAAATAATCTACTTCATCTTTGTATAACAATCTTCATGTCAAGAGCTCTCTCTACAAATGCAAGTACTTAAAAGCTATTAAGTTACTCTATAGTTGAACTAACAATGGTAATGTGAGTAGAGAATTAATTTGTTGCTGTAATATTTGAATATAGTTTGGCTACTTTTTTGTCACTATAAAATTAGTCTAATAATTTATTGTGTAGTGTAGAAATCCTTGCAAGCTTAAGAAATTCAGCAAAAACAATAGATAAATAAATAGTCTATATAGTTTGTTAATTTAAACCTGCTTGCAAAATTTTTACAACTGTCGTTAATTGCAACTTGTCGCTAGAAGAAAAATCAATTTTATAATTATTTATTATTATTTTACTTTGTTTTTAAAAAAACATTTTTTTGTTAACAGATCTGCAGGGTGGATGCTGAGTGCATTTCCTCACTCTTGACATTTGAACATCTTGCTACCATCAGTCAGGATGGAACTCCTACATCCATTCCGATCTCAATGCACATGGATAAGTTTATCAAGAAAGAAACAAATAAACACAGTCCGAAGTAAGCTTTGTGTTGCTGTTTATTCTTTACTTATATATATGTGTGTGTGTGTATGTATATATAATATATATATATATATATATATATATATATATATATATATAATATATATATATATATATTAGTTTGAGATATTTTAAGGTAAATAAACCATCACGGTTAGGTATGATAAATTTGAAAGAAAAGGATAGGAGAAACCAGCAAGGGCCTTACCATATAGTGAAAAGAGTCCCATAGTTTGGTGAAAATCTTGCTAGCACAGATTTAAAACTAAACACATTGGAAATATTTCGGCAATAAACTCCAAGAGGGATGGAGTGTGTTATGCCTTCATATTTCCAATGTGTTAGTTTTATATCTGTGCTAGCAAGATTTTCCCCAAACTATGGGACTCTCTTCACTATGGTAAAGCTCTTGCTGGTTTCTCCTATCCTATCCTTTTCTTTCGTTTTTTTTTTTTTTATTATTTTTTTTTTATTATTATTATTATTATTATTATTATTTTTTAGTTTAATATTTAATGCTTTTATGTAGGCCTATAGTATATAATTTTTTAGTTTCTTAAATAATATTGCTTAAAACAAATGAATAATATAAATAAATATATTGCTTGCAAAAACAAAACAACTTGAATATAAACATACTCTCTTCAATTTCAGCCAGAGCTATTGTGCCAGCATGCGCATGTTGCACGAACAAAGAATTAACTACATGCCCTTTGCATTTAATTTGATGAGTATGCTCCCCAAATGCCAACAAGCTGAATTGCTGTTCTCTGTCTTCATACAAGGTATTGATTGAAAAATATTATATATATTAAATATATTTTTAATGATAAATATAATAATCCAATATTATAATTTTATAGATTTATCTTGGAGTCTACCAATCAACTGTGATTTGGAAGGATTCAGTTACTTGGATTCTCCAAATAAGTTATTACTTGACATGGTATATGAGAATCTCCAAAGAAATCATGACAGTGAACTTTACTTAAGTTTTGAGGATTCCAAACTGTTCATTGAGTTGATACAGAGAAGAGATAGAGATCACAAAACATATCCAATTCCATTCCCACAGCTTGCAGATGAGACACTTAATAGTGAGTAACATTGATATTTATGTCGTTAAATGTTCCTTATTTATAATATATTATTAATATTATTACTACTATTTTTTTACTTAGCCTCCAATGCAAGTCAAGAATCAGCCGGAGAAAGTATATCAACAGCTGATCTTCTCATGTGTGATAAATCAATATTAAAACCAAAACTCCCCAAATGTCCAAAGTGGAAATGCTTCCTAAAACGAATAAGTATAACTCACCTTATCCTGACATTCATCCCTGCAAGTTTTGCTGATCTTAAGTTACTTATGCTCAATGAAGCTAGCATGGAAGGTTTGCATCCAAAAGCTGTCAAAATGTTCCCTAATGCAGACAATGCAGGCAAAATGGAAGATCCAAAACTCTTCTTTGAAAAAGACTGTGATTTTGTTTTTAAGAAAGATTCCAGAGATAAAATTGAAGACACAGGCTCCATTCCTGAAAGTAATAGTGTACCTGAAATGAATGATCAAAACCGTCTAGTCAGTCTTGATTTGGCTGAACTTGGAGCCCCGCTGATGCATCTCAACACTAGTTCCCCTTTCCGAGTACGTGCAAATTCTTTAGATATGATGCCAAGAAAGCCGGGACAGTTAGAATTGAGAAGACGTACTCGAACTTGCTCAATGGATTCCAGACACAAGAAAAAGTTTTCTCTGCAACCTCTAAGTCCCCCTCATCTAAACTTGGAATGCATTACACCTGAGCCTCAGAAACTACAAATTCCCCTTAATCACAATCCACAATTTGGAGCTATTACATTGCCAGTTTATGTTTATGATTGTCCTTTGTCTGCATTAATGGATGTTATTGTATATAAAGAGCATGAAAAAAGACCAAAAGATGTATACGAAGATAGCACCTACAGTCAAATACAAGAGACTGCAGAAAGACTGAATGAAAGAGGTGGATCTAGAAGTACGACTGACCCTACCAATACTTACACAAGCCCTGAGCCAAAGTCAGAAGAATCAGATGCTTCTTTTGGTAAATATATCTCACTGTTTTATTATTTATTTTAATAACAATATTATTATTTTCAATATTTTAGCATGGAAGCATGTTCTAGTTCTGTGGCATGGGCCACAATATCCCATAATGTATATTTCAGCTGCTGCTGCTGCTGCTGCTGCTTTTTTTTTTTTTTTTTTTTTTTTTGCATGTTATAGCTATGTGGGATCTTTCAGCACAAAAATATATGAAAAAAATTGCTGTCCTTCCCTGTTATTTATAAAATACTATTTGTTTAATATATTTAAAATAATAATAATAAAATGATAACATTGTAATTTTTCAGAAAAACATTGGCTCAAACAACATTGCAAATTACTAAAGGGTTGTTATAGCAAGTCCTTTGTTCTGTCACTGTTTAAATCACTTCAGCTGAGCCACTATGTTCACAAAGATGATGTAGAGACTGCAGTCAAGGAATGTGAACAAACTTTGGTTGAAATCGACATATCCAAGTTCATACAGGTTTGTGATCATGGAATGATATGTATAGCTAGCTATATTTTGTGTGACATTTATATTAATACATAAATTGCTCTTTGATACAGGTTGTATGTGGCCATCTCAAAGAGTTCTGGTTCAGAAGAAATTTGGACATATTTAGAGGAACCTTACACACTGAAGATATTTCCCTTGATAAACTTCCACTTGCCATGTTGAAACAGCCTGAATATTGTCAGAAGCTACAGTTCCTGCATATCCTCATTAAAGACAAATTTTCTATGCTGCTATCAGAGTTCTTCAGAGTGGTCCCTACTAATAGAGAGTTCTATTATTGTGCTCCAAACTGGGAAAGAGAACGACAGGTTAGCTTTCAGCTAATTTTTGTTAATGTTGCAATAATTATTCATTTGTAACTGTTATTATTATTTCAGAGTGATGTTGGAGGGGACAATGATTTGCAGAGGCAAGTAGATGTAGATGAAGCTGATGCATCCTTTGATTTGGATTTCAGAGCAGACTCATCCAAAGTGCAAGGTTTGATTATTTTCTTATTCATACAACATTAAGGATAATATGTAATTATTTGTACATTAATTTTGTGAACCATTATTACTAGAACAGATACTATTATAATTGATGTCATTTACGCAGCTACACCACTTGGCAGTCAAAGCTGGGAACATGGCAGTGCAGTGACCTTAGATACAAGAACGTCAGATAGCGTGAGTGATCTACCAGATGAGGAAATGAACCAGGAGTTGTGTCCTCTTTTTCTACATCTCATTTGCTCAATGCAATGGAAAGATCATTTGGTGCGGCAGCCAGTTTCAGTTCTGCCAACTTGTCTGGGTATGTATACAATGGATAATATGGAGTCGTTTCCTAAATAAGAGAAGTTCATTTTAATTATTATTATTTTTAATTTCTGAAATTATGATTTTAAATGTAGTACATAGTGTACGTTGACACACAATTTATTTAGATGTATAATATTACAGCGGAACTAGAATCTTTACTTGATGAATGTGGAGCCGAAGTTGATGTTGCCTCAATGCGTGTGTTCCTTGATGTACAATGCCTTACTCTTCCTGCATCTCAAATAAAAATTCTTGAGAAAACTTCAGGGCCTTCAATGCAGCTGCAAACCTCATTCAGTAGTAGTGAGAGCTCCTTTGACATTGAGTAAGTAAATTTGAAACATGGAATAAAACAAAACAAAAGATACTAGATAGATGTTTTCTTAATGATAATGAAACTGCTAACTTGTTTTATTTCAGACTAAAACCAGAAGACATTGTGGCCAAGCTGTCTCATTTACCCGAGCATCAGTTAAAAGCAATGACTAATACTATAAATGAGGTTTGATACTTATTTCTTAACCAAGCACAATGTATAATATTAAACTGCAAATATGTAAATAGTTTTACAGTTTAAGTTCTAGGATTAATGGTATAAATTAATGAGACGAATCCAATGTAATGTAAAATTATAAAGTGCTATGATACTGTAATCTACCTATGTCTAAAGAAATATATAGCCTAAATTATGCAACATAATATGTTTAAAAAAAAACCTAATAGAAATGACAATAAACTAATTGGTCTCAAAATAATTGGTCTAGTTTAGTATATTATATAGAGAACCTTTGCATTTATTGTCTATGAATTTTATAACATATTATATGTCTATATTATACCTATTATAATGTTATGTGTAGCTATTATGTTTTAATCTATGTATTCATTTGAAATGCAAAAGTTACGTTACTATAAATGATTGTCAGGTGCAATGGCTACTTCAGGATGAAATGTCTGCATTCCTACTGGATGTCTGGCCTCTAACTGAAGCAACACTTCATATGGTAGCTCAGCATGTTCAAAGATCCCCAGGCCGACCTAGCTGCCTAACTGAGAAAGTCCCCTTGCATTTCGTTCATGATTCAGAAAATACTCTTGACAAATTTCTGCAGGTATTTAATATTAACATCATATTTTATCATATATGTTCTGCCTAATCTTACTGCCAAAGCATTTTATTTATATATATATATATTATATATATATATATATATATATATATATATATACATATACATATACATATATATATATATATATATATATATATATATATATATATATATATATATATATATATATATATATATATATATATATATATATATATATATATATATTAAATTTATCTGCACTCACTTTTCGTAAATAGTAATATCTATAAATTATGCATTGAAGTTGATGATATTTTCACCCCTGTATAGATGTTCTCCAAGCTCACAGTTGATGGTTACTACTTGCGTCAAGAAGGCAAATATTATTATCTTGTTCAAGATAAAAATCAGGCTTTGCAGAAGAAACATGAAGGAACATCTTTACCAATGAAGTCAATTGCCACGCCAAGCTCATTGGCTGAGGACAGCTCAGAATTGTGGAATTTGTGTTTGCCATTGGACCCAAACAAACCTTTCTCTAATCTATATAGTAAGACTGATTGTGAGATTCTATAATGTGTCTCCTTCATTTGTTTTGAAGGTTAAACTAAATTCAAATGAACTTACAGGTGATTCTGAGTTACAAGCCTTATATATGATGGACAGCACTCCCACAGATGAGCCTCTTGTGCGTCCCTGTACTGACCCCAAAATACACTCTCCCATGCTGGACGAGGAAGTAAGGAGAGAAAGAAAAATCAGTGCAGACAATGGTAAATTTAATTATTTTAACATTATTTTACATATCAACTCTGTAATACTCAAGATTTATTGTGTATTTTTTTTATTTCGCAGATGTTCGCAAAGAAAGCCGTAATTTGACTTTAGAACCCTGGTGTGATACAGGAAGCTCATCTGCACCTACTCCAAGTCTTGAACCAGACCGAGAATCAGAGCTCATGTAAGCTGTTTCTGTTGAAATGAAAAAATAAATAATAATTACAATTTTAAATTTTCTTTAGTGTTGCTACTGGTGGAGATGAAGGAGTAACAATTGGGCCTGAGTTTATGGGAGACTTATGGGACTTAAAAGCACGCCTGCCGAAACAAGGAAATTCATCAAGCAAGGCATCTGGTAAAGAAAACTTGCGTGCTAGACATAATTCAGGAGCTCCCTCTACCCCAGGACTTAACAGTGAAGTCTCAAGTATTATTGAGAGTGGTCAGGGCACTGAGGATGGTAAGCATTGTTAAAATATTGTTGTTCTTTTAATAATAATAATAACTAACGGCTTTTATTGGACGAAATCAGGCAACCTCTCAATTTAACCCAACTGTTTAACAGTATAGTTGTTACACATTGTTTGTTTCTTTTAGGTTATGAGGGAGACTCAAGTGATGAAAATTCTTGTGAGGAAACAACTGGGGATTGGTTACTTGAGCATGATTCTAAGAGGAGCTCCATGCCTGACTTTTGGCTAATCATGGAAGTTAATAGTGATTGTGTCAGTACTTACTTCCATTGCAGGTACTTTTCAAATTTTAATTACAGTACCATTTTATAATGTGCAAATCACCTAAATCAAAGTTTTAAATTAGAAAGTTCAATGTCAACAGGTTAACAGGACAAGTCGCTCAGCAAGTAACACTGCATAAAGATACAAGATATGCAATTGTAGGTAACATATTGAATATCTGCAAGCTTGTGAATCAGATGGCTCTGCTGCAAAGTCTGCATGATACACGCATGTGTGATGAGTTGTTGGAACCAGAACCCTCACATGACCCATGGAAAATTTCAGATAAATCTAAGAACATAGGTATGAATGTTTATTATGTACTTGAGCAATATGAATAATGCACACTAACTTAAAATCAATATTATACTTCCACAGGTAACACAGATGCAGATGGTTTGAATGTAAGCAATGAAGAGATTATTCTCTTTGCTCCAGGTTCTCTGGCATGCAATGTAGTTTGGGAAACTCAGTTTGTTTTACATCCAAGACTAAAAACAGGACCTGCAAAAAGAGGAATACAAGCTCTAAAATCAGTTCTCACACGATTTTCTGTCACAAACAGGAAAAATATGTTTGTGTATCAAGATAATTCAGGCAATGTGTTTTATTTAAGGTTGGTTGTCAAAATGAAGGTATCATTGAGCTAAATGTTAATACAATACACTGTTATAGATTGCAAGAATCCAGCCCTGCTTCCTCCACCAGCAAATTGACACCACCTAATATGCAAGGCAGATCCACTGATGGTGAAGCCACACCTCCAGGCACAAGTGTGTCTCGTAGTCCGTCAATTAGCTCTCTGATGGCAAGAAAGACACCAGTTGATGATAACCAACTCTTTAAAGTGAGTTCTTTTTACTATTGAAATACACATTGCTTATTTTGAATACTTATTAAACTATATTTAATAGCAGAAGTAATGTTAGTATTATCATTATTATTAGCAAGAACCACGTCCACGTGTACGATCATTTGGAGAGAAAGATGCAACAGCAGAAAACTCACCCAATCCTCGTGCTGAAGATTCAGTTGTATTGAAAGTTCACGGCATTTCAGAAGCAGGCAAGATAACACCTTTGATTATCATGTATTTTTATTAAATTGCATTTGTTAAATTATTATGATTGTTATTATAATTTTTGTACAGGGCCAGAAATTAAGGAGGAATTGGTTCAAGTATTGCACAATCGGCTAGCAGATGCAGTACTTGAGCTGTTGTGCATTATGTTGTCTCGTAATCCAATGTGTAAATTGACACCAGATGATGTACACTTCATTCAAAAACCTAATGAATGCGCAGATTCATTCTTAGAGGTAAATATTACTATATTATATATGAAATAAATCAAGGAAAGTAAACTATCACTGTTGGATATGATAAAATTAAAAGCAAATGGTAGAGGAAATCAGCAAGGGCCTTACTAAAGTGAAGAGATATCGTATAGTTTGGGGAAAATCTTGCTGGCACAAAACAGAGATAATAAACACTACAAACTACCATTTTGTTCATGGAGTATTGTGCCAAAAGCTACTAAAATGTTAATTATTTCTGTGCTTGCAAGATATTCTAACCATTATCATCTTTGTCTTGTTTCCATAATTATTATTTATGATGAATATAATTCATGAACAATTTTCATAAATTCATAACATCATATATTATATCAACTGCAATGCTTGTTTCCTCTTCTTCTTTCTTTTCTTTTCTTTTTCTTTTTCTTTTTCTTTTTTTTTTTTTCTTTTTTTTTTTTTTTATATATGTATGTAACGCCTATGTAATGAATGGTATGTTTCAGTTCTGCATTCAGCCTCATGCCTTGTCTAACTTGCAAGCAATGATTTACTACTTGCGACAAAATTTACTGCAGTTTCTGCACACACCGAAATATACAGACAACAGATCAGAGAACCATTTCCAGGTTTGTGTTCAAAATTGGACTGTTGTTATAGGCCTATTATTTTTAATCAATTTTTTAAATTAGATTGAGCTGAAAGCTATATTTTGCTTTTAAGCTTTTAAGCTTTTTTTTTTTTTTTTTTTCTTTTTTTTTTTTTTTTTTTCTTTTTTTTTTTTTTTTTTCTTTTTTTAGATTATGCATACATTATAACATATTCTCTCTATTTCTGTCTCAAGGACTATTCCAAGCCAAGCTCTTCTAAAGAAAAGGTGCCTGAGGATGATATATATTTGTACAACCAAAGCACAACATATGGCAGCAGAGGCATGGCTTGCATTGCAATGGCTGTGCTGGACTCCAAGGGAAGTCTGATTAAAAATGATGGTTATACAAAGCCTAACACGCAGTTTGACATCGAAATGTTTGCTTCTGCTGATTTTACAGTTTTGACAGAAACAAAATCTGTAAATACAAATGAAATCTACCCTGGTAAGTGTAATACACTGAATTTTGTTGATCGTGATACATTGAAAACATGTAATATAGAACTTTGTTGTTTTGTTTCCTTCCAGCTGCTAGAGTAGAGTTTCGTATTTGGAAACAAGGGAAAGTGAATATGGATCTACTTGGGAAAAAGTTGCAGTCAGCCATACAGCATGCAGCTTGGGATTTGTTGATGGAGTTCTCTCTACTTACAGTTCCTCTAGCAGTTGAATCAAGTAGTGGTAAGTTGATGTATAGTATAAAGTATAATACATTCTCATTTTATGCTATATATATATGATATCATATGCTATATGTGCCTGCAGAATCACAACTGATAGAAGATCCTGAACCTACTGTGTCTCCTGATAAGGAAACTTCATCTCCCGTAAGTTAAAGACATTTTTATTATAATCATATTGTATTACATAATTTAGAAATTAGCATCAATGCTCAACCGTAAAGCATACTTATGTTAGGCATTTTTTTTTTCTTACTTTAATATCATAATATTTTATTAATATTTCCAAAGATGATCTTACCCAGTGGAATCCCTGTTTTTGCAAAGACAAGAGAAACCTCCACTGTATGTGCACCTCAGAGCATTGACAAGTTTGAGGCTGGAGAGGATGGCCAGCTACATGAAGTATTGGACCACATCATGTACAACTGGTTACAATTTGCCTTTGATATTTCTGTGCCAGCTGTCAAGAAACATTCTGTTGTCTTCAAAACTAGGTACATATACTAAGGGATGAAGGTTGCAATATCCTTGCAGCAGTACAGTACAATGAATTTATAAAATCTTGTAATTTAAAATTACTAAAAAAAAAGAAAGAAAAAAAAAAAAAAAAAGGTGGGGGTAACATTACTTAAAAAAAGTTTTAGATCTATATATCAGTAGTTCATCGTGAATGTTGTTGTTATTAAATATTGTTGAATAGAAATCATTGCAGGATTTTTATTGATTCTCTTGTTACTCTCCTTTGTGCAGACAATCACTTGCTGTTTCTCTGAAAGAACTACAGAGGATTGTGAGCACCAATGCATCAGATACAGCAGTTGCAGTGTTCAAGGCCATTCCTCAAGATAATGAAGAAGTGTTTGTTCCTCTGCAGTCAGTGCCAAACTTCTGTGGTGAAAATAGATGGGATGATGCGGACTCTGCTACTAGCTGCCTTCTCATTGGCCGCAATCTTCAACAATGGAAATCTTGCGTGGTAGAAGATCAGCCCTTGGATCCAGATGTATTGTATCCTAAAGGTATAGTTAAATTATTTAATAGAAAATCACAAAGATAGATGTGAAAAATTGGGGAATGGGAGATTGCAATTGCCCATGTGCCAAGTTTTCCAATCTCACGATGAGCTGTTACTAAGAGCGACATCTTGCATGTGAGAGAGAAAGTATTCTATAAGTGGGTTAATTTACATTGTATTAGATTATGCTAAATATTATGTAAAATCAATTATTGTCACTGTCTAAATTTTGTGAAATGTCCAGTAAGGTCCTTAGCTGTCATCAATATCAGCATTTCAATGTAAAAGTGTACAATTTTGTTTAAAAAAAAAAATCTGAATCTTTTGCTATTTTACTTCATGATTTTAAAGCCATAGACCACATAAAACAACATGTGCTTTGTAATGAATAAACACAAAATGGGATCTTCAAAACTGATGACAATTTTTACCAGAATGTTAATGCAGCCCCACGAGAGAGCGTGAAAATACTGTAAAGTATGCAATTTGTGTGAAAATTCATGTTTATATATGACGTCAGAAACATGCAAAAATTAGTATGAAAATGTTGTGCAGGTTGCATAAATCGAATATTCTGACCATTGCTATGTACTGTTGGGTTTTGAGACAAACTAAATTTATTTATGTAAATCCCACTAAGTGTTTTGTGATATAAATGCTTATGTTTTTCTCTGGTCTATTCCTTTAATACTAAAATCCTTGATTACAGCTCAAAAAGTATTTCAAAAATTTCCACCTTTGGTAATAAGTATCACTGAACAAGGTAGTCCAACAACAGGCAAGATTAACTCCACTCCACTGCTACAATTTGTACCTCGGCAGCGTTTGATATTTGCCACATTATCTGATACTGCTGTAAGTGGCTCTTCTCTCAATATGTATATAGTTGTGGGTTATTTAATGATGTGTATATTTTTATCTTAGGTTGAGATATTCACATACAACTGGTCCAAAGATAGATGTGAAAATTTGCATAGACAAGTCAGCACTTTAGGCCATTGGTTGGTAGCAAGATCCAGTCTAATGGCAAGCATTGTCAGCCAAAAAATGGGCTTATTCAATAATCAACCTTACAATAGACAGCTCATTGAAACTAAAAAGGCTATGCCAGTAGATCAGGTAAAATGGCTTATTTTAGAACTATTGATTGTTGATTTTTCTTCTTCTGTTTTCTTTTGTTTGCATTTTATTTTTTAACACAAAGTCTATAGGCTATTATTTAAGTCAGCATTTCCTTCATAAGAAATTTAAAAGCATTTTAGTTTAGGTGAGGTTATCTTTTTTTTTTTTTTTTTTTTTTTTTTTTTAGTATATAGGCCTATATTTTTGTGTGATTACATGTGGGTCTACATTTATTACATATTAATTAATAAATGAAATAAGTCACATTCATTATTATTATTATAGTTTTACTGTGGATTTTTTGGACAGCATTTTCATAAATTAATGTTGAATTATTATAGGGGCAACTAAGTGTGAAAGAAGTAGAGCAGCTAATTAAATCTCCTGCAATGGCCCACAAAGAGTTTGCAGTTCCAGCTAGAAGAACAAGTGCTTTACCAACAGCATATGTGCAGGATGTCTTCCGAGATAGAAAACCAAATAAGCCCATGAATCGCACAGGTTCTGAAAATGAGTGCAGCAATGCACAACAGCTACTAGAACTTTGCAGTGGAGATAAAAGAGGTTGGTTTTCTCATTATACATGGCTGTAATAATAATTACGCATTTATTTTCTTGACTGGTATTTTGTGATTCGTTTTGCAGAGAGCCAAAAGAAACTGTATCAGTTGTGGCAAAATCGAGTAGTAACACCCAACATACCAGTTGCTGAGGAAGTTTTGCAATTGCTGAAGCAACACTCAAGAATCATTCACTTCTGTATGACTCCACTGCTCTTCCTTCCAAGGTACTTGCTTTTCATTTATTTGTGTATAACTAGGTTAACAAATCTTGCAAGTACAGAAATAAACACTATATTGCCTTTGTTGGTCCTTGCATGATGCCTCTCATGGTGAAGTCCGTAGCTAGGTGATGGCTTAGGTTACTTAAATATTTGCATTTTTTTTTTAAGATGTTTCAAGGGCAACGGCCCTCTTCTTCAGTTGCTAAGAGTTTAATGCCCAAATAGCAACTGAAGAAGAGGGCTGTTATCCTCGAAACATCTTAATAGATATGTAAATAAATATTTGTGCTAACTATGCCATCAAGATCTTCACCTCGCTGTAGACTTCTTCATGGTAATGCGCTTGTTGGTTTCCTTATCTTTTTTCCTTTGATAACATATTCAAACCAAAATGGATTGAAAGAGAAGCTACAGTAAAGGAAAAAAACGCCATAATATGATTTTTGTTTCAGTTGGAGATTACAGGCTGCTGCCACTAGAGATCATACTCTTGCTCCATCTGCACCTCAAAATGTCACTGATCACTTGGATCTGAAAACTCTATTGACAACAGTAAGCAGTTTTCCTCTCCTTGATTATAGGCTTTCCACAGTTACAAACTTGATTAATGAAGTCTTATTGAAGACTCAGAGGATCTAAAATAAACTGTGACTTTTAGAAAATAAATTTTTATTACAGTACAGTATATAAGTTCATTTTATTTGCTGTAAATTTTGTTTCACAATATTTGTTAATTTGGGCTTAAATTTTGGGCTATTTTGTAGTCTCAAGTTGTGGTTGTATTCAATATAAAATAAATCTGTGTTAAGTAGGATTATTTTAACTCAAAGTTTTGAGGGGCACTTAAGTTTTGAAACCATTCCTATTCTTCCTTTACTTTTTTTTTTTAAATAATTTTCATACACATTTTGAAGTATGCCTAAATTGAATTAATGGATCAACATATTGATCAGGAAAATTCCATTATGCGTTTTTTACAACATCAAATACTGAAAGTAAAAACACTTGTTGTTATTATGATGCAGTTATAAATATAATGTCATTTGTTAAAATTTAAGTTATTTAACCTGCTCATGATGGAGTTTTTTTTATTTTTTTTTATTTTTTTTTTTATTTTTTTTTTATTTATTTTTTTATTTTTTTTGCTTATCTCATAATGTTCAGCAATTCATATGATGTGTTTTCCATAGTGAAATATCTTTTGAAACTTTTTGGTTTATTTATTTATTTTTTATTATTATTATTATTATTATTTTTTAGCATTGCCAACTTTTTAAATTGTGAATGGAAGTATGAATATTGTCAAAGTTCATATGCATGTAATCTAATGAAATTTAATTTTGTAGCATTCCAGGCATGAGTCAGGCAATTCCATGAAGAGTGTAGACGGGAGTCGAAGTACAAAATCTGGCAACTCCCCTCAAACTTCACCCAAAACGAGGAAAAATTTGGAGGAAAAATGGCACCAGAAAATGTATACTAATTTTATTCAAGAATACAAGCAGTATTTACAAACCTTGGGATTTGTTGCTATACAAATGGAAGTTGCATCACCCAAGAAAGTGTAAGTTTTGCAAGCAATGCAATGGAACTGCAATAACATGGAATTTTGTTATAATTATAATTTAAATTTCAGATTGAATAAAAGCAGTGGTAGCACAGGAGGGAAAGAAGAGAGGCAGAGGAAATTAAGTGGTCCAGCAGCTCTGTCTAGTTCTCCACAACCAAGAAGAATCAAAGAAGAACACAGTCACTTTCTACATAAATCACTACTAGGAGGTATTCTTATATTTGAATTGATGCTTATTGAACCTTTTTTCCAAGCAAAACTTCATGCTCTGGAGTGCTCAAGGTTACAGACCAAAGCTACAAGTGGTCTCATCTCACAGGTACATTGACACTTTCAATAATTCTGTTATTGAACTGTTTTTTTCTCCTATGTTATAATTTTTTCTCGCCTTTTTTCAGTTTACCTTCAGTTTTTTGGACGAAAGTGACAAGATCAAAATCCTCATGCATCTCCACTCATTCACCTATGATTATCATCTTCGTAGTATTCATCATTACATATCTAACCAGACCAGTGCTCTCAAAAATAATTTTCATCTTAGAAACTTTCTAGATGATTTCATTAAATATTATTCTAAAGGACCAAACTTTGCAAGAAATCTCGTATATGCAGGTACAATAATTACTTTGTTTCGTATATATTTTGTATTTTATTTATTATTGAATTAATGCCGTGATGTAATTTTTTTGTTTATAGATGTATTAAATGATATAGATGTTTTAATTATTAATAAATATAAAATTTCAGACAGCGTCAGTGTTGCGGAAACCACAACTCCAGCTCTGCAACTCTACAACTTCTTGTGGACACATGAAGATCTTTACAAGATGGAAGTATTCTGCATGAGTCCTGAAATAGAAAATGCTTTGGTTAGCTTATTACATTAAGTGTGAAGTATTCTTAATTTGATGTATAAAGTAATAATTTATTATTTTTATGATAGGATAATGAATATGTGCTGGTACAATTGAAGAAGACACATCACGTGACTTACAAAGATAGTCATGATGTCAAACAAACGGATGATTTTGATGTTACCCTGATTGTGGCCCATGAACAACTTGATGAGGAGACTAATAACAGTCATACCCTAAATCTTAAGTACTACATCATCCTTACCAGTCGAAGGCAAGACCATTATTTAATCATTTAAGCAAGAGACTACAGTTATTATTATTATTTTAATAATAATTTCTACACACTCACACACAATTAGGGGAAAAAATTGTGTTTGATATATAATATGTACAAAAAATAATAATAGATAATACTAGATAGATACATAGATAGATAAAAACACCATCGGACATGCTCATGGCCTTAGATTGGTTAGACGGCGTTAAACATATCTAACTGTAAGACCATAAGTAAGTCTGATGCTGTTTTATAATATTGTGCCTTTGATGGTGTGTGAGCATGTGAGATGGCATCTTATTGACACAGTATCCCCATCCTTTAATATCTGTTTCAGCTAGCACTCGTCTATTCTAGAACATTTCGTCCCAAGTCCAAATTTACTATATAAATTAGAGAATCTTCCAATTTTGTTAATTTTCAATTAAATAGTTGTAATTTATATATACTATTTTCTAATACAGTTATACCTGTATATATTTTTTAAACATAGTAAATACAATCATATAGTTAATTCTTAATATTCCTGTTCTCAATTTTTGTATGGTTACAGAGAGCACTTCCCCAAGCATATTATTGAGAGGAAGCTAGGCAAATTTTGCACAGTACCTCTTGCCACTCCACAACTGTGTTCTGCTGCCCCTGCTTCTGGCACAACAACAGTTACCGAGGTTGAAACAGAAGAGGAAGAGAACTCAGACCAACAACCTCAGCAGCAAAAGCAACATCAAGAGGTTCATGTTTCAGTCCCACATGTGGAAATAAGGTATTTTACTATTTTACATATACACAACTGCGTAGTATTTTGTTGTTGTTGTTGTTGCATGCACAATCACTCACACACAAAGCTGCAATATTTTGGAAATCAAAATTTAAATATAGCATGCCAAAACTTGCTGTTTAAAAATGTATTTTAGTACTATTAGTGCTGCATGGATGTAAATTTAAATATTGTGGATATCAGGCAAAACAAAATAGCAATGTGAGTGCTGTGGGAATGAGTCAGTTAAGGAATGTGTGGATGAGTGATTGAGGTGTGAAAGAAATGCTGACTAATAAAGATGCAGATAGGGGTCAAGAATTATACATTATAATTCAATATAATATGTTACAAGATATAAAATATAATTATATTGTCAGATATGCGACAATTAATCTGATTGCCTTTGAAAAATTATTACAGTATTAATAATACCAAGATATTAATGAAAATAAACCATCATGGTTAGGTATGATAAATTTGAAGAAAAGGATAGGAGATATCCAGCAAAGGCTTTACCATAGCAAAGAGAGTCCCATATTTTGGTGAAAATCTTGCTAGCACAGAATTATCAATAATTTGTTTTTGTTGTTGTACAGGCAAGAAGCAGTCAATTATATGGGTTACTACTCATCCCATGAGCAATTGATGCAACAACTGATTTTACAACAAGCAGCAGATGTGCAGAAGCAAGTTAATACCATGGTACAACAAGGCATGGTACACTGTCGTACACACGTGCTATGGGAGACTCTACTCTCATATTCACCCTCAGATGATAAGAACAAGCGCAGGGAGGTAAGTTAGATATAATTTTAATTTTTCTATGACCTTATTCAATTTGACTTTATATATTACATACAGTGGCGTGCGGTGCCTATTTTTAGAATTCAAATGATTATAGCGCCGAATTTTATCAATCGATTTTTTAGAAATTTTGGAATTTCGTAGTCAGAAAGTCAAAATTATGAAAACTACTTTTGAATTTTTTTTTATTTTGAAGTTAAAGGTCCCAAAGGGCCCCTTAAACAGAAAAATTGAGGCAATTTTTTACTCTTCTGATCACAAAGGACACTGAAAATTAAGAAATCGAATAAGAACTAAATTTCAGGATAAAAGAGTTTTGAATTCAGCCCAGAATTAAAAAAATTGGTCCAATTTTGTTATGTGGGTCTAATTAGGGACACTTCAAAGTCAAAACATTTTAAAAATGAAACAAAAATTAAAAATTCAGTTAGAAAAACGAAAACTTTAGATTTTGTATTTTTTGGAGTACCAATTTCAAAAATCACATTTTGGACTTCCCAAATTTCCTCAATAGGGCCCAAACGGGTCCCATTTTTTTTTTCAAAAAGCAATATATTGAAATTCTAATTACAGCAATCGATTTTTAATGGCCAAAAACATAGGAATCAATATATTACACACCGAAATCGGCAAATCTCTAGATTTTTTATTTTTTGGGCCCTCCTCAGGTCATGCAATGTTGCATGACCTGAGGAAGGTGACAGTGGCACCGCACGCCACTGATTACATAATATCAAAGTCATGTCTGTAATACCTATATGAAATTAAATATTACACCAATCACTACTGCCATCATAGTTTTAACATAACACTTAATTGTCATCATTTTCTTGTTACAGTTAACATATGAAGAATTTTTTGAACTACTCAAGTTAGCATCTGTTGAATCTTTAAGTCAACTGGACCATCGCTTAGGTCCACTGTTATGTCAGACACTGGCCTGGTACCAAGGACTTGAGAAAGTAATGGCAAGCAAATACGGTAGTGATGTAGTCCGGCGTTTTACTTCTCCTGACATGAGCATACAGCATACTGTAGTACTGGCCCCACATTACCTAGAGGCATTCATGATGCTTTCTATAGATGTCCATACCTCAAGAGGGGTAAGTAATCACTAACTTTGTCATGATTACTTTCCTGGTATTTTCATTTTACATGTTTCTATTTAATGTTTGTGTTTTCAGGATTTGTCAGTTGTATGCAAGAAGCCTCCTCAAACCAAAGAATCCAACTCTATTGTTGTCCAAAACTTTAAGAACTATTCTCCTGCTCTACAAACTTTAATAGAAGGTTTTGCCAATGCTTGCTGCTACCATCTTTGGGCTGGCTTGTTAGTGTAGGAATAACAATGAATATGTAAAGTTTTTGAATTTAATGGAAAATTAAAAACCATTTTGAATTGGATATATTATCCAAGGAAATGATAGGGAAACCAACACAATGAAGTCCGTAGCTAGGCGAAGATCTTAATGGCACACTCTACACTTGCTTATGCTTACACTCTAAGCAGAGAGTTATTGCCTTCAAAGCACCTTAATCAATGTAATTATTTGTGTTAAATAAGCCATCAAGATCTTCACGTTGGTACAGACTTCACCATGGTATTGCACTTTTGTTTGTTTCCCTATTCTTTCCTTTGATAATATTTACAATAACTTTAAGTGCCATTTTACTTTAAAAACATGTTGCCATATATTATGTTAAATAATTAAGTTACTAGCTAGGACTGCTAGGACTTCTCTTTTTTACTTATGTAATTTTATGATTCAAACCTTAATAATGTATTCAACTTAATTCAAAATCAATTAATCAAAAATCAAATAGTCCTAAAATTTATATTTTCCCATGCTGATGCAACTATAGTCACTGAGCTTTATAGGTAGTTCCCTTAATTTGTTAATTAATCTCTTATATAAACTGCAAAGTTATAATTTTTGTTTTCTGAATTTGTTTAATAATTTGTTTTAAATGTGTTCCTATTCCTATGTGATGTTAAAATGCTTATGTAAATTTGCATATTATAATTGCGGTCAGGGTTTTGTGTAATAGGGCTGTCAAGCCCTCACAGCAGTCAAGTTATTATCAATCTATCTCTTAAAAAAAAGTAAAAAATTGAAAATATTATTATATACACATAAAATTGTAGGTATATTTTATACTATTGACCTGTTAACTTTATCAAAAGAACTTTTTTCTTCCAATTTACAATTTTTATGAAAACCGTATCCAAACATGTCTGTGTGTTTTGGCTCTATTGGTCTCAAGATTGGATTTTGAAATTTCCTTTTGCATAACAATTAATTTTGCTGTAGAGTTGTGACCAAAAACCAAAGTAAAGTATCACTTCAAGCTTGGGTACCTTTAATTTGGATAAAACTAGCTTAATTAGTTAAAATTCTTGTGACTAAAGAAAAGAAAGGGGGGAAAAAAACGTAGCATTTATGAATAAACTATTGATCAAAATCGTTTTACTTCGTGATAGGGTCAGTTTTTACTCATGGCCAAATTTGAACTAATTTGGGTGGTACACTCACCTACATAAGCAATAAGCTCAGTCCATACTATATAGCAATGTAGCGTAAACTATAAAGTTAAAAAAGAGAAGTTGAAAGAAGCATGTCCAGGATGATCAAAGAAAATAGTATAGATTCCATGTAAAAACCTGAATATATACTCGCATTAAGCTGTGCTATTTTGTTCTGGTGCTAAAATATAATCTTTATTCCAAGTTATTTTGTTTACACAAACTATATTTTTTAATTTTAAAATGCATTATGTTAATAAATTGCTGATAAGCTATACATATATACCTAAAATAAGCCTAGCTAACATAATTTATAAAATTAACTCATACCCTGATTCAGATATAGCCCATATAAAACGATGTGCACAAATAATATATCGTCTCTATCGCGTCAAACGTTTCAAGTGAAATTATCACGAGCTCGCCAAACGTTCCATCTACATATAGGGTTTACTGTGTCAGATGGAACGTTTGGCGCGCTCGTGATAATTTCACTTGAAACGATTTGCTGCGATAGTGACGATATATAATAATATATATTATAATATACAAATCAGTATATATTATTAAATATATAAAATATATAATGGAGATGATTAAGGTGCTTGTGATACACGTGTCGTGTATTGGAGGTTTGATGATGCGAGTGGATAGCTTTAACGGATTTTAAACTTCCTATATATACTTTATTATTATATAGCACTAAATAATTTATAAATTGATATATATATAATAATATATAATATGCTTCATAGGTTTTAGCGTTCCTTTGAAAAAACTTTATTATACTGTTTTCATACAAAATGCCAAAAATTTAAAAATTAGCAATGATAGATTGCACATATAGAAACTTTTTTTCCCCACATAGGAGCAGCCGATATATATAACTTTTCATGTTTCCATTAAAAATTTAATTCTTAATTCTTTTTAATTAAACTTAATTAAGTTTAATCAAAAGTGAACAAATTAAGGCAATAAAATACAAAAAATTACTCATAAATACTATCTGGTGTCTCATCTCTATAATAATAAATTTTCATAAATTTTATGTTTTGGCTTTTAGTAATTAGGAGTCCGCGCGGCTAGCAACAGCAAAAGCAGGCAATAAAGTCTTTATACTACTGGCGCCCGCTGGCGCCACTGGCGCTGCTTTGGCTGGCTTTGGCTGGCGCGACCTCTGACAACTGGCAACACTGTCAGAAAAACCAGCCAGCTGAGTTTGATTGCTGAGTTGTGTTTTTGCATGTTTATGTGAACCTGTTTTGCTTATTGGAAAGAATTAGAGGAGGAGGATTTTTCTCATGGAAAGTTACTTTTTACAGACTTGTCCATGAATTTGTGTTTGTTTTTAATTTTAATCCTTCACGTCCATTGCTCCTCAGAATAGGTAGATTAAAAATTCCAAATTTGATCCCAAAATTATCTTGACGTCATTATAGCTTCTCGTAAGAGTTGTAAATTCTACATGCAATTGCGTTGTTTAAAACACAGGTCGTGGAAAAACAAATGAAGATTATTTTACTATTCGCTAAACGTAAAAAGTAGCCGTCAACAATATATTTGAAATAGGCATGTAAATAAGTGGTATTAATGAATGGTGAAGGGGGGGACCTTATGGAAGTTATGACAATGGATTTATGGAGAGAACTTCCATTCAGTGATACCTCATCATTATCTAGTCTCCCTCCCTGGCCTGGGCCATCAGATCAGAAACAAGAAGAAGTGGAATCTTCTAAAATACCAGAACCAAAATCGTCATTGTCGTCTGTTCATTTAGATCATTTTACATACCCTGACTACCAGCTGCTACCTTGTGACTATGTAATCCGTCCAGCCGATATGCTGCTATGCAGTTCACTCGATTCTCATAGTGATTATCAAGGTTTTATGGTATGGATTTGTTATTTTTATTATTATTGCTTTGCAGATCATTGTTTATGATAAATTGATCATCCAGTATAGTAGTGCACAGACTATGTATATACGTAACGTACTACGTACAACCAGGAGTGTGTGCTACTATCATAATTCATTTAGATTTACAGCAACTTAAAAGATAAGAAATTATTAATGTAAAATTATAGTCTGCAGATATACAAATAATTCCCAATTTGATTGGTACATAGGGTATCACTTTTCTCCTAAAATTTTTTTAGAGAGAAAAAGATTTTTAAACAGTGACAGTTATACTGTTACAATGTTATTAAATTCTACTAAATAACCATTGAATTAAGAGTATACTCACTCTAAATTCAATGGTATAACTTAACGTTATTGTGATTGGGTAAGTTCTACTGCTTATATTTGGTTTTATGTTGGGATTGTAGGAAACAATGCCAATGAACTATCCAGCAGCAAACAACTCTCGGACAGTCCTGAGTGATGATACTGAAGAGGAGGAAGAACATTTAAGACTGGCCAAACGTGTGGGTCTAATTCAACATTTACCCACCGGAAGCTATGACGGCTGTCGTAAAAATAGAGAGTAAGAACTATGCTCAAAACTGTATTAAAATACTATACCATAAAAAATTGCACCCAACACATATAATGTGAACTGTGTTGTAAATATGACTCAAGTGTTCCCTCCCAAGGTAAAAACCACCTTTCCACTCTCCTAAACTACAATGATTTCCATTACATATTATACTGTACTACATTTCCTTTTTTTTTTTTTTTTTTTTTTTTTTTTTCCCATTTCCATATATTGTTGCTGTGGCAGCTAAAGTGCCGATCTGCAAAATCAACAAGGCTCATTATCAATACAAAAACATAGAAAAATGACCTTTGTTGATTTTGCAGATCAGCACTTTAGCCGCCACAGCGACGATATATTACATATTACATTGGAATTGAATAATAAAGGAACAACTATGCTAACTATATTAAGTCTTTAAGAAGCAAAATAAAGGAACAACTGTTTTGAGGCCGACTTTAAGCGATTTGGGTCACAATCGCTTCCATTTCTATGTACTACGCATGCGCAGTACGTCGAAACAGAGGCAGATCTGACCAAAATCCCTTACATTCGGCCTCAAAACAGTTGTTCCTTTATTTTGCTTTTAAAGACTTAATATTTCTTTTTAACATTATCTTTCTTGCATTTCTGTTCCATGCTCTTGGCTTAAATATTCCAAATTTTCAAACATTTGCCAACCATTCTAGACTAACTTGTAAGTTGCTTGAGGAGGTCTGTCACTCCATCAATCATTATTCTTGTATCATAATTTCTCTTAGCTTGCCTAAACCAATAGAGCAGGTTTCTTTTTTTTTTTTTTTTTGTACATTAATAATAGTGTAATGATAATACAGTTACTATAATTTATTTGACAACAAGTAATTAATTCAACAGTTTTATTTTTATATATTAATAATAACTTTGGCTTTTTTATTGTAATAAAAGAATCCCCAAATCATTGTAAGATATTTTAGATAATGTGCGATGTCCATTTGACCTGAAATTAAAAAATACAAATTTGGGGTCCATCTAACAAAAATGTTATTGTAAGATCAAGTGAACATCAGACATTATAGCCGCAGCACTACAATACTTTTGCTTTTGGAAAAAAGGGATTTTGCAAAATATGGGGAATGGGGAACAAAACTCTTGCAAGTCTTGTATTGATAATAGTTAAGAGCACAAGTTTGACACATTGCAAGGGTCAGTTTGTTGGCTTCAGCTATATAGTCATAAATTCATATTCTGTTACCACTTTTGTTATTATTTCTGTATGGTGCAGAATCTATGTCGTACAACATTTTATTCTTTGCCTTAAAGGCATAAAACACCTTGAACAAAAAAAAAAAATAATAAATAAATAAATAAATAAAAGTCTAGTATCCTAACATACCTAAATATCAACGTTGATTTAGCCGGAGTCATTGATTTCTAATATATTTTACATTTTCAAAATGTCAGCTGCAGATTTATGACGTCACAACTTGCCTGTTACCGCGCGCGTGGACTAGTAAGCTGTGATGTCATAAATCTGCATCTGGCATTTTGTAAATGGAAACTAAATTAGAAATCAATGACCGGTCTAATTAAAGGAATAGACCGGAGAAAAACATAAGCATTTATATCACAAAACACTTGATGGGATTTACATAAATAACATTAGTTTGTCTCAAAAGTCAACAGTAGCCCCGTAGCAGTGATCAGAAAATGCGATTTATGCAACCCGCACAACATTTTCATACTAATTTTTGCATGTTTCTGACGTCATAAACATGAATTTTCACGCAAATTGCATACTTTACAGTATTTTTACGCTCTCTCGTGGGGCTATATTAACATTCTGGTAAAAATTGTCAACAGTTTTGAAGATCCCATTTCGTGTTTATTCATTAAAAAGCACGTGTTGTTTTATGTGGTCTATGGCTTTAACGTTGATATTTAGGTATGTTAGGATACTAGACATGTTTTTTGTTCGGTGTGTTCTATTCCTTGAATTCTAAAGGCAAAGAGTAAAGTTTTACATGACGGAGTCTGTACATATCCCCCCCCCCCCCCCCTATGAATTACCTTGCTATTCTTTCTACTTTGACTTACTGCTATAAATTTTTAATTTTAAGTTGTAATAGCAACTATAATGTATTGCAAATAAATTTTAAAAAAAGGTTTTGAAAATTTACAGAAAGTTTGCTTCTGTTAGAAATTTATTGCTAACATTATTTACATTTTTTGTTTATTAATATTTTTGAAACTGTTGCAGATGTGTTATCTGCATGATTGAGTTCAACTTGGGAGATGGTGTACGCTACTTGCCGTGTATGCATACATACCACATTGAATGCATCAACAACTGGCTAATGCGCTCCTTTACGTGTCCTTCGTGTATGGAACCTGTGGACTCAGCTCTACTTACAAGCTATGAGACTAATTGAACAATAAAAAAACCATTCAAACTGAATTCACAAATTGCCTCGCTTGGCTCTGCAAATAAAGTAAATGCATTGCTAGCCAATCTCTTTATTTCCTAATTTTTCAAATGTAGTAAAAAATAAAAAATTGATAGAATTGGTTTAAAAGTTCATTTAGTTTATTATACCTATATTTATATATATATATATATATATATATATATATATATATATATATATATATATATATATATATTCTGTTTAATGATAGTTTTTAATTGTTTTGTTTGTGGTAATTGTTTTTGTGATAATTATGTATTAGTTGCAGGACCAAAAGTCATTTCCCATATTGTTTTTTACCCCATAGGTGTCAAGAAATTGTTATTCTATCCAATAGAGTTTTTGATCACCTTTTTGCGAATAATTATTTTCATAGTATTTTTATTTATGTTTTTAATTGCACATTAATGCATATTAACATTAAATTGATTAAAAATATGAATTACTCATAATGTAGGCTTTAACATACATACTAATTAATAAGTAGTTTTTAATGTTTTATTTATTATTTATATGCGAAGTGTATTCTTTTATATATTTTTTTCTTTAAGTGTGGCTTGTATAAGCATAAATTCAAAATGTTTGTTATTAGTGGAATGAAAATACCGGTGACATAAAAAGTTAATATTGTGGCTTCTTAGCCAATTATTGTGATGAAACCATATATTTAGTATTTAACCTTGGGTATCTGATTGTGTTCCCTATACTTTCTGCTTTATTTTGTAGCTTCACAATAAAGCTTTGCTTACTTATTTTGTACTTCATAGTTAGTCCTATAGTGTTAAGAGTATAAACTCCGATAAAAATATCCTTGCATATATTTTCAAATAGTACTTGCATATTTTTTTCCCCATATATCATTGCTTAATGCTTTTTATGTACCATTGCGGACTGAAATATAAGTTTTGATAATTTACATTCAATTTAAAATCTGTAAATCAGTATTGTTTTACTTTTTAATTAAAAATTATTTGGCAAAATACTGCAAGTTAATACTGCAATTAGTTCCTAAGATAATTTGTTATATATTCTTCAGATTTTTAAAACCCATTTTTACTATTTTTAATGTAATTTTGAATTCATTTTGCACATCCTTTTGCCTTTATGATAAAACTTCAATGTTATAAGTATTGGCAGGCAATTTTTTTGAAGAAACTTTAAAAAATGTATGATAATAAAAAGATTTGATAGCAAAACACATAGATAGATTAGGAAATATTGTGGAATGGGAGATAGTATGTACGTAAACTCCTCCTGAATAAATCTGACCGGTTGCGTTTAAGTTACCCCATATTTATTGATTTATTTTTCAACTTGAAACAAAATCATTAAAAATACTTTGTGCTTCCAAAAAAAAAAAAAAAAAAAAAAAAAAAAGGAAAAAATCGACTAAATGAAAGAAAAATTTAGTTTTTACAGAAGATATTATCTTGGGACCTAGTTACCTGGATCATATGTTGTTGTTGTTGTTTTTTTTTTTTTTTTTCTTACTATCAATATTTACACATTTTTATTGTTTTTATATTTACTTTGTTTATGCAATGCTATGTAGGTAAATGTTTTATTTTGCCAATTATGCTAATGAGGAAAGGTGATAATTACTTTTAAATACCATTGTCTTGTAAAAAAAAAAAAAAAAAGGTAATAAGTTTTAAAATTTTAAAAATATTTATGGAAATAAAAGTAAAGCAATACTCTTAAATGTGTGAGTTGTATGTATGCACATCGCACGCGTAGAATGAAAAGCTCGTATTAGAAATTCCCGTGTTTTCGAAGTTTGAATCGTTATATTACAAAAATAAAAAGTCACAAAAAATTGAAATTACTTTTGTCGTGCGGCTTATAAATCTGACAATATATTTTATAAATTTCATATTTTTATCACAAACAGTTCACAATTCATCAATTAGTAAACTAAAACACCCTGTTTTGAACTTTGTTCAAAAAAGTGAAATTAAAATTATTTTTCCCATGCAACAACAAGCAATAAAAATTTCAAATTGATATCATAGATTCAAGAAATGTTACTTATTCTTAATGTACAGTTGAAAATTTTTTGCAAGCAACCCCCTTTGTCAAAATTTGCAAAAAAACGATCTCGCATTGTATTAATTCTTTGAAGCTGAAAATTATTTTAGGGGTGCAATTTCATATTCTTAAAAGATTTCTTTGCAGTATACAAAATTATTTTAAAATTAACTGAACTTATTAATTAATTTATAACCCCTGTATTTACGCAAATAGCAGTACATAAAATGCCTGATTACCGCAACCAGCAGTACATCAAAATTTTAAAAATGCATTTAATATTATGGAAATAAGATATTTACATTATTAGCAAAAGAACATTTAAGGGATTCAAAATTGCACCCCTAAAATAATTTTCAGCTTCAAAGCATTAATATAACGCGAGATCCGTTTTTTGCAAATTTTTGCAAAAAAATTTCAACTGTACATTATGAATAAGCAACATTTCTTGACTCTATGATATTAATTTGAAATTTTTATTGCTTGTTGTTTCATGGGAAAAATAATTTTAATAACACATTTTTCGACAACGTTCGAAAACAGGGTGTTTTAGTTTACTAATTGATGAATTGTGAATGAACTGTTTGTGATAAAAATATGAAATTTATAAAATATATTGTCAGATTTATAAGCCGCACGACAAAAGTAATTTCAATTTTTGTGACTTTTTATTTTTGTATTATAACGATTCAAACTTCGAAAACACGGGATTTCTAATACGAGCTTTTCATTCTACGCGTGCGACATGTAAGGATTTTTTTATTGAGGTTAAACTTGATATTTGTGAAGTAATATGGTGTTGGTTCACTTTTTAATTATGTATTTGTCCCTAATTTAATTTTCTCGTGTCCCCAAAGTTCCTTGTATGCCCTCCAAACATATTTTTAATTTTTATATTATGCTTTAAACATATTTATATTTAGAACATAGATTATATCTTCTTTTTTTTTTATAATAATTGAAATAGAATGTTAATTTG
The DNA here is from genome assembly GCA_949318235.1 of Ecdyonurus torrentis. NCBI lineage: Eukaryota > Metazoa > Arthropoda > Insecta > Ephemeroptera > Heptageniidae > Ecdyonurus > Ecdyonurus torrentis. The sequence goes on from OX439127.1 coordinate 38,068,998, forward strand.
AATAGAAGTTATTTTAGGCTATTAATTATTGTAATCTCAGCAAATTTAGTCAGTATATATACATATTTATAAGAATAGTAAATTATAATAATGGTTGCTATTCAAATTGCATTGTGCTCTTATTAATAAGCTGAATGATGAAAGTAATAAAAGAAGATAACGAAGAAGAGGGGGAGGGGGAAACATAGCAATAAATAATACAATTATTCACTTTTGCCTTCAAGAACTAATAATGTCATTAAATATTTATTTTGCATTCAATACATGCCTGTTAAACTCAAACAATATCATATATATATATATATGCAAATAAGTTCAGTTAAAGCGAAATAAAGTTCTATCAAAGAATTAGTGATGTAAAACAATGATGAAAAAAAAAAGGTGCAAGTTAATATAAAAATATTTAAGGTGATCTTGTCTGAAGTTTTCATGTACAGTATTGTAATGTCAGAGAGTACTTTTTGTTTTATGAAATGTACAAAATAGTCATACATATACGGCTCTGTTATCTGATAACATTTTAAATAACCACAACTTTTAGTCCAATCAAAATTTGTTATAGGCTACACTTTCATTTTTTTTTTTTTTTTTTTTTTAATCTGCAAGTATTATTTTACTGTATTAATATGTTGTCCAATGATGTTACAGCAGCCTGTTATAATGATTAGCTATGTTGCTGGAAATTTGGTTTAAATTGGTTGTGATTCATTTTTTACTTAAACCTTTTGTTAGAGAGAAAAGTCTCTTGATATATATTTTTAGCAATGAACATGAATTAAACTACATGAGCTAGTACCAAGACATTGGAGTTGGATATTGTTATTATTATTCCACATTTTTATCAATCGCATTTGCAATGTATTACTTGTAAAAAAAAAAAAAAAAAAAAAAAAAAAAGTGAGCACTTACAACCAAGCCCAAAGGGCGTACTTGCATTAGGCTATATGTACATGTTATGCATAATGCGCATGCGCCCACAGCATTGAATAAAGCTAAATGCAAGTATGCCCTTTGGACGCAACAAGGGTGATATATATAGCATACAATTGCTATTCATTGATACAAGTAAAAATGCCTTTAGTAAAATGACAGCCAGATAGAAAAATTTACCAAGATCCAAGATATTGATTATTTCATTCATAAAATGACTATCAAGGTGTATGTGTACCTAAAGGCATAATTTCAGCAAAACTCAATATTACTTATTTATTGTGATCTAAGCATTTGAAGGATGAGAGAGAGAGAGAGAGAGAGAGAGAGAGAGAGAGAGAGAGAGAGAGAGAGAGAGAGAGAGATTTAGCATAATGCTGACTTTTTTCACCTTTTTTTTTTTCTATAATATACGTTACTAAAAGTTCACTATAATTTCTGTTATCAATATATAGCATTGTATTGTTAAGTGCAGATGATGTATTTGGTTTAGTATTTATTTCAATTGTATTTAGTTCATGCTGCTCTCAATTATTTTGTGTGCTTTTGTGCTAAAGGTAAACTTTTTTTTCCTGTGAATTGCTCATGTAATCCAAAATCTTGATAGTGTATAATGTGACTTAAAGTTGTGGAAGGGTCTTTTTGTACTGTAATTTTAAAATAACTCTCGGACACCTTTTTTAAATGTACAAAACTTAATAATATATAGTTCGGTAGGAACTGAACATGGTTCATAATGAAGCCTTTGCTATTGCAAGAGTCATTTCTCTACATTTTTTACAATAAAAAAATATCTTAGTCTGCTTTAGCTTTGCAAACAATGCAAGGAATGTTGTGATACTTAAGCTATAGAACTTATACTGACTCACAATTTATGACGATAAAAATTATTGTTAGAGTATAGTTTTTATCGGAATATTTATGACAGCAAAAGTAAATATTAAATAAGTGACCCAAGAATGTTGATACTTTGTATATATAGCAAGAACTAATGTAAAAACTATATAATGATAATAAAATAATATGGTAAAAAATATATAGCTAAACAAGAAATGATTAAAGAAAAAACGCAAGCGACTTACTGTAGGTGCAAACACATGTACTTTGTTTTAATTATTGACGATTGAGGTGATATTTATTAATAAATTATTTTCAGATATTAGCAAAATGTTATGTATTTTATTATTTCTACACAAACACCCCAAACTCTTTCTTACAACATAGAATTAGATCTGTACTTGTATACCAGTCAAAATTCAATAATATGATTTTTCATAAGTGTTAAAAAGCCTGATGGTCTTCTGTCTTTGATCAATGTGTATAAAAATAATAAGATTACTATAATTATTGCATAACCAATCTTAATCTACATATCGCGTTTGCATGTAGAATCGAGTTTGATGTGTTCCATTCTTTTAAGTTAAAATATATAACAATATATATATATATATATATATATTATACGTGATCGCACAAAATTTTACACTTAATATAAAGCATTAATGCATGGAGACAGTAGACTTTCAGTTTAGTTAAGAATGGAAAATTGAAGCAGAGGTGTGTTCTTTGTGATTTAATTTCAATTTAAAAAATGTATTTTGATTTTGATCGATTTTTGCATTGTCAACGCATTCATGCAACAACATATTAACTCCAAAACTAAAAATTAACTGCATAGATGTTTATTATTATTTCATTTTTTGTTAACCGCCGGCCGCTGCATGGGCTTCCTTAATGATGTTGATGTAAACAATTTATTTTTATATTATATGACTACTTGATTACATTTTTTAGATCTAATTAATGTAATGAACGTATGATCTAACTGTACATAATATTGTTACAAATATATTTCAATGATTGGTCAAATTTTCATAGCGAGAAAACTCGTAAATAGTTCAGTGAAAATCTTGCTAGCATGCAAAAAAAAAAAAAAAAAAAAAATCTTACATATTGGATTGCTTTAAATTCAGCACAAAACTCCACTTTATATATATATATATATATATATATATATATATATATATATATATATATATATATATATATATATATATATATTTAATATATATATATTTATATATATATATATATATATATATATATATATATATATATATATAATAAAGATGAAAGACTATTAATCGCATTGATTTTCTTTCGCTCTGCACTGCTGTTGTCGATAATACAATCGATACATCACATCATTATAATGTTGTTTCAGTTTCCGTACCTGATGACACATACCGCGATGCATATATAGCAAGCGTGAATAATATCTATATCCTATTTCTATATAGCCCTCTAGTTGCGTGTCGCCTTTTTTTTTTTTTTTTTTTTATTATTATTATTATTTTTTTTTTGCTCTGGCAATAATGTACTATGAGTAATCATTTTATATTTTTGTTTTACATTGCGTATTTCCTTTGACATAATTATTTCTACACACACATTTTTTCCCCCCTCTACTTCAACTTTCGTCTCTTTTCCTAATGTCCACATGTAGATGATTTTCATAATTGCTATATAGCATCGTAGCTTATATGTCTCCATTTCGTTAATAAAATAGATTTTGAAATTGTTAAAGAACTGCAGTGAACAGGATAATTATATTACACTTGATTTATTTTTTGTTACATTTAGTGGCATAAAAGCAAGGTAAATTGCACGTCGTTATGCTAAAAAATAGTGAAAACATCAAGAAAAGCAAGTAAGGATGAGCCAAAACAAGCTTTTCTTTCTAGGAAACAATAAATAAAATAAATGCAATGAAAAAATGAAAACATATTTATTAATGTTTTGCATTACCATGCATGAATGAAAAAGTAGAATAATTACAAGGTTGCGAGGTTATTATAATTTTTATAGTAATTAATTTATATTGCAGTGTGCTTTTATAGATTCAATTACATTCAGTGAAAAGATGTTCCATTATCGTCCAGTACTGCAGGCTTTCAAAACTTTGAAGATCGAAACGTTACTATTAGTTCAAATTTTGTTATTGTGATCTTCATGATATCATGAAATTTTGAAATGAGTACCGAAAGAAGAGATTCAGCAAAGGGTGTTCAACAAAAAGTTTTTTTTTATGTATATTTATTTTATTATTATTATTATTATCTTTTGTGTTCATAGTCACCCGGGTTGACTATCAAAAAAAAATATAAATTTTATATTTTAATTGCAAGTGTTGATTTTGATAGTTATTTATTATAATTGCGCTTAGCTAAGTGCTCCCAGGTCGCTGGGAGACAGACCCATAGTATCGCTCTTGTCTTTTCAGATATCTTATATTCCTCCCAATTCTCCACCGACTTTCTTCATTGCGGTCACGTGAAAGACACGGTCTTCAAGACTCCAGCGCGAGACGTCATAAATACCTCGAAAAAATGCATCACAACATGCCATATTGACAAGTCTGTCACACGTACTGGATTAGATGCTGCATAGTGTGCGAATATCGAGCTGATCCTAGGTTTATCAAGACATGTGCCGGGGTACCAACGGTACTCGAGTGGAGAAAGCCTATATTTAGGCTGTTCACATGACGCATAAATTCACATAACTTTCATGTAAGAATCCATGTAACATTAATTTTTGTATCTTCACGTAAGATAAATCTATGTGAATTTACACGTCATTGCACGTCAGGTAATTTCTTTACGTGCATATCACCACAAAAAAGGTTTATATATGTTTCTTTTTTTTTTTTTTTTTTTTTTTTTTTTTGTTGTTGAGAAAAGCTCATTTTACTTTTCACATATTCGGCGTTCGTCAAAAGAGAATCTAATTTGTTATAATTTGCATTTAAAAATGAGAGTATATAATATATTTTCATGATCACATATTATGAATCATTTATGATCATTTAATTATAAATCGAGTTACATCCAAATACGCAATAATTTTTTTTACGGGTTGGTAATTTTTTGAAAAAAAAAAAAAAAAAAAAAAAAAAAACGCACTTTTTGGGCAGAAAATAAAAATAAAAAGGATTTTTTTCATTGATTCTAGTAAAAGATTAAAAAATAAATTCCATACACAACATTGGAAATTGTGTAAAATAAGTTTTGATATTTTTTGAGTATCAATAAATTAATACTCAAAAAAATAATTTTGAGTATTATTTGTTTTAAATTTGAGAATTGATTTTGAGTTTTAACTTTGAGTTTTAAAGTCAATATTTAGTAACAATTCCCAAAGTTGAGTAACAAAACTCAAAATTGAGAATTGAAACTCAAATTAAAAAATACTCAAATTTGAGTAACTCGTTTTCGTGAGGGTAATTATGTATCCTCGCGTAGTAAAGAATAAATTTTGTAACATGTCGCTGCGTTTATGTCATTATATATAGGTATAGCATAAATGTTGCAACTTGCAAATATTGCAAGTTGCAAATATTGTAACAGCCAAAATAATTATGCTATATAAAACGTAATATTTATATATTACATTTTAGGTATTATACATAAATTATATTGAACAAATGTTGCCGAAAAAAAGCTAGCATAATTACATTTAGTACTAAACGTTGTTATTTTGTCTTTGCTCACTTTTTTTGCTCACTCAGTTTTGGCTATAAATGACCTCTGTCCCTAAAAAGCTTTGAGATTAAACACGTAAAGTTTGAGTGGGGGTTTATAGAGTATAGAGCTGTATATCAATGACAGGTTGAAAATATATGATAATATTTTTTTTATTATTATTATTTTTTTTTTTTGTGGATACTATGTTGGTCTATTCACCTACCTAATTCAAAAGTTTATATTGAAGGAGTTCAATGTTGTAGAATTCAATTCTCTCGAGAGAATTGATATAATGCCTGCCATCTGGACGATGTCCGGGTTTCAATTTCCAGCTGAACAGGCTTTGTCCACCTCAGTCCATGGACTGAGTTAGACCCACAATAGTATGTCCAGCTTTGTCCAGCTGGAAATTGAAACCCGGACATCGTCCAGTCCAGATGGCAGGCATTTTTCTTTTAATTTATTACAATAATTACAATCAATTATGGTATTAAAAAAATAGTTGATGATACAAAATGATCGTAATTCATCTACAAAGTTAACAACCAATATACTGTTTGCAGTTAATTTCAAATCAAATGACACGTAAAAGTGGCTCTGTGATGGATCTAAATTTGATAAAAATTGAAATAAAATAAATGAACTATTATCAAGAATTTTTTCATTATAAAATCAATTAAAAAAAATCTGTAATATTTCATGGTACCAGTGAATTTAAAACAACTATATATAAATATTTATATATAGTATTTATTTATAGTACGTTATGCGTATATATCAAAGTGCTTATCATAGGCAATATGAGCGCACTTAAATAATATAAATATGACAGAGTCTTTGGAATATAATTTTGAACTATTAGTAAAAATGATTGTGCGAAGTCACAGTGTGACGAATGCCACAAAACAAATAGCAAATATTTACATGATATTATGCTCAAGGAAAATTAGTGTTTTATTATGATCTAAAATACTGCAGTATATATAATGGTCTTTTCACAATGACGCGTAAATTCACGTTACTCTTACGTGAAGATGTAACAATCAATTATTTGGATTCTTACGTGAATGTTACGTGAATTTACGCGTCATTGTGAACAGTCCATAACACATTCGTGCGAAGCGTTGGAAAATTTAGCAATTAAAATGCAAATATTTTAATTTAGATTTTTAATTGGCCTATTTTATGACTTTTCCCTATATACGGTTGGGTATTGTACTGTATTCCTCAAGTATAATGCGCTACCACCTAGTATTAAACAATGTGAATCGTCATATTTATTATTTAAGAAATCAGTACAGAAATACCTACTTGAAAATATGTTTTACAGTGTATCTGATTATTTAGCAGTTAATAATGTCAAATATAATTTATCTTAAATAGGACATAATTTTTGCTATAAATTTAATTATATTTTGTTGTATGTGTGTTGGGTTTTGACTTGACTTTGTTCTAATCTGTAAAGACATGGAACGTAATAAAATCTTATATCTTATTTAGCCTATATCTTAGCGCTAGATCACGGTCCTGCTTAATTAATATATAATTTTTGATAAATTTACTATAATTAATTATTACTTATAATATTTTACTAAATTTCTTTCATATACATACAATGCAAAAAGTAATACATATGCAGCGTAGCCTACACAAATGTAAATAGTGTAATTATAATTTTTAATCATCATTCTGTTGTGGCCGAACTCTTCATTATACGCCGTATTATGAAATATTAAAGCAATATTAAATAGTAACCCAAATTCGAACTTCTCTCTCCTTATCGCTCTGCTATTTATTCATGCCTATTATTTTATCCTATTGTTAGTTTATTTTCACTAAACTTTATCTGGAGGGGGCCTGCTTATAGGTGAGATCCAGGGATTCGATAGCAACACAGCACCCCATAATCCACCCCTGACATGACACATATTATTATAGTGCAGTGATTATTACACTATATATTATATACTATACGTGATTTGGCCGAGTTCGGTTTGCTCTGCTGCCATCGATTTCATTATTATAATTTTACGTCAGTTTTTTCTCATTGATGGTGGCTTTGTATGGGCAAGGTCTTTGTTAGTAGTTAGCACATCAAAATCTGGTGTGAAATATATTGTCAAGCCACACAGAAATTTAATTATTACATAATTGATTAATTATTTATTGTTTATAAATGAAAAGTGTGTATACACGCTATCTCGGTATTGGGGCATTAACTGTGACTCTTGTGGTATGAAAAGGCACAAAGTTGGCAATTGCACAGTTTTGGGTATATTATACAGGGCTCACAATTTATTTTGCCATAATTAACTATATAATTAATACCGGATTGTTGTAGGTTGTAGATATTTTCTATTTTCTGTCTGTGAAAGTATTTATATTTTAGCAATCCTAATTTTAAGTTTTTTTTTTTATTATTATTAACAAATGAAAAACAAGTTTAAACTTCTTGAAAATTAAAATGATCTTAATACTATATATACCGAGCAGATCTGGATACCAAATTGTAAAAAAAAAATAATAATAATAAAGAAAATTAATGCCAATAAAAAATGTCATTCAGATAATATGTATTATTGTGACAAAGTGGCATAAATAATATAATATAATAATAATATAATATAAACAGTATTGTCGCAGTCTTGTATTATCCTCTCATGCATGATTGTTTTCCTCGAATTGCACACGTTGGCAGAGGGGGTCAATTGTAATTGCGCGTGCAAAAGGGGTTGGAAACTGAGCGAAGGTCATTTGAAATATTACGTATAGCTCTCTGTTCTCTCTCTCTCTCTCTCTACTCTCAACTCTCATGCATATATAGAAAAAGAGCGATGACCGCTGGCGTAGCGTGGTGGATGACCAGTGGTTACCATGGTGACCAGGTCCAAACAAAAGTTGGCTACAGAGGCGGTTGCAGCCGAGCTTTTGCTGCTCGCGGACCTCAGTCCTCGCTGCCGCCTGACTGGTTCCAAAGCTCTGGGGTGGAGTAACACGCACGCTCAGTGCAATCGCGTCACACGTGAGCTGTTTGTGTATGCTGCATGTAGAATTGCAAGCTGCACATTCAACTCACCGTGTCCTGCACGTGCTGCATAACAAATTGTCAAGATAATCTGGAAGGCTAATTTTAAGCACCAACCTATCTAAGTAAGTATCTTTTGTATTATTATTTTTTTTTTGTCCGTATAGTTTTAAGATTTTTTTAGGAAAAAATATATTCAAATTTAAGATCGCGAGTCTTTATTAAAATTGCATAATATATACATAATTTCAGTACTTATGTGCTATTGACAGTATACTATTCAGGCAGGGAATAAATTATACAATGCAATTTTGTTTTTCTCCCTTTCATTGCAATATATAAATATAATACTGTTCAAAAATTACGACATCATTTAATATTATTATAATTTGAATTTATATAAATTTGAAGGTATTTTGAGTAGAGACATTAATTATTTATATTAAATATAGGTAGCCTACAAACATAACACATAACGCGTCAATTTAAAATATTAATTCTAGAACTTAAAATCTAAAAATATTTACATATTTACAGTTTTATCTATAATTAATTTGTCTTTTCAGTCTATCATACTTAAAGAGTAAAAGCACATATTTTCACACATGTTTATAATTTTCACTATGATCCGATAGTCTCTCTATTATACTCTTTTGGTACATTAAAATTTTTTCAAACAAGATTTATAAACACTGCATGATGCATCATTTTTTAAATCTCTAAGAATATCCGTGCACAAATCATAAAATTTAGCAGTTTGATAGTATTTGGACATTTCTCAAAAGTTTTAAAACTATGATTTGGTTAGGCTACTTAATTTTTATTCCTTGTATATAATTATGAACATAAAAAAAAATACTGTTTAATGTATATAACTCAAGCTTTCTTTTTGTACATAATATAACAATACAATAAAAATACTAGGTACATTTAATAATTTATAAGTTATAAAATGATTTTGACAGAAACTAAGTATCTTATTTTTGCATTGTTCTTATATTGAACGCTTTTAAATTCAAAACACACACGCTCAATTGTGCCTTATTGGTGCCCCAATAAGATAATATACATAAATTTATATGAAAATAATTATGCAAAATAAACTTATCTTGTCATTAGTTTCAGAATCTTCTCCTTTAACATAAAATAAAATAAAGTGGCCAAGTGGATTTGTGAAAATAATTCAATATACATTGCTATAGTCGTTATAATATAAATTATGTGATAATTATTACAATATAATGCCAGTGCATATATAATATATATATATATATATATATATATATATATATATATATATATATATATATATATATATATATATATATATATATATATATATACATATGCCCGATTTGTGTAAAATATATTATGTGATTGAATTTAATGATGTGGGATGGGACTGTATGTATAGCTTTCATATATTTTACGCCCAATCATAGTGTAAAATTTCAGGTATTATATAGTATTAGTATTATTTATTATTATTTGTAAAAAATTATTACTTCTCTCTCTCTCTCTCTCTCTCTCTCTCTCTCTCTCTATATATATATATATATATATATATATATATATATATATATATATATATATATATAGGTTGTATGCACATGACGTCATACTGAATGCGCTTTGACGCCATACTGAAACATTGAATAACATTTCTCGGCATAGAACAAACTTATTTTTAAGCTATTTTCTTTGGAAAATTAGTTTTGTATGTGTGTTGTTATGTATTATAATATTCTCTGTCATATGCGTGTTGCATATGTATTTTTTTAAATACTCTCCAACATCAATAATAACGATTAAAGACATTATGTTACATTAACTCTTTTGTGATTGTTTTGTTTTTTGAAAGTCACGGTCAATAATAATCTCGGATGAAATTTAGTAAATAAACATTAATACTTCAATAGAATTTGGTACTTAATTTTATTTGGTTTGCTAATTTCCATTGTTATTTATTATTATTTATTCTGTTCCCAGTTCAAATACTGTACTGTCATTGAGATGATCAATTGTTATAGTACCTCAAATATGTGATTGATTTGATATTGCAAATAAAAGCCTAAAATTAATATATATATATATATATTATATATATATATATATATATATATATATATATATATATATATATATATATATATATATATATATATATATATATATATACTTGTGCATTGAATTTTGATTATTTTATAGCCCATTTAAAACCTACGAAGTGATATATATATATTATATAATATAATATTATTATATATATATATATCCATTATGTAATAGAAGAAATAAAAAAGCTACAACTTTTTTTACCTCGTGGGAATCAAGTGATGATTTTTCAGTGTGTAACTGCACCCACGGATAATTATTTTCAAAATACGGAATTTCAATATAGGTGAGTAGGTGACCCAAATATCCGTGGAAGTGTCCTTATTTTAACCCATGTTCTCTTAAACAAAAATTGCACCTTGCCCGGACATAATTAATCTTAACTAACAGTAAGAGGTATTATAGAGGGAGAGGGTATTCTCTATAATCACTCTTTTGACGGCGCGATATAAAAGCTGAAAACATTCAAATAGTGTTATATTTGTAAACTTTGATTATCGATTATGGGACAGTATGGACTAAAACACCGCTAAATTCGTTAAGTTTCTATAGCTCACAACTCGATCTCACTAATCTGTATGGTTCTAACTTATTAGGGTAGTATCTAAACCTAGTTTTTATTCTAAATTTAATAACTTCATTAACTTGTTAAACGCTAACTCAAGCTTTAGAATTTCACCTAACAAAACACTGATTCCAACCTTTTGTACTATACTATATGAATTACAAACCAAATAAATACCCTTGCTCCTTGTTCCTTTCATGTAATTGCGTCATGGGGTAAGGTAGTGGGACACTATACACTATGAATATCTAACTGGAAAATCAACATTCAAGTAGAGTTATATTTGAATATCGCTAACCACTATCAGAGATAATCAATCCAAAATTATGATTATTTAAAATGATCTATATTATAATATTATTGTCAAATGGCACTATATTAGTATAGCATTTATTTAATTTTGAAATTTTAAAACAAAGGTTTAGAAAAGAATACAACATAATTATATGACACATATGAGTTCTCATACAACCCGCATAATACAATATGTATTTTATTAAGTCACTTTTAAATAAATCAGTTATATAAATTTAGTTTCATATGGTATGGGATCCATTAAAGAAAAATTATTGCCAGATTAATCTGGGTCATCCAAACAAACACTTGGAAACACAATCTGTGACCAATATTAATAGATTTTTAAAATATTAAAAGAAGAAGAAGAAGAAGAAGAAAAATGCATCATTTAAAATAACAACATTTTGTGTTAGGCCTACAGTATATGATTTTACTATGGTTAGGCCTTATTTGTAAAAAGTCACTTTCCTCGGTAATCTGGGTAAGGTACGTTAACCCTTAAAATAATAATAATTATAATTCAGTAGTGAAAGTTTGCATCATGTTTTTCAAAACTATAATTAATTTTTGATAATGTTACCAATTTTATATCCAACGACGCTAAAGTGGGAAACATCGGCTAATTTTCACAAGTACTTCTTTTTTTAAAACTTTTATAAGAATAAGAAGCTTTATTGACCCAGGCAGTTCATAGTAACAATTAAGGTTACAACAAGCATTGGTCTTGTCAAATAAAACTTAATAATAAAAAAAAAGTAATAATAATACGAAAAAATAACAACAACAAGAATACAAAATAAAAAATGAATCACACAACCATAAGAGCTCTTTTAAACGATGTCAAACATTATAATGAAGTTTGAGAAAATGTGTTATTATCTGTCATCTGTATAATATTCCAATGTTGTATGGGTGGTGAACATTAATACATATCAATATCATCTATTTTTGAATCTTTATCAAAAAATGATCCTAATGTATAATAATGTTTTTCTCTTTTATTGGCCTATAGCTAATTTACAATATAATATTTAATACTTTATTTAAGGATCCATGTTTTTTAAGCTGTATGTATGCATATATATATATATATATATATATATATATATATATAATATATATATATATATATATATATATATATATATATATATATATATATATAATAATATATATATATGTTAGCTTAATTCCAGAAGCGTATTCGCTCCGGAAGCGGAAAATATGGTCAGAACGCGTTGGGACCACGTATGAGGCTTCGTAACGCGAAATTCGTGTTGGGATAGCATGGTAAATTTAATCCCAACGCGTTGAGATCAAGTTAAAAATTTTCAACGTGACGGGATCAAATTTGAAATCTTATGACGCGTTAGGAACATGCACAATTGTTCTCAATGCGTTGGGACAAAAATTGAAATTTCACAACGCGTTTCGGTAAAATAATATAATTATTTGAATAAAACATCACAAAATAAATAATAATATAAAAACAAACGATAATTAGAGCAATATAAAATTTCTTTATTTTTACAGCAAAATTAAAAAAAAAAAAGCTATCATTTTATTTAATAAAATAATCAAAAGTCGAATATTAACAATTTTTCTTAACTTATATATTTGCTAAGGTATCTTCTCTCGAAGAAAAGGACAGAGAGAGAGAGAAAACACGCCTTTTTTAAAACTGATTTTAAATAATGAAAAATAAAAGTATTTATTTCATATACCAACAAAATTAATCTATTATGACCTATGACTACTTTCCTCATACATTGGTTCAAAGTTCAAGTCTACCTTATTTTATCCAGTGATAACATCTATATTTTTTTTTCTCATACACGTTCAGTCAGTTGAATGTTCGTCTCTGTGCGGAAAACATTTTTTATAATTTCACCATAGTCGTTGGAAATAGAATATGTTAAGAAAATATTTGAATTTAAATAATTGGCGTGTATTGTTGGTGCGCAAATAATTAAGTGAGTGGATAGCGGTTGTACAGTGGCTCTTACATATTTAATCGTAAGTATTCACTTAAAAATAAAAAAGTTTCGGTCATATATAATTAATAATCAGATAGATCGTTTAGTAAGTTTAATTTTCATGTCTCAATATATTCCGTCCGTGTGATTTAACAAACACCTTGCTCAAAACACATACAGTATATTATACTGTATTCTTGCATTTCAAGTAAAGTAATTATAAATGTATAAGTTTAAGATGAAAAACAAACAATACCTGTATATAAACATGCATAATAATAATACATATAAGTAATAATAGCAAAAAAAGTCTTAAATCATATCACATAAAATTTTGAATTGAGAAAAGGTCCTTTTCGGCTTTTGATTATTTTACTAAATAAAATTATAGTTTTATTTTTATTTAACAAATTTTGCTATAAATATTTATATAGCTCTAATTATTGTTTGTTTTTTATTTTTATTTATTTGGTGATATTTTATACACATAATTATATTATTTTACCGAAACGCGTTGTGAAATTTCAATTTTGGTCCCAACGCATTGAGAGCAATTTTGCATGTTCCTAACGCGTCATAAGATTTCAAATTTGATCCCGTCACGTTGAAAATATTCAACTTGATCTCAACGCGTTGGGATTAAATTTACCATGCTCCCAACACGAATTTCGCGTTACGAAGCCTCATACGTGGTCCCAACGCGTTCTGACCATATTTTCCGCTTCCGGAGCGAATTCGCTTCTGGAAGCTAACATATATATATATATATATATATATATATATATATATATATATATATATATATATATATATATATATATATATATATATATTATATATATATATATATATATATATATATATATATATATATATATATATATATATATATATATATATATATATATATAATATATATAATACAATATTTTATTTGAGAGCTCTATTTTTATGGGGGTTGATTTTTTAAAACATTTGACTATAATGAGGCAACTCCCTGCAATAAAAACAAGTCTTAGAAATAAATATAAATAAATAAAATTATTGATTAAATGATTACAAATACAACATAAATTGTGTCGAATATAACAGCACAGAACAATAAAATAACACACAAATTTACATACCTGTACAAAGTGATTAAAACTTACAACTTGTGTTTTCGTGTTGTTGCCCATTAAACTGAAAAATAAGGAGAAGCTACTGTATATTTATCAAAATATAATGATTGACGCCCTACGCCCGATTATAGAAATTAAAAAATTAAAAAATTAAAAATTAAAAAAAAAAAAAAAGCACTGTAGCATTGTAAAATGAAAAAATAAGACAATCATTTATGCTCTATGTTATATATGTTATGACAGATTAAAAATGAAAGTATATCCGAACACTTGGAGTAGCCAGATATATTGATCGCTCAATATGTGTTTTATGGTTATTTCAATATTAGTGTATTAGCTGCAGCAAAAGTTCATTATTAGGTCTCGTTATGACTTAAGCTAATATTCCACGCAAGTCATTTACATATGTATAATTTATTTTGAATTAGCATAATGATTTTAGCAATTGGAAGGGGGAAACTTAAAGTGCTTGTTATAGCTCAATAATAAAATGTTTGGAATTTGAAGAAGTAGAAACCAGTACTATTTTATTATTATTTATACGTTATAAGGTAAGCTTAATTGAAATATACAATACCTTTATAATTTTACCAGTTGAAATAAAAATAATTATACAATATTTATATCGCATAAAAAAAAAACTAATTAAACATAAAATTTTTTCCATACAAGGTTTATACAGAGTTTCCAAATTTAAAAAACGTGAGAAAAGTTGAATGTACATTATTTGATAACCTATTTTTATATGAGAAATTATAAGGATGATTTTGTATCATATCAAACCATACCTTGAAACTCACACGGCTTATCACAGTTACAGTTTGAAAATGTTTAGTATGCATGCATGTGATAATATAATGATGCCTTCGCTTTTGTGGCAATTCTACATTAAATTCATAATAAGTGTGTCAAACTATTATGAACTATATTAAATTAAGCCAGCTAGGACAAAAATGCCATGTAAAGAATATTTTTTTACTATAGTTAGCGTGTATAGAGCTCATCAACAGAAGTTTTGGACACATCGAGCAAGGGAGCATTTAAAATTAGCAAAAGTTGTGACGCCATGAGAACGTGTGCTAGTAATTTGTTGGATCAAGCCATGCGTATCAATCTAAGCCATCTCTTAAAAATGCAAAACTCGTTACCATATTATAATCTTTTGTTGTGTATTTCTATACAACAACTATCAACTTCTTAGTAATGTATTTTTTAAATAATGATATAATACAAAAGAACAAATTGCAAGAAAAAAAAAAACGACTTAAAAAACAACACAATTTCCTTTATATTTGATTTTGCAACAATTTGTGTGTGTGTGTGTGTGTGAGATTTATGGTCCATACGTACAGATAGCGCCTGTTAAGTATGCAACTTTTTCATCCTTTATGTATAGCGGATCAATTGTACCCAAAGGATAAAGATTTATTCTTGCAGTAAATAGACTTAAAAATGTGAGTCAGGAATATTTTGATAACTTAAAAGGCAATCTCTATGAGGAGCTTTTAATTGCACTATAAAAGTTAGATAAAAAACAAAAACAGACCAAATTCAAGTAAATTCCAAAGTTATAATCAGTGTAAAGGTATAAGTCATGGTTGCCGGACTCAGTTCAATTTATTACTGAGACGTCTGTGACATCATAATTTAATAATCTGTAACATTGATTATAATTTCTTCCAACGAAGGAACAGTGGCAGTATAAAGCACACAATAATAAATAGCTATACCTACGATATTGGGCTAATTACAAGATACTGTGTGTACGTACATACATTTTTCATGAACAAATACAGTAAAGTGGAAAGGACGTGTCGAATGCACGCATAAAATGTGACAAAACATACACTTGTTCGTCATTTTGCAAGTACACGCAACGTACAGCTGTGGCCAAATATTTGAGAACGATTTGCATAGGCAACCCGCAAATACACTCTGTTATCTTTATGAGAAAACGCAGCGGCCGCCGCTGCCTCGTTCTTAAACTTTTGGCCAGAGCTGTACATTTTTTTTTTTTTTTTTGGTAAGTGTGAGCAATTTGGTGACAGTTGTATGGGGCTGCAGTTCAAATCAAAGTTATTTGAACTGACTACGTATTTAAATGCAAGGTAAATAGTTTGAATAACTTTCATTCAGACTATTTAAGCAAATTAAAATTGAAAATCTTGAATTGTCAAGTACTTTCTTTACATGTGTTTGCTGGGCAGTATTGAATGCATATATTTTAATTTAATAGATTACACTATGTTTATATTGTTTATATTACAATTTTCAATTTCATAGGGTTTACATGAAATATTGTGTGTTTTTACAGGCCATGACGAAATGGGCGCGCTACGTGTTACTGCTGCTAACAATGCTCTCGCTCAGTGCAGGCGCTGGGGTTCCATTCGGAGCTGGAGACTCGGAACAAGAAATATTTGAGAGCTTGGTGAGTGAGACAATCTTATATTACATTTTAAACTGAAACTTAAAATATCAATAAATTAATGGGCAAATAAACAACAACAAAAAAAAAAAAAAAAAAAAAAAATTACAAGTAGGTGTCAAATCGCATGTGAAATTATTGAATATAATGTAGATGTTGGATGGTCCAAATAAAGTTGCAATGAATAAAATAATCTGAGCATTTTATTTGATTAAAATATTGATAACAAAAAGAGATCAATACTAATAAACGATTGAAAATCAAAGCTAAATTTGAAAGGAAAATAATATAGTAAAAATATCACTATATGGTTAATATTAGAGAACTTTAATAAAGTTCTCTAGTTAATATCACTGTAATTAGGCAATTTTATGCATTTTAAAAAGTTTATAACTATATGAATCTTTAATCTAAAATAACAATGTTTTTGTACTTATATAATATAAAAAAGGATGGGATTATACAAGGCTTTTTTTAACTACCCCAACTTTTATATATGAATATTTTCTATGCTCTTTTGAACACTATTTAATTTAACGTCAGATTTTTTATATTTAAATAGAAGATATATTAATTAAACATTCCCAATACACTATTGTAATAATAATAATAACTTTAGAAACTATTTTTCGCTAATAAATCACATAAATACGATTTACATGTTGTGCAAAATGTGTGAAACAAAATGCAGTCTAGTAAAGTACAGCAAAGTAAATCCTAAAATTATTATTATTTAAAGAACACAGAAAAGAAATAGTTTTGAATAATTTAACTTGCTAACACATTTTATTTCTAGAAATAAACTATACGTAGAGATTATTGGTAGATCGTTATTACAATATGTATCACATAGTATATAATTTTGTTTATAGATTTGCTTATTTATTTGTGTTGTTGGGACAACATTTATTCACTGATATTTTGTTAACCCACATTTTTAAGTTCGAGAACCTTTATTCTTATTCAGTATCGATTATTCAAATTTTTTTCAAGGAAGTGAATTGTTCAAAATATTTTTTTGAAAACAAGAGGCATTAAATTTTTTTTATTATTATTATTATGTAATCTTACCACCATCACATTTTTATTCTTATGTTTTTTTTTTAATTATTATTATTATTATTTTCCACGTGCCTCCGTGTATGTGGCGTGATATCTATTATCATGTATCACAAGTCACAAGCATAAATAGTGAAACTATAAATAGCGATCCAATTTTTTAGACTTTTCTGATAGTTTCAACACCCACTTCTTCACCTTGATTTCACCTACAAATTCATCGCTCCTCCTTTCAGGACATTTTTTTAAGTCATAGATTATAACAAATTATCTCATTGCATTTAAAACTAAGTTAGGAAACTTGATACTGTAAGATAAATGAATCAATTGAATATAATATAGAATTAAACATGTTTTGAAACTCAATTTCACAATATCGCTGAAAACTTGCATGAAGAAAGAAGTTAAAATGATGCACTTTTATCTTATTGTATCCGATTGCATTTATAACTATATAATAACAACTTAATGGATCCAATGCTCAAAATAAATAAATACTTAGTATTTCCATGTAATCGGTCAATGGGATAATTAATTGTTAATATAATTGAGACGAGATATTAGGGATATTACGTATATCAAAAGACACTGTTAGTGTTCGTGCACAACGAAAAATAGTTTGCTCGGACACAATAAATTTGACTGAATAAATATTTAGTGATGTTAAATAGAAATTACATGCAATCAAACTTATTGCACATTGAAACTATTGCATCGTGTATAGGGTCTATGCATTCATGTTAAAGTCGACGCCATATTGGATAACTCAATAACATGGGTGACATAGGATAAAAATCTTTTTGCCAGTTTAAAAACACTATATGTAATATTTTTGAGAGCATTTCGATGCTGTAAATATGTTGAATTAGTCTCAAGTATGTGAGAAAAATAACAATAACCAAAAATTAACTGATTTCCCAAAGAAAATTGGCTTAAATGAAGTTTGTCCTATGCTGAGCAATGTTATGCACTACTCCAGTATGGCCTCCAAGCGCAATAAATATGACGTCATCCGCATACACCCTATACACAGGACCACGCGCGTTAGTTTACTAGTCAAAAACTTGCGCTAAATTTTTAATGTTATTCTTATGAGAAAAACAAGCTCTGGATTTAAATGATAAAATGTTTTATCGTGGTTCTGTATATATGTTTTTTTTTATATTATTATTATTATTTATTTCTATTATAACAACAATAATATTAACATGCAATATATAATGAAAACCCTTCATATATTAACGTAATTTTGTTGTTTATTATTACGTTCACTGGCAATAAGTTTCTATCATTAAATGCAAGACCTAAATAAGACCTGTGCACACTGAGCAATATTTTTAGTATGTGTAATAAATTTTATTGCATGCAATTTCAATTAAAACATCTTCATTTTTTATGCAGCCCAATAACATCAACTCAAACCACCTTGTATTTTACACGTACTTCGTATTTAAATTATCGTGTGCAATATTAAATTAAATTACTTAGATTTTTTCGTTGTTAACAAAACAAATATGCTGGAAAAAAATTAGCCACGCTCATTATAATAGAGTCAGCTTACAAATAACATTTGCAGCAACGTTGTCTGCAGGGCTTTTATTAAATAAAATTAGAATTCGAAAAAGATAAAAAATGTAATAGTTTTGTTGTATCATGCTTTTTTTTTTATATTGTTGTAAAAAGAGTAAAGCTACTCATTTTTACATCATTTTTACGTATTTTTTATTAATTTTTGAAAATCGCAACATTTCTTCACGGTCGGTAACTTTTGCATGAGCGTGCACGCAAAAGATATCGACCGTGACGTCATATCGTGATTTTTAAAAATTATAATTAAAAATACTTAATGAACTAAAAACTAGAAAATTGCACTTAAATCGATTCAGAGCGATACCTTCATTTAGAATATGCAATAAAATCCCCTCTATTATTATTATTATTTTAATTTTAATCTTCCTCGTTACGCACTAAAAAAAAATGCAGTACTTTTATTGTGATTGTGTAGCATTGTGATCAGTTTTATTATTTAACTCATTGACATTGCATGTGCATAGAATTTGATGTCGTGTCCTTAATAGCGCAGAAAGAAAATTCAATATCAAATAATGAATGCTAATATATGTATCTCGGTATTATTATCAAAGTTGTACTATATATATACAAAAATAACAGAGCAGTATGGTATACAGTAGTCTTAAATTAGCTAATAGTACGCGGGTAAAGAAACTCCTTTTGATTGCTGTTTATTTTATTATAAGCAATACAACACGCATACGTGCTTTGAAAGGTGAAAAATTCACGCTAAGCAATAAATAATAACCTCACCTCTAAATATTATGCAAAACGCAAATATTTGATTATTAAATATTTTAATTTCCTTTACAGATACGTGGCAAGCGACAAGATACAGCTGGTAAGCTGTTTTATAATTATACTTCTTGCAACCTCAAATGAAAATAATAATTTCATATATTTTGCTGTTTAGAAATTTGTGACTTCGGGTCTGACAACGACTTAGTCACATGTGACTGGACAAATCGCAATGGATCTTTACTGCGCTGGGACACAGGGGCAGGTTCACTCTCCAACTGGCTTGGAGGACCATCTAAAGACGCCAGCACTTCCGATGATGCAGAACGAGGTAAAGACAAACAATAATTAATTTCTTTACTATATTTATACTAATATGAAACTGTTGATATTAGGTGGATATATTTATTTCGAAACGTCGTTTTTGCCTATGCCACATGATTCACGTGTCTCACAAAATGCATACATGGAGAGTTCAGTGCTTGGTAGCACCGGACCTGAGGGCAAGTGCGTCGGCTACAGGTACGTTAGCTAAAGTAATTTATAAATTTGTAAGATATCTGGGATATTGTCAAATTTGTCCGTGTCACTATGAAGTTCTGGCATACGGGCTCTGATAATCATCTCTACACAAAATAATAGCTTCTGTCGCAGATAAGTTTTCATTAAAATTTCCAAAGTTTTATCTTATTCTGATTTGTGACGTTATATATGACTAGTTTATTTGTTACATTTAAAATTCATCTTTTTGTATTTAATTAATTAAGGTGTCATTAAATAAAATTAGTTGGTTAATTTAATAATTTATATTGCAATATCCTAGTCAAGCCATTAGTAAGTGGTGATTTTTAAAAATTTATTTTATTATTATATTTTTATTCTTTATCAGATCGTATATCAATATATAAACACAGTACAGTACATTAAATTTTAAAAAGGTTCAATTGGTGCTAAATTTTACGCTTACACAATAATATGTATTTCATTTGTAGTGTTCTGTTAGGTGATATGTGTTTTATTTTATTTTTATTTTGTATAGCTTTGCGATGGATGGCCTGAGTTCTGCAGGATTACGTGTTTTGCTGCGACCCGTTAAGCTTGGTGACGATGATATGGAAGAGATGGAACGGGTGTTATGGAGCACCAAGGATATCACCAATGGCCTATGGAAAGAGGCGGATGTCCTCTATACATTCAATAAAGATCATCAAGTAAGCAAATTAGATACGCAAAACAATCATAATACTATTAGAGGCAATTTTAAATGCATGCTTCATTATCCATCAAAATAAAAAGAGGACAATTATTGTTTTCAAAAATTAATTGTGTAATATGCCTACCAATTTCACCAAAATTTAAAATATACAAAAATACTACTACCTATTATTATTATTTTCTTTCTTATTTGTCCTTATATATATCATAGGCTCCTTTACTTGAGCCACGCGGTAAAGGTGAGAGTATAATTAAACACAGCACCCTGAACACTACCGATGACAACAACATAGGTGCTTTTTTGCTTTAACTTTTGATTGAATAGATAATATCTCATGCGTGCATTAGTTTACCACTGCTGCAAATATTGAAAATATTCTTTTCATTTATTGTACAAGGGTAAGACTATACGCAGACATTTTCTAACAAGAATAGCAATCCTGCGAGGATAAATGTAAAATTGTCTTTATCAAGACCCATGGCATGAAATAAGGGTAGGGATGAAGCTTAGTGTATTTGAATTATTTTCATTCTTAAAATTATTTAACATATTTTCTTTTGGATTACGGATTTGATAACGCCTATATTTGTGCATTAATTTATGCATCATTAGAGTATTGTTAGTTATTGACTAATGGGGGAGCAGCTGTTTTGAGGCCGACTATTGCCGATTTTGCTCGCATCCGCTTCCGTTTCGACATACTGCGCATGCGTAGAAATTAGAAACGGAAGCGGACGTCAGAGTTGAGTCGCGTGGGGTCAGCTTCGGCGCAGTTAATCCATTATTGGTCAATACATATCGTTGGTAATGTTGTGAAGTGCAAATATATAATTTACCCATTATTTTGTCTAATTATTAGTTTATGTGTAATTAATTAACTAAATATGTTTTGTATCTCAATATTTCATAAAAAGCGTCTCCTATGATAATATTATTTTGTCAAAACTAATTTGTTGTAAATCTGTTATTTAAACATGTATTTTTCTGGTCAAGGTTCATATAATACTGTTGAAAAAGCCGTGTATGCACCTTAAATAAAGTTATTCTAATATTATTATTATTCGATAATTTTTTTAAGAGAGAGAGAGGAAAAGGTTACAAAAATTTGTTTTTGTACAGAATCTCTCTCTACATGCATATCTAGCTGGTCTCAGTTCTAACAACTTGCTGGTGTATTTATCTGAAAAATTAAAAATTAAATTTCTTGAGTTACCAGATAACTAATGTATTTCTTTTTCCTTTATGCATTATAAATTTAAGCAATAGGAATTTAATTATTTTGTTTGATATCGTTGGCAATGGCTTTGTTTTTTAGATTGTTTTCGAGGGTGTTGCAAAAGAAGTAGCTGACCCTCACAGACGATACAGAGGGTACGTCGCAGTTGACAACGTTGCTCTTAAGCCAGGGCTGGATTGTCGTGGACACTGCACTTTTGAGGGTGGCTTCTGTGGATGGACCAATGACGAGGATGATGATTTTGAGTGGACGTTGGTTAGTAAATAAATATATCAATAGGCAATAAATATGCTATATTATATATATATATATATATATATATATATATATATATATATATATATATATATATATATATATATATATATATATGTATATATATATATATATATATATATATATATATATATATATATATATATATATATATGTTAATTGTACTATTTACCTAGTACCTAGTAGTGTAGTAGTGTGTTGTTAGTATATGTTGGTATCAATGGATAGCAATTAATGATACATATATTTATATATATATTGCTTATTCATGGCACAAAGTTTAGAAGTAATTAAAATGCTATAATACATATGATGTTGATGTGTAAGTGTATGTGTGCATGTATGTATAATGTATAATTATTTTCAACTTTTCATTATTAATGACGTAAAAGTTACTTTATTTTAAAATGTAAATTGTAATCAGTTATTCTAATTTTTAACTATTTAATAGTTTATATACTTGACTTGACATTACTTAAAATATATCTTAATTCAATTCAATAGGGTCGCGGTAGCAGAAACCCATCAACAGGACCAGCAATGGATCGATCTAGTTTTGTGCACGGAGGTCTTGAGGGTGGCTACGCATTCATCGATTCTTCTCACCCTCGCAGACCTGGTGACGTAGCAAGACTTTCAAGTTTGGAACTAGATGCTACAGGTATATAAGTTGGCAATTTTGAATTGAATCTGAGTTTATATGAAATTTATTTACTTTATTAACATATAATTAAAACATACGATTATTATTAGTATTATAGCTGTTAGCTATAACTTTTCATTTGTTCAGAAATATTTTAAATAGCCATTGAATAATATAAGCATTATTTTCTCTTTCATTCCTTTACATTTAAATTGTATTTTTAATCCTCTCTTCTCTTTGTAAATTTTGCTTTCCATTTACATGCTACTATTTTTTGAAATGACGTTTAAATATTGGTAAGTAATTATTTCCTTGTGTGCTAACATAACCACGCGAGATCATTAAATTAATAATACATCTGTTGTGTAGGTTCAGACACTCCTATGTGCCTCCGTTTCTGGACTCATATGTATGGTAACGGCATTGGAACATTGAGTATTCTTTTGATGGATGTTAGAGAAGGAAATGAACGAGATATATGGAAACTTTCTGGCGAGGCAGGCAATTCTTGGTACCAAGCAGAAGTACCAGTTTCTTCGCCAAATCCTTTTAAGGTATATATTTCTTTTGCATTATATATATATATATATATATAATTATATATATATATATATATATATATATATATATATATATATATATATATATATATATATATATATATATATATATATATATATATATATATATATATTACAGTTTAAAGCACAACTAATTTCGATTTTGTTACTTATAGATTGTGCTGTCAGGTCGAGTGGGGAAAAATAATTTGGGTGATATTGCAGTTGATGACCTTTCTTTTACCCCAGGCAGCTGTCCAAGTAAGTAAAATCAATTTTTTTCCTTGCACACATTACTCAGCTTTTGAAAGTTTTGCTAATTTTTTAATTGTTAATTGATTACATTTTCAGCGGCTCCTCAGATTGCTGCGCCCACACCAGGAGATTGTACTTTTGAAGTTGACGAATGCACGTGGTTCAACGTACCACTTCGTGAGCGAGCTGATGACATTGACTGGGAACGTGTTTCGGGACACGCAAGTCGTTCCCTTGCTTTTGATCACACACTATCTTCCGAAAAAGGTACTTTAGTTCCTGTAGTTGTTAAACAAATAAATAATCCCTAGAATTTACTATATACGGTATGATATTGCATTTTTTTAAATTTTATTAATAACGAAATGCTTAAAACTTAAAAGTAATAAATTTTAAATTGAAAAAAAAAATTTGATTTAAAAATCAAATTATTTATTACATCTTCATCTTTATAGGTTTCTACATGGCTTTGGCACGGAATAACAACGTACAGCGACCCGGCAGTAGAGCTTGGTTTTCTTCGCGTGAATTTCCAGGCAGCCCAAATCCACATTGCATTTCATTTTGGCAAGTTTCCTAAATATACAAAAAAGAAAGAGGATTCTCTTTTATACCTATAATAATAAAACTTGAAAAGTTTCTTAGAGTATATAACATATTATATTCAGGAACCACACACTGTATGACTCAAAACAATTTATCTTCACGAACAATTAAATCATTAAATCATGTATACACTTGTTACATCACTTAATAACTTAACTGACAGTTGAAAAAGCTTTTAAGGTGGGCCATTTGCACAAATTTTATTGTGGAGTTTGGTAAATAAGAAGTATATCAGAAGTTGCGGGAACTTTTTTAATCCCAGTTTGTGCTCTAGGAAGAAGTTAATATTTTGATTATTTTGAATACGTATGACGATCGGCACCCGGATCACATGATCAGTTTGTTTTGAGCACAGTAACCCTTAAGTTGTGTAATACATATTTTATCAGTATTATAATATAAACGATAAGTAGCATACTATATTTTTATTTTTATATTCAAATTGAAAGTATCGAGTACCAGCGTCAAGTGCTCAGGTTAAAAAATCAATAAATGAAAAAAAATAAATTAAACTTAACGTGACGTGTATATATATACTAATACCGTGTGATATATATACATATATATATATATATATATATATATATATATATATATATATATATATATATATATATATATATATATATATATATATATCGATTAAGTCATAGTAATGTTCTAACAGAAATTTTAATAATTTTGAAGTTTACAGTATATTGCTCTATGCAACTTTGAAAAAAAAAATGTAGTGTCGCATCATTCATTTATTAGACAGATTGGACTGATTCGGTGTTTCATTTTTTTTTGATCATATTAGTATCGCTAATGCTTAGTTAGTAAAAAAAAAAAAAAAAAAAAAAAAAAAAGCACCTATTTTGCCAGAAATTGTAAAAACCATTAAATTTAAGCCCTCTTTAAATATAAAACCACTTTTTATAAAAATTCTCATAGTTGCTGGATAAAGTCAATCGATGTTGTTATGTTTTTTTTCATTTTTCTTTTCTTTTCTTTTCTTTTCTTTTCTTTTCTTTTCTTTTCTTTTCTTTTCTTTTCTTTTCTTTTCTTTTCTTTTCTTTTCTTTTCTTTTCTTTTCTTTTCTTTTCTTTTCTTTTCTTTTTTTTTTCTTTTTAAACACACACCTTTGCCAATAAAATGGCAAAAATTATAAATTAAAATCCACTGATTTCATAAAGCTGAAATTTATTGTTAAGTACTATCGTTAATGAATTTAAATTCAAAATATTAAATATAGTGTTAGTTAATTGAGTTTTTTTTTTCTTCTTAGTTTGTGTTCTCCGGATTGATTAAAGTCATCAAAGCGTTCATCTCTCCTAGAAACAAAAATAGAACTTACGAAAATTATATATTATTCTTTTTTATACGGAATCTATTTAGTACTTTATAATATGTAATTTTAGCTTTTTAGCACAAGTGGATCTTGATTTAGACTTTTACCATTTATTGATGCCACAAAAGTACCATTTATTGATGCTACATAGCTTGAGGGGGAAAAAAAAAGCAACCACAGTATATAACATATGAATTAATGAAGACATCCCTTGACTTTGTCCATCAAATATGATTTTTTTTATCGAGATTTGTTTTATGTTTAAAATGGATTCAAAATTTTTAATAATTTTGAAATTTCCTCGCAAAATAAGAACTTATAATGCCATAATCAATAATATATTTAATTTACAGGTATATACTAAATGAACCATTTATTGGAAACACGGGTCCAAGCTTAGGAGCTCTTGCAGTTTACACACGTGTGATCAATGCAGAAGGTGCCTCAACATTGACTCCAGTTTGGAAATTGTACAATCATCAAGGACCAGAGTGGCGTTATGCTCAGGCACTCATTCAGCAAGAAAAATCTTTCTCGGTAAGAACTCGCAATAAGCAACTTCAATCATTCAGTATAGTGATTAATGCAGAGTCCTATATTTAATATTATATTTTTCCTCCAGATAATTATTGAAGGCATGTGGGGATCAAGTTTAGCGAATGGTTTGATCGGCTTTGACGATATCACACTATTTGATGGCTCATGTTCAAGTAAGTATAAAAATGTTTTATATTTATAAAACATTTACATAAATCGTTTTATATTTCTCGTATTCTCTCACATAGAAATATTTTAATTGACCCAGGCATTTCATAGTACACATATTACAACAAGCAAATTGTCTTGTCAAAATTAAGAGAAAAACAAAACAATAATAGGTATATAACATTCAATCAATTCAACGAAACAAATCCAGAAAACAACAACAATGATTTAGTAAGCAACGGCACTTTTTTGTATTAATTTCAGAACAATCGAAATTCATTTTTGATTATTAAAATTATTATTATATTATGTATTTGTTGCTCTTATTCTTACTTATTTATTCGTTTGTTTGTTTATAGGTTTATATATTTATTGACTTATTGATACATATTTTGGCCATTGTTGCAGTAATGCCCGGTGGAGCAGTAGTGAGAACAGGTGAATGCCGCTTTGAAAGAGACATTTGTGACTGGATGAACAACACAAACGACAGAACTTCTGCGTCGTGGAAATTGGCAACAGTATCAAGGAGACCCGCTAACCTGCCAGACAAAACATTTGGTGCACCAGGTAAATTGCATTTTAATTGTGTTCGGTAAAATATGCGTGTACAGTATTTGCTAAAAGTAATCGTTTTTTAAGCGCCTTGTCAAAAAAGTGCCTCTTTGCAAGTTTATAGTTTAAGAAAGAAAAAAACTCATTTTTCCCCTCCCGAAAAAAGTGCTTTTTTTGTGGACTTGCACTATATGTTTTATTATAATAAAACACAATAAAATATAAAAATAGAAAAAATGCGATAAAGCTGTTATTCTGATAAATTTAAACAATTAATTAAAAACCATTTATTGCTTAATTGTAACAAATTAATGATAATTTCACTGCCAGGAACTGATGTTGGTGAATAAAAATTAAGCTACTGTAGGTATCAACAATTTGAAATTTGAATACAAGCCTGAGGTGTCATGGAGGCCGTGCATGTTTCAAATTTATTAGATGAAATTTACATGCAATTATTGCATTGTATTATATGCGTGTGTGCGTGCATATATATTATATATTTTGTATACATGTAATTTATATATATATTTTTTTCTTCGCCAGAGGGATACATTTACTTCGACTTATTCAACGCTGATAGTAGTGTTGTAAGGTTGACATCGAGAACAATTGAATCATCAGATGAACAGTTGTGCTTTACTTTCTGGTATACGGCGTTTGGAGCTGGAGATTCAGCACAGTTACGAGTTATAAGACAAGATAATTCTTCGAGTGAAGAAGAAAATAGAAAGGTATATATCATATTTATAATAATTATATTATGTGACAATTTGAAATATAGCGTCGCGAGATGACTTATATAACAGCGTGTATATTTTTCCTTGCAAGACGTTTTTCATTTTTCTTATGCAGACGTATTTTTTTTCGCAAATGAAATACTGAAATAGTTTATTATAAGCTGCAAAATAATTAATTAATTAATGCCAACATAATTTTATATCATATAAAATTGCATTGCGATTGCATGCGCATGCTCATTTGAATCCCAATATATATTAAATATTATTTAAACTTTATAAATATATAACTATATATAATGACATGAAATTGTATGCTATATGTCATAAAAATAAATATTCACAGAGTGTGCATGCCATATAATATGGTGTTCTCGAAAATTGTCTCAACAGTTGTTCCTGTCCTATATGAACCAGCAGCTATTAAAATATGTTTGCTGAATTCTTATTATTATATTATTTTTGTGATAACGTTAAAAAAATGAGCAAATAACGTGATCGTGTAAATAAATAAATAGAAAAAATTGATTATGGGTCTATGAGATGGTTGCATGAAGTTGTGCGTTATAGTGCCATGAGTATTACGCACATAAATACATTGTACCCAGCATAGGACAAGCATCGTTTTTGGCCAATTTAATAGAGAAAATTAACGTAAATTTATCATTAATTTTCTCTCGCGTAAACAGCTCGTTTTAACCTATAAAAATCAACAGCATGGTTAATTGTATAATTCTTATTTAATTGGCATAAAATGACATTTATCCTATACGTATAATGTAAATGTTATTACTTTCTGCACTCTCTCTCTCTCTCTCATATATATATATATATATATATATATATATATATATATATATATATATATATGTGTGTGTGTGTGTGTGTGTGTGTGGGTAGGTGGGTGGGTGGGTGGGTGGGTGGTGGGTGCGGGTGTGTTCTGCATATGGCATCAAGACGCAAGCTTAAATATTAGTGAAATCTCCCATAATATAATAATTAAAAAAAATCACTCCTATTTTTATGTAATATATTATAATTATTTTTTTGTTTTAGGTGTGGGTTTTAGACGCAAATACTATTGATACTTCAAGACCAATTTGGTCTCCGGCGCAAGTACCCGTCGACACACAAACAGACTTCCGAATAGTGTTAGAGGGTAAAGCAGCAAACGGAGGATTTGCAATCGACGATGTTATTTTTTCTACAGGATCTTGCACAGGTATATATTTACCTTTTTTTTTAACTCTATAAATATCTGTATTATATGTTTATTATAATTATCAAGTTTATATTTCAATATCAATTAAATCGAAAATTCAATATAATTATATACAATATACAACTTGCTTTCATCTCCATTTTCCAGCACGGCCTGAGAAAGCAGCACCTAAAGAAGAAGAAGATGATAACTGATTTGTGCGTTTTTCAGTGTTTGGACTTATATTATAGAATTTTACAAATATAAATTGTAGAAAGCAAGAACATTTCATTATATTTTAATATTTCAAATGAGCAGTATAATGTACGTATGTGCAGTTGTGTATTTGTGATTTAATCGTAATGTGTAAATGATATTATAAAAAAATAGTTTAGATTTATAGTAAAGTTTGTATAGGTATATAATATAGACTATAATTATAATAATAAAACTCTCTTACAGTAGATGGAATGTGTTATTATTTGCTTGTACAAATGTACAGTACACTAACCTGAAGTCCAGTCTACTCTAGGCCATCAAATACTATAATATATATAATATATTAATTGTTACAAAACAAATATGCCATAGAATAGAACATTTTTCATGATTTTCTTTTCTTTTTCCGATTTAGTTTTATGGCTTAGCGTAAACTAGACTTAATTCTTCTCGGTCACCAGAGATATAACTGGTTTGATGACAAAAAGTGTACGTATTGCGGACTGCAGACAATCTTTCTTGTGCCCATGGAGTGACAATTATCGCTCGTAAAATAGCTTTAAATACTCTGTTTATCAATTTTAAATTTTAACGTTCATTATTTATTTATTTTTGTAAAACATGCCAGTTTAAAGTAACTTTAATAACAGTGAAAAGCTTAAACTTAAATTTGTCCTATTTTATGTTGCTTCCAGTCCAAGTATAAACACAGCTATAAATGTATGTACACTCCCCCTGAACAAATCTGACCGCAGCGTTCATGTCTCCAAATGTTAAATATATGAGGAAACTTTAACGCGACCGGTCAGGTTTATTCGAGGGGAGTGTACAGCTCTGGCCAAAAGTTTGAGAACAAGTTAAATAGGCAACCCGCTACCATCTTATGCTATCTTTATGAAAAAACGCAGCGGTCGCCGCTGCCCTGTTCTCAAACTTTTGGCCAGAGCTGTATGTACAGTATGTATGTGTGTGTATAATATCTGGTGTTGTTGCTTTAGGGCTTCATTGAGGACTACAAGCTAACTATATGAATATATTTTAACCCAGAGTCATTACATAATTTTCATTTGCTCGTTGAAGAATTTTCTTTTCTTTTTTCAGCTTTAAATATCTATAACTAAAAATCTGAGACACATGAAAAAGAAATAATGAGCAAGCCACAATGTGTGCATTTTAATGAGTGATACATCTTACTTAGAGAGGTACAGTTTGGCTTGCTCTCAGAACAGATTGTCACACATTGAAATACTCCTTTTAGTATAGATCACAAAGCTAGTAGTACGTACTTGGAACAAAGTCATGACTCTCACACAAGAGTAAAATGCACTTTTAACTAATTTATAATTAAAAAATAAATATGCTTTTGCTTCAAGGGATAACATCACTCAATAAAAACAGGTTTATTTTTTTAGTAAAACAGTTCAAGATGATAACATAATTAGAAAGGTGGCCATGCCTGCTAGATTTTTTACTATGCAAGCTGTGCTATTCGCAAGCTACAAAGGCTATCTACATGTACAGCTCTGGCCAAAAGTTCCCGAATGATTTGCATAGGCAACCCAAAACCACACTATGTTATCTTTATGAGAAAACTCAGTGGCCGTCGCTGCCCCGTTTAGGAACTTTTGGCCATTGCTGTGCAGGCATGCAATATGAGGTGCAAGAAATTGGAGGGAAAACTAAACTGTCTTAAAGGCGTAGAACACCTTGAAAAAAAAACTTGCGTAATATCCTAACATACCCAAATATCATCATTATTTTGGCCGGAGTCAATGATTTCTAATTTATTTTCCATTCACAAAATGCCGCTGCCAGTCACTGACATCACAGCTCGCCTGGTCCACGCGCAAGTAAACTGGGCGAGCTGTGACGTCAGTGACCGGCAGCAGCATTTTGTGAATGGAAAATAAATTAGAAATCAATGACTCCGGCCATATCAACGTTGATATTCAGGTTTGTTAGGATATTACGCAACTTTTTTGTTCAAAGTGTTCTACGCCTTTAAAATTAAATATTGAATCTGCTTTCTTACAAAATATACAGCTATATCTATGTTTAGCAAATGTACCAACTGTTCTAACTAAAATGTAAGCTCACAGGTAATTATAAAATTATTTATGTTAATAGTTATAGTAATCCACATTTAAGCCTACTTGGTCCACATAAAATAAAGGGTTAATCTTACAAAATTAAACATCATCCATTTGTTATATCATCAAATGTAATATTTATTTGCCTTCATTTGAGTCAATATTACACAAGAGATTTTACTAATATTATTAATATTTTAATTACATAAATTTATCTATAAATTCAAACAAAAAAATCCAACAAATATTAAGGATTGCTCTTAGCATGCATTAAAAAGCTCTTTTAAAAATTATTTTAAAACATAGTGGTTTTCAAGTTTTTTGTATCGTTGTCTATATACATGAGCCATTGTTTAACAATATTTATTTATTATTAACTTTATTTTTATTTTTTTTTGAGGGCATCAGCTATAGAAAAAATAAAATATACACAATCCCTCAGAAGCTACTTGTATCTTTGTTTGACATAATTAAGTTACTTTATTGCTCTAAATGAATATACACAGCACAGACAAGCAAAATGTTGGAGAATTTACACCATACAAGCCAATGCACCTAATATTGGAACTAAAGTTAAAGAGTAAAGAGTATTATATTGGGTAAAATCACATTCACAACCTTTCCCTCTGATAAAAGCAAAATTCACGTAAAATATGCACATTTTAGAAATGCGAGCTAAGCTTATTTAAATGTGAACTTAACAGTATCCTACACATCAGTTATAAAACCTATATTATAATGTTGACTAAAATAGAGTTACAAAACGCAGGTACAAATTTCCGGGACTTGTGTATTGCAAACCCGCTTTACTCTTAATCTTTTTGAATATCCAGAAATTATTATTATTGTTTGTTTTTTTTTTATTATATATTATATATATATATATATACATACACACACACATACATACATATATATATATATATATATATATATATATATATATATATATATATATATATATATTATACACACACATACATACACACACACACACACACACACACACACACACACACACACACATATATATATATATATATATATACATAGGTTAATATATATTAAAAATATTAAAATCCAGATCAATTCAGGACAAAAAAATATCTCCAACAATTACAATAAATAAAAATGGTTAGTGTTTCATTGTCATTAGTACTTTCTTATGCTTTTTAAATTGTATATTTACAGTTGAAGGCTTTGTCACTTATTTTACGCTAGTAGAATTTAAAAACAAAAGTTGTTCACCTGGTCTCTCTCTCCATTGTTAATATTGTATATTTTTTTAAATACTGTCAAGATTGAAAAATGTATTGGTATCAATTTCTTATGAGATATTATATATAAATAAAACAGAAAAAAATTAAAGATATATACTTTTATACCTATAATAACAATAAAACAAAGGTAAATGCAATCTCACAAGAAAACAATACTAACAGTTAAATTTAATCCAAGACAGTATTTCATCACATTTATAGTTATAATCACTCTTTTAAAACATACTTTTGAAAAGTATGTATAAGTTAATTGGTTAAATCCTTAAGTATAAGACTTAGTCCTGCCAATTTTACAATTAACATTAACAATAATAATAATTAAATAATTTAATAAAAAAAAAAGAAAAAAAAAAGAAGAAGAAGAGAATATTACATAGTATAACTACATGGCTGGCTCTAAATTACTGACTTAATCTAAATATAATTTATATGTTATTCTATTATTATTATTATTATAATTATTAATTGTGACACTTGACTATTATATATAATTGAACATTAAAATAAAAAGAGGAAGTATATTTAGATGCCTCTATTTGTAACAAACCAAAACAATAACAGAATTCAAAAGGCATTAACATTTCAATTGGCTATCAGACCTCTATGAAAGCCTTTACAAACAAGATAAAAATTATATTTAAAACACACACACACAACAAATAACAGTTTCTACTTTGGACATTAAATATTAGTGTAGTGAAAGTTATGCCTTAAAACAATATATGAAAAAAAAAAAAAATAGAAATAGACAAAAAAAATATAAATAAATAAACTCAGAAGGCATAGCTAAACTATTACGTTTCAAGTGTCACTTACTCACTTTTCAATTGTTCAAAAAAAAAAAAAAAGAAAAGAAAAGAATGAAAGAAAGAAAGAAAAGGAGGAGGAGGGGGAAAGGGGGAGGAGAAAAAAAAGGGGGGGGGGCTTCAAGAGCATTACAGTATTGAACTTTGAAGACATGGAGAAATAGATAGAATGGCAAGTTAGTTTGTAGAGTTAAATGTTGTAACAACTTCAGAAATCCCTCCAGAGCAGTTCCTACAACACAAATTAAAAATCCATATTAAAATCTCAAATTATTAAAGGGGTAGTCAATGATGGCATTTCTAATATCCATCATGGTGTTATTAAACCTCCCAAAAACGCAACCTCAAAATGTTAATTATTAACAATCTGAGAGCAAAAGCCGTTACAGCGACCCCGAACCTACTTCACAGCTAAAACTTGCTCTCCTGCTAGCTTGACGCAAGCGGGAGTTACTCTTATTTTAATTTATCCATTATAATTATTTATCTGTAGACGTAAAAAAACATGTTATGAGAGTTTGTAATTTAACGCCTATTTTACATGGGGAGTTTTAATGAAAGGGTTTAGCTAAAAGAAAGTCAGCTCAACTGGGACTCAAACCCAGATCTTTGGTTTCCCAGACCACTGCGTTACCATTTACGCTACCGAGACTCTTCCCCCCCCCCCCCCCCCCCCCCCCAACATCATTTACTGCTCATTTATAGTCAGCTGTCGCTGCTTGCCACATGCTTGGAATGATGTTGGAGGGGAAGGAGTCTTGGTAGCATAAATGGTAACGCAGTGGTCTTGGGAAACCAAAGATCCAGACGCAAGTCCCGGTCGAGCTGAATTCCTTTTCAATGTCAGTTTACTGCTTATATAACACGGTGTAACACGAAAGCCAAACCCTTTCGTAAAAAAACATAGTTTATATATGTAAATATTACGCCAAGTATCCATCGCAATAATAAGAGTAACTTCCGTTCGCGCCAAGCAAGGGTCGATGTAACAGCTTTTTCTCAGCGCGTCAAGAGAGTAGGTGATCGGTTTATAACTCACGAGCTGAACAGTCGCGAAATATAAAAATAACATGAAGTAAAGATGAAATGTTTTGTAAAAGTTTAGTTGTGTCAAAAACATGAAAACACAATCAAATGTTTAAGTTATTCCTTTTTGAAGATAACATAATTCAATCTTTAGCGCCAACTTTTTAAATCAAATTAGAAACTTTTTTAAAATTAAAAATACCAATAAATGTTTTTCAAAACAAATTTTTTTTTTTTTTTTATTTTTTTTTTTTTTAATTCATTCAATTTTATTTGAAAATCATAGCAACTGTTTTGTTCAATATAAATACAGGAGAAAGAAAAATTGTGAAAATAAAGTTTATCCTTTGACTATTTCCGCTCCAAGTCGGTCACCTACTGCCTTAATACAGTATAATACAGTGTAATTAAAATTTAAAGACTGTGTTTTTGGGAGATGTAATAATACAATTTGAGAGTACATAGTCTAGAGACCCTTAACAGAGAAGCGACAACCTCATGTTTTAGGCAAACCTGCAATACATTGTTTTGAAAGGCCCGCTAAAAGTACCCAAACTTTCTAGCGTTCTGATTGGCTACCCTAACAATCTCTCAAATCTGATTGGTTCCGACGCCACAGGCCTTCCTGTAATGTTTGCTAACCTGATGTATTGCAGGTCTGCCTAAAACATGAGGTTGTCTCTTCTCTGTTAAGGGTCTCTAACATAGTCAACAAAACAGCGCCTCTGCAGGGAAAAAAATAAATACTCGGAGGCTGAGGGAAATCTTCTCATTCAAATTAGAGACTGGTAATTAAGAAAAAAAATTAAATTCCTTCCAAAAATTATAAGATAATAAAAAAAAATAATAATGTAAATAAATTTATGATAATTAAAATATAATGATATTTCCAATTTTATCACTTTGGGGGTAAACTTTTATCCTGATTTGACTCATCTCTTTGAGCCGCCCTCAAACAGCTGACGAAATTGATCGTCAGCCCTTGCAAAAGTATACCTTCAAATTGGATGAAGAGATGGAGTTGGGTTTACTATGCACTCTCGACTGATCACTATTAAAAAAAGCCATTGTTGACTACCCTTTTAAATAGGCATGTATTTAAAATTAAAATTTAAATAATGATATAAATGGTACCTATCCTTTAAAAGATAACTGACTATATTCTGCCTTTGCTGGGCTGTAGCAAAGGTCTGCTCTTGCAAAAGGCAGAGCAGAAGGCAAAATATCAGGAAACAATAATTGTTTGATAATTTTACACTTGCACTTCACAAATGACCTTTTACAACATGATCTTGAGTATGAGCCTTTTACTGGCAAACAATCAAACATTCCAAATGTTGAAAAATGCTTCAATAAAAAATGAAAAATTAGCAAATGTGTCAGATATTATAAATGAACTAAAAATTTATTTTCCAAGTAAAAGAGTATAGTTAGTACCTTAAGAACTCCACAAATATGGCACTGACTGCCCTGTTTTAACTTGACAAAAAGTTAACCTAAAATTAGATTTGTCAATGCTGCAATTTTGCTATTAGTGTCAGAAAATTTGCTCCTCTTTTGAGTGTGTTGAAACAACCATGCACTAGTGGAAAATACAGTTTACTTACAAACTCAATTATCTACTCGACAGGGCTTCCATGACTCTTTGGTGATGAGGATGGTGTACGTCTCTTGCCTTGCAAATGCTTCACCACCTTGTCATAGTCCTCCTTACACAGGATGTACTTGTTGTGATCCAAGTTCTTGCTGCGACCTGAACACACATCACAATTTATTGTAACAAGCTATTTTATATTGTCTTACCCTATATATGTATACCCATTTATGTTACCCATATCTTATATGGGGAATTGTTTTATGCAAGTCTTCTGTTTATCAAAACACCATACTTTACTTTAAATCAACAATTTCTTCTTCTTGTTTATTTATGTTTTAATTCTTTGTTTTATCATAATGATTAATATAATAAAATGTTATAAGTTTGATGTGTTTAAAGATATTGCTTACCGCCCAAGTGCTGCACAAGGTTATAGAAATTGCCTTCAGCTGGCTGCACAGATTCGGAATTACTCCTCTGGGGACTACGAGAAATAGTCATGCTGGAAGGAAGGGTGTGTGGTGGACTGTGAGAACCACTGGCTCGCAGATTCCTGCCACTCATGTTTGCTTGGTAGGAGCTAGTGCTAGGTCCATCATAAAGGTATTGAGCAGCAGAGCTGCTAGTGCAGGTCTCAGTTCCTTTACTAGTGCCAGGCATGGCACCATCTGGCTGCCAGTACATCAGATCATCATGACTACTAGGACCAGCTTTTGGAGAACTACGAGGTGACAAACGCATACTGTCCAATGGCACAGGTGAGCCTCCATGGGAGCGAGACCGAGCAGAGCCAGAAGTAACTGTAGCAGAGGCAGGCGATGAACCCAGCTGGAAATGAGAAGAGATTATTAATGAGCAAGTGCCGTCGTTCCTAGTGACTCTTATGTAATCTTTGTTATTTAATTTAAATAAATATCAAATACTACATCAATACTACAAAATCATAAATACTACATCAATTAACTCTTATAGTAGTGTTCTATCAGAGACTGTAGAACTTTGAAGTTTAAACCACAATATCATTGCAATGCATCTTTAAACAAATAAATAAATTTAGTACAGTATTGTTATAACTATAGAGCGTAAAAATAGTTTTTCGACTATTGTCATTATGTTGACTATTGCTCGATTTATTTCATATTTCCACCGATCTCAGCAAATGACGCATTTTAAACGAATAAAAAAAATCTACTGTTTTCGACTATTTTGAGCTTAGCGACTATTTCACAAAAAATCGACTATTTGTCGCCTATTTTGCATTTTTTTTTTACGTTTTTTTAGGAAATTTCTTGTAAAAACGTATCAAATTATTTGAAATGATAATATTTTTATAAAAAAAATTATTTTAATAAAAAATTTATAAAATTTAAATTTAAAATTAAAAAAAAATAATAATAATAAAACAAATTTACTAAAAAACATATATAATATTGATTAAATATTCTTTTTTCTGCCAAAAAATTAGCAAAACAAGACACTACATACATACATACAAGATAAGGACACGCTCGGCTCATTTGGGTATTTAGATACTAAAATTTCTGTTTAACATTAAATTAAATGATTTTTCAATAACATTTTTTTTTTATCATTCTATTTATATAAATTTATATAAAAAATCGACTTTTGTATAAAAGCGACTATTTATCGACTTTTTGCACCAAAAATCATCGACTATATATATATAGTCAACTATTTTGTCAAAATGATCGACCATTTTTGCGCTCTCTAGTTATAACACACATTTCTAAGAAAACACAAAATAAAATATACTGATTCAGAAATTTTTTAGTTCATAATAGTATTGTTAATGATTGAATAAAAGGTACCTATTTTGCCAGAAAATTCAAAACCATTGAAATTAAACCCATTTTGAATATAAAACCACGTGATTAAAATTTCACATTTGATGGGAGACGTTGCTATAAAAAAAAATAATAACAAAAAAAAAAATTTAAAAAAAAAAAAAAAATTAAATGCTACAAATAAATGGCAAGAAGTCTAAACTAAGATTTGCTTGTGGGCCTAATTATATAAATCCAACCAAGCATGAGACACAAAATATTGATTATTATTATTTATTTTTTTAACTTGACATGTTGTACCACTAAGGCCTTAATAAGTTACAAAGCATACAATATATTGAAAAATGGTAAATGTAGCAACATAGCCACAAAGATAACACAGGTCAAGGTAGAGAGCAGGTGAGGTGGGTGCTAAAAAATATATTGAAATGTTGCACTTTACTTCCTTTGTTTGTAACTTATTCTGACATGATGGGTACATGTATGTAAGGGACTTTTTGAGCAAAAATAAAATTTTTAGAATTCTGGTTTTCACGCCCAAAATTCAAAATAAATATTCACAATTTGCATGACAGAGTAAAATTTGCTGATTTGTGGAAGAAGAAGAAAGTGATACATAGAACTATGGTACTTGTGTAAGTTGCTAAATGTAAAATGTAAGCCTCCCACATCAATGAATGTGGAGTTAAAAAAACATAATAATAATAATAATTGAATACTGTTGGATGTAAAGGTCGCCACATGATATAAGAAAGTGAAGTAGCTGGAGTCTTATAGTGGCTGATCAGAGCCTGCAGTGTTGGAAGTATGCACTAGCCTTCACATTCACAATGTGATGACTGAGGGAAACCAAGTACATAATAATAACAATAATACTTTCTTTTTTTTTTTTTTGTAAATATTACAATGTTGTATTTATTATTATTTAATGAGAGAGGTGAACACTTTCTGCAGCACACAAATTTAATATTAAAAGTTTAAAAAAAAAAAAAAAAAAGAAAAAAAAAAAAAAAATCTTCTCAATGAATTGAAAGTCAAAGTGTAACAATTTTAACTGAAATTTCTTAATGGTAGTGCTTAACATTAACAAACGCATTTTCACCTTTATAATACTAGTATATTTTGATTTAGACTTTTTACCATTTGCTGACAAAGGGGTGATTTGTAAAAAAAAAAAAAATAATAATAAAAATAATAATTATACACAACACAACACAAATAGTCAACATATTATAGTCATGCCTAAGCATCACCGTTTCAAAAGTGTATCTTGTTTTAGAATAAAGATGATTATTTAATTTAATGAATTGGCAACATCTCCTGACTTTGCTTATCAAATATGAAATTTTTACAATGAGTGGTTTTACAATTAAAATAGCTTTTGAAATTTGTACACAAAATAGGCATTTAAACATCATGTAAAAGGCTGATTAACACTATTACCTTTGCCTTGGTTTGTTCATGCACCCATTCCAAATAGCTAGCTCGAGCTACCTGCTCCTCAATGGCAATGTTAGTGGCTTCCAAGTCAGTTGCAAAGATCTTGTCTTTCAGCATTGCCTAAAAATGATTTATCATTATATTACACATAAATTTATTCAGGATCTTAGAAAGAAGAAAAAAAAAAAAAAAAGAGTAAATAACAGAACCTACTTGCTCAATCTCAAAGTTTTCACTTTGCAGTACAGCATCGGCCATCATATTTTGTTCAGCAAGACCTGGTTTGAATCCAGGCAGCCCAAGACCTACACCAATTGTTGCTTTGTGAGGATCTACGATGGAATTGTAGTGACTGCCACGCTCATATGATAGGCGTATTGGTTCATTATCAGTCTTCATCATGCCATGGAAAATATTTATTGGTTCTAAAACAAACAAACAAACAAATGTTTGCTGTCAACAATATAAAACTTCAACTCTAATATGAAGTATTAAAATAATGGTAAACAAAGTTTACTCATTGTAAAATTAAATATCAATAAAGAATATAACGCTGATCATGGCATACCAATTTTATAACAGAAGACTTGGACAGGTCTATTGTACATTTCACACAACGCTTGTAGCTCAATATGGTTTCCATGTACACTGGCTTTTCTTTTACGGTCTACGTACATGTTGAAGTCTTCAGTCACATACTGAGAGAAGTGGTCTTTGTTTCTCTCCTGCAAGTAATAACAAAGTTGTAATGATTTAAAATTCATTTGAAAAGTCATAAATAGTCAATTAATTTCATTGCTCAATGCCATGACTTACGATATAATCCATGCAGTGTTTGCGAACAGTGCTGTGCATTTCTTGGTCACCGTAAACTTGATCAGCTACAGCACGAAACAAGCATGCACCATCACGACCCATCTCTTTGATAACAAATCCTTTCTTTTGCATCCTCTTGGAGAATAGTGCGTCTTTCTAAATGTAAAAAAAAAAAAAAAAAAAAAAAAAAGTAATAAGTACACTTACCAGTACCAAAAAATAATAATTATGATGTGGGTAAAAATAATAATGTTATAATTAATAACATTATAAATTATAATTTCATAATACTTGCAGTTACCTCTAGCCACTGTTTCTCAGTCAATTCGGTGTCACTATCCATATAGTATTCGTCTCCACTATTGTAGCCACTTGGGTCTGCTGGGCCACCCGATGGATCTGGGATAGGGTTGAGAGCGGAGTTTAGTCCAGAAGAGACACTTGATGTACTGGAAGACGGGGAAGGTGGCTGAATACGCTCACGTTTAGAACGTACCACTCTGCACAGGCACAAATCAAAATAAATTTATGCATCAAGTTATAACAAAACTTGATCAATGCTTCTTACTGGTAATTTTTATTTTATTACTATTACCTTGAAATATGTAAAAACAAACAAACATCTAGTGTGTAATATAAACTGCTCAGTTCTAACTGCAGCAGCTTTCTCCATAATCACTTAAAGGAGAGTTTTACAATTCTAAGGGATAGAAAATTAGAGACCCCCTACCTATTTTTCTTGGCACTTTTGATTTTTTATACATCACCACCAGCAACAAATATTAGAATTATTTCTTACCTATGAGGACTGGCTCGATGGCGTTTCCTGTGTGAGTTTTCATGGTTACCTTCACTTGATAACGGATTTTCTTCTCTGTGGGGAGACCAGCGATGCCCTGGTGACAACTGACCCTGACCTGGGTTGTACAGTTGTTCAGATCCCTGTAAAGACATCAGTGGGACAAAGCCTTTAGTTTTGCAACACTAAATTGCAAAACAGGTATTTCATAGTAGAGTGGATGGAAGGAGAGATAGAGGCAGGCCTAAAACATCATGGTCTGAGGTGGTTGGAAGATGTTTGAAAAATAAGAATGTATGCAGTATGAAATGCAAAAGGAAATGTATGAAACAAGGTATGAGACTGGAGGAAGCAAGTGAAGTATGTCAGGATAGGAAGTTGTGGAGGTCTATCACTGGGTCAGGATAAAACATCTGTGTTGCTGGCTTACCTCGAAAGGGATTATAGCATAATGATATGTATCAGTGGCGGTCCTACGTATTTTGGGCCCGGGGACAGAAATCTGACTGGGGCCCCTCAATAGACGCGCGAAGCGCCAATAGCCCGCCGCAGGCGCGATTTTTTTTTACCACGTGACTATTTACAGGTAATTCAGTATAATTGTCAGTGCAGATAGCTTTTTAAGAAAAAAATAATGTTCTTTTTATTTTATGATTTTTTTTAATAGAGGGGG
This sequence comes from Ecdyonurus torrentis, assembly GCA_949318235.1. Lineage (NCBI taxonomy): Eukaryota > Metazoa > Arthropoda > Insecta > Ephemeroptera > Heptageniidae > Ecdyonurus > Ecdyonurus torrentis. The sequence continues at coordinate 38,111,225 of OX439127.1, forward strand.
GAACTGCTAAATTTTATTTTAGAGTGAAATATTAAAAAAAAAGAAAAAAAAAAGTATGAAAAATTCATAATGGAAATTAATTTTTTTTTTTATTACGTTGCAGATTTAGGCCAGATTAAGCAAATGGAAAAAAAAATGCTTCGTTCATATTCTCAAAAAGCTTTTTTTTTTTTTTCTATTAGAATTATTTTCATAATTCCAAAACAAAAGTGTTGTTCATAAACCCTGTTCTCTGGCAAAAAAAAAAAAAAAAAAAAAAAAAAAAGCACATATTCCATTTGAATAATCAAAGTTGATCGTCATCATCATTTTAGGAGCAGAGGACAGGGTCGATTTGATGAATAGAAAGAGAGAAAATTTAGGAAGATTGAGCTAGCGTTTATTTATAATTGAAAATTTTTCACCTACGCCAGGCCAAGGAGGACGACTAAAAATGTTTTCAGGGTACAATTTTATTCCATAATATTCTAAAAGAAGCGACATTGTCCTGAATCGATTTATTTGAAAATTCTAATTATTAAGTTCATTAAGTATTTCTATTAAAAAAAAAATCGAAAAATGTCGATACGCAATACCTATGCATGTGGGCATAGGAAAAAATTAACGACTGTAACGTCATTTTAAGACTTTTAAAAATTAATTATAAATTCTCAATGAACTCAAAAATTAGAAATGTCCATACGTATCTTTAGGACTTAGGACATTGCCATCTTTTAGAATAAAAATGCAATAAAATAACACCCTGAAAATATTTTAGTCTTCATTATATAATTCTCGTAAGTAGTTTATTTTACCTTTTTAATCCAGGGCAGCCCTTATTTAAAAAGATAAAAAAAATACTGAATAAAGTTGTAATTATCACTATAGTATAGTAAATTAAGAGATATTATATTTTATCTGTAAATTTATATGCTTTAATTTTTTTATTATATATATTATTATTATTATAAATTTGTTTATGGATAATTTTATTAAAGAAAATCATTAAATTGGTTCATAAACTTCTCTCTCTCTCTCTCTTCTTACTGTCCCTTAACTTTCTTTCTGTCTTTTTTTCTTTTTTTTTTTTTTTCTTTTCTTTTTTTTTTTTTTTTAGCTTTGAATTTTTTACATGTAGGCCTTGTTCCGGGCCCCCGAATCCTAGTGGGCCCGGGGATATCCGCCCCTCAATCCCCCCTGTAGGACCGCCACTGATATGTATGTATGTAAGTAAGTTAAGCAGTATATATTAATAATTAATTATACTTTATAACTTATAGAATTAAATATCCCAAAGAATATGTAAATGTAAAGAAACAAACTGAATGCTTTTTACCAATACAAAATGTAACAACCCCCCCCCCCCCCCCCAATCTTATGATGCAATATACAATACGGTACTTTAGACTGCAACATAAAAATGCAACAAAATGTCATTTATTATAATTATATTATATGAATACTATGTTTATTTTATATTATGTAAATGTGTCCCATAGCTTGCAGGAGACAAATGATACATTACTGATATTATTAAAACAGAGCTTGCCTAAAATGTTAATGCAAAAGAAAAGCATGGACTATATTATACAGTATTCACTACTGAGAGTTTGTAATTGAGTTTGTATTGAGAGTTTGAAAAGTATAAGTTTTTGTGTTACACCAGTTTGCTCTGCAAACTACACACAAATATTGAGCCAGCTTTGATATTTTTCCTTTGTTAAGAACACCTGATCAAGATGTCACTGCCTGTTTACGATGCTGATATGTATGGTTGATCATTGTTATTTCTTCGTTTAGACTTTTAGATCTGATATAAATAAACGGAACTTTAAATTAAAAATGAATGTTAGTCGGGTTAGAGCACAAACCGTGTATCTACAAAAGCAACAAAGTTGAAAAAAATGTACAAAAATATAAGAATTTTGACTTTGCTGCTTTAGTAGATACATGGTTTGTGCTCTAACCCGACGATGTGTCTATTTTTATTTGAGCAGCCAATCATTGTTAAAGAGCCTCACTATACTTTGCAGAACAAACTACCATGTTTACAAAGTGGTATGTAAGCTCATGTCACAAGGAATCTCTAGTTGGTTGGAATTTCTTTTGACATGTGTTTACTGCTGTGAAAACAACCATGAACAATCAACAACAACCATCAACCAACAACAATCATGAAGCATACAGCATGATATGCAAATTCATTCTTACAACAGGAACGCCATTGTTAGGATTAATAATAAAGAAAAGGACAGTTACCAGCAAGGGCCTTTCCACAATAGAAGTTTGAAGGAGAGGTTGAGGTCTCACGTGGCACAAACTTTTAGTTATAAAAATGGACATAACTGAGAGCTTTCATCGTAATATTAATGACATCGATGAGCACATCACAGAGAAGTGAGTTGTCTTGTACTGCCGTGTTATGCTCTTGCTGATTTTGGAGTTGGTGAGGAGGGGTGGGAGTGGAGTAAACACTCAATTTAGTTAAGCCTCAAGGGACCCCCCCCCCCCCAAAAAAAATAATTACATTGAACTAAAAATTGCTACATACGTTTTTTTCCATCAAGTTTTCTTGGAAAATTGTGCTCTATGGTAGCCGTTAACAATATAAAATAAATAAATAAATAAATAAGTTTATTGATCAGAGGATTACATACAGTAATATAGATCTTGTCCAAGGAAAAAAACACACAAAATAGATATTTACAGAATATACAAAATAGTCCCTCCTCTACTACAACTCACAAATTTGCAACTTTGTGCTTGTTTTGAAATATTTGTATAAATAATTTTGATTTCTTTAAATGCAACAAATAAAATTCAATTTTATAGTAAATCCATGCAAATAATATTTATTTTTACACCAAAAATAAATTAAGGTTCAAATTAATAATGTAATTTAATGCTTTAACTTTGAGATTCAGGCTGACTTCACCCCCCCCCCCCCTCCCCTATTAGAAACAATGTTTGAGAGTGTAGATGAAAAAATAGAAAATTCCATAGTTATCTCTTTCTTACTTTTTTTTATCAACTTACTGAAGAATTTTTATTCTTGTATGTATCTAAATTTATTCTCTCTCTTTCTCTCTCTCTCTCTCTCTCTGATTTTTACACTTTTAAAACAAAAAAATTATGAAAAATTTTTTATTGCTACTACAAAAAAATCACACATTTTCAAAAACTTTGGCGTTTTCACTTCACTAAATCGAGTATTTTTACTTGACAGGACCAAATTTAGACTTCACCATATCAAATAGTGAATTATTCTCTAAATCAAAATTTTTAAGATTGAAATGCCTATCTAATAGGCCGAGACCGTCACTTTGATTTCACTAAATTGAGAGTTTACTTTAGTTTTCAAAAATATGCACTATCCCCCCCCCCCCCCCCCTCCCCTTTCCCTCATTCATTGTAATGCTGTTCGTAAACCCTGTTTTCTGCTCCTAAAAGGACAATCAACTCTGCGCATTTGTTTGGTGCAAGAAAACAGGGTTTACGAACAATACTAATCTTTCCCTCAATCATTCATAATCCTTCCCTGACTCCACCCCCACTCCTCCTCACCAACTCCAAAATCAGCAAGAGCATAACTCGGTACATAGTACAAGACAACACACTGCTCAGTTATGTGCTCAAGTGATTTTTTTCTTTGATTGATAATATCATTAATATTATAACGAAAGCTGTCAGTCATAACAATTTTTATAACTAAAAGTCTGTGCCGTGTGAGACCTCGACCTCTCTATAGGGTGTGTGCGCATGACGTCACTCTGAGTGCTTTTTGATGCTCTTCTTGAGTAATGAATAACATTGCTCAACATAGGACAAACGCAGTTTTTGGCTATTTTCTTTGGAAAATTATTATTATTATTATTATTTTTCTTGCACACTTGAAAAAATAATTCAACCTGTTAACAGCATCAATGCTCTCAAAAAAATTGTGAAGTATTTTTAAACTGGCAAAATGTGCCATTTTCCTAAACCGGCCAATGTTATTTAGCACTCACTTATGACGTCGACTTTAACATGAATGAAACCTCCCTATAGAACTTCTATTGTTGTAAGGCCCTTGCTGGTAATTCTATCCTTTTTTTAACTACGTATTGATATTACCTACATAAATAAACAATATTTATATCTTGTATAAAGCTAAATGCATATTTATTTATATACCAGTAATGTGGTTGGATCAATTATAAACAAATTTATTTTGTGACCGAAAATACTTTATATAGGCCTATGCATAATGTGTATCACTGATCTATATGTGTGTATGCATATGGTCGGAGGACAAATGTTATAATTCTGTATGTATACATACTTTTCATTAAATGATAATTTTCACACAATTATTTGTATCCACAGTACATGATTTATAATTATAATAATTTATGTATAATGTTATGCATTTATGTAGACAGTAGGCATGATTCAATGTCATATGACTGTGATTGGTAATGCGTGTGCATACCTCTGTATTGAAGTTTTTGTCTATCATCATATGTATGTATGCATGTATTATAATATGTATGCAATGCATACAGTAATGATATGTTAGATATGTACATATACATACCATAAAATCTGTTTGTATGGTTCAAGACAACAGAAATTATGTGGATGGTAAACTTAAAATCTCAGTTTTATACACATATGATACACTCACCTTAAATGTATGTTCACAAGTATGTACATGTAATGTATGCATTTATGTATGTCATACATCTCTATGCATATAAAAGGACCATGTTGAACCTTTTAAGTTAACCATGAATACACATACAAAATATACATGCATAATAAAATATTTTTGTTATGTGCATTAAGTACGTATATACATACATACATATACATATTATGCATACATATATATGTATGTATATACATTTGCCAACATCACATATGAACATGCAAAAATTCAATTTTACATCCATACACACCTGGGGAGAAGACGAACCACTTAATTGATGAGGGTGGCTTGAGTGAGGTCCAGGATGATGGCTGCTAGTATCTGAGGACTCTTGCTCTGACTTGCTCTGAGTGACTTTTTTCTTTGAGAGAATCGTCATTCTGCACAAATTATAATACACAACAGATTAGATTGCATCAGCTGAATAGTAACACTCATAGCATACATATAATAGCTATGTAAGTCAAGTTAAATTAACTTTGCGTTTACAAAATATGGCCGACTAAATGCACTTTAAGTCTGGCCTGGCGTTAGCAAAGTATGTATGTATATGAACATGCATATGCATGAAACACTACCTTGAAAAATGTTTTAACGCTGTTTTTGCACTTGCAGGCAAATGCTAACACATCGTGTAACAATTTAAGTCTTTTACATAAATAATATAGTTGTTTTAAACGTCAAATATTTACATATTACGATCAAAAATAAGGAAAATTTGTTTAAAAATGTCCACAGCTATGTTCAATGTACAACAGCTGCTTCACTTCTTTTTTCTTTTTTTTTTCTGCTGCCTCGCAACCACACAAGACAACTAGTGTTACCGTAACTCTCTTGACAAAAAAAAAGTATCCAACTTCACTTTGAAATCTCCAAAAATCGCCTTGTGATTCGCTACTTTTTACCACATGACCAAAAATTGCAGGCCATTGATTGGCTAATATAAAATACACAACTCAGGGAAGGAGCAATCTTGTTTATAACTATAAAGCTATCAAGAAGATATATTATAAAAAAAATCCTTTACCTGCCATCTAGAGAGCTTAATTAAAACTAACAAGCGAAATATTACAGATATTCAAAGGCAGTTCTAGGCTGTCAACATTTGTTGATTTTGATTTTTTAAAGTTTTTTTTATGACCGTAGAGCGGTACGCGTTGACTATTATCACTGCCCATATGATATGAGTGCCTTGCACCTTTTACCACTTGCAATGATCGAACTATTTCAAATAAAATTGATTATTCTTAAATAAAATGCATTTTTTTATGGAAAAATTGTTTTCACTTATTCAATTTTTCCGATTATTTTCTTGCTTCAATGCTTCAAACAGTCGATTTTGCAGAACTGATCAGCGAACGAATTAATTTGAAGTTTTCAAAATATGTAAAAATTTAACGGAATTTATTGAAATTTAAATTTCTTTAGATATCTTCTTTTTTTTTTTTTTTTTTTTTTTTTTTTCCTAACTTTTGTTAATTGCTACATTTGAAAATTGTTATTTATAATATACTTAAAAAGGTGTACTATACTTTGAAGAAGTGTATTTTTTTTATTATAAGTTATTACCCAAAAATGAAATTAAAAAAATTCTATCTCAAAAACTATCGTCACAACAGAGCGTCAAAGTGTTTGCAAATGCTTCGCCCCTATGCTAATGAATCTATATTTGAACTCTGATTTTGACCCAGTTAGAAAATTTCAGCGGGGTTAAAAAAAATACTAGCTTAATTGCTTTTCAGGTTGACTTTTAAATGAAAAATGGATTTTTCAGATTTTTCCAGAACAAATTTATTGCCGAGAAAAATTTCCCCATATGTTATAAATATACAATATCTTCAATCTTTTTCAATCATAATTTGCTCCGTAAAAACGTCGTTAAAAATTGTTTAAGGCGGTGGGGGACCGACTTGGACCGGAAATCGCTAAAAGAAGAACTATATTTTCCCAAAACTTTTTTGTACGTGATTTAATTCCAATAAAACAAACACTAAAATTTTCAAATAAAATCAATTAAATTTAAAATATTTTTTTTTATACCCAAAAAGTTTTTTAATGATATTTTTAATTGTAATAAAGTTTCTAATTTGACTAAAATTTCCCGCTCAAATTTAAATTTCCACATTTACATGTTATTTTTTAAAGTGTAATAACTTAAATATTTTATCGTGTTTTCACATATTTGACATAACTAAATTTTTAAGTAACATTTCTTCTTTACTTTGTGTTAATATTGTTATTCGCAACCGTCCTAGTTTGCGAGATATCATTCGGTCACCTACCCCCTTAAATCTCAAATTTATTGAAAATTGATTTCTAGATTACCTTTTTTTTTTTTTTTTTTTTTTTTTTTTTTTAAGAAGTTGATCAATTCAATTTTGCACACGGTGAGCTTGAAGTTTCGTATTATATTATGCTAAAGGGGACATAACTCAAAAAAACTAAAAGACTTTGATTGACGCTAAATAATTTGCGGAAGATTTTATTTGAGCCGAAACTTTTTGGCGTATATAGATAATTGTTCTTTTCTTTATATAAACAATTATATACCCACGGGAAAAAATCTGTTCATGTCAGTAAACTTTTTAACTGACATGAACAGATATAGACTAACATTAGCTTTACAGGTTAACTGATACCAGATTACTCTTACTGACATTAGCTTATGTAACCTATGATCAGTAAATTTTCAGTTTGATAACTATTTTTAAGTGTTAATGAAATTAACTGAACTAAGATAGTATCCACTGATCACTTAAAATTAACAAATATTGAATGAAATTAGCTTTGCTTATATAAACTTATTTAAGCTGGTTTTTGCTGACCACTTTATATTAAATAATATCAAGTGTTATTAGTTGAATGATATGATAGCTGAAATTTAATGTTTCGAACTTAACGTTAGCTGACAAGATTTTAACAGTTACTTTCACTGAGTTTTACTGTTTTTACCTTTACTGTTGGTAAGTGATTTTCACTGTCAATGAAACTGATGCTAACTGTGTGAAATATTTTTTTTACACTTAACCGACAGTAGTTGAATTTAAGTGATATCACTTAACTGTGAGAAATTGAAAGTTACTATCCATAGCTTACATAGATCAAGTGATATTAACTGATTTCTACTGTTGAAATAGCTGTTATCAAATTAATTATTTTAATAATATAGGAAGTGATTATTATAACTGATATGAACTGTTATTTACTGTAAGTTACTGCAAATGCATAAAATATTATTCGCTAAGTTTTATTAACTGTTTGCAACTGATAAGAACGATTATTTACTGAAAGTTACTGCAATGCAAAAAATATTTTATATTTAAATATTATTAACTAATTGCAACTGATAGGAACTATTATTTACTAAAAGTTACTGCAGACTGCAATACATATAAAAAAAATTTGATACTGAGCTATAGTATATGCCTTCATCTATATTTACTCGTATTTATATTGTTGCAATAATTTTTTATATATAATATTATAAATATAATGTTGTTGGGGAAAAAAAAAAGAGTTTAGTATGCTAATGGATCTTACCGGTGAATTGCGCTAAGCAATCGCAGGTCGGGAAATGGGAAATGCTAATAAAGGATCTTTACATTTCTTTTTGTGGGCAAACGTTTTTGGCATTTTGTGAGATATGAGGTCACAAAATTTTAAATGGTGTATAATAAATTTGATAAATTCATTTAAATAAATTGTAATATGATAATTAATATATACGTAAATTAAATAAATATATATGTGCAATTCTCTTGATCGACAGTAATTCTGACCGCAGAATTGTGACTTTGTGACTATAACTGCAAACCTTTTTATTAGGTACAGTACAGTATATAATTATTACTTTTTGTATTATTGCAAGAATTTTAATATTAATTACACTAAAGTCACGCAGTCCGGAGAAATAAAGAAATATTACATTTGTGATCATTATTCATTTAAATACAATTTACTGCAAATTAAGGCGGGAAATCAGGTACTGCGGGATTTGACTAAAAAGTTATAAAGACAGAAAAATCTGAAATTTTGTACAGTGATACATTAGGATTAGGTATCTTCAAAAATGTAAAAAATTTGGGGGGTCACCATGCTAGATTTTTAATTATGATTTTTTGAAGTTTTGGTCCCATAAGAGCCCATGTAAATTTCAATAATTATTTTCTTTCTTATCTGATGGTCACGGGTTCTGAAAATTTTATCATAGGTAGCTGTTACTGTGAACTTTCAAATCGCATCATAAAATTTGGAAGTTTTCATTTTAGATTTTGAGATACAAGCCATCTATATACAACCCTTAATTAAAAGTTATTCATTACATTATCCCACGAGGAAATAATATCAGCTCAGGCCAGTTTAGATCAGCAAACATCAGCTAAGATCAGTTGTTTCATCCGTTAACATCAGACTATGCAATATAACACATAGGACAGCTCAATTCAGTTGATATCAGCTAAGATCAGTTTGTCAATCAGTTAACATCAGCTACCATGCATTATATAACATAGGACAGCTCAGTTCAGATGATATCAGCTAAAATCAGTTTGTCGATCAGTTAACATTAGCTACCATGCATTATAATATAGAACAGTTCAGTTCAGTTGATATCAGCTCCGATCAGTTTGTCGCAATCAGTGTACATTAGTTACTATACACTATAACATAGGACAGCTCAGTTCAGGTATGATAAGCTAACCTCAGCTTTACCATTCATTGTCATAGGTCAGTTGAGGTCACTCTATTTGCAAAATTTGTGAAATATAAATATTTCATTTCCCGGATTATTTGTCAGCGCCTCGTTAGCTCAGTTGGTAAAGTAGGTAGGTTAAGATAGGTAGGTAGGTTTAGATTATGGTAGGTTCCAGGTTCAAATCCAGGCAGGGTATGTGTAGAGAATGGGAGTGTAAAAAGTTCTCATATTCTTTTATTATTATTTTTTTTTTTACACACAGCTAATATCAGTTTATTACAGTTAAGATTAGTTGTGATATAAGCTGCAACTAGCAACCGTCATTGCAACAGTTGCATACAGTTTATAACAGGTATTTACAGCTAATATCAGTAAACAATAAATGGACAATAATATGTTGTCATACTGTAGTTGATAACAGCTAGAATCAGTTTGGTACAGCTATGTTCACTTGGGTTATTATTTTTATATTATATAGTATGCTACAGTGAGTGTCAGTTTATTAGCTGTTTTTAACTTACTGACATTAACTGTAAAAGGTGCCAAAAATTAGCTCAGATCAGTGAGATTCAGTTCAGCTCACATTATAGTTCATAACGTCTAATATCAGTTGAAATAAGTAGGTTAATTTCAGTTAACAAACAGTTAAAAATTAGCTGATTTTTTCCTGTGGGTATTATATAGTTATTATAAAGGGAAAAAAAATGATATAAAATTGAGTTTTACGATAAAAATGCTACCCTAAAATAGTACCTTAAAACCACTAAGCTTAAAACTAAAAGTAATATTTTTTTGGGTATTTATATATTATACGTTAATAAATGTACAATAAAAAACACGAAAATATATCTACGGATATAACTTTTGTACGTTATGCGCACGGGGCAACATACATTGCATTTAGTGTGTGTGTATAGGGTGTATGCGGATGACGTCATATTTATTGCGCTTGGAGGCCATACTGGAGTAGTGCATAACATTGCTCAGCATAGGACAAACTTCATTCAAGCCAATTTTCTTTGGGAAATCGGTTAATTTTTTGTTATTTGTTATTTTTCTCACATACTTGAGGTACTAATTCAACATATTTACAGCATCAAAGCTCTCAAAAATATTGCATATTGTTTTTAAACTGGCAAAATGATTTTTTTTCCTATGTCACCCATGTTATTGAGTTATCCAACATGGCGGCGACTTTAACATGAATGCATAGACCCTATAGTCAGTGCCAGTCCTACAGGGGGGATTGCGAGGGGCGGATATCCCCGGGCCCACTAGGTTTGGGGGGCCCGGGACGAGGCATACATATAAAAAATTCAAATAATTATTTAAGTTAAAAAAAAAAAAAAAAAAAAAAAAAAAAAAGGAACGTAAGGGACGGGAAGAAGCAAACAAATTATCCAAACAAATTTATAATGTTAAAATAAAAAAAGATAAAAAAAAGATAAACAAAAAACAAAAACTAAAGCATATATAAATCTACAGATAAAATACAATATCTGTTAATTTCCTAGTAATAATACTTCAGTATTTTCTTATATTTTTAAACAAGGGCTTCCCTGGTTTAAAAAGGTAAAATAAACTATACTTACTATAGAACTAGAATTATAATGAAGACTTAAACAATTTCAGGGTGTTATTTTATTGCATTTTTATTCTAAAAGAGGGCAATGTCCCAAGTCGATAGATATGGACATTTCTAAGTTTCGAGCTCATTGAGTATTCTTTTTAAAATTCTTAAACTGACGTTACGGTAACTTTTCCTATGCCCGCATGCATAGAGGTATATTGCGTGTTGACATTTTTTGATTTTATTATTTTTGTTTTAATAGAAATGCTTAATGAACTTAAAATTTACAATTTTGCAAATAAATCGATTCAGGACAATGTCTTCTTTTAGAATTTGAAATAAAATTTTACCCTGAAAACTTTTTTAGTCTTCCTCATTGGCCTGGCGTAGGTAAAAAATTATTCAATGATAAATAATCACTATAGCTCGATCTTCCTAAATTTTAACCATTTGTATTTGTCAAATTGATCCTGTCCTCTGCTCCTTAAATGATGATGACGATTGACGATCAACTTTGGCCTTTGGCTATATTCAAATTCAAATAGAATATGTGCATTTTTTTTTTTTTTTTTTTGCAAGAGACCAGGGTTTACGAACATCACTTTTGTTTTGGAAATTTGAAAATAATTCTAACAGAAGAAAAAAAAAAATAAATAAATAAATAAAATTTAGCTTTTTGAGAATATGAAGGAAACATTTTTTGCATGAGCTTAATCTTGCCTAAATCTGCAAAGTAATTAAAAATAATTTATTTTTCATTATGAATTTTTGTACACTTTTTTTTTAATATTTCATTCTAAATTAAAGTTTAATTGTTTAAAAATTTAAAATTGCCCTGTCAGATTTCTGTCCCCGGGCCCAAAATTCGTAGGACCGCCACTGGTGGTGGGGATGGGCCTTAAGTGGCACAACTTCTTCCACTCAATTCAGGAGCAAGGTACGCCTGATTATTTCATTTTTTGCCTCATTTTGAAAAATCAGGTGTCTGAGCAATTATTATGTCAATGCTTAAATTGCAGGCAAAAAAAAAATGCATTAAATATTTTAATTTAAAAAGGTGTATATTAAGCAAGTTAATTAATTATTTCTTAATTTTGAACGACTCATTTCATTATCTATCTTGAAATTTGAGCCTTTGAGAAACTATATAGCTGTTGTTTCGTTTCAAAAAGTGTTTTATTATTAAAAATTATGGAATATAATATATATGTATGTATATATGTACAAGCACACTTAATTATTATTTAAGGCCAAAAATGCCCTAAAATAGCATTACGTCACGCAGGTCACCCTACAAACTATAAGTATATAATGACAAAAAAAAATATACATATATATAGACTATCAGTTTATCACAGGAAAACGAAGTTATACGAATTCCGCGTCATACTTTGTTTATTTTCATTTACTTAATTCATTTCAAATATATTAATAAAAATATATGAAAGGGCAAACAATTAAAAAATATATATTATATAAATATACAGTATAATTATAAGAAGCATACATCTCCAGTACTTGTTATTATTGGGGTAGTGCGTGGTAGCCAATTTCATTACATTCCTCTATAGCAGGGGTGTCAAACTCATTTTGCATGCCGGGCCAAATCCGGTCCTAGAAATCATTTGCGGGCCGCAGACTCCCAATGATGGGGGGTTGGGCCCCGCCGGAGACGAATTTTTTTCAAAAAGGGGGCGTGGCTATTAATTTTTTTACGCAAATAATGTAAGTTTTTCTCAAAATATTAACACCGTGAATTAAACTAAAAAAGGGGAGACTAAAACTGTAATTATACAGCAATATTTTTTTAAGAAATTATTATTATTTTTTTTAATAATTTAAAAAAATTTTTATCCGGAGGTTTCACGGGCCGCACAAAATGACCTCGCGGGCCGCATGCGGCCCGCGGGCTGCGTGTTTGACACCCCTGCTCTATAGTCTATAATTATATGTAGGATTGAAAATTTTAACTTTGCATCGTCTCCATATGAGCATAGAAATTTTATCTAGCTTTCAAAATTATTTAACTGTTAAATTAATATAAAATTTATTTTGTTGATTTTAATTTATTGTAGTTCTAAAATCGACAATTTTGATTGCTTATAGACGTAGAACACCTTGAACAAAAAACTTGCCTAATATCCTAAAATACCCAAATATCAACATTATTTTGGCCGGAGTCATTGATTTCTAATTTATTTTCCATTTACAAAATGTCAGTTGCGGGTTTACTACGTCACAGCTCGCCTGTTTCCGCGCGCGTGGACCAGGCGAGCTGTGACGTAGTAAACCCGCAACTGGCATTTTGTAAATGGAAAATAAATTAGAAATCAATGACTCCGGACAAAATAATGTTGATATTTGGGTATTTTAGGATATTATAGGCAAGTTTTTTTGTTCAAGGTGTTCTACGCCCAGATGCCAGATTGTTTAATTATTAATATAATATTTTTTATTCAATTTATCTTTTATTAGAAAAAAAAATCTAAAAATAGAATTTAATGTAATTTTTATTACTTCTCATTATGCCATTTCTTTAAAAGAGCGCATTAAAGGATGAACGAAGTAAACCTCATTAATGAACTATTTATTTATTCATTCATTAACCTATTATAATATATTATAATAGATTAATGAATGATAATAGGTTAATTAACCTATTATAATATATTATAATAGGTTAATGAATGAATAAATAAATGTTATAGCATTCATTATTATTATTGTATATTGCGGGGGGAAGGAGGAGATGCAACTAAAATTCCAAAGAGGTTGAACAATTTGCCTAACCAACAGGATATGAGTTCAAAATATTGTTTGACGGAGTTGAGGCAGTCCGTATTGTTTACGTATGTAAAAGCTTTATTTAATTAATTTATTGTACTTCCACAGTACAGTAAATTGGAAGTGGATGTTAGCAAAAGTCAATAGTGTATCAGCAGCTCATATATAGGCTACTAGCTTTTATGCATCATTTTGATAAAGTCTGTATATTATAAATTAACTTGAACAACAATATATATATGGTATAGATAAAAACAATTTAAATTCATCTTGTATGACTTATGATATAAAAATTTTTATATATTGCTATTTTTTATTGAAATTGTTTTAGTTGAGCAAATTAAATAGTATGAGTATATATGTTCCTATGTTCTATGTTCCATTATATTTTGCAACACTTTTTTTTTGCATTTTTTTTTTATTTGGTTGAAGTTTTTAAAGATATAGGCTTAATTGGACTATTCCCGATCATTTGTGACATTCAGTCTGTAAAACTTCCTAACCTATATTTCATTTTACCCTTAAATATATTGGTTGCTTTATTATTTTTTTAATACGAAAATTTACACCCCGCGGTTCACTTATTTGATAGTCACTGTTGTTGATAGCGAGTTTAAACAATAGGATTACAAATGTGCGCTTGCTAAGTGATCCTAATTCATCGTAACAATTAATTGCCCAGGCAATTGTGATGCCTTTGTCTCAAACCCTATATTTTTGTTTAATAATTGTTGTATAGCTATTATTATATTACTACAAATTACTTTCTGTCAACTAATTAAGTGTGAGTGTGTTTATCAAATATCATGATGAATCCCCGAAGCTTATACTGTCTTGAGAGGAATATGTTTATTATTTTCGTTTACGCAATATATTGTTTTAACTCAATCCCTTGATCTTCCCGCATTCGTTTCATTAAAATGTCAAATTTGGGATGACACCTTAATAGTTAATTATAAAAATGTTTTTTATTGCAGCTATAGTATAATTATAGTATGTGTGGGATATGTATACATAATTATATATATATATATATATATATATATATATATATATATATATATATATATATATATATATATATATATATATATATATATATATATATATATATATATATATATATATATATATATATATATATACTGTACACACGCACACATACAATTTGTAAGCATGTGCGCTACAAATTCTATTACACAGAGAGATGCATATAATTATGCTTTTTTTTTTCTTTTTTTTTTCCCTCTTCTTCTTTTTGTTTTTAAGTACACACTTTTATTTAAGTTAGTTCATAGAGTTTTACTCATTTCAGTTAAAGTAATAAGTGCTCAGCTGAGTTCTTTTTCTCAGTCAGTGTTGAACACCCTACCGCGGAAGCAACAACGTAAGCAAGCGAGCTGCGAGCGCGAGAGGAGCACGCAGAGCTAAACCAACCAGCCAGCAGAGAAAGAGAAAGGATCAGAAAAGAGGAAGAAGGAGAAATACAACAGATCAAGGGGCGTGAAGTTTGTTGCTGACCATCTGTGAGTTTACCTTCGCACCCTGATCAAACCCTTACATATCATGGCATAGCTTATACATCAAGCTTTCGATGACATTTGAAATTAAATATTCATGAAACAATCAGGTCCATTGGTTGACACTGCGTGTTGAAAATTACAAATTAAGTAAAAGCGCGCGGAATGTTATGACAGCTACAAGCTGTATGCTGAGTGGTTAGCTGGCAAGCAAGCGGGTGGCGGGGAATGTATGAGAGTGCAAACGGTGTGCCCACCACAAAGTCAGGTACCCACACACACACACATACACATCGGCTAGCAAAATTTTTAACTGTGCACCTCATAATTACGTTTTTAATCTCACAAGTAGAGATTCAATTAGTGTGTTGCTTCTATATTTTCAACTTTACGGGAAAAAAATACAACATTTATAAGTTTCGTTATGTCAATTGAATTGTGTTAATTTGAAAGTGTGACATAATTATTTGTTAACAAAACAGCAATGCGTTTATGTCTAAAAGTGATTTTAAGCTAGTTTCAAGCCATACGACTTGATAATGATGGATCTGGATATTATTATTGGTGAAATAAGGTGTGTATGATTTTAGTTGTATCATTCAAAAGGATATACTAATGTGATAACAGAATATGCCAATAACAAAATATTTATATAGTATTATTCTCATACTTTTTATTGTATAACAGCATGCTTCCGAAAGTTATCTCAATCTAATATGACTGGAAAAATACACTTTAAAAGCTTTTAATATATTATAATATTATCTGTAATTCATGCATAGTATTTCATTCTCCGCAGCTCTGCAGGTACCCTGATCAAATTTGCTATTCGCTATATAAATGACTTAAAAAAAGAAAGAAAAAAAAAAAAGACTCTGCCCGGGTATATATTAGGCATCAATAAGTTACATCATACGCTAATAAACTTTTTAATATGCGCATTCTGTTTATAATAATAATATAAAAACAAGGAAAAATTGGCTGTATTTCTTGCAAGAAAAAAAAATAGTTGAAGGAAGCATATACCAGCAATAAAACATATACATAGAACTTTTTGATGGTTAAAAATATAACCAATTAGTGCTACTTTTTATATGTATTAGAATATTTTTGTATATTGCGAATGTGACACACATTCTCAATTCTGTGTGGGGGACAATATTCCTTTTTTTTTTTTTTTTTTTTTTTTTCTAACATTATACTCGTGAGTGGAATTCAGAACAGATCAACAAAATAGACTTTCTGAAATCCTATATGCATCAAGCTAATATGTTTTAAATTTTCATACCTCAAACATATAAATTGAAACTGATTAACTATATAAGGAAATTTGAAGTGAAATTAGTTGTTGAAATTTGTTTTTAACAGTTACAGAAATGTTGTAACCTCTATTAAATAGAGGTACATAATCAATAGTTTACAAATTTTGTAAACTATTTTATATTTGCTCCGTTTACAAGCGTGACTTGATATGATAAATATAGTAGAGGATAATTAGTCTGATTGATATATTTTAAGTCTATAATAGGCAATAAGATCACTGGAAATATAAGTTATTTCATTGGAAGAAGTTATATATTTTTAAATAGAACCCAAATTTTCAAAAGCTGGCGCGAAAATCATAAAAAAAACGTGCCCTTTATGTGACGTCACAAGACTGGGTCAGATATTATTTTGAAGCTACATATATATAGGCAGAGCATTGAAAAATACACGTGCTGCATGCTGCATCACATTCTCATGTACCATGCACCAAGCAAAATGAAAATCATTTTCATCGATCAATATTGTTTGCTATAAAATTCTAATAATTGGTTTTTATTGAAAGTTTTAATTACCGTTAATAATAATAGTATAGTACAGTAGTAAAATAATAATAATAATAGTTTATAATAAAACGTGAAACGTTCATGATAGAAATATGATTACTATTTCTCTTTCTGAAGAACTGATTTCGCATTTATCTTTAACCTTGGTGAAACCTATCCTATATGGTCAGATAGTTTCTTACCCCATACAATACTTACTAAGACTATCGATGGTCCATCGATAGAGACCTTTTGTCCGATTTGGGCAAAATATTGCACGGTTTAAAAAAGCTTTAAAAAAAACAAACTAAAAATAGTATGTTTTATGTAAGTTTAGAAAAATATGTAGCAAAAAGAGGCCTCTTTATACATGGTAATGTGCCTGATAAACACATATAATATTTAACCCTGTAATATTAGGATCTCCTGTTTTGATCTAATATTTTGATCTCCTGTTGAGCAACTTTTTTGACTATGTGCAATGTTTGTATTGTATTATATTTGCTCAATAAAATCTTTATTATTATTATTATCCTGAGTTTATATAGATAAAAAATTGTATCACCAATTTTTTTGTTTCAAGTAACATAGTATAATTTTTATCCATGACCTAAACCTTTGACCCTAAGCTTACCCTGAGTTCGAAAGTTAGAACAGATATCTAACAATAAGTTTTACCATCGCGTTTGTTGTTTCAACTTACGCATACAATATGAATATTTTTTTTATCCCTTATGACCTGTATCTTTGATCCTGAGTCCGGAATTAGGAGAAGAAAGCAAAATTTTACAAAATAATAATTATACTCAGCAAGAAGCGTTCTAACCCACTTAGCGTAAAAATAGCAATATATATATTTTTTTTCATTCCTATGCCTCTGCAGAGTCTGCACTATTTTAATTTGAATGATCCTTAAACAACAGTAATCTCACGGTTGAAGGTTCAGGTTTAAGTTAAACAAAATTCATGCCGTTTGCGTAAGCTGAAACCACAAACTTGATTGTGACATTAGTTTTTAGTTAGCTCCTCCCAATTCCAAACTTAGGGTAAGCTCATAGTCAAAGGTTGAGGCCAGAAATAAACAAAATTTAAAGCAAATGTGTAAGTTAAATTAAACAACAAACTTTAATCTTAGAATTTATTGTTAGCTATCTCCTCACAATTTCAAACTCAGGGTAAGGTCAGGAATAAAAATTATGCTATATGTATGTTATATAATACTTGTAACAATGAATTTGGTGATGAACTGATGAAAAGGAATATTATTTTGCCTATCCATGCGTATTTCTAAACTCAGAGTAATCTCAGGGTCAGAGGGTAAAGTATTGTGTTTTCCGCAGGCATATTACTATAATATTATGAAGTAGCCTGCTCTATAGCAGCATCGTTCTTCTAAAATTAATTACTTTAATCTTATCTTTATCTTTATATATATATATATATATATATATATATATATATATATATATATATATATATATATATATATATATATATATATATATATATATATATATATATATATATATATATATATATATGTGTGTGTGTGTGTGTGTGTGTGTGTATTAGTTTTTACCGCCCAATATTTTGGCCAATAAAATAAATCGGGCAAATGGTCTCCATCAAAGGTCTTTGATTATTGTGGGGGTACGAAGCTATTTTACCATGGGTTTCACTGAGGTCAAAATCAAAGATATATGCACGCAATATCGGTTCTGCAGAAAGAAATATGAAGTATATAATCATAATTATATGCAAGATGTTATGCTATTTTTTAAAGAAAAATGTGAGACAATCAATGGAAACTAATAATTATTATATTATGTTCTTATTGATCTTTAATGTTCTTAATTGATTCATAAAAGTGATTTTTCATGTAATTTGGTGCTTGGTGCCCATCAAAAGAAAAAAAAACTGCGAAACATCATATACAGTCCGTGAAACAATTCGAATTCGCGAGAGGCAAAACCAAGCTTGAAAATTGATTCACTGACTTTTGGTTTTCTCAGTAACGTTGAAACTTTCTCGTTTTCCTATAAATTGCTTTTACGATTTTTTGAATAAAAGTTATTTTGAGAAATTCAACCTATGAAACATTGTGTATTTAAGCATTTTTTATAAGTTTGAAACCCAAATATTTTTGTTAATTACTTCTTTCATTTTAAACGAAAAAATTAGCCAAAGCAAAGAAACATAAATTTAAAAATAAAAAAAAAAACAAAAAAACAAACAATTGAGATAATTATAAACAAAAGCATTCACACTAAATTTGTGGTTGAATAATATTATTTTTTTATTCCTAACTTGACGTATTTGCTGAACAATAGGAATACGTATATATGTATTTTTTAGTATAGTAATTATATATATATATATATATATATATATATATATAATATAAATGAGATGATTTACTCTACGTTTTATCTCATATAAATCAAAACGAGCTAGTACCATATATTGTACATTGCAGGGTTTTTTTCCCCTGAAACATGAATAGATTCAATGTGGCACTTTGTACTGCAAGAAAAAAAAATTAAAAAAAAAAAAAAAAAAAAAAGTGTAACAAGAAAGTTCATTCATATGATCATCACATTACGAGTGTGCAAGTAATACGAAAAATTCATTCACACTTCTTAGGCACGCGTGATTTAAGAACTGAATCATTGTATATACACACACAGCCAGCTAAACCAGATTTATATTTTCACGCACATTTCTGCGTTATGAATGCTGGCCGAAATAAAAAATATTTCACAGTGTGAACTAGTCATAATTCATAGTGAGTATCCACAGTCCACTGAAAATTATACTGCATTTAAGTACAGTGAATATTTTTTGGCTATCATAGTTATATATTATTATATCATTAATTTTTTACAATACTTCCTATAATTACTGACCTTTTTTTTCTTCTTCAATATCCCGAAACCGTATAGCTTAATTGTTAAATATATATTATTTATACTAAACAATTTCATATTAAAATTATTTAAATTTTATAAAAACAAAACATAAACACATTTTTAGATTGCTTTTATTTGCGGGTATCAACGACACCATGCAGGTATTTCTATAAAAATAATTTTCAAGTAACGCTGTTTTATAAGTTACATGATATACTGTTCTCAAAAAAGGTTATAATTTAATTAATAATATAATTATTATTATTGTTTGATAATTTATCTGCAGAGACAGTTTTTCACCAGCACGAGCCGTGCCTCAAAGTCAAAATTCTTTATAATATTCATTCCTTTCATCCTACGAAGCCATCCTACAAATACAATATATATCTATCAGCTTAGGTCATTGCTTCAAAATGATATACAATGTAGAAATGATTATCAATGCAATAATTACAAATACAAATGTATTGGTTTATCTTCAATTACATTACACTATAAGTTACATGGCATTTTTTGTTTTATTTGTGTTATCATTCAACATTCAAATATTCCGAATTTCAATATGATATTGTTTATGTTTATTTTAAAGGAAACTTCCTTTTAAAGACTATAGGCTTTTCGTTATCATTTAAATCAAATTAATTTAGTTTGTTTTCTCATCTGAGTAAATGTATACACAACAACCAACGAGACCCTCATTGTATATTTCAGTTCTTTCATATACTTTTGAAATTTTTATTACTTCTGGTATTTAGTTATGCATGATCTAATGACTTTTAAAAATTCATAATTTCGTTATTATTATGCTTCCATTGCACATTCCACTGTAAAAACTTTATGTACAATTAAAATAATTAGAAAATTTTGAAAATAACTACATTGTGATATAAATATAGCACCATCATATTACCCGTACATTTTTTTTTATTTAAAAATTATTAAATGGTATTGTAAATCATGTCATTATAATAATAAAACGGAGAGCTTTTTAGATTTTCTTTTTCTACTTCTCAACTTTTCATTATTCTTTATAATATACTTTTCTCTCTCTCTCTCTCTCACCCTTATTTTTGAAGAAAATCTGGATTATTTGGTCTAAACTTGTGGGTGGGCTTTAGACCTGGGATCCCCTAAGCATAGCTCGCGTTTGCGGAAGCGGGGCTGCTGAAACATTTGTTTGGGAGGTCTCAGTTTTTGTAGGCCTCTAGCTCTATAGAGCTCGCGGAATGGAAAAATACTTCACCCCAGAGAGAGGACAGCAGCAAAGACTTTTGTCTCAAATCACATCAAAGTAGGCCTCAAGCTAAAGTGCCACAGGTAGTGGCAGACTGCATGCATCTTGGCCAATAGGTTAGCTGGTGCATGCGTAAGCATCCCTCATCAATGTTTGTGGCGTTAAAAACAATAACATATAATAATAATAGTGTTGTTAATGCTTGAATTCAATAATCGGAACGTATGTTTATATATTTATATATATATATATATATATATATATATATATATATATATATATATATATATATATATATATATATATATAATATAGAAAGAGAGAGAGAGAGAGAGAGGTATAATTTTTGTTTGACCAATTCTTAAAAGTTTGAGTAATTTTAGGGAAGGTTACTGGCGGGCGGCTTGGAAAAAGGCGCGCACCCACTAATTACCTATCCTTTAGCGTTGTGGAACCATTATCTCATAGTGAGTAAACTACTTCACCAAGTCCAGTAACTTTTCAATGACGAATAGAAGCACACTTTTACGTTTTTTTAAGCTAACATAAAGGTGGAAAAAAAAATCGCTATGGTAAAAACAACAACAATAGATTAAAACAGAACAGAGAGAGAATAGATGAACGTATAAATGGATGAGTAGAGAGTGAGAGTAAATGTTCCAGAGGTGATTAGTGATAACACTAACTTAGCCTACAGTATATAGGATGTGTACGCATGACGTCATTCTGAATGCTTTTCGATGCTCTTCTTGAGCAATGAATAACATTGCTCAGCATAGGACAAACCTAGTTTTTGGCTATTTTCTTTGGAAAATTAGCTATTTTTTGGTCATTATTATTTTTCTTGCATACTTGAGGTACTAAATTCAACCTGTTAACAACATCAATGGTCTCAACAAAATCGCAAAGTATTTTTAAACTGGCAAAATGTGCAATTTTCCTATACCAGCCAATGTTATTTAGTACTCACTTATGACGTCGACTTTAACATGAATGAAACCACCATATATATATATATATATATATATATATATATATATATATATATATATATATATATATATATATATATATATATATATATATATATATATATATATATATATATATATATATATATATATATATATATATATATATATATATATAATATATATATATATATGCCACTATTTTTAAGCACGTGTGTGTGAGTGTCATAAAACAATATGTTAAAAAAATTGTTTAGAGAGAAATATACTAATTATGCTTGAGTTGCAGCTTTTTGGAATAATTTTGCGTGTTGCAATAACCTATAACAAAGTTTAGTGTATTTCTGTGCAATAAGTCATAAACAAGATCGAAAGTTTTTTTTTCTATATTCCTTGAGGCGAGCATAGAAAATGTATCATTATATAAATTATTTTATTATGTCATTTGCATTATATACGTGTGGTATGTATGTACTATGTATGTATGTATGTGTGTATATATATATATATATATATATATATATATATATATATATATATATATATATATATATATATATATATATATATATATATATATATATATATATATAATACACATATAAATATACATAAATACATGTAAAAATATCGTATCAAACAAAAATATTCAATAAGAAAAATAGAGTATAATATAGTAGAAACTTTTACATGGTATGACCCGCATTTTTCACCTTTTTTATTTATTTTATTTTTCTGATAGGCATAATGACGGTGCCTATATTTTATACCACTCAATTATATGCTATATTGAAAAAATATTCAACGTTTTTTCTAAATATTTAAATCTGAAAAAAAATCCAGGCCCTGCTGTACTGTAATGATTGTTAATTGCACTTTACAGATCTTTTGTGTGCTTATACTTTATGTACTGTATGTAGAATTAAGACGTCTTAATCGGCTGGTTCAAATATTAATTCTTATTTCTTATAACTATCAAATACATTTTTAGCGTGTGCTTCATAAAATATATAATAATAGCATAAATTTCGTATAAACTGATACAAATTCTACATTATTTTCTAATAGCTTATATATACATATATATATAATATTATATAATATACTGATGTGATGACTGATGATTAATAAAAAAATGTATATCCATTTACAAATCATAATTAAATTGCTCTTGCTTTGCTTTATTCAGCTCGATAAGTTAGAAAAATTGCTATAAAGTATTTAGATCTGTATAAGAAAAAAAGGTTAAAATATTTAAATTCTAAGCTACATAACATACATCATAATAGCTTTTATATCAAAAACGAAAGTCTGGACATATACGGACCGAGAGTAGAGACAAATAGAAATAGAATATTAATAAATAAGATCGACAGACTCGCTGACACAGAGATATACAGAGAATCTGGTGATTGCTCAATTTAAGCATTTGTTTAAAACATGTGTTTAATGCGATATTTAATTAGTCATATCAATTTCATTGTAAATACCAAATATAATAAATAATATTATTATAAAACAAACAATCATATCTTTTTGGGTATATGAATTGGGTTTATGAATTCCAGCTAAGATCCATTGAAACTAGTCGGCACTACAACACACGTAAAATAACCTTGCAAAGTTTTCTGATGAATCAGATAATTTTGTGTGTGTAATATTCATGTTAGTTATTCTTTGAGGGAAAGGAAACATAAAAAATCTACAGGCTATATAGTTCATACAAATATGAAATGAAGCTGCATGTATTGATATTAAAACTTTATTACTAATAAATGTCTCCAAAAAATATTTTGTATATTTGTAATAATAAAATATAATTTTTGTATAGTTTTTAGTTACTCGATAAGCAAATTTGTGTTCCTTTTGTGTTCAGAAGTAAGTAAAATTTTAGGATTATGTAGATCGTTTATTTAATTTTTTCTTTCTTCTCGTACAAAATTTTATGCTAAAAGTTATAAAGATGTTGGAGATTATAATTTCACATCAGAACATATCTGAAATGAGTTTGTGTTTGTATACATATACATTAAAAAATTTGTTCTGCACACTTTTCTATATTCATAAATTATAAAGCCATGTGGATAAAGCCATGGAGTTTTATTTTTTGGGTTGTTATAATTATTGCTATTTTATAATTACATATATTAAAAAAAAGGTCGTATTATAAGGATCCTGTAGCCCTGACTGCACTATGCAATTGCCTATTACAAAATATTTATTATTTTTAATAATTCTGAAAAAATTTCATATAATATAGTATAGATATAGATGTTATGTAATATGATTATACATTTCACTAAATTATTTAATTTAAGAGCCAAATATGCATATTTTACTTTAAAATAATTTTACAACATGTGTGAGGTTATACAAAAAGTCAGAAATTACATCATTATTTCAATAAATTGTTTACTATATTTATATAATGTTCAGAAAAAAAAAAGTAGAAAAAAGTTGAGCAACACAGAGAATTCCATACAAGGCATATATGCCACATGGCAGGAGGCCTACATTATAATATACCCATATACTGTGGGTCTCAAAGCAATGATTGTGTGGCTGACTTGTTGTGTGTCGCTCCATGGCGTATACTTTGCAGACGTATATATCCACATGCCGGCATGGCGACTTCGGCACACCCTCTTTTGTTGTCACTTCTTCTGTCACATCAGCGACCAAAGCACATTTAAAAATTATATTAATAGAGTTGCATGGCTAACTTTAACATATTTTGACTAGTTGCAAAGGTCCCGAAAAGAAATTAAATTTATTGACGATAAGATATTGAAGTACAGTGGACGTTTAAGCATAACCCATCCTTGTTACTTTCTTCTTTCGAAATTGATGAATGAATAATTGGAAAAAAATATGAAAAAAATATGAAGATTTGTCAAATAATATGTGACGTCATCTTTTCTGAACGTGAGTGTTGCTATAAGTACTGGCTACAGCAGCAAGGCAGGCCGACTTGGCTGCTTACTCAACCTCCTTTTTCTTTTCTAACGCACATCCAAATCGAGCCATATGAGTGAGTATTGCGCATTGGCCTGACGCTCGAACTAAAGCTAACATAACACACGGTCGTTCGGAATGCAACTTCTTTGTCCGTGAACACAGAATGACACATTGTTGACTAGAAATCAGCATTTATGGCCTTGAATTAACATGTATTTAATTATTTCGGATTTGTGCAAAAAATTGTAATCGCAAAATATAAAAGTATATCGAACAGCTGTTTGGTAGTATTGAAAATTGTTTATGGACAAAACTTAAACCGGATCCCTCTTTAAGTAAGCGATGTTTTTATAACCATATGGTCACGTGCTGGCGCCGTTCACCTGGAGGCACATTTTGTGTTAATAATGTTAGACCTTTCGCTTGCATCCTGTAATCAGTTGTTTAAAATTTTTGTGGCTCTTATTTTTCGTCACCTCTATTTATAGTGATCAGTATATCAAAAGTTATCCATAAGGCTTCATATACACATACTGTAAATAAATTATTATCGAAAGTGTAGAAAAAATGAAACAAAAAATCATTTAATGCAATCAGGACTGGAGGTTCTAAATATATGTCCTCCTAAATGTGTTCCGGAGAGACACACTGTAGATTTAAAAATTTTATGGAGGGTCTACAATTTTTTTCAATGGAGTTAATCGGTGAAATATTCTTTAAAAAAAATATAGCACCTTAAAAGACTTAAAAATGTGTCCTCATTAGAATATTTCTGGCCTCGGTAAAGTATTTTTCTCAAATGTGTATGGTCCCGCAATGTGAATGTATTGGAAGTTAGTGGACCCTATAAAGTTTTTCCCGCGCGCCTCACCGATAACCTCTATTGCTTTTAGGTCTTATGTTTCCTATGATGTTCTGCATTATATATATATATTTAAAAAAATGTCAAATTTCCCTTAATATGAATTCAATCCCACAACAAAAGCCAAAGGGTTGTGTGCTAAAGAGTCACAACAAAAAGTTCATATTACAGTAATAATGAGGATCGTGAATCGAAATTTTTTTTTTGAGCTTATGATATTTTTGGAAAGAGCTTTAAAAAATTTTGAGGCGGTATTTTTTCTTGGGACGATTGGAGCATACGAAGTATTTTTAATTAATTTTTGAAAATCGGCCTAATAAGCCTGTGACGTCATCAGCCCACTTTTTTCTCGGCAAATACTAATCGTTCGAGGTTCAGTAACCAGTTTAATGAAATCAGCTCGTTCTCACAATTTCAAAAAACTGGCTACTGAACTTTCTACAGTCAATACTTTCCGAAATAAATGCCCGATTGACGACGTCACAGTCTTTTTAGGTCGATTTTCAAAAAGTAATTCAAAATACTTCCCATGCTCCAATCGTTCTAAGAAAAAATAACGCCTCAAAATATTTTAATGCTCTTTTCAAAAATGTTATAAAAAGTGGGGGTTAAAAAAATTCACCTTCCTCATTATACAGATTTATCAAGCAAATTAGTGTTCATTGCTATAGTCAATATGATTTTTTTTTAATCGAATATTAAAAAAGCATCCAGCCCATACAAAGTTTAACGTCCCATTATCATATTTTTTTAAATTTTTATATACGTATGATAATACTATATTTCACTTAGAAATAAATAATTGATGATTTTAATTTACTTAGTGGCAAATATCTTATAGTGTGATAGAAATTTTATTTTAATGACATGTATATACGTACTTCTGGCTAAAAAAGTGTGCTATTGTAATATTCAGCAATAATCATAGGTAAACTAAACTGTACTTTATTATCACTAGAAATTCTGCTAATGCTAAAACAAAAGCTCTCACAGACACTGTTGCAATGAAATACAGCAAACGCAATAAAATTCAAAGTCTCACTGCTAACCCGATGGTCTCATTTGCCCCTCAGGGTCCTCTTATGCTAAATACTATACTAAACACTTTCAAACAAGCAACAACAACAACAAAAAAAAAAAAAAAAAAAAAAAAAAAGATGATTTATATCTGAAATAAAAAATTACCCCGATAAACTTATTCAAGGATAAGTTTTTAGAGTCTGTAAAATTAAAGTAATGGTTTTTTACCCTTTTCAATAATTTAGATTATATTTACATTTAATTGAAAATTGGTGGACAGCTGCAAGTATTGTGGCTCCTTGTGGTGTTGTGCGGCATATAGGCAGGTCAAGCTGTGGCTTTCATCGGGCATTACCTTGATCATTGATGTAACATTTAGGCACAAACATTTAGAAAGTAAACTGATGGAATGTGATGTAAGCCCATACAGCTGTTCATGACAAATGTTCGTCTCGAGCTGTATATCCTCAAAATTATCAGCCAAAATCAAGTTTTGTTGCACTCATCCTCTGCAAAAAGTGTGTTGAATTATAAGAGAAGAACACTTTAAAAAATAGTTGTACCCTGGAAAGGTTATTTTAAAATTTCAATTATTATATTAAAATTTTAAACTTGTTTTTGAGGTTGTAGGTTTTGCGATGATACGTTGACAGACAGATGTTTCAAAATAAAAATTGTAATATTATTAAAAGTGACGTATATAATAAATGCATAATATAATGAATGATATTTTGAATCGCCTTTTAAATGCAACATTGTGTCCACTGCTGCCATTTAACGATTGCATATAATTATAAGCTTCACTCGCACTTTCTTGAAAATAAGCATGTCAGAGAGATCACTTTCCTTACATAAACATTTGAAACGTTCGTGTTATTATGCTGAAATAGCTTTATTTTATTCACTATCTTTTCGTTACTCACTCAGACAGCATTGTGCATTTACAATTTTTTTTATAAAATTAAAGGAATAAATAAAAGAAAATCGTAAATAAGAAAAGATAATTTGGAAAAATAAATAAATAATAATAATACTAAAATGACGTAAGTGACAAAAAGTTATGAGAATCCTCTCTAAAAGTCTGATGTCATGAAGATGTGTCTTAAACCTGTGTTGGAAGTTGAAATATTAACATTTAAATAAACACAACGAATAATATATGGAAAAGTGAGAGAAGTGTAAAACATCCTTTTGTTTTTACCCAGCATTTAAATATTTGCCAACTTTTGGACTCATATCTTATTATAATCATATAAATGTGTGTGTGTGTGTGTGTGTGTGTGTTTATATATATATATATATATATATATATATATATGTATGTGTGTGTGTGTGTGTGTGTGTGTGTGTGTGTGTGTGTGTGTGTGTGTGTGTGTGCGTGTGTGTGTGTGTGTGTGTGTGTGTGTGAGTGTGTGAGTGTGTATGTCTTTTTATTGTAAAACAAAATGAAATTTTCATTTTTATTTTAGAAACCCACGATGGAAATGTGCAACACTAGCAACACTTACAGAAGTTTATTATTCACAAGTCATAAGAGAGCTACTCTTAAATTTTTGCTGTAAATTATGCCTTAGAGGATAAACACTATGCAATAAAAATTACTTCAGCCTGCGTTTTAAAAACACTACACGTATGAGATCTAAAAATTTCGAATAGTAAATTTCTCCTATGGGGGACCTTCCTGTGACACTGTTGCTCAGGTGTGGCCAGGAAATACTTTTTGTTACATTATCTCTATATGACATGTTATATCATTTTATTATTCCAAGCTTTATTAATGAAAACCATTGATGGTACTATGATCCATATCAAATTATACCTTGTATGCGGTCAAGTTTTGTAAGGCTTGAAGTTTTCCCTCTTTGTTTATTTACATTGTCTTGATTCATATTTCCCCCTTAAAATATAAAGTAAATAATTTTAATATCTCTTAGTATTATCCTATGCAAGCTTGTGAAAATGTGAAACTTGAAACACTTTAAGCTGGTTTTTATACCTCGAGGCATTTTTCGTATACTTGTAGACCGAGTATGTTATACACTCTGACTTTAGTAAAGACGCTACTGCTATAGTAAAGGCCGAAGTCAAGTCAGCAATCGATCTATCGAGCGCATTTATATCATGCGTGCAATATAATATAGTGAGTGTGCATGCAAGTGAGGAGGGCGGACAGCAGCTAGGCTAGGAGTAAAGACGGGACGCGGACACACGGTGCCGATGACAGTGGCGGAGTTAAAATTACTATCGCATCAAATATCACCTCACATCTACTTGCTGTAATAACTTGTATGTCCACAAAGCAAATGACACTTGATTCTGCTATATTACACATACAGTGGCGTTAAACAACATACACTTTAGTTACATTTTAATTATATATGTTAATGCAAATGCATTGATTAACAACCTTATGGTTTAAAATGGAATGAATATTAAATAATAATAATAAAAATAGAATGAAATGTAAAAGTAATAATCAAATTTTAGTTGGAAAAAACAAATGCAATTTCTTAATGTTTCCAGTTTTATATTAAGTTTTTCAATAATTGTAGAGATTAACTTCAGGCTATGTAAGCAAAACGTTGGGGGGAAAAAAAAAAGAAAAGAAAAAAAAAAAAAAAAAAAAAAAAGCGAAGTATTTTCTCTCCCATAGTGCTGTAGTATTTTGGCAAAGATTTCAGTCATATTTTGTTAGTTCTCCCTCTCCTTTAATTGCTCTGAAAGTACAAATTCAATATGAATAAATTTATGAATTTAAATCCACCAAATAAAAGGATTAGATAAAGTAGATAAAATAGTTTATATATGCCTTAAAGAATACTCACGTAAACAATATTCAAGGTACTGTGAGTTCTTAAAGGCAAAATTAGAATATTATATACTTCCCCTCCCCCTCCCCCCATAATTTCGTTTGTTATGTCAGTTTGACATATAATTATCAAAAACTGACATTTTTACTGATGTAATATAAGATTTTATTTCAATGAATATTGAGTTTTAAAAGCTCTTATACTTTTACCTCGGTTATTTCATATTTTGTGTTTCTTCTTCTTTGTATATATTTTTAGATTCATTTCAATTCAAAATAGGTTTTATTGCAATAAACGCATTACATCAATTATGTTTCGGTTTAAGTAATACAAGGTTACAATCAAAATGGTGGATAGCCCCTGCAGAAAACCATTGATATTCCACCCGCAACACAATTTTAAACGTGAGAAATATTTTTAAAAGTATATTATATTATTTTAGTCTTTTCAAGTTTAGTGTTGATTTTACTTACATATATAGGGTGTATGCGAATGTCGTCATATTTAATACACTTGGACGCCATACTGGAGTAATGTATAACATTGCTCAGCATAGGACAAACTTCGTTTTTGGCTATTTCCTTTGGAAAATCGGTTAATTTTTTGTGACCGTTATTTTTATTACATACTTCAGATACTAATTCAACAGCATCAATGCTCTCAAAAATATTGAAGTATTTTTAAGCCCATGTTATTGAGTGGTCCAACATGGATGCATAGACCCTCTACAAAAATCTTTTGTGAAAAATGTATCAACAATATTATACAATTTTATATTGATTGATTGATTGATTGATTGATTGATTGATTGATTGATTGATTGATTGATTGATTGATTGATTGATTGATTGATTGATTGATTGATTGATTGATTGATTGATTGATTGATTGATTGATTGATTGATTGATTGATTGATTGATTGATTGATTGATTGATTGATTGATTGATTGATTGATTGATTGATTGATTGATTGATTGATTATTATTTTGCATACAGAAAGTAATCATTTTTCAAATGATACCCTTTTAACATATTCCATTGAAGAGCTGAAAAACAATATTAATAATATATTGAAATATATGTGTTATTAACTAATAATGGAACAACTTTTTTAAGGCTGACTATAAGCTATTTCGCTCACATATACTTCCGTTTCGACGAACTGAGCATGCGTAGTAAGTAGAAATGGAAGCGGATGTGAGTGAAATCGCTTAAAGTCGGCCTCAAAACAGTTGTTCCTTTATTAGTCAATATTAATATGCTGCTTCTCAGTATAATAAAAATAATAATAATTATTCAAAACTTAATACCACGTTTGCAAAATATACTGCTTATATAATATTAATAAAAATAAGTTATTATGCATATTGTGCAAATTTTCATTTGATTGTAGCCTTTCAATGATTATGAAACGCACAGAAAAGAAAAGGCTTTCCTTAAAATGTGTATACCAAACGTTTAAGATTATTGTTATTTTGACGTGGCTTAATTGAAGTTTGGCTAACGAAATGTCTATATATTGTATAATATTTATAAAAATATATATATATATACAGTATATTAGGTTTATTGTATATATATACGCACACTCACAATTTTTTTATATCCCCTGGGAATCAAATCAGGCACTCCAAACCAAGATATTTTATTGTGTGGATTTTATAACATGTCAATCATCAAAATCATTCAAAATCAAAATCATTCTTTAAAAATTATCTCACATAGCTTTTGTTGTTATTTAATTAATAAATAAATGTTAACCGAGCAGTTATTTAATACATTTCGAAGTTTTGATCTGATACTCAGTCTGCTTACAGCAATTTTACTAAATAAAATAATAATAATAATAATAAAGAAGCTTTTATTGCCAATTTTAGAAGTATACTGTGTAAGTCTAGTTATTGCCTATAAAATATTCCCATACCCAAGTAAACTGTTAAATAAAGTGTGCTAAAAATAAGTAATATAGCATTAATGTGTGAAATCCTATAGTTTTCTAAAAAAAATTGTTTATAGTATATCTTGAAAAAGGATTATGAGGTATAGCATGATATAATTTAATATTATATATATGGTTACGATAGCAGATGATGATATAATATGCTAGTGTTACTTGGAGTTGGAAATATAGTTATACAGAGTAAGCTACGGAACCCTAGGAAAAATACATTGTATATTTTTAATATATAATATACGAATTAAAATATTGATGAATAACATTGAGCTGTTGGAGACATCTGGCTTATAGACTTCAATCTCAGCTAATAACCAAAAGAGCTTTCACTTTTTTCCTAACATGTTTACCACATTCTCACACTGATTTTGTTCAGTACAATATGGGATTCACATAAAAACAACACCTGTTATTAGATTATTGTTCAAATGAAATAAATATGCCTCAAAATAATGCACCCTTGCCTGAATTTGAATTGTACTTGCAAACAATACGTAATGCTTTTTTTTATTATTATTATTATTATAATTTTTATTAAAAGGCAGGCTTACATAATTCTATAAGTACATTAACAAAAAACGGTGATACAAAATATATTATGTTGCTTAGGGATTATGAACAAAAATATTTTGATATTAGTAATGAAAAAACAATATTAATAGTAATTAATTATCTATTATTAATTAATAGTTGTAGAATAATAATAAATGCAGTAATATGTATTCAAAGTTACTCAATATATTATTTTACATGTATTGTGATTTACACTGAATTTTAACTTCATAAATACAGAAACTTTTATTGTTGTTGGAGTAATATTATATAGCCTTCTCACGCAACTCCTATTAAATCAATTAATGCGGATTTCTTGAGAAAAATCTTTGCTTCTGTCTAAAGTCATCCATGTTTTAAAACTTGCAGTATTGTTGAAATTTCTTGGACGG
Source organism: Ecdyonurus torrentis (assembly GCA_949318235.1). Lineage (NCBI taxonomy): Eukaryota > Metazoa > Arthropoda > Insecta > Ephemeroptera > Heptageniidae > Ecdyonurus > Ecdyonurus torrentis. Next base: position 38,143,933 of record OX439127.1, read on the forward strand.
TCAATATACAGTATAGTAATAAATGGAATAAATTTAATTATGAATGACCAACTCTACAAATTAATATGTGAAATTTGCGTAAAACATGAAGATTTTCATTATGCTGTTTTCTATTTAGAGCCTCCATGCTACTCTTATTTTCACATAGAATTTTCACCTTTGCATGGAAACGTTTCTTTTGCAATTTTATATTTGCTCAGCGATGGTCTTCAATGCTTTCAAAGTACCAAATTGAAGCAATTTATTTTGTAATTATGTATTATGATATGGAAAATGGATATCGTATTATATTTTGATATAGAGTTATTTACATCGTTATAATAATTTGTATATTGTAATTTTTTTTATATTATCGTATTCTCCAACTATCATTTCCAACTAATTAATTACGTATTTCTGATTGTTTGTTTACTTTACATGAAATTTTCAATGCATTACATGTTTCGTAATGTATATTGATGAGTTAATGGCTCACGTTGCAATTAAATTATTAAAATAATCTTTTTTTGTTAGAAAATTTAATGACTGCTTTGATTTTAAGGAATATTATAACGAGCTAAAATAAATGTCACATTTGTTATACTTTTGTAGTTATTTTCAAATATAGAAAATGAAAGGATATAATATTTATATAGAATAATATGGTGAAATAAAAATTTCTTATAGTTTTCCTATTAATCTACGTAATGTACAGATATTTTCTATTTGCCAGATCATTTGCATTAAGTTTATTTAGGTAAGAAACACCCCAATATCAATGGCACCAAACATATATGTCCCCCCTCATAAATACAATAACTCCTATTCGTTGCATATAAAAAATACCATTATGTATTTTGAATATTCTTGCTTCAAATTTGAGATGGTTGGTTTGGATATATTTTCTCGTAATTTTTGTTTAAATTTAAAACTTGGTCAATATCATTTGGCCGTTTGACCTTCATCAGCAAACATATTGGCTCTGCGCCTCGGCCTTGTGTGTCGCGGCTGCAAGTTTGTGCGAATAAGAGAGACAAGCTGAGCAGGCAGGCAGGCGTCGTTCCGACGAGCCACACGAGAATAATAATAATTATACGTCCTCACTGTCCGTGTTTTCAGGTGATTCACCGGTCACTCATACAAAATAATAACAGCTGGAACCACGTTCGTTGCCGAACGTCGAATCCGAGACGCTGGTTACACCACAACTGACGACCATGGACTCCCAAATAGGCCTTGATTACATCGTTGAAAACAGAGATTATACGTCTAAATTAGCTCTAGGTAAGATATATAGTAATAATACAAGACTGTAAAATTTAATTACATTTTTCAACATTCATTTCTTTAACTTTCAAATTGTAAATTTATATTAATTCCAAGTAAAATCTTACATTGCTCACTGCTTATAAACATTACTTACACAAAATAAATGTAAATTATCATATGAAAAACACTTAACATTAACATATACACATAACGTATATAATTTTAGATATCTCGTTTTAATACAGTTAATGGTTAGATTGAATGCTTTTGCGTGTCCCTTTACTTTTACATAGACATAAGGTAACGTCATAAATTTTAAATATTGGAGACATCAAATACAAATCTTGTCAAAGTTTGTCGTCTTTATGATAAGTAAATCCTTTTTTGTCACCCACTTCTTCAAAACTTTGTCCAATATTGAATTAAAAGTTTAGTGACTTCAATGACTGCAAATTTCAGAGTTGAAGTCACTATAATTATATATCACGTGTTTAGGAAACAAAAGTTTCATTCATCAAAGAACAACTAATCAAAGCATCTCCAAAATCAATTAATCAAACCGAAAATGTGTGTTTACTATTATTTTTTTCTTCAAAATAATTCTTTTAAAAATAGTGAATAAATTTTTTCCCATTTTATTTTTTCGTTAATCAGAAATTCACTATAAATAATAAGAATAATATATTATTAATGTTACTTAATTTTTAATAAAAATTAATTTAATTGTCATTCTAGTCAAATAGCATGTTGAACAAGACTTGACAAATACGATTCGTTCAAAATGTCACACTGAAAGTTAATGAGTGAGACAAGGTATGAGTCACGAACAATAGTTATAATGTCTTCAATATTATTCTCAGCGTATATTACCATGCCTATATATATATATATATATATATATATATATATATATATATATATATATATATATATATATATATATATATATATATATATATATTCTATCAGAAAAATAATTGAAGAACGTGCCTATGAAAATTATAATCTTAATGAGAAGATTTCTAATTTAGTTAATTACTTGTTGAATTTCAGCTTTGGACACAGTCAATGTGACAGTGAAGAAACAAGTGTTTGAATTGCTCTCTGCGCTCTGTGTATACAGTCCTGAAGGATACGCACGCGCGCTCGATGCTCTCGAGTATTACAAGGTAACAAACAACATTTTGTTCTATAAGCCCTTAACAAGAAACAAGATTTTTACGCAATTTTCATTAATTATAAACCTATATGTAATACTATTAAATTCCTGAGTCTTATTATATAAACATAATGAACTTTTATAGAACTTTACATGATATATGAACTTTATGAAATATAATATATGGAGTGAATTGGTATTAAAAAAAAAAAAAAAAAAAAAAAACTAACTATGATATAATATGACAATAAAAGTTTTAGTTCAAAGAATATTTCTTAACATAACTGAAATATGAACTGTTTGGACTCGAGTGGATTAAGATGGATTTTTACCTGTTGACAGAATTCAAAAGGGGAGAGATACAGATTTAAAGTGATTGTTAACGAATTAAAGGATGCTTTAACTCTGGAATACCAAATTGCTCTACTCGCTTTCGTCAACTGTCTTATAATCTCCGTTCCGCAGCTGAAAGATCGAATAAGAGTTAGGAATGAATTTATAGGTATGCAATTGTCTTTTTTTTAAAAAAAAAAAAAGATTATGCGAGTTGTAATTTACTATTATTTTTTTTCTTTTCAGGATTAAAACTTCATGAAATTTTAAACCAACTACAGTAAGTGTTTTGATAAAAAAATAAATAATAATATTTACTTTCACATTATAAATTTGGGCACTATGTACACGGCGATTAATGATGTTGGATTTGTTTTTATCGTGTAGAAAAACAGCTGTGGATTGCGCTCCTGGTGATAAGCAAGGGCAGGAATTACGTGTTCAGCTTGATGTTTACAATGAGCAACGTGATGGAGATGAGGCAGCAGCACGCACTGATGGACCTCACAACTTTGGTGTTGACCTCAATTCTCATCTCGACATCTTTTATGCTATTCTTCGTCAGGTCAGTTTTATTATTAATATTTTTTTTAATGTCATAAATTTCAGTCAGACTCGACTAATGAATCAACATACTGTAAAATTTCCAGTGTAAATAAAGTCATGATAGTATGAGTTATTTTTTATATCCATTCATGCATACTGTAGAGGATTTTTTGAATTATACTTTTGAAGTTAATTTTGCTCAAATTTCAACGTTTAAAAATTTTGAAGCATTTTACTTTTTTCATTTATTTATTACTGTTGTACTTATATATTTATTCATTCAAGAATTTAAATGTTAATTGAAAAATAAAGTAATGTAACCAATTAATGAACTGCGTATAGCGTCTATCCCTGTTCTAATCTTGGTTGAATGTAATTTGTAGGTGGTAGACACGCCTCAAGAAATCCCATTTTTAAACATCCTGCAACATTTGCTGGGCGTGGACCCGCGGGAGGACGCGAGTGACGTGGTGTGGGACGTAGCAGAGACGCTGGTGCACCGCGCCACGCTACTGGAGTCGCGTGAAGAGGCGAGCCGTCTCTTGGGTGCTCATGGTCGAAGTTTGCCCAAGTTAGCGAGCGGTGAACGGTCGTGCTATTGCTCTTGTCACAGAGATAGTACTGACAATGGATCCAAAAGAAAGCAATCTTCGAGCACTATTACCGATGGTGGTGCGTTCTCGGTTTATTATTAATCTTTATTATATTTTACGATGTTGTACTTAAGTGGGTAAAACTAATAATATTTAAAAAGGGGGGGGGGGCTATTTGAGAAAGCTCAACATTTACTTTATTTCTGTGTTCAATGAATTCAGATTACTTATGCAATTGTTATTAATATAGCATAAGACTTACTTCAAGTTCAATGTTTTTATTTTGTGAAGCAGATCACGTCATTTCTTACTTTGCTTTGCTACAATGCAGTCACGTTCTTATATTACTGTTTTTGCTATTTAGTTCGACCGCTGGTGCTTCCTCCGATTGTGTCTCCCACTGCATCTTCAGGTCCGCCGGCACCACCACCGCCTCCCATGCCAAGTGGAGGAGGGCCCCCCCCACCACCACCTCCACCCTTGCCCCCTTTAATGAAGCCATCTGTACCACCTCCTCCCCCGCCCTTGCTCTCTCCAACAAGTGCAGCTCAACGCAAACTACCGTCCACCCGCCCTGGTAGTTTAGGCTCAAATAATACATCAAACCAACAAACTTCATCTCAAGCTTCAGATGCAGAACTTGCCGCTCTTGCAAATTCTAAATTACCTCAGCAGGAGACTCCAGTACCGAAAGCTAAAATGAAAACTATTAATTGGAATAAAATTCCTAACAATAAGGTAATAAAAAAAAATTTAAACGAATAGAGGGTGTTAAACTAAAAATAACAAAAAGGAATATTGAACGTAACAATTATATAGTACTCTAATCCCTTCATTTTTATGCTGCGTAATACCACGGACATTAATCAAAGTATTCATGAATGAGTTATTATTATTTTTAGGTTTCTATTTCTTAAAACATTACAAATAAGATTTCTTAAAGCGTTTACTCATAGTTAAACCCATCCACTCACACATATCTTATTATATGCCTATGAAATAATATATAACGCACTTATTCTAGGTTGTGGGCAAAAACAACATATGGTCACTTGTGGCACAAAGTCACCAACATTCACCAATGGCTGACCTCGACTGGGCAGAGATGGAAGGATTATTCTGTCAGCAAGCCTCGGCACCAAGTGCACCTGCCCCTTCTTCTGCACCGCATCTCGTCACCAACTCGCCACGTCTTGGAGCACGTGATGAAAATCGACGCGACAACTCTGAGGTTTAAATTTTTATTTTAAAATGCAGCAGAAAATATGCATAAACGTTTATTCAAAATTCATGTTTGGAGCATCGTAAATATAATCCCAACGCATTGATTACTTTTTAGATTTTTTAACTTGTTCGAATCATCAAAGTCAGATTTCAAAGTCTGTTATCACTTTTATAACAGAAGAACTAGTCTTGAATTTTAAACTTTTAACAAAATTATCGGAAGAAGAAAAAAAATAACAAAATTACATGATTAATTAATACAACAACTGCACATTTCAAGATAAATTTTTCCTTGTCAGTTTTAATTATTTATTTTCAAACTTATTAGTTAATAATAATAAAACATATGTCACGTACTATACTAATAATTATCATATTTAATGATAATTACAATGTAAGAAAACACCAACTAAACTCGACTTAATACATTTTACGTAAGCCTACCTTTGTTTTTCATATCTCTTGACCAAATACAAATGATTAGCACGAGTTTTGAAATTAAAAAATGTGCTTAATGTGATATATGGATAAATCGTCGATGCTCCGAACAAGAATATCGCATCTCAACGAGTTTTGCATGAACCCAGCGCGTCCGGATGTTAATATAATTATACAATATTAAATATAAGATTTTTTTATTTTCGTGTATGGATGACGTTCAGTTCAAAATAATAAATTTGTAGAAGAGTCTGGTACAAAAAAAAAAATATAATAAAATAATTTTAAATGCACTGCATATTTCTTAACATTATTTCCAATGTTGATTTATTAGCATGTTTATAATAAACATATAATTATTTTACATGACTGCTTATATGTAATCGTAATGTAATAAACGAGTTCATCTACCCCCATACTAATTTTTGTTTTTTTGGTAACTTTCAGATAACACTTCTAGACGGCAAAAAGAGTCTCAATGTTAACATATTCCTCAAGCAGTTTAGAAGGTCAGAAACTATACGTTTTAAACTTTATTCTTATTATAATGTACAAAGATTCCTTGGATTTTAAGTCTTAAATAATTTTTTTATAGTTCTCACGAGGATATTGTAAAGCTCGTGCGAGAAGTGCAGCCTGATGATATTGGAGCAGAAAGATTGCGAGGACTACTCAGATTGTTACCTGAACTCGATGAATTAGAAATGCTAGTATCATTTGATGGGGATCGATCTCGTCTTGGAACTGCGGAAAGTTTTCTCTTACGACTTATTAGTGTACCAAAGTGAGTATCATAGTATAACAGAAAAAGTTAGGAAGTTTTATATCATAATAATTCACGTATATTGGATAGTATATTTGACACTATATACGCAATAAAATATATTGCAAAGTATAAGACAAGCTCATTGACGCAAAGTCATTATTTGACTTTAATATAATTATTTTATTATATATTCAATATCATATTATCATTATATTTTTACAGCTATAAATTGAGAATTGAAAGCATGCTCTTGAAAGAGGAGTTTGCCGCCAATATGGGTTTTCTTGAACCCAGTATCAACGCAATGATTGTAGCTGGAGAAGGTGATTATTATTTTAATTTTATTATCATTCGTTTGTTAACATTCACTGATATGGGAGAGTTTCGCATTCACCAAGCCAATCCATTCAACATTCAAATTACCATACCACCCAGTTTTGTGGCTATTTGGGGGGGGGGGGGGGCACATTTGGTATAACTTGAGCGTCCTCTCCTTGGTGCAGTAAGATAATATTCCGCTTAGAGCTCCGTAGAGTTGGATGCCCACAAAATAACTAACTACTTATTATTATTACGAATCCGTCGAGAGTGTAAAAATATAATATACTGATATTTTGTGTAATGTCATTTCAGACCTTATGACCCATCAATCATTACAGGAAGTACTGTACATGGTTTTAGTAGCAGGAAATTTCCTCAATTCGGTAAATAAAAAAATAAATAAAAAAATACGTATACATAAAAAGAATGACGTTAAAAAATAATTTTTGGTATACTTTTTTTTTAGGGTGGCTACGCTGGTAACGCAGCAGGTGTAAAGTTGACGTCACTGCAAAAATTGACTGACATTAGAGCAAATAAGCCTGGCATGAATTTACTACATTTCGTTGCACTTGTAAGTTAAATGCGTGTTTGTTTTCCTCAATGATATACCAACCGGGTAAATTAAATTTGAGTTTTTCACTATATTTTCTTTTATATTGAAAAATACAAACTTCAGCATTTCAGTGTAGAACGATGGCACGTATACTGTAAACTGGTTCTATCTAAGTATATTTTGTATGTAATTTTATATATAATTTTTCTTTCTTCTTCAGCAAGCCCAGAGGAGGAACGAAGAGCTCCTCAAGTTTCCTGATCAGCTAACAGCACTTGAGGATGCTACAAAGTAAGCAATCCAACAACAAAATCGTTTATTTTTGTATAATGTTTAAAAAAAATTCTTATTATTATTCATATTTTTAGGACATCGGTAGAGCAACTTCAAAATGACATCAATACATTAGACGTGCGGATAAAGAAAATTCACAAGCAGATTGATTTGCCTACTACAGAGAAAGAAATTAAAGACCAAATGTCCGAATTTTTACAGGTAATTCAATACGTTAATAATATAATTCTACTCACCACATGAAAAATAAATAATCAATATTTGTTAAAAATAATCTGCATTTAACTTGTTAACATTTTATAAAATTAATGCTAATAATTGTTGTGCAATATATTAGATAGCAGAACAAGAAGTATCTGCTTTGAAACGTGATATGAATGATTTGGAAGATGTTAAAAAAGAACTGTCAGAATTTTTCTGTGAAGATTCAGCTTCATTCAAATTAGAAGAGTGCTTCCGTATTTTGCATACATTCTGTACTAAATTCCGACAAGCTGTATTGGATAACGCTCGTCGAGCATTACAAGAAGAGCAAGCGGCAGCAAGGCGGCGTCAAAGAGAGGAACAGCTTGCAGGAAAACGCCGTCAATTATGTAAGACCCCTAAGTAATTAAAATTATACATTATACAATTTGCCATGCTATTTTCATCAGGTTTTATATTAATATACTTGAATGTAATTAATAAATTCATAATTATAAAAAGTGGACAAATTTCTAAAAATAAACTCTGTTTGCAGTGGTAGGTCAATCTGGGGGTACCTTTGACTCTGAAGCAAGCTTGACTGACTCCCTATTAGGGTTGACACAAAAGAAAAGTTTTGATAAAGATTCAAAAGTAAGTATTAAAAAATATTTATGTTGAAATGGTGTGTAATATCATTAAATGCAAAGTTTATAATTCAGAACCGCAAGTTTCAAAATGGCAACATACACAACAGCGGTCAGTCAGAAGAGGAGGTATCGGTGACGAGTTCTCCAGCTGTATCTCGTCGTCGCACTGGATCGTTTTCCGGTCCCAGTGGAGATTTGGCTCCAGCACCAAGCACACTCAGTCGAGAGGAAAACTACTCTCCTGGTATGGATAGGGAAAGAAAAAAATAAATATATATATTATAATGATTGTAACATATTTGCAGACGTTACACCAAATGGAACGTTAAGGCGACGAAGAAGTAGAGTTCCCTCGGAGGAAGATGATTCTAGTCTGATGGATTTTCTACGGACAACTGGACAACCATCAGAGGTTCCCAAGGTTGAACGAAAATCTTGGGGAAGCTTAGGTTTGTTTATTTATTTGTTTCATGGCTTGATGACTTACTTTTTTATTCATTATTTTATACTCGTGTTACAGATCGCTCATGGGCTCGGCGAGCTCGAGGTGGAGGACGTAAGAGACCTGATCTTCTAAGTGCAGATTTTAGCGGAGATCGAGAACGACCGAGTTCTCCTTCTTTTCCAGTCAATAGTCAAGATCGTGACCCCTCAAGGCCTCCTGTACTCCCTAGTGGCTTAACTCCAACTGAAGAAGGGGAAGGAAAGCCAAGGTATAAAATCAAATTACAAACACTTTTAATTTTAGTCAATACATTATTTTTATTTTTGCAGAGCTTGGAGGCAAAAGATTGAAGCTTGGCTACTTGACAGCGAAAAAGAAGAAAAAATGAGTGAAGAGCAGAGGCGGAGAAGAAGACCTCCAACAAACAGACGATCAGCAGAAACTAGTGTTGACAGCACAGGTGAATTAAAATTAACTAATAGTTGTTAAATTAAGATTTTTTTTTTTTTTTTAATAAAAGTGCGAGAAAATCTGCTAAATTACTGTTGTAATTTTATTGTGCATAATATCAAATTGTAAATTTTGATTTTTTTTTCTACGCCTTAAAATGTAATAGCTTATTGTAAAATTTAAAAATCTTAAACATAGAAGTAAAGTACATTAATGAAAAATATGTTAACTTAGAGGGTGATACAAGAAATGGAGCTGGAATATTAGACACATTACCTGAAGGCAAGCTTGCAGAGCAAGTGCAATACAAAAGAGTTTATTCAGACTGGAAACCAACTGTAGAGAAGACCGATGTTGTGGGAGCAATGGAAGCCATTGAGGGTATATTAATTTATTTCTATGACAACAATATACATACATATATACACACATTACTATTGTCGTCTTTAAATTTTATTTGAGCATATTCTATAACATGAAGAGATAAGTAATCACGTAAAAAAGTAACTATAAAGAGTTACTATTTAGACGTTTTTTAGAATAAATTAGATATATAATACAAAGTTTTTTAGGTAAATAGCTAACTGTTTTCCACTAAAAAAATAATGTTTATACTAACAAGACAAGTTACTGTTCAAACTTTTTTAAAATCAGTTATTGGTTTGTACTGAAAAGTTACATCTATGTAACTAAACAATTTGTCAAATTTATGTTTCCCGTGATGATAATAATAAAATGAAGTAACTCAATATACTACTTTAATAATATGTTCACAGAAGCTCAACAGCCTTCCACCAACCCCAACATTAAAGATAAATCACAATGGCGAAAATCTAATCTAAATGTGGCAACCAGCAAAGATGAAGCTGAAATGAACTCCAAGAGACTGAGGAGGATAAGATCAAGAACTCAAATGGAAGAACCGGATGGTAGTAAAAGTGGCATCCAAACGGACACGACCAAAGAAACTCAGGTAAGCTTTTATCAGTAATAAATGGTTGTTTTTCTGAACATAAAACTTTTTATTGATAAAGGAACAACTATTTTGAAGCCTACTATAAGCGATTTTGCTCAAATCCGCTTCCGTTTCGACTTACTACGCATGCTCAGTGCGTCGAAACGGAAGTGGATGTAAGCAAAATCGCTTATAGTCGGCCTCAAAACAGTTGTTCCTTTATTAGTCCTTATAAAAAAGATTGATTAAATAGTATTTTTATAATTGGAAAAAAATCCCATTAAGTCTCTTAATTTTTATAATCTTTATTTTGCACGTTCAATTCAATGAAAGGTAAAATAAAAATAAATAAATATATATATATAATATATATATATATATATATATATATATATATATATATATATATATATATATATATATATATATATATATATATATATATATATATAATAAATATATAATATAATGTGTGAATTTAAAGCAAAGCAAGATGAATTAAAAATTTGAATAAAAAGTCGCGTAAACTTGTGTTATGAAATAGGCAACTTTTTGTGCATATATGTTTTGCAAGTTGCATATGTTTCAGGCACTTTATATTATTATATTATTATGTGTGCTGTGTGTGTGTAAACTTTGTTGCAGGAAACAGATAAATCAAAGGCTTTTTTGGAGTCATTGGGTAAAACGAGTCTTGATGACAAGCTAACATTGTACCTGCAGAAGCCAATACCCCCGGCGGAACCAGTGAAACGGGAGCAGCATAGGCCAACAAGTCTTTATTTGCACTCAAGGTAAGAGATCAGAATTTTATACTGTGTAGAATTTATTTATATTTAAGCTAAATAAACGGTGGTATTTTTACAGCCTTTCCAGTACACATCCAAGTCCACTAAGTAATGTAAGAGATCCAGTATCTGAGTTTGCAAATGAACCACCTCATGAAAGAGACAACATAAGAAATTCAGCATCAATCACGAAACCAAGAACTGATAATTTGTATGGTGATCCATTTGATAGTCCAAAACTCCAAAGAAGAGAGTTGTTATTTGGCTCACAACCACGACTTTTAAATCGTGATAAAAATCTAAATAGTCCTGATACCAGTGGACCAAAGGGTTACGTGCCTCAGAGTCCTATACCGACTAGACGTCATAGAGAAGAAAATTCCGTATGTAGGAAAGTAAGCGAAGCACTGGGTGATGATAAGCCGAGTTCATTTGTCAGACTTGGCAGTCTTATAAAAAATGACGGTGGTGAAGATAATGAAATGGGAGACGGAAGCAAATTTGATCGATTTTCTCCAGTTCGGAGGACTACAAGACGACACAAAAAGTCAGATTCTCCTGAAACGAGCATTCAAAAAGTAGAACCAACTGTAATACAAATTAAAGATTCCAATGAAACAATAATACAAAATAAATCTCCAATTATTAAACAGGATAATTTACAAAGTGAACAAGAGACTACAACTGGTAATACAACTCCACGAATAAGCCTGCGTAACAAGCTTGACTATCAAATGGCTTTTGATGAAAGTGATTTGTCTAAAACACCGACCAAAACTTCCCCATTTACCTCTCAACCAGCTGAATTCGTTTGGCCAAATGAAGAAGCTACGAATCAATCTGATTTTACTAGCATGCCACAATCCGGAACGGGTCTGGATAATTATCCAAAGAGTAGTGATAGAATGAATAAAATTAATGCATTCGGAAAAGACGAGCTTAGAAAAAATGACAGTGTAAATAAAACGGTTACCAAGTTGCGTCGAAGTAGTTCAGAAAGGACTCCAAATATGTATTCAGGATTAAGGAGCTCTATAAATAGTGCAACAAGCCCAAATACATCTTACACAGCAAAAACAAATAAAAGTGTATCATCTTCTACGATGCCTAAATCAGCCACGCTGGGAAGATCGCCTGCTGGAAATTCAGGCGATGTGGAAAAGTCACGTTTAGTATACCGGACACATTCTCTAGGACGAACTCCAATGAAAAATAAAAAACAAGAGCAAGATTTAGACGAAGGTTTTGAAGAATCGTTTTCAAGCACGATAGTAAATAATCAAGCGCGATTAACTACAACTCCAAGTAGTAGAACGTCTAAAGTATTAGCAAGAACTCCGAGTCAAAGCAATGTTGGTGTTCGAGTTACGTCTGCTTCACAAAACACAAGCTTAGCAAGAAAACCAAGAGTATCAGCATCCAGCACTCCTACATTTTTGAGAACTCCATCGTCATCAACAATTTTGCCAACAAAAATTCCAAGTAGACAACAATTAGAACGTACTAATTCACGTAGCAGTTTGAGAAGTTCTCGAAGCTCTGTTGCAAGTAACCCATCTGCAAGTAGTCAGCGTAAAAGTAGTTTTAGTAGTAGACAGACTGACCACACTCTTAGAGATACCACATCAACTTATCTTTCAACAGATAAAAAACGTTCAAGCACTTTACAAAATTCAGTACTAAATTCTAAAATAAGTCCGAACCACACCGGAGAAAGAAAGATATCAAGTGTACAAAACGAGAAGAACTTACCTTCTCGCTTTGGCTTTCGACAAAATTCAAAACTGAATCAAACACTTCAAGAACATTTGAATTCTCCATTAGGTTTAAAAAGAAATAATAGTGTAGCCAGCAATAAAAAAATAGGTCGAAATGATAGTATTAGTGCAAAAGAAAACTTAGCAAGAACTGGCTCAGGTTCGCTAGGAACAGTTACCAAAATTTCGAAAGCTCCACCTAAAAATGCATCACCATCTAGCCTTAGCTTTATGAGACCCACTGCAGCCAGCACAAGCAAGGAAACAAATCAGGAAGGAAGTAGTACAACAGTACCTCAAAGTCGTATTCATAGATTAGCTATGAAAAATCTTCCAGTTACACAAGTAAAGTGGACTTAAATTTATAAAATATAGCGTAAAAAAATATTGTTTTAAAATAAATAAATCAATTACAGTCAAAATATTGTGTGCTGAGTTAGCAGAATAACGATAGAAATATAGCTAATGTTAATAAAATGTCATATGTTGATTATAATAAATAATTACATCTGTTTAATTTGTGTAGTAAACAATTTATAAGAAATTTATTTTAACTTACATTTTATAAAATATAGATAATTTATTTGATACCATATTTATGTTAATATTATATTATTCACATTATATTATAAATCCAATGTTGATGAATATTTTTTCCCCACTAATAATGATGAAAATTAAATGTTTTATATATATATTTTTTTAAATATAAATATTATAAAATATAAAAAAGGGAAAGGAAAGTGAGACACGTTTTACACAGAAAAAAAAAAAAAAAATTGATATAAAAATATGCGGTGATAACATACTGGATGCAGTAATATTACAAATTCTAATTATAAAGTCACTTTATTACTCTATAACTTAATGATACATTGAACACTTGACTACAGTATCGGTGAATGCTACAAACATAATTAATAATGTTGTTTATTTTTTTTTATTAAAATTTTCTGAATTTATGTTTTTTTTTTTTTATGTTATCATTCCGGATGTAATTTATGCGTGATTGAGATGAATGAATTAATAACTTTTAGTTTTGAACAATGGGTATTCTACATATAATTAAAAATTTACACATTCTATACAAAGTAAAAACGTACATAACTCATCACTGTGTATAACATATAATGCATTATAAATATATTGCTGCCTTTTAAAATGTTGAGGCACTTTTGTTCAATTTATTTTTCCACTTATTATCATTAGTTTTTTTCCCTCAAAACTAGAATATGTGATAGGTTTGGTATAAAACCCAACCCCACCAATAACTAGAAATAAGACAGGAAAAATATTTAACAATGTGTGTAGTGCTCTTGTTTTATTAATTAAGACAAGTACAAATTACAAATTTCTTGCACACAAAATATTAGTATCAATTCAATAGTTTATAATACCATCTGAAAAATATGCTGTGATGTTTAAGAAATATAGCATTGAAAACTTTTATTATTTTTTCTCACTCGTAAGTCTGCATAAATTGTAATATTTACATGTTTAATCAGTATGTCCACATTCAATATAATAATATAATTATAGATAATATATGTAATACTAGTTGTATTGTATCATAAATGATGTATCTTCAATGTGCCCATAACCTTTAAAACAAAAGTAATTTATTTCCTTTTTAAAATTGATCGTGGAGTAAATATATATATTTAATATAAGTGTATTTTAAATTTTTTGGATATTATTGTCTTCGTTTTTTAGTACAGTGCGCGTATTATTTTTGTTCACTGTTTTTATTTAACTTACAAGGTTTAATGTATTATTTGGTATGTATTGGATTTATGAAAGAATATTGTTATATATATATATATATATATATATATATATATATATATATATATATATATATATATATATATATATATATATATATATATAGAGCCTATAAGTTCTTAACTCAATGAATTTTATATTTATTTAATAAACAAGTACTAAGAATTAAATTTATTTAAAAATATTCTATGGTTTATTAATTTATTATCCCCATATCTAATGGTAAAATATATCATATTTTAAGCAAGACTGGTATAAACATAAAGAGAGCAGTTAGACGTTCGTTACCGCAGCAGTCGATGATTCATTCATTAAGTAAATTATTTTTCACTGCTTTTTTTCAAAAATATGTTGAACTGTCTGTGCACTTGCTGTCGATTGAAAAAGATATTGAAATGCAAATTAATTAATTCATGACACGGATAACTATTTATACACAGTATAATACAGTATACAGTATGGCTGTATACAATACAGTATACACAGTATTAAATGAGATTTTAAGTTTGTATTTGTTATAGTGTCATATTAATAAAGTTAAAAAGTTTAGTAATCTTAAACTACAAGTAATATATGTTATATACAAAGAAAATTTCAAGAAATAATAATATAAACAATTGTTTAAAATATTTTATGATGGAATGAAAAAAGTGCAACCGAACATTCACGTATAGGAAAAATCAGCCTCGCAACGTCAATAAAAACTATGCTTGCGTGTGTGTTGTTTTTTTCCCCCACAATATTACTTTTTAGTAACAATGTGTTTTTTTGTAAATAAAATTGAAGGACATTTAACGAGCTCTCTGATGCGTCGTTTTTGTTTTGTAGTTTGAACAGTTTTTTTTTTTTTTTTTTTTAAGAACACTTCCTGGACAATAGAGACCATACTCACTTATTCTTTATTTTATTTGAACCAATTATAAGGGATATCAACATTTTTCTAACATCGCAAAATAACAACAAACGTGTGCCCATCAAGTGGTCAGAAATATATTGTCAAAATTAAATCTGAGGTATCGTGGAGTTTAATAACAATTCCAGGTTAAAATAGTACGAATGGTTAAATGGTATTTGGTGAAAAGAAAATTTTTTGTAAGCTCCAAAAATTCTTAAAAACTCGTTCATAGAGGGGTCAGCGAAGTCAGAATAAATAACACAAATAAATAACGCCGGATCTTATAAGGTAAAGAGGTTGTTTCTCATATTATTTTTAAATTTTGTGATATTTTTTTTAATTTGTATGTGCAATGAGGTGGATATATATATATATATATATATATATATATATATATATATATATATATATATATATATATATATATATATATATATATATATATATATATATATATATATATATATATATATATATATATATATATATATATATATATATATATATATATATATATATATATATATATATATATATATATATATATTATACTATACTTATACATATAAATCATCAATAAATCAAATCTGGGAACAATGAATTTAATGTTTTTACAACGCTTTTCTTCTTTTTATTTTTTCCCAAATAACTTTATATAGTGAAATAAGCCCAATTCAATAGTTGCTATGTTTTATTTTATTTTTTCCTCATTTTGTTGATTTTCGTCATAGATTAAATTTATAAATTGTTTACACCCGAGAAAAAAATATATAAGTATATATATATACACAATAATTTCTCTATGAAATAATTTATCAGGGTGTGTGCGCATGACGTCATAATAAATGCGATTCGATGCCATTATTTTAGCAATTAATAACATATTGCTATAGCATATAACATAATAGCATAATAGCATAATAACATATAGCATGATATAGCATAATAGGACAAACGTGGGATTTCGCTCTTTTAAAAATAAGTAATTTTTTTGTCATTATTATTTTTCTCGCATACTTGGAAAACCTCAACTATTCAACTTGTTAATAGCACCAATTCTCTCCAAAAAATTGCTAAGTATTTTTAAACTGGCACAAAGGGGTCATTTTCCTATACTGGCCCTCTGGCCCCCTCTGGCCTATGTTATTTAGTACTCACTCGTTGACTTTAACATGAATGCAACGCACGTACCCTATAACTTTTATTGTCCGGTCCTGTTATATGCTGCTCAAAGTTCATGCTGCTCATACAAGCATATCAATAGCGCGAAATTTCATGCAACCATCCTAAGCCTAAGTACATGGGAGTGTGCTGATAAAATCATGTAAATTAGCCTTTTATTTTTGTTCTGTTATTTTTTATAGGCATGAAAAAGTTTTAAACTTTTTTGCGCGTATTTTGAAGGTCGTGTTCCATGTATTCCATTTCCCCGTTTCAATTTTATTCTTTTGATCTTTTTAAAAGCCGCTTTTTGATTCCATTCCATTCCATTTCCAAAAAAAAAAAAAAAAAAGATTTATTGGATTGATTTGATTGTTGAGTGTTGTTGAGACTTTGAGAGTGAATTTAACTATGTAGCATGTACCTGCTTTTTATTGCATTTTTCTGTGACAAATCTTTATAATTATGAATAAAATTTCTCTAACAAGTGTTTGATGTGCCGGTTACGTATTGTCACTTATATAAACTTTTATTAGTTAGTTATGTGAAGGATGTCAAGAAATGCAATGTTTACAATCTAATCATAAACTTGATGTTCGCTTACTGCCACTTTTTTGGAATTTTATCGACATTTAAGATATTCAAAAATGTCCTTAGTTTTTAAATTATTAAAACCTACAATGATTGTAGTTTTATAATAAAAAAAAAATTTGAAGTCTTTTGATGAAAGTAAGCATTATGATTAGAATAGGTGCACATACCAGTAAAAGGATTGCTACAATGTGTAGTAGCAGCCCATGGACTCGATTTATGATTTTACATGTTGTTATTCTTTCACTTGTATTTAATGCACTTGCTGTTGACTTGCCATTAACAAATAATTTCAATGCAACTAAGACTGAAAATAAGGCGAAATTGATGCATGAAAGACAAAGGATGAGAGAATTGAACAGCAATGAAGTTTCTGTTGAACCGATTCAAGGGCTTTACTTGCAAGACCTAGCGGGTATTATTGCATCAAGCCTTAGAAAAGTGAGCAATGAAGAGCTTGGCGTTACAGCACTCCAGGTTAGTGCATGAAGGCCTATGTATCGTATGCATACATATGTGTACATACATATTATTATGTATTATGATATACATACGAGTTCAAATGAAAAAGCTGTCTTACCTTGGGCTTATGAGAATATTGTATATACATACATACATATAATACAGCACATACATTTAATACAGCAGCTTTTTCATTTGGATTTGGTACATATGATTATATGGATTTGGTATGTATGTATACATAAATATACATACATACTGTACGTACCAAATTTTTTATGTAATACATATTACTGCAATGTGCAATTTATGTATATAATTATGTATTTATGTACATAATATGCATATATGTATACGTAAGCTTGTGATATACAACTATGCAAACCCTACAAAAAACATGATACACTTGAATATCTTTAATAGATTATGTACATATATGCATATATTAAATGTAAAATGTGTGGGTGTATACATGTATGGTATATGCACTAGTTATCGGCAGGCTCTTTTTACGACGAAAGTAATAAGTTTACGAGATTTTAACTAAAACCAAAACCATCTTAGAATTATGCCATACCACTGCTTAAAACTCTTTTATCACTAGAGGAGGCTGAGATAAATAGGGGTGCCGATAACTGCAGCAGTGTCGGTTTGGCTGCTTTTCTCAACAATACTATAGGAATTTGAATCTTAAGACCCTTAAGCTGCCGATAACTATAGTCCTATTACGTACCATATTTCATTTTGTTATGATACCGGTGTATGTTCTGTATTAAATTACCTACTAATATGTACTGTATCATAATACTATGCTTTACCTTGTAATCACGTCTAATTAAAAAAACAAAGTACAAAACCTTTATATTGGACAATTTCTTAATGTGTGTATGAGATGCATTTTTATTCGTTAATTATTTCACTGCAAAGCTGTAGTGAAAGCAGACAAGAGCTTGAATTACTGTACACAACATTTTTTAACATTTAGGGTATTTTATTTCTTTCAGGAGATATATGACTCCTTAAAGTTTGAAATAATAGTGCCAGTAAATGATGACAAGAAAAGAGTCAGTGAAGTAAGTTATTTGCCTACATTTTCAAATTCATTATTAAAATTTTTGTAAAGATCTTCATCATTATTAATTAACTTATTTCATATTTAGCTTGCTGAAAGACTTCAGATGAAGTTAAAAAAGTATCTAGCAGTTTTGAATAAGAGTCGAGCTGCAATTGAAGAGATGTTTTGGAGACATTCATCTAGACCATACTCGGCTGCATTTCCCTGTTGTGATATGGTGGATTCTAACAGTGTGTAAGTATATGAAATGAATTGTATACAGTACCGATTCATACTTATGCTAGTATAGTCTTATATAAGTCTTTATCATTACAATGCCAGTGTCTAATTTGGCATGAATGATATGCCTAATATATGGCATGGTATTTATTATTTACCCATATACCGGTAAATCAAAAAATAATACTCAATAATATTAAAAATTTCAAATATATAGGTTGTACTGAACCTAATAAAACTACCATTAAATAATTGATTATGTTTTAATTATTAGAAAATATATATATACTGTACCTATATTGGGGGGGGGGGGGGGGCAAGGGAATCACTCAATATGTGGCAAATGTATTTCAATAAATAATAAAATGTTTAATGGCTGAAGTTAATTTATATTGTAAAGTATATGAACTGAAATTGTAATATCCATGTATCCAAAATGTGTGAAAATTAAACATTATTAAGAGTAAAAATTGACTTTGCGATACACATAAATAGTTTAGGAAAATTTTAGGGAATGGGAGATAGTAATGAGCTTAGACTGACAGAGACGCTGAGGTATGGAGAAAATTCCGTACATTATACCACACTGGAAGAGGGGGATATTTTCCTTGTATTTTGTCTTATTTCTTCAACATTATTTACATTCCAGATACAATGAGCACTATGGGACCAAAATTATGAAAAGTACTATGTGTGATATGACTTTTACCAACATGCGTCATTTTGGATTTGACCCTGGTACAAATCTAACGGAAGGTAAATTACTTCTTCTCTCTCTCTTTTCAGGCTTGTAATAGTGTGCTAAATTATATCATTAAGGAGGTAGGGTACCAACTTGGTTGGAATATAGTCAGTTGCATTACTTAATTTTCACAACAACTTTTTTTATTGATTGATAGTATGTAGTTTTTTAATGGTTTTCTCCATACATGGGCATGGTCGAGACCCAGTAGTTGGCAGGTCCAATTTGTTGGCAGATGTGTTAATGAAAACTTAATACAAATAATATCTCCTCAACCAATAAAGCTAGAGACTGGAAACTTGAGCATTTGGATTATCAAGGTTTAGGATTAACCTCAATGGTGGCATCAAACATACTCTCGACTCAATATTTCTCAAAGTGCCAACAATTGGGAATCAACTTTTGTCATATAAATACCCTGCAAAAAGCCAATAGCATGCCAACAATTGGGTCTCAACCAAAATGAGATCATTTGCATAATACTGTAGTGCCCAGTATTTTCAAGGCACTGTTTATTAACAATTTTACCAGTCAAAACTCCTCCGTGAGATGCAAACCATCTTGTCTTTCTGGGCAAGATGGTAACGTGGTTGTGTAGGAGCACAAGCCAAAGATGTATATGTCCAAGACTGGCATAAAACTTGCAGTCCAGCTCCAGACATTTTCACTTCACTTTGCTATGGCTCAGTAGACAATATGTCCGGATGTGCGGATGTGAAGAATGATGATGGAATGGATGATATGACAATGTTTCTACTAGTACAAGCTAGTAGAAATTGTAGACGGTAGACTTGCAAAATATTAGAGGCTAAAGAGAAAACAGAAATACAAGAAACCACAACACAATAGAAAAGATTACATGCTCCAATGTGCATTCCTTCGTACATTTCTTACCATCTTGCATGGAAACTTGATAAACACTCCCATACACATATGGTACACCTCTTTACAAATGTTTCCAAGCGGGCTGCGGCAGCTGCTGCGTTTTCTCATAGAGACAGCTTAGTGTTGTTGCGGGGCCTATATAAATTGTTTGGAAACTTTTGTCCACAGGTGTACTTGTTTCAACACAGTTTAAAGTTGGAAATTTAAATCAATTTTAAATGTTATTTTGTTGTGAAAAGAATTTTGTCTATTATTATTATTATTATTATTATTATGTTAATATTAAAGAAAAGGATAGAATAACCAGCAAGGGCCTTACCACAGTAGAAGTTCTATGGAGAGGTCGAAGTCTCGCATGGCACAGTGTTTTGTTATAAAAAAGTTCATTTTATAACTGAGAGCTTTCGTCATATATTAATGGCATTATCAATCAAAGAAGAAAATTACTTGAGCACATCACTAAGCATGGCATGATAATGCCATTAATATATGACGAAAGCTCTCAGTTATAAAATGAACTTTTTTATAACAAAACACTGTGCCATGCAAGACTTCGACCTCTCCATTGAACTTCTACTGTGGTAAGGCCTTTGCTGGTTATTCTATCCTTTTCTTTAATATTGATCCTAACCACGATGTTTTTTTCCTAAAATTGATGTTATTATTATGTTATGTTTTTAATTTGTAAAAAGTTTCTAAATTGACTCTGCATTGGTGGTGTAATTTAAATTATTGGCAATTAATCTTAGTTTTCAATTGGATCATGTGATTATTTTACCATCTATGCTCTCATGTTTTTCATAACAAAAGTTACCGGAAACATTTTACTTTAAGATAGTTTTTAGATTTTGTAGACATTTGATTTTGATGGTAACCTACCTCCATGAGTAGTGTAGACACACAATAATTATTTTATCATGTTATGTTTTATTCATTTCATTGCTCATTTGCAAGGTTTCTTTTTTTCTATTTCAGTTTTTTCTTCAAATCTCAAGTCTCATCCAACAATTAAATGGCAGTACTTTATATCAAGTTTTGAGTTGCACAGCAAATCATTTGTTCATCTCTTTGATCACAGTGTTTCTTGTAAACAGTATGATGATACGAGACACAGGTATACATAGCTGCATGTGTCATGCTTGTTTTATTTTTACATCACATACCCATTCATATTATGCACCATTATTTTTACTCCATCTATATTTACACTCCGGTGAATTATTATTGATAGTAATTTGTGTTTTATGATTGCAGAGATGTTTTCTTTCAAACTGTACAGCCATGTGCTAAAAATGTTCTCTTGATTGTGGATCATGGAAACTCGCTCAGTAAAAATCAACTGAATTTAGCTAAAGCAATAAGTAAGTTATTTGAGCTCACACATGTTTGTCTACATATAAACCCATCTGATGTGAAACAAGACTTTTAACTGTTACAGTAAAATATAAGGGCAGATTGTTCAGTAAAGCATGTTGTTCTCATGAAATTCATATATAATTTTATCTAGCAAACTAATATTTTACTGAAGCAATGTTCAGTTATAATTATTTTCTTTACATATTTCCTACCTAAAATGTGAGTCACTGTAAAATCAAAAGTCTAGTTTGGCATCAAACAGCCTCTTATAAGGCAGACTTGAATAATTATTTGTAATATTGTTATTTTCTTTCAGGTAAGCACCTCATTGCATCCCTGTCAATGAATGACCGTCTTGGTGTAATAGGTTTGGCTCAGGAAGTAAGTTTTCCAAATAGCCTAGGATGCTTACAATCCTCTATGCCTAATGCTACACAAGAAACCAAGTTTTTGTTTTCTAGATTCATTGATAGTTTGACAAAATCTAAAGGTTAGTACATTTTGTGACGTGTACCAACATTACTAACAAATTACGTATTTTGTTATTTACTTTACCTTTTATATTTTTCAGGATCTACCAACCATTCTCTAGGTTTTAAACAAGCATTTAAGCTGGTTGAAGCTTTAAAACTTGATGGGCAGGTTCTTATTGTGTATGTGAGTCGTGGACTCCTTTCTTCGCTAGAAGAGGGTAAAACTGTACTTGAAACTATCTCTCAAGGATGTCAGAATGCTCCCTGCGAAGTAGTAATCAATACATGTGCAGTAATTGATGGTATGCTTAGTAATTATTTATGATTAACCTGACCCTGTGGTGTAGAGGCTCTAACATGCTTGTTTGACATACAAAGTAGCTGTTGTTTTTTCTCCATTATTTCAAGGGTGCTTTTATTTCCAGATGGCAAACCCATTATGATTGAGAAACAATTTTTACAAGATATTGCTGAACAAAACTACAAAAAATATAATATATCTGGACCATCTAAAGTTTTTCCTGGAATACTGCAGTATATGAATTCAAGTATGAGCTTAACTTATGTAGTTAATCGTTTCTTCACTATTTTAAATGCTAGCATTACAAGAGAGCCAACGTTTTCGTTACCCAGCTGGGACATGTTTGGCAAAGGTGTGTATAAAATAATGTAATAAATAAGCAATCTTGAAGAATTGATATGTATATACATAGGGTACAAAATACATGTACTGTACATAATATTATTAAATTAAAAAAAAAAGAAGTTTATATTGGAAGTGAAGGAAATAAAACAATTTAGGTAATAATAATACTGCATAGTTGGAATCAAGGTCCTGTCTTAATAATCACTATCATGTAGTATGTAAGCAGACTGCAAACTCTAATTGATTTGGCTGTTACAATAAGCTAAAAATAAAGTTATAATCACGAAAGCCTTTATGTTTCTATTAATCAAAGACTTGCATAATATAATTTCCCTTATAATATGTTTTAATTATTAAATCATTTTCTTTTTTCTAATTAAGACTTGAACTGAAATGCTTATTTTTATATTTCTTTCCCAAGGACTTGTTATAAGCATGAGCCAGCCCTGCTTTTATTTGAATGAAATAGTTGGTGTGGTTGGTTTAGACATTGAGTTGAGTGATCTTGTAGAAGATGTCACATACTTCAATAATTATGGAACAACATATTCTTTTATCATTAATAAAGAGGGTAAGTTTTGGTATAACCAATTTAAAATAATTCACAAATTTGAATGTAAAATATTTTTGCTATTTAGGAATAACCCTGATGCATCCGTCATACCCACGCCCTAGTGTAGCTACAGAACAGCCAATGGCAGTTGACATTCGATATCTAGAAAATATTGCAGAGTTTGAAAGTGTGAGAACGTTGATTCTGAGTAATATTAGTGGCTCCCACTCTATTTTAACAAAAAAGAAAATATCCGTGACTTCAGAACAAAAAATGGTAGGAGTATTTTATAGTTTTCTATTGTTGTTTATATTTTTATAGTATATTGATTTCCAAGTGTGTTTTCAATGTTTGATACTGCTTCCAGGTTCAGCATGTTCAGTATACTTGGCAGCATGTAACTGATTCTCCTCACATTGTTGTGATTGTGTCAATTATAAAAGGACAACCACTACGTGTTTTATCCAAAGCAAAGCTTCCATCACGCACTTCCAGCCTGGTGTACCATAGATTAGATTTGTTATCCTCTACATCCAAAGTGAATTTATGTAGACATATGCGCCAACTAGCTACTCTTGGTAAGTAAAAATGTATTTTACTATCTTGTATTTTTTTAATAAAAACACAAATAAAACACAAATATCAAACGTCTTGTGAAAGAAAAAATAATTTCTAACCCAGGTCAAAATGAAACTTAAAGAACCCCTGGCCTCAAAAACAAATTTCCTCTCAATTATAAATCATGAGATAGGATTATTATAAATACACATATTTTGTGCCGTAACCCTTCAGTACTCTCGCAAACTGGGAAGAAAATGTGTAAAGTAGGCAACCCGCGCTACAATTTCTATTATAGACCTGGAATTGTTGACGTCATGAATTCCTGAAGTTGCCTACTTTACAGTTTTTCAACCCCAGTTTGTGAGGATACAGAAGGGTTGAAGGATATAATATGTGTATGAATGATGGTCCCATGAATTTTACGTTTTTGGTTCAATTGTTTGAGGCCTGGAGCCCTTTAAGAAATGATTTCCTCTCACATGAGGTGCCCTTATCTCCCATTCCTCAATTTTTCTGTGTATTCTATCATTATTTTTTTATTAGAAGTCAGTCATTGCAACATTTTATTCGCAAATCAAATCTTTTCACTGGCCCCAATATTAGATATATTATATATTAATAATTGTATTTTTGTCTTACAGAAACAGGAGTATTATTTCTCTCAGCATCTTGTTTTCAATCACCTTATGAACATCTAAATCATGAAGAAGTATCTCCTCTTGCAGCTAAAAGTTACATGGCATACATTAATGATAACACTAGATTGTTAGCTAACCCTGGCTTAAAGCCAGCAATACGTAATGATGTTGCTGCTCTGGTTGAAGTAATGTCATATTGGAAAAAACAATTCAAAGAAAGTTCACTCAATAAGTACATAGTGAGAAGGTAAATTTCATCATTTGTTTAGCTATAGAGATTTTAAAAATATATATAATATACTATAGTGGTTAGGTATGATAAATTTGGAAGAAAAGGATTGTAGAAAACTAGCCTGATTTTTCACCAAACTATGAGACTGTCTTCACTATGGTAAGGCCCTCGCTGGTTTTCTCCTATACTTTTCTTTCAGATTAATAATTTATTTAGCAATTTTATTTTTATCAGAAATTATGTAAATAGTTTTTTGAATCAGTTTATAAACAAGTTGTATAAAGTGCTGTAGTAAACATTTTATCATATACATTCTTTGTTTGCTTACAGCTATGCTGCCACTCCTAGTGGTGTATTTCAAATGTATCCTGGATCTGTATTACATCATAAGTTTGATCCTACGAGACGGACTTGGTATTCTCGTGCTCTTGACTTTCCTGGTCGTGTTGTACTCACTGCACCATATCTAGATGTTGGAGGAGCTGGATACATTGTGACAGTTAGCCACACTGTTTATGAAGGCAGAGCAGCTGCTATGCATAGTTCTACAGATACAGTCATGGCTGTCCTTGGTCTGGATTTTACGCTAGGGTTTTTCTACAAACTTCTCTTAGATACTATGCCATTTTGTGATGAACCCAATGTTAAATGTTTTATTCTTGATGACAAAGGTTATCTAATTGCACACCCTAGTTTGATTGATCCTAATGGCAAGGGTCCTGCTGAACAACAACATGTTACTCACAAGGAGCCTCTAGTGGCTAATGATATCTTAAATCATGCTGGATTTGTCACCAAGATGTTATGTAATAGCTTTTCAGACCGTACTTTGCAACGTTATTATCAATTTAATACAAGCTTATCGTCTGTATTGACAAATTTAGTTCATGGTGAACATTGCTCAAAGTATCAAATTGCAGCAGTGCCTGGAACCAACGTATTTGTGGGAGTTGTTAATTCTACTTGTGAAATGGCCACAGCATTCTGCCCTTGTAGTATGGTAAGCATTTTCAGTTTTCTCCTATTTAAGATTTGTATAATATCACATTAAATGTATGCTTTTAGTATTGAAGAAAATAAAGTAAAATATAAATAATAATAGTAAATAAATAAATAAAACACTTACAATGATAACTAAATTTCTTGTTTATTTCAGACGGACCGTTTGTGCCTAAATTGCAATCGTATGGAACAGACTGAGTGTGAGTGTCCTTGTGAATGTGTGATGGAAATGGATATATGTACAGGCAGTATAACAAATAAGGAGGCTGCTAACCCTAGCTGTCCACACCTCTCGGAGTCTCCACGTCCTGCAGTGTTAGCAGACATGGCGGTGCTTGACATGCCTCTTCATCCTTGTTTAGAACACAACTGCCAATCTTATACTTCTCATAGGTAATCATTAGTTACTTTCTCTCTCTAATTTTAAACAGTTTAACCAACCTTTTTGATTATTTTGGCTGTATTGCAGTGAGTGTTTTGGAGTTTTGGGCTGTGAATGGTGCCAACTAGACTCTGATGAAGAAACTCCTCTAGAAACTCCATTCTGTACCCATCAATCAAAATGTTTTAATGGAGTTTTGGGATCTATTACTCCATATGGTGACAATGCATTAGGTAAGTGTGCATAATTATTGATATGTGTAAAAATATTTAGAAATGAGCAAGTATGGTACTTAGAGAAGATTTGTTTGTTAACAGAACGTCAGCCTCCTGAGAGCAGTGGCACATATAAAACTACACCAGTAGGCCCAGTGGCTGGTGGTATGGTAGGAATTATCCTGCTGGTAGTACTGATAATATATTGCTATCGCCATGTAGGTTCCCATTATAATATGCAAGCATACATGAGTTCTGTACCAGAAACTGCTGTGCGCATGTCAACATTGGATAATGAGGTGGATGATGAGGTAGAAGATACCAATAGCCTAGAAGATATAAGTAAGTAAAAAAAAAAAAAAAAAAAAAAATGTTACTATTTGTTGTACATGAAATAGTGTTGAAAGAGCCATGAGTGTGCATTAAACAGAGTTATTCTACTATTATTATTATGGACTTAGTTCCTCTCATCTATCACATTGTGAAGGCTAGTGCATACCTCCAACACTTCGGGCTCTGATACACCACTATCGGACTTAAGTTTTTTATATTGTGTTGCAACTGGCACATCCAACAGCAGCTGACTTTGAACAAGCCGAGCAATGTCATGCCAGGTCTTTTATCCTAATCTACTCAAGTGACAGCACGTGTCTTTGACCAGAACAATGCATTTCTGCATCACAAATCCATTTGCCAGACACAGATGAGTAAGAGTGAGAGTAAGGTCGTGATATCAGCGATTCAATAGGGCAGATTTGACCCTCAGCAACAGCAGGATACAAGGAAAGCCTGGGATAAGCTACAGATGTTTACCCATATAACCTTGCTTCACCTCTAATATTGAATAGCACTTGGCCCAAGCAATGTGACAAACCCGCTGTCATTATTAATAAATTCAATTTAAGGGGAAATAACTTTCAGAGTAAGGATGAATATACTAATATAAGAAAATATATACCATAAGAAAAGTATAGAAATACCAGCAAGAGCCTTACCACAGTACAAGATCTATGGAGAGGTCGAGGTCTCACTTGGCACAGGGTTTAGATAAAATGTTTTTATTACGGAGAGCTTACATCATGGTTAAAAAACAAACAATTATAATAATATTCTGTAATAACATCTTTATTGTGAGGAGTTGGACCATTACACTGGAGAGATTCTAAACTGCTGGATATGCATTTCTCTATTTTTAGCCTAGAGCTTGCAGTTGATTGCACTGCCCATTATTTTGTTTCTGTAATTAAAGAATTTTCACATAATATAGTTTTCTATACAATGTGCTTCAATATTGAATTCTTTTGCTTTCTTTGATAATGATATTATGTATTTTTACAGACCAACAAAACATGCTTCTACACAGACAAGATGTGCCTACTGCTTTATCTCCTTATCGTGTGAGTACCAATTACAGACGACCCCCTGGAGGAGACAGTGATCATGGATATTCAACCATGACACCACATGATGATTCTGAGCACTTACCCTGTGCTGAGCCGTTATTGCTTGGCAAAGATTTCCATCAATTGAATAGTAATGTTGGTGATAGTAGTGTGGCATCTCCTAGCAGCTCTCAAACAGCGGCACAACTTACACAACTAGATGGTCCATGCCACCGTGTGCTTGCTCCAGTCACAGTACATATGGTGGACACTCTCTAGTACAACGTCCATACGTACACTGCCCTTATATAACAAGCTCCCTCCTTCCTCGTAGCAGGAATATTATATGCACTGTTTTTACGTTATATTGACTATTTTTGTGTTAATAGAGTGGCGGTATGTTTGTTTGAATTCATAATCCTACATATTATTCCTGCAGTGCCTTCACTTGACTATAAAGTGTTCAGTTATAAGTCGCAAACTGGTTTATTTTTTCATCTACAAATTATATTTATACTATTTCACAATTAATTTTTCAACTCCAGTAATAAAACGGCAATAATTTAAATTATTGCACAAATTATACCTACATAGTTATTTGGTAACAATAAGCGCAACTTAATTTATTCATGCACAGTATTATTATTATTTGTCAAGGTTTAACCTTGAATGTAAAATATGTATATTTTTTGTACAGTAAACAAAAACAAAAGTATTTATACAAAACAAATCCATGTGTTAAATTCTGGCCCAGCATTGTATTACAATAATTAACAATTTTGTCAGTATTATAATAGATCAAAAGATGAAATTACATTGCTGGTATTTATAGCTTTTTTTTTTTCTTTTTTAAGTAATTGTTTGCACAAAAGGTAATTATATACCTATAGGCAGCGTTTTTTTTTTTTTTTTTTTTTTTTTTTAATGGTTTGACTATAGCAGAGAAATGTTTTATATTATAGTGTCTCTGAAAAATTAACTGCAGTAACACCAGTTTTCAGTTTCAAAATGTTATCTGTATGTTTTTGTTTTCAAAATACCTCTTATTAACCTCGGTAGCTCTAACATGCAGCGTCAGCCAACTGCCAAAATAATTTAATAATTTTTACTTATAAACATTAATATTGTACATCTTTAAGAAGTAAAGTAACTTAGTTTTTAATTTATTGATTTATATCACCTCAAAATCTAATCTATTGCTCAAAGTTTTAATGTGGTTTGGTAGCTTGCAACATACCATGACTTAAAATCTTTCTAAAAATATAAACACAAAGCAGAACCATTTTATTATAATTTTTTTTTTTTTTTTTTTTTTTTAGTAAAAATGTGTTTGTTTTATTATTTAATTAAAACATGTAATTTGTTTATATATAATTGGGTATGTAATTGATAGATTGATTATGGTATTAGGTACCTAAAAATGTAGAATACATACACTCAATAATAATACACAAATAATACTAATAATGCACTCAAATTGATATTGTGAGCTACATAACACTATATGCAATTAAGATGTGTCAAGTTAAACAAAAATATATATTAAGGAAAATAAACCATCACAGTTAGGTATGGTAAATTTGAAAGAAAACGATAGGAGAAACCAGCGCTGGCCTTACCATATTGAAGAGAGTCCCATAGTTTGGTGAAAATCTTGCTAGCACAGATATAAAAAACTAACACATTGGAAATATGTTGGCAATAAACTCCAAGAGAGATGGAGTGTGTTATGCCATCATCAGTCCTTACAGACTTGGAGAGGAACTATGAATGATGTGAGTCTGTATGAAGGCATAACACACTCTATCTCTCTTTGCTAAAATATTTCCAATGTGTTAGTTTTTTTATATCTGAGCTAGCACGATTTTCACCGAACTATGGGACTCTCTTCACTATGGTAAGGCCTTTGCTGGTTTCTCCTATCCTCTTCTTTTAGATTTATCAAGTTAAACCAATATTGTAATAGTGAATTTTCTGTAATGTAATGATATCTCTGCACAATCTTTGTAAATATATATAATACATCGTAAACTGTGTAGATTATATTTTCCAAATTAGCAATTGTCTATTAAATTATTAAATTGTCTATATATGAGCAAGTTATGCTTTATTTTTTTAACTTGTATCAATTAATAAATTATATGTGAATTATAATGAATTACCAGTTAATATAAAAGATTCAAAGTCCTTATATAAATTTTAAAAATATTTAAAAAATTATATATTATTGAAACAAAATGGAAAATAACATTGGTAATACTCTGTAAACATTGTATAAACCTATAGCTATTAAGGAAATTACTTAATTGAATAGATGAAAGTGAATGAGATGCTTCATTATGTTATTATTCTTTCTTTCTTTATCATTTCATGCTATCATATGATTAATAGATTATATACCAATTATCTTTGTTGTTGTTTTTCTTATCTCTGATTTCTTTAAATAATAATTCTTGCTTCCGCACGAGCAAATCCGCTCACTGGAAGCAGCTGTGTTAAATGACCATTGTGAAACATTATGTTGTATAAATATGTGTGCTAATAAAAAAATAATAATAATAATAAAAATATATATATATATATATATATGTGCCTTCATATTTGTATGTATAAAAAAAATAGTACTTACATTACTAAAAATAATGTACTTAAAAATTCGTTGACCTAGCTAACAAGTGTTAGTAATTGTTGCTAGTAGATATTTTCTGTTTGTGATCTTTAAAAGTAACACTGCTCATTATTTAATATAAAACACTTTATTTGATCAAGTTAAATTTGTATAGCAAAATTTAAAGCAATATTAAATAACCCATTAAACCTATTAGAAAAATTAACGTATTAGAGCCCTTTATTCAAAATCACTTTTTTTCTCAGTTGGTATTATCATAGATCAGTTAATGCATTTTATTATAGATGTATAAATATTTAAAACTTTTAAGAGAATTCACATTGTACCTTAAAAAGGTTGAGAAATGCCATTTGTTTCATGGTAATGTCAAGAAAGCACATCTATTTTGATATTGTGGTATATGAATTTAGCTAGTAATGTTTGTGTTTGACAATTTGATTTGAAATTGATATGGTTTAGGCTAGCATTTTCATCTCTAAAATATATAAATGGCTTACTGTGAAAGATTTTTTAAAAAACCTTTGGTATGGATGGAATCATATTCCTATTCTTTTATGTAATATTTGTGACAGCAAATGTTTTAAAATACATAAAAATAATCATAAATGGCAAAAATATAATTTCAAATGAATTATGGACTTATTGAATCAATGCAGGTATATAAATTTAACATAAAATTCAATAAAAATAAACAATAAAAAATATATATTCTGTAACTTTGAAATCATCAAGCTACACATTAAATTAAGTTCCACTATTGCACTATATTGTATATATGTTACTTTTGGAAAATAAACCATCTCCTTTAGGTATGATAAATTTGAACAAAAAGTATGGAAGAAAACCAGCAAGGTCCTTGCCATAGTGAAGAGAGGACCATACAGTAGTTCAATGAAAATCTTGCCATCTCCATTTTCTCTTGCAGTTTAGTGCCAAAAGCTAACCAATGTTTGTTTTATTTTATCTCTATGCTAACAAGATTTTCAAGTAATTATGGGACTCTCTTCACTATGGGAAGGTCTTGCCAATTTTCTTGTATCCATTTCTTTCAAATTTATCATATGGTACTTTTCTTATTTAAGTTACTTGAAATATCACGTGAAACCCAAAATATTGAGAAATTTTACATGCTAATTTCTTCAATGTTTTGGAAATGCAATTCCTATAGTTCCTATAAGCTCTTACTATTGTTTGTAATGATATCTAGACACTGTTTTCCTTTCTGGGATAAGGTAACAGCAGCAACTATGACCTGTCATCATACACTCCTCCAGTGCGCTAATACCCAGCCATTTATTTACTTTTTCTTTTTTTACATGTACCTGTTTTTATATCATTTTTATAATTGTCCCAATTTACTATTTAAATTAGAGAATTTTCGCGTTTTATTAATTTTCAATTCAACGTGCTCTAATCTCTACCAACTATTTTCTAAATATTTTTTTAAACTTATTTTTATAATTGGAAATTAAATTTCAACATGAACTAAAAATAAAGATTTTTGCAGAGTTTATTCCCCTAAAATTATAAAACATATTATGCCCTATCCCACCCTCCTTACAAAACTAAATTTAGTAGTTGATATTCTTGCACACATGTATATTATAATAATGCCTATAAAAATAATCTATTAATAGAGTATTCAACCGTGCCAATATTTTATATTAAATTACAATTTTATTGATAATATTTTATTACTTATAATTATATTTAGGCTTAAGATTATGAATTTGTAGTTGTTTTTATAAACTATATGTAATTAAATAATGTGTAATTAAAATTTATATTTTTAAATATGATTTTCGTATTTATATATTGTAATAAACGTAATTGTATGCTATCTTTAAATTTGAATAACATTTTTATGTATAGCCTATATTCTGTATTTTTAATAAAGAGCATATTATTTATGTATTAGCATTATACAAAGTTGTTGTTTTTTTCTAACAGTTTCTAATATATTTTTTATTTTATTATAGGCCTATGTAGAAAATAGAAGGCAGAGATTAGAGCAGGTTGAATTGAAAATCAATAAAAACACACATTATGATCTCTTTGATAATTATTTTTTTATTAGAACTCATTTCTTAATTACAAAGGATGGAATGTAAAATTAATCAAACATAGCAGAGAATATAAATATTTTAAAATGTTTTTAGACACAGCGACTAGCATTTGTGTATCAAATTGTAAGAAAATTGGAAACAAAATCATGTGGGAGTAAAACAATGTTAAGAAAAGCAAATGAAAAATAATATATACACCATTAAAAGATTCTGAAATCTTAATAAACATAATATCCTGTATGCCATAGTTTAAAGTAATATCTGTATGCTCTTAGCAAAAATTGGTTTGATACCTATGTTTAGTTTAATTACATTCAAAAATGCGTTTTGGCCTGATACTTATTTTTGTACCTGCAACAAACTATTAAGTTTCATAAAATGTTAGTTTTAATGTTATTGTATTATGTTTCTCTCTCTCTCTCTCTCTCTCTCTCTCTCTCTGTCTCTCTCTCTCTCTCTCTCTCTCTCTCTCTCTCTCTCTCTCTCTCTCTACATATAATCAAAGGAACAAAATAGATTGAAAAAAGGCACTTTAGATTGAAAACTAATAAATGTTGCAAAGGGTTCAAAACTTGTTCACAGTAGCATCTGTACGTTATGGATGCTGCACGTGGCTCTCAGTGTTATTTATCTACAGCAATTAGGTGACTGGCAATTTATGAAGTAAGGAGATTTTATTTATTATTATTTTTTTATTATTATTATTTAATCAGGAAACTTCTCATCTATCTAGGACAGAGGGTTTCCTTTATCATTCCAAGGACAGTTCTATTATTGTTATTATTAAGTCACACCTGCTTCCCTCCCACTTCTAGTTGGACTTGTATCCGTCACAAACATCCTTTTTCATCCATTTCTGAGAGAGATCAGTGCCAAATACTATACATTTGAATTTTCCGTCTGCCTATGTCTATAGGTGTCATTCCAATGAATGACTAGATTAAATACTCATAGGAAGAAGAAAAAAAACTTGCCCAATTTGTGTTTCCACTTGCAATCCAACTTGTTCCACTTTCTATATTGATCCAATTGATCCTCTATTATTTTCACCTTTTTTTTTTTTTTCTTCGCCCCTATATTCAATAGGAATAATAATTTGTCTCTTTGGCATTCATAACAGTATAATTAACTTTAAAATAACAATAAATCAAAGACAGAAATATTTCAAGGCATATAAAATATGATTGCAATAATTAAGTACAGATATACTGTATGAATACTCCTTTTTTGACAGTAAATAAGCATAACTTCTCATAAAGCATTAAATTAATAGCTAGTATTAAATTTCAGAGTACATAATCACATTTAAAGTGATACTTAACCCTAAAAATAAGTATGTTCTGTTCTTTTCTAAAACAATTAAATATTAATCAGTCGTTTATTTGACTTTTCTAGTCTGCCCCTCTACTATAAGACTGAAAATTTTGCACCCCTTGCTCTACCTGCTAAGCTTAACTGAGAAGTTGTACAGTTTTTTTTACTAAAACAGTAAAAGAACTCGACTAAGTCAGAGTTTGTCTCTTTACCCTCTTGGTGCTTGCTTATCCCACGGGCTAGAAAAGTAAAATAAATTACTAATTTCTATAGAATTATTTTAGAAAAGAACAAAAATTACTTATTTTAAGGGTTAAGTATCTTTTAAAAATTGTTATTTTCTTTTTATATAACAATACCTTTGCAGTTTTTTACAGCCTATTTCTTTCACATTAGCTGTAATAATTTCATGAACTTCAAGAAATTGCATGTAAATACTACATAGTGTAAAATTTTAGTATCACTCCATTATCAAGGCGATGATCAACTTAACATAAATATTTACAAAGGGGCCATACTTTGATCCAAAATTGTATTGTCTGTTATTGGTTATTATTAGTAAGACAATAAAAATAAGTGTATCCTAAAAATATATAAATTAATTACAAAAATAAATAATAATATTACTAAATTGTGTGCCTTTAGTTCCAAAGAAACATTGAATGTGAATTTTAAGTTCAGTGCTCAAGTATTGAATGGGAAATCGGGAGCATCGATTTCACACACACACACAAACTCATAAAAAAAAAAGACAGAATGGCACAAATTTTTGTAACATAACCAGAGGAATAAAATTGAAACTGAGCAGCTGATTCCTGCAATTAATTAGTAGAAGGGAGGAAGAGGGAGAGGGAGAGGGAGAGGGAGAGGGAGAGGGAGAGGGAGAGGGAGAGGGAGAGGGAGAGGGAGAGGGAGAGGGAGAGGGAGAGGGAGAGGGAGAGGGAGAAAAAAAGAAAGAAAGAAAAAAGTCACAAAACAAATAAATAAAGCAAGAAAATAGAGCTTTCTTAAATTACAAGGTTATTATTATTACTGAGGCACTTTTATGATGGTGCATTATTATTTTCATGTGATATTTTTGAAGTTCACAAATTTCATACTATAATACAAAGTTCCAAACATTTACATCACTATAAATGTATTACTAGTTAAGAATTCACATGAAAAGCATTCAACAGTAAACTTCTGATTTAGTGAAGTCTCAATAAGAGGCCCATATTAAAAGTCCATTGAAAGTATTAATATTGAAATGCCTATCTATACAAGCAGATGGGACCAAAAGTTAGACTTCACTAAATCAAAAAAATGCATTACATTGAACTTCATTTAATTGAAAGTTTACTGTTTTTCTCTTTTGCTACTTAATATGCAATGATTATTAAACACCTTTAATGATTTCTTAATTATCATAAACAAATTCAACTGATATCAGAAGACAAATAATATATTTTAAAAGAACTTTCTTGATAAGTGTTCCTGCCTTGCACGAGTATTAGCTGTTTCACTAAAAATAATTATTCTTAAATACACATTGCAGAACCAATCTCAGCCACACTAAACATTTATTGCATAACCATATCAAAATTTAACGAAAATAAATAACATTTAAGCACATTTTAGAAAAGGCTAATGATTTTTCTTTTAAATCAAACTATAAAATTACAAAGTTTCTGTTGGTACAACCACAGAATGAAGCAAAACAATAAATTGACTTTTAACAGCTATTAGGGGACATTCACATTTTTATAAAGTAGTGTAAATAGAATCACAAGTTACAACGTTTTACTTCTCAGCTTCATGGTTACAAGGTGAACCAAGGAGCAAGTTATCATCCTTTCACACAGTATTGTGTGAGTGAAGTCACTGAGGATGATTGATTGAGATCATAATTCAGTGCTGCATCCTCACTCGGAACACTTTTTTCTTCCCCTGCTCTAACTTTTTTTATTGCATTTACTAATTCACTGCCTACTTTGGTGATATTAGCTTAATTGTTAATAAATAAATAAATAAATAAATAAATAGACACAGATACTTTTCTACGTTTTTACTTATAATGATGGTAATAAATCATCACAAATTATATGTAATTTAATTAAGTTACGTGAATAATTTGTCTTTGCATTGCTTGGTGAATGTAGTTATTTTTAAAGGATATATTGCAAGTTTTCTCTGTACACAAATATTGTGTAATTTAATAATTATTTTCAGGCAGCATATTAACATATATATTAAATATACATATATATAGTATAATCTGTCAGTAATGATATATTTTTTTAAAGTGCTTCATCAAAAAAATCTAATACCAATTGTGTGACAAAATATATTTATTGCACAAGCTAATTATTGTATTGCAATAGTAATGTTCAGTGCTGTACAACATATATAGCACAACATACTCTTCAATTTTTTGTTTGCTAACAAGTTGAATACACTTTGTAAGTGTAGGAGACATTAAATGTAATGTTAGTTATGTAATTTATGATTATTATTTTATAAATATTATTATCAATTATTACTTCTTTTTTTTAAGTCAAAATTTGCTACGTAATATATACAAAATAAAATAATATTCAAGTCTATATACTATTGTCAAACAGAGAAAAGCTTGCAAATTTAT
Source organism: Ecdyonurus torrentis (assembly GCA_949318235.1). NCBI lineage: Eukaryota > Metazoa > Arthropoda > Insecta > Ephemeroptera > Heptageniidae > Ecdyonurus > Ecdyonurus torrentis. The sequence continues at coordinate 38,180,526 of OX439127.1, forward strand.
AGGAAACAACATCAAGCAAACACTCACACCAACAGGCAATAAAAAAGAATTAACATTACTACTGCCATTTAAAACAGTATTGCCTGCACATACCTAAAAACATACACTCAAAAACACTGTTGCTTGGACACAATTACTCAACTGCTTGCTAATGACATTCACGCATACCACACTGTGGTTGGGCAGGCAGATGTATGTACATATTGCAGCCTGCTATTGCTCTAGCCAAGATGGACACGTAGTATTTGGACTCTTCACTTTGATGTTAAACTGCTTGAGAGTAGCTTCAAGAGCTTGCTGGTTACCAGAAAAGTAAGCCGACACAGCATTATGAAACAGAAGCAGCTGCTTATGCATTACTTTGATCTGAAACACAAAATTACATGGCAACATATCGGTACTGTATTGTTTTAAATTGTTTTCTGTTAAAATATTTATTCATGTTTCATCATGAGCAATGCTCTCTGAAGCTGTGATACCATAAGACCATATGAAATATATTTATGGTATAATTTATATGTATAAGGAATAAGCCATCCCGATTCATATTAAAAAGTTCAAAAAAATAAGTAGAATATAGTAGGTAGAGATTAGAGCATGTTGAATTAAAAATTAATAAAATGCACAGATTCTCTGATTTATATTGTAAATTAGGACTAGAGGGACCAAATATTCTAGCGAGAGCTAGTTAAAATATACATTAAAGGATGAGGATACAGTGTCATGATATGCCTAGCATCTCACGTTCTCACATTACATTAAAGGCACAACTTCATAAAACAGCATTAGACTTACTCATGGCCTTAGACCGGTTTCGTCCGTAACCTAGGACTCATCAGTAAGGCTTAGAGTAACCGGTCTAAGGGCAGGAGTAACTCTGATGCTGTTTTATAATGTTGTGCCTTTGATGTAATATGACAACGTGAGATGCTAGGCATATCGTATTTTATATTAACACTGTATCCTCATTATTTAACCTCTATTTTAACTATCTTGCCTTAGAATATTATGGTTCCTCTAGTCCTAGTTTACTACCTTATATAAATTAGGAGAATCTACCATTAGAAATTACGTGTTTATTAATTTTCAATTCAACACCTTGAATTGAACACCGTCTCTACCTACTACTATTTTTTTTTTTAATTTATGTATAGGCCTATTTATTAAATTGTATTATTTATGTGTGTAATAAATAAATAAAAATAAATAAATAAACATAAATCCAGCTCAATTATTGGAATTTCAATTAGGACAGCTTAAGCTCAATAATATCGTTATAAAGTACTTACTCTATTTTCATCCAAAAACTTTAGCTTAATAGCAACATCAGACCGTAGACGTTCAAAATTATTTTTATGTGCTTCATAGTTTTGTTGAGCCTCCTCTATTCGGGCAGCATTTGCTTCAGAACGAGGAGCTTGTGACAGATTCTCCAAATCTGTGCGATAGGCATCATACTCAACTCTGAAAATATTAAGTCAGATTTTAAAGCCCTTGTTAACTTACTTTTTTATCATTTAGAATACTAGATTGATAATTACCATACCTTATTATCCATGAATTAGACACAAACACGTGGATTTTGTATTTTTTTTTCATTTTAACAGTTATTTCACGTATCTGACATCACAACATACCAATGTGGCCGTGATAGGGGTAAAGAACTTGAAGGAGGGGCTTAAATTTATCACGTGACCAGAGCGGTGACTGTGATTGGCAGCGGTACATTGTGACGTCAGATGCGTGAAATAACCGTCAAATTGAAAATAAATACAAAATCAACATGTTGGTGTCTAACTCATGGATAATAAGGTATGTTAAGTATCAATCTAGTATTCTAAATTATATAAGGTGTAAGAGTGGGCCATACTATTGTCAGGCCTAAACGTCACCCTTTCAATTATTATTATTTAATTTTTACATTCTTGAATAAAATCCATTATAATCATTATAAAAAAGAAACTCCCCAATGATATGGATCAAGTGTACACTCCTCCCGAATAAATCTGACTGCTGGCGTTAAAGTTTCCCCATATATTTAACATTTGGAGACATGAATGCTTCGGTCAGATTTATTCGGGAGGAATGTACATCTGATTTCAGTTTCAGTTCAACCACATACCTAGCAGACTCATACTGACAAATAGTAAGTAAGGTATCTTCAATAGTCTTGTTACACAAGGTGTTGACTGAAGACACAAAGAAGTTCAGAGCACCTAGCAAAGTTTCTCCATTACGTGTAAGACTACGTTGGGTCTCGGAATTATACAAGAACTCTTCCTGAAGTTCTGGTGACTTTTGAGCTAGGTCAGAAAATGCTTCACCTAGAGCATGCTGAAACAGATTTATCGAACATTATCAAGTGTATCTCACACAATGAAATATTTTTATTTCATTATCATTTTGTAAAATATATTTATGCATTAAGCTTAAGTGTGCATGTAAAGTTGAAAAATACTGCTTTTATTGCACCTTTTTTTTAAAAAAACATAGTTGTAAGTTATAGCGTGAACTTCTGTAGTCTTGAGAACTTTACAGTCACTACATAATAATGATGTAACGGCAACATTGCTTTACCTGAGTCTGAACAACATGGTAGAAATGGCTCGAGAGAGCTCTTGCAAGGCGGAGGATGTTGGAATACTTTCGTTGAGTGTCTCTTAACTGCTCAATCTGTCCCTCGAGTTCTAAAGCAGACAAAATTTAATTACAGTGAAACATTTTCTGTAAAAACATTATTTACAAAAAGTAGCACTACAGATATAAATATTTAATTAAAAACTAATAAGCAGCATTTTTATTTTACCTTATAAGCTAAATTATAAAAAAAGACATTTGAAGGAAAATAAACCAGCTTGGTTAGGTCTGATAAATTTGAAAGAAAAGGATATGAGATTGTGCTCTTTGAAATTTCCACCAGAGATTGTAGATGTACAGTTTCAGACAAATGAAAGGTAACCGTTTAAACTTGCTGCTTTGTTGTGCGCCTAAGGCTTATGTGAAAACTATATTACTACGTCATATTCACGTGCATCACGAGGCGTGTTTGGCTTGCTGGCTATAGCAGCTCAACTGATAGATGACGCTATACCTGAGCGCGCATCAAAACATGAGAATATGACACAACACAATCGTTTCCACATCAAATTTGAGGCGTGCAAAATAGCAATATGTTTAAATGGTTGCCTTTCATTTGTCTGACACTGTACACAACAGTATACAGATACTGTATAAATGATCAATTTCATTCATTATTACATCATAAATGTAGCATGCATAAAAATACCATTCAATTTACTCAATGAGAATTCTAATAAACTTAAATTTGTAAAACCAATATCAAAAATATTTCCCCTTTACCTACCTATGTTGCAAACTTGTCCCAGAAAAATTTGACTGCTTGGGGTAAAGTTTTCCCATATATAATATAACATTTGGGGAGATTACCGCTGGAGTCAGATTTATTCAGGACTAACAAGTGTATTTATTGTGGTCAATAAAAGAAAAAATAATAATAAATTACTAACCTGTATCCACAGTGCGGGAAGTTTTGCCTAGCTTTTCAAACATTAGTTGCCTTGTGCATTTATATGTAGAAATACCCCAATTTTTAAATGTCTCAATTTTTGATGAAGATCTTAGCATTTGTGAATCTCCATTTTGTGAGGGGCTTGGTGTACTGCCAGCTGGAGCATTCGGAGCTGTGAAAAGCAAATTAATTCTTATTTTTGAACTTAATATTTATTTTTACCACAACTTTAGTTTATCTTGCATGCAATAAAGTCAAAGAAAGGGAGACAAGAAAAGCAAAAAAAAAAAAAAAAAAAAAAAACTTACATGAAAGTGGCAAGGACGTAGGGTGCTGCACAGTACGTGGTGTGGATTTGGAACCCAATCCAAGGCCTGCTTGAACTGCAGCATGACCTTCATTCATCTCATTGAGGATTGTGTGCAATTCTTGGTCTGCTTTATCTGCTCCAGCTGATGTATCACCTGCTACTGCCATCACAGATGTATTACTTGCCGACATCATTGCACTGTAAACACAAATACACCAGCAACTTGAAATATGAGTGAGTGAGTGAGTGTGTGTGTGTGTGTGTGTGTGTGTGTGTGTGTGTGTGTGTGTGTGTGTGTGTGTGTGTTGCGGGTGCTCCACTATGTCTGATGACGACTTAACCTTTAAAAATAAATAATGAGCCCAGTGATACGTTATAAGAAGAAAACAGAATAATAATAATAAAGTCCGATTGACACCAAAATATGCATAAATGTTTAATTCTTACTATATATATATATATATATATATGTCTATTTTGTGTGTATGTTTCTGTATGCTTCTTATGTTTATATAAATAATATAAAGTATAAATTCATATGTAAAAAAAAAAAAAAAAAAACGGAAAAAAAAACGGAAAAAAAAACGGAAAAAAAAACGAGCATTTATTAAATTGCTTAAGCTGAGAAAAATAAAAATAATTTATATTATGTATCATTTGTGATACGACAATAACCTCCTCTTTCTTTTATTTTCTATATAATTTGTAATACGATTCCTTCATCACGAGCATATAGCTCTCTGAAGCGGACTAACATAAATGGACCTCATAATTTTTTGTACTGTGTTCTACATGAGTAAAAATAAATAAATAAATAAATAATAAAATTAGGATTTTTTCCGTTTCAGTCCCATTTTTAGATGAATTAAGGAAGGTAAGCAATTGTTGTTACATTTCATTAAAATTAAATGGAAAGGATACTTAGAGGAAGCAAAGCCTTATCATGTCAAGAGGTTCAGGGTTAATCTTACTGGCACTGAGACAATGAGCTTGTTAGTAGCTTTCGGCACAATACTCCAAGAGAAATGGAGTATTTGAGTGTGTGTGCCTTTATCACAATAACTTGAAGCTATAATAAATGATCATTTAGTTTCTTTCTGAAAAGGCCAATGAAAGCGCACAAACTCACATACTCTGTTTCTCATGTAGTATTGTGCTGAAAGCTACTTCTTTGTTCATTATACGTGTTAGAAAGATTGTTCCTTGAACATCTCTTCATATTGTATAAAAATAATATCATAAAAATATTAATAATTGAATTCTAACCCTGTAATTTTACTTTTCATAAAAAAAAAAAAAAAAAAAAAAAAAAAAAAAAAATGATAAAAGATTACCTATATATAGGCTATATAATAAATGATCAATGATAAAGAAAAGGATAGAAAAACCAGCAAGGGCCTTACCACAGTAGAAGTTCTATGGAGAGGTCGAGGTCTTGCATGGCACAGTATAATGTTATAAAAGTTTCTTTATAACTTGAGAGCTTTCGTCATATGATAATGACATTATCAATCAAAAGAGAAAATTACTTGAGCACATCACATCACTTGAGCACATCTCTTTTGATTTTCTCTTTTGATTGATAATGTCATTATCATATGACAAAAGCTCTCAAGTTATAAAGAAACTTTTATAACATTATACTGTGCCATGCAAGACCTCGACCTCTCCATAGAACTTCTACTGTGGTAAGGCCCTTGCTGGTTTTTCTATCCTTTTCTTTATCATTGATCCTAACCGCGATGTTTTTTTCCTTAAATTGATATATAATAAATCGATGTTGGGATGCAGAAATGCGACCGATGAGAAAAATCATGAGGTTTTTACTCATGATTTTTCTCATCGGTCGCATTTCTGCATCCCAACATCGAAATGATACTATTAATGGCTGAACTATTGCTATTTTTCATTATAATAAATAAATAAGTATAAATCTGTTAAGGAATAAAAACTAAATAATGTCTATATTTTACTGTAAATTGTATTGTGTTTCATTAAACTCTAAATGTGATAAAGTGATTGTGATGAATGTACTTAGCCTATTATTCAGTGAGAATTTGTAAAGTTAATATATTTTGATAAATGCTACTTGAAAACTGATAATTGTATGTACTGTGGATAATCAAAATTATGAAACACCCTGACAAGTGATTATTGTTAAAAAAAATAGTCAGAGGACTCAGGACCATGTAAGTGGGTATGTACCTTTTTTGGCCTCTTAATAAAAATCAATTATCATTATTCATATTGTACGTTCCTTGCTGCTTTTCTATCCTTTTAATTTAATTTTATCTTATTTTTTATTTAATTACAGTCAACTGGGGTGAAATTGAAACTTGAATTCAAGCTTTCACTTTTCCCTATCTCACTACACAAAGAGCGTTTTGAAAGCTGGCCTGTGATTGGATTTCAATTGCACCCCACATTTTCAATTTCACCCTGGTTGACTGTATTATTATATAAAAAAAAGACAAGGAGCAATTAACTGATGATAATAATAATAATAAATATGGATCCAATAGTTTGTAATAAATACCTAATATATACCCACCTATACCTAATCCAAACCAACCAACTTGCCTTCACTACACTCTAAGCAACTGAAGAAGAGGGCTGTTGCCCTTGAAACGTCTTAAAACTTGTAAATATTTGTGTAACCTGTGCCATCAAGATTTTCACCAAGCTATGGACCTCATCCTGGTAAGGCGCTTGTTGGTTTCTCCTATCCTATTCTTTGATTATCAATTCAAACCGAAATGGTTTTAACCTTTCCTAATAATTAAACATTATATATACACGTATATATATACTCTAGCCAAAAGTTTCCGAACGGGGCTGCTGCGGCCACTGCATTTTCTCATAAAGATAGCATAGTGAGATTGCATGTTTCTTATACAAATTATTCGGAAACTTTGGCCAAAGGTGTGCCTATACAACAACAACAACAAAATAATTACAGAAGTTTAGAATTTTTAACTACAAAGCTACATTATACTTAGTCCACATATTAATAGGAGAAGATAACACAATAAGATTTTAAATTATGCCAAACATTACCATACCTATAACAATCAGAATCTAAAGGTGTTGGAACTGTCTCCCTATCTACAGTATTTCATGAAGTTTGAGTGCATTATTTTTATAACTATATGCCCAATTGTTAGATCTCTTTTATTGCTTGTGATTGAAACTACAATATAAATATTCTAATAAATAAATCTGGACAATATTATTTGTCCTTAAATTTACTTTTATATAACTGAATACAGCATTAATATAAATAGTGGTATATGGTTTGCTAAATGTTATCATATGTAATATGTATATTATATAAGGTGCAATAAAATTATACTGTACTGCTTCAATAAAACTATGTATGTAGTTTAATTGTTAACATTTTTATGTAAACCTATCCTATGTACAGCTCTGGACAAAAGTTTCTGAACGGGGCATATAGTCAACCTATGTTTTTCTCAGTTACCTGCAGGCCTCAGTGGCGCAAGAGAAGATCTTTATATTATGTTGATTGAGCACCCACCGATAACACTTCATTGTCTTGGTGGGACTTATCTATGTATTTATTTTTTATTAATAAAATAATATGGCTTTTGCAAGTTGCCTATGCATTCCGTTTTGAAACTATTGTCCAGAGCTGTACTTAGGGCAATACCATGCATCAACATGGAGACTATAATTGTTGCAAAATATTCTCCATAGAAAAACACAATATGGTATTACCATAAGGCAATACAGTAAAAAATTATATCACAAATAAGATGAGTTTTCATTTATGTACTACGGTACTAATTGTTAGGATTTAATTTTATAATCAAAATTATGTACTGTATACTGAATCCGTTCCAACATACATACGGTATCTAATATCTTACATACTATTAAAATATATTATACTGTTGCATGTAATTGTACTTGGTCATTTTTAATTATGATAAGTGACAGTATTGCTATAGTACATACCGGTACTTGTAATAAGACAATAATATGGAGAGTACTGAAACAAGTAAACAGATACTGATGATGATTATTGTTGTATTTTCGGGTCTAATTGCTGCTGCCATAAATATGTAGATGCACACAATATAAAAATAAATTAAATTGGAGGAAATTCCCAGCAGTGTGATACTAATAGATATGTAGTCAGATAAGTCATGGCCATAAATTCCTGGCAATATGGCAAGTTTTTGGTGTATGTACTCACTAAATTTTGGAAGAAAAAAATGTGTACACAGAGTGACAAAGCATATACATACAAAGCATAGAGTGACATCCATAATGCTACTTGTAAGAGCATACATAAAGAGTTTTAGATGAACGATAATATAATGCATACATACAGATGTAATAGGTACTGTACATATATAGGATACATATGTATTGTATTTATGTATAACACTCATGTATGCACACAGTTACATAAATTGTATTAATATGTGTGTGTATGCAGTGCATACAAATCTCTAATAAAAGAAAAAAAGCTGTATAGATTATAGATGCACATAAAATGAAGCTATACCATAAACCTATTTCGCCAATATGGTTTATTAAATTTAATGTATTATGCATACTGAGAAAAATGTACTCATAGAAAGTATGAATGCATGTCAATTTGCTTTACATACATTATTACCACAACACGTAGGTGAAAACATGCGTTTTGTGTTTTGTATGCAAACTGGGGGGGTGTGTCATTTGTACATATGTATAAAAAAATTTCTGGATTTGTTTGTTAAAATAATATGTTAACTGCACGCATCGCGCATCGTTCAAATAAATATAATATTATAGATACTATTAATCCAACTAAACAGCGTGTCTGCTTCGGTTTACAATAATTACGTCTACAACCCGAGTCTATTAAAATTATAATTTACATGCATGAATCATACCATACCTCACTGGGGTGACAAGCGTGCTATGTACGTTGAATTAATACTAGAAATCTCCTCAATAACTGATATCACTATATTGAATATATGAAGAATTAATTATAAGAACTGATCACAATATATGATGTAATTTTCGTCTGATAAATACAAAAGTTGACCGACACGAAAGCGATGTATGTACTCGCACCCGCAACCTCGCACTCGCACAGCACACAGCAGACAGAAATGACAGTAGGAATGCGGAATACATTTCTTTACCGAATATGGAACTGTATGGAACCGAACATGAACTGAAATTGAATTATCCTACAGCTTATGCAACTTTTTTAGCATAAGTGTAATGCAGGTTGCATATTCTATAAAGTGTTGGGCGGAAAGTCCTAAAGTGTGGCTTTACATTAAATGTAAATTTTACAGCTTACACACATAATAAATACGCAAATTCTTCAAGAACTAGCTACACTAGTTTACAAACATATATATTCAATATTAAAGTTACATCTTTTCACCTATTTTAAATTAAATATGTGACAGTCGTGTATGCTATATAATACACCGATGTGTTCGCTGCTGTACGCGTATTATTTTTTCATGAATGTGAAAAAAAAAAAAAAAAAAAAAAAAAAACTCTTATACTATCTGAATCATATGGATTGGCCACCTTAATTAAAATAATTATAAAAGCCGTGGTAAAGTAAAAATAAAAGATAAATGCTTTTAAAGAATACAAGAAAAGACAAATTAATTACGCGCATTTGAGGATAAAGAATTAAAAAAAAAAAAAAAAAAAAAAAAAAAAACGCACATGCACTAGCACATTATATCATATATTATATACGTAAACTGATTGTTATTTTTTATTTGAATTACGTATTTATAACAATGATAACCAATTAATTAATTAAAAAAAAGTATTTGTAAAAGTTTATTTATGCATATATATGATATATATGAATATATAACTATTATTTATAACTATAACTATATAGTTATAGATACATATATAGTTATAGATACGCTTAATTAGATACATGTTCCATTTTAAAAATACTTTACTTTATATTCCATTAGACCAGGATTATTATTTTACCCGATTTTTTAAAATTTATAAATAATAACAATAATAATAAAAAGCTAAAATGTTAATATACATATATATACTTATATAATTATACTTTATATAACAGTAACATTATAATGAACGGAAAATAAAATTTGTAGCATACACAAATCTATATTATTGTCATTATTGTATCCTCTCTATACATGCAAAGATTTGTTATTTGGCTATTTTATTTATTTATTGTCAAACAAATACAGGCTTGTGTTCGATGCATTTTATGGTACACTCACTGATCTCAGTATACAGTGTAATATACACACACCACAAAAAAAAATTAATAAAGTATATTTATAAATAGCTTCGTTATTGAGTTACACTACAAAATGATGTAGCTCTTTTGTAAAAGTAATTGTTAACATTTTCTTTTTAACATTTGGGAACAAGTATAAGGATAGAGAAAAAAAAAGTATGATTTCTTAACATTTTTTGAATATATATATATATATATATATATATATATATATATATATATATATATATATGGCAATATAATATACAATTAAGATTGGATTGGAACATATATATTAATCTGTCATCACTGTATTAATATCACTGTTTGTATAAGAGAAACCCTGCAGGGATATTGCTCCCGTGGGGTCGGGGGTAGCTCGCCGCAGGTGAATTTTTGGGACACCTCCCTTTTTGAAATAAACGCAAAAATAATATACTGGAGAAAAATAATTTTAAAATTATCTCAGTTTAGTGTTTCATTTTTTTTTCTTTTTTTTTTTCTTACTGTCTTAACGACGTTGGAAAATATAGGGAAAATGTTAACTGAAACGTATATGCTTAAAAATATATATATATATGTATATAAGTATATCAAGTTGAAAGTTGCAAAACAGAGTCCATGCAATTATTGTTATTTTGCTCATTTTTCTCATGAGATCAGTTTAAGTGAGTGAGGGGGGAGGGAATGCGGTGCAAGAAGTAAAGTAATAAAAAATAAAAAGAATTATATATATTATATACATTATGTAAAATATAGGGGCAAAAATTGCACCAAAGGCGTATTATTGTTATATATATATATATGTGTGTGTGTGTGTGTGTGTGTGTGTGTGTGTGTGTGTGTGTGTGTGTGTGTGTGTGTGTGTGTGTGTGTGTGTGTGTGTGTGTGTGTGTGTGTGTGTGTGTGTGTGTGTGTGTGTGTGTGTGTGTATGTATGTATGTATGTATGTATATTATATACTATCACATATTATAGTGTTGTTGTCTTTTCGAAATGTTCTCATTTTTTTAACCCACGTGGACCCCCCCCCCCTCCCCTCTCTAAATCCGCCCTTGCCGTCTGGCACCCTAGCGCTTATTCACATATATATTACACACTTGATTTTCATAATATATTTCACTGTTTAAAAACTTGAGCAAAAAGTTGAAAAGTTATTCTTATGAGAAAAACACGCGTTGGAATAAATTCAAATATTGGTAAAATGTATTATCGCAACGTGTAATGATGAAAAAAAAATGCATATGTGCACTGAAATGACAAGAAAAGTGCATTTTTTAAAACTGCCTTTATGTGCATTTGACACATGCAAAATAGCATGCAAATTTATTGATTTAATTTTACTTAGTATATTTTTAATTATTTTTGTTTTTCCTCTCAATTCTCGCTGCACGACGCGCGTTAATGACAGAGTATATTATAATAATAAAAATAAATTAAAAGCGGCAGAACCGATCGCTCCCATTGAAAAATACTGAACTACACACATTTAATTCAATCTATTTTATGTTCATTATTGATATTACATTACACCTGCTTGCACCCTTCAAAACCTTCAATAATTCAATTCGTTTTAGTGTATACAAATTTAAAAAGATGGCAGTATAGTGCTGTTACTTCCGAGAACCCTTTACAAGAAAATGATAAATCCCACAATTGCAGCAGTCAGCAGTCCACAATTTATACACTGCACCCAAATGCTTAATCAATTTATATAGCGATTAGTAAAAAAGCACTTTCACTAATCAGAAGCACGGGTTGACTATAGCTTATATAATACGGTCCTACTCTGATGATACACCAAACTTTTGCTCGCCTCAGCTAATTAAGGTCTAATATGGGCCTTGAGCCTATATCTGCGTTATAAATCTTGTGTTCCTTTTATACAGCCCGCCATGATATGTGACACATTATCATCGGATTTAATTAAGTTGAATGTACGCAGGATTGTGATAATTAATTTTACCATTCAAATATGCAGCGCATGCTTTTCTCATAAGCATAACCAGGAGTGGACTCTGGAAAAGCATTGCAATTTTGGTGCGATCCGAGATCTTGAATGATAAAATATATATCACAATCGTGGAACTGTAGTGTGTAGTGTGCATGTATTATGTATTGTATACTATACGTACGCTATACTTCAAACTAGACAACGTCGCAATTTGAAATTTACTCGGTTGTCTACACCCGGAAATAAAGCCAGATTGTGGTCATATCTAGGAATTAAGTTATATCTTGCAATTTCTGTAGTTTTTATAATATTCAAAAATTGCGAGTCCGTGTCCGTGTATTTGGATTGGCGAGTGGCGAGGTGCCGACCCAGCTGATAATGTTTTCACCCGCTTTCACGGTAACCTTGGCAACCAGTTTTCATGTAAAAAATTGTTATGGCAAGTAGCAATCGAGTCTCATAGCACTGAACATCAAGCGCATTTCAGAGCAGAGTAGCCTGTCACCTCGAGAGGAAGTCACTGTAGTTTAGTCAGCGTTAAGACGCGTGTGGATCACCTTTTTTCTTGAACTGTCATCACCGCGCATATCGCCGGTGACCAATACTCCAAGCACCACGGAAACCTTTGAGAATATGGACGCATGCTTCGATGCATTCGATAAGGATGCGTAAGTTTGATATTTAAGTATTAAATTTTGTTCTGACTGTTTGATATCAAGGTTTATAAAACCTTGGTATATTATTTTTTGATATATATATATATATATATATATATATATATATATATATATATATATATATATATATATATATATATATATATATTATATATTATATATATATTATATATACATTATATATATATATATATATATATATATATATATATATATATATATATATATATATATATATACCACACATCTCCGCGAGCATAATATATTATTATATGTGGTGATGTATCTTTGTTGCAGCTCTATATTTATAATAATTTAAATTATTTTATTGACTTTACTTTTCACCTGCAGAGACCACTATTTATTTTAATAATAATAAATTATGTATTATGGGTACTTCTTCTCATATTTCTACACAGACTTTTGCGGTTTATGAAATGGTTTGAACATGTGCACGTTTTTGGAACAAGAGTCCACGAGCTTTGACTGATAAAGGAACAACTGTTTTGAGGCCGACTATAAGCAATTTTTCTCACATCCGCTTCCGTTTCGACTTAAGGGTCTTCCAAAAAAGAAATAAAACTGTTATGTTGGCCAAACCGGATATCCGGAAATAAAATGTCGCGCGGGAGCAGCGCAGGAGTTCAAATTCAAACTTTGATGCAACTCCCCGCCGTTCCAAGGCTTTTTTCATTGCTCGAAACTTATTTCAGTTGATCATAATATAAAATCAAATCAATTTTAATACGCCAAACAGAATTCTGCATTAATTATTACATTATATTATAATAACGGTATTAGTAAATGGAAAAATTTGCCGCTTAATACTATGCACCCTTAATCACGTCATTTTTCCCTCCGTCGTGCAGAACAATTCAAAATTTTCACTACCCTGATTCTGAACCCCCATCGTGAGATTCATGCAGCGCCCCACATGAAGCACCCCTCCGCGAATTTTTTTTTTTCCGTCGTGCAGAGCAATTCAAAATTTTCACTACCCTGATTCTGAACCCCCATCATGAGATTCATGCAGTGCCCTACATCTAGCACCCCTCCGCAACAATTTTTTCCGTCATGCAAAACAATTCAAAATTATCACTTACCCTCTAATTCTGTATGGCATCATGCTGGATGATCGTCTGATAGACTGCCGTGCTTGTAAAATCACTTTTACTGTAATTTTCAATATTTTGCCATTTAGTAATGGTGTTATAATGTAATAATAATTAATGAAGAATTCAGTTCGACGTACTAATTTATTTCATTTAAAATAAAATATAAATTAAAATAAGTTTCAAACGATGCAAAAGCCTTATTGGCACGGAGTTGCATCAAAGTTTGAATTTGAAATCCCGCACAGCTCCCGCGCGACATTTTATTTCCGGATTTCCGGTTTAGCCAACATAACAAAGTTTTATTTCTTTTTTGGAAGACCCTTTAATGTTTGTTTGTGTTTACTCAAAATGCGGAAAAGGAAGTGCCGGAAGAGGAAACCACCGTGACGGTAAAAATGGGAGGTAGCTCGAGGTTATCTTGCTGCTGGCTGGCTGCTGGCACCAAGCTTTCTCCCACTTTTACCGTCACGTGGTTTCCTTTTCCGGCACTTCCTTTTCCGTTTTTTAGAGTAAACAGAGACATTTTATGTAAACCTATAAAAACAGGAAAAGGAAGTGCCGGAAGCGGAAATCACGTGACAGTAAAAGTGGGAGAAAACTTCGCAGTGACATTGACTGCTTATGTTTACTCAAAATGCGGAAAAGGAAGTGCCGGAAGAGGAAACCACGTGACGGTAAAAGTGGAAGGTGGCTCAGGCCTAGCTTGCTGCTGGTACCAACTTTTCTCCCACTTTTACCGTCACGTGGTTTCCTCTTCCGGCCACTTCCTTTTCCGCTTTTTGAGTAAACATAAACAATCATTTTATGTAAACCTATAAAAACAGGAAAAGGAAGTGCCGGAAGCGGAAATCACGTGACAGTAAAAGTGGGAGAAAACTTCGCATTAGCAGCAAGCTAGGTCTGAGCTCCTCCCACTTTTAACATCACGTGGTTTCCTTTTCCGGCACTTCCTTGTCCGCTTATTAGCTTTACGTAAAATGTCACTAGCAGCAAGCTAGGTCTGAGCTCCTCCCACTTTTAACATCAAGTGGTTTCTTTTTCCGGCACTTCCTTTTCCGCTTATTAGCTTTACGTAAAATGTCAGACGCACGCAGCACATGCGTAGTAAGGAGAAACGGAAGCGGATGTGACCAAAATCTTTAGTCGGCCTCAAAACTGTTGTACTCCTTTACTATAGTCAATATGAATATAAAAGAGACCATAATTATATGGTATAATAATATAGGATATTATATTACATTTGAGGCCTTGCAAACTTTATATGATTTTGCAACAGCTAGTGCGATACTATATGTAACAGTATAAATCATGCTCAAGAAATTACATATAATATATAAATTGGAAAAATGAACGTTAATAAATAATTAAATTTCAGGTTAAAATAAGAAAAAATCTGCCCGAAACTATAAACTATTATACAGTAATTATATAGTATTTTTATAATGTATTATAAAAAAATGACAGCAAGTAAGTAATTATCAATAAATTAATTTGTATAAATAGTTTAATTAAAGGGGATGTCTATGATCCATGAATCGGTAACAATAATAATAATATATTAAAATTAATTACTATATTATATTAATATATATTATTAAATTAATTATAATAGCAATCATGCAGGTTTGGTAAAGATATCAAGTGTGTATGAGAAGAGAGGAGACCGGGCTAATGGAATGGGATATAGAATATACTGATAACAGTGATAACCTTTTTATTGAATAAAATGTAGATTTTTTTTTCTTTTACGTTCCCTGCTAGAAGGTTTATATAAATAAAAACATTTTGTTTGTGACATTTTCAGGGAAAAAAAATCAATTTTGAATATTTTGATTATTTAATAATTTATGAATATTAAAAACTATATGCTAAAAAAAAGGGGGGGGGGGTATGTAAGAGTTGAAACTTGTTAATAAATTAAGGTCTCTGAATCTCTGATCAACTCTGATGTTAATATATTGAACTTTGAAGTTAAACAAAACTTGAAGCGAGATTTTAAGTATATATATATATATATATATATATATATATATATATATATATATATATATATATAATATAAAAACGTAGCATCCGTGGTAAATGGTGGGACCCATTGAAAATTAGGACCAGAAAATTATTATACTTATTATACAATTATGCTTATAATTGCCTCTTATTTCTTTTCTGAGTGAATCAAAGTGGGATTTTATTAACATTTCTCCTGCATTATACCAACAAACATATGAATTCATTTTTTTATTATTTTTCGGGAAGAGGGGGAACATAAAAATATGTGATAAAAAATACATGATAAAGGTGAGCATTATACTGTATAGTCACTCTTAAAAATGTAAATATTTTAGCTGGTATATAAGCAGTAAAAGCTAGTAACATCATTTCAAATTGAGCAACATCCGCAAGTTACGCTTGAATTCACATGATATAGGTAATTAAAATACAATACATATGCATTATCCACACCCAATATATACAAAGCCAACGCATATATATGATGCTATAGATGCTATGGCTATGCTATATATATGTAAATGTATACAGTATACTTTGCAAGGTCTCTAAAACACACGATTGCGACAATATATTCTCTCAACGTACAAACTTGCGCTATATTTGCCATGTTATTCTTATAATAAAAATATATATTTAAATATATTAATAAAGTATAATTATATTAATTAATTAATTGAAAATATTAAAAATATATACATAATAAATAATATATTTAAATGATACATAAATTATGTTATGACACTCGTACATACTGTAATAATTATTTAGGCACAAACTCTTTGTATTTGAATTGCTGTTGCTTTACTTATGCAAAGTTTTCCCATATCAAAATAACATAGTAAAATGTATAAAAATGTTTAACCGTAATTTACATCATCTACCGTCCACGCACTTATTGGCTATCATTTAATCTATTTTATGCACAAAATTATTTTCTAGACAACCTTCAAATAAAATTATAGCTTATGCGAGGAAAAAGGCTATTAACATGATAAGAGTTTCTTTCTTTTAAATTTATTTATCTATTTATTACTATCATCATCATCATTTTTTAGCAAACTAGCGTCTGCGTTTTGTTAAATCAATTTTTAATATTGTTTCATGCATGTTTTGTTAGTATTTATCATGAGTTCAAATTTCAAATATATATACTTATTGTAATAAATCTTATTATATTAAAAATAAATTATTAAAAAACATTATGGGACGGGCTAATACGGATCTGCCAAATTCCGGACCACTCGATTTGGATTTGTCGTACAAGAAATGATTCAAAACATGCACTGCTCGTATGCCATTTGACCGATTTGCAAAACGATCAAATGGTTATTTGACTCAAAATTCTGTCCGATTTATTATTATTATTATTATTCCAGGTTTTGGGCAACTAATTTTGCTTATTTTTTGAACTTGGCATTTTTAAGAAGTAATCTAGAAACATAATTTGATGTTGGGTAAACGATTTTTGAGCAAAATTAATTTCAATAAAATTAAAAATTACAAACGATCGAAGTAATAAAATTGTTACACTTGGTATGAATTGAATAAGTGCGTACAGAATGACAGAAGGCCCGCGGGCAAAAGACGCTGATAAGATAGATTTTACGTAACATTAATAGATACGAATAGACAGATATCATATACAACATATTACTCAATATATACAGATTCATGTAACAAATATGAAAATATCTGTGTTATATTTTTATGCTATATGTTTACTGTAGGCCATGTCTCTATATATGAATTCGCTACAAGTGATAGGATTATTATTTTATAATATTATAGTATAAACGATGAGCCCGACATAATATATTATGTTACTTACGTTAACGTAAAAAAGTTTTAGTTATTTTTTCTTTCTTGACACTTCTTACATAACGTATAACGTACTATAAAGTATACTGTTCGTAATATCACTAAATAGTTTGCACGAAAGATAAAAAGCTAATAAAAATGGCAAATAAAGTAAAAGTAATACAAAATTGTAAACTTTTATGATAATTTTTATTATACATATATAAAAAATAACAATACAGTAATATGTTGCTTTAATCATTTCCCCGCTCTCGCCTTATGTAAGGAAAAAATTAAAACTAAGCCGCAATTTTAAGTAATAAGTAATAGTTTCCTACAGACTTTATTTTTTTTTATTCTATATTCTACTATTGCTCGTAATTCGTAATATAAATATATTTTAAACATAAATACACATATTGACACTATAAATTTTATTTATTTTTAACCGAAAGTTTTCTCTTTGTTGTGCAGAGATGGGCTGCTGGACCAAAATGATTTCAACAAAGTATGTTGCGCATTGTTTCGAAATGATCGAGGCACTGTATATACATGCTCACCTGAAATGCAGCGAGAAATGTTTCAAGCTTTTGATCAGAACAAGGTAAATAAAATGGTTATTATTATATTTACACAATACGGCACAAAAACATTGCGTCCCTGTGTATCTTGCATGAGTTGAATAAATGAATGAATGAATGAATGAATGAATGAATGAATGAATGAATGAATGAATGAATGAATGAATGAATGAATGAATGAATGAATGAATGAATGAATGAATGAATGAATGAATGAATGAATGAATGAATGAATGAATGAATGAATGAATGAATGAATGAATGAATGAATGAATGAATGAATGAATGAATGAATGAATGAATGAATGAATGAATGAATGAATGAATGAATGAATGAATGAATGAATGAATGAATGAATGAATGAATGAATGAATGAATGAATGAATGAATGAATGAATGAATGAATGAATGAATGAATGAATGAATGAATGAATGAATGAATGAATGAATGAATGAATGAATGAATGAATGAATGACAGTTGAATGAATGACAATTGAATAAATGAGAATATAGCTTATTGATCAGAAAGATTACATTATAGTAATATAGATCTTGTCATAAAATGTTACAAACAGATATGTAAATATAAATATGTATTATTTACAAAATATTCAAAAACATATCTCTCGTCAATTCACGTATCATGCAATTTTGTGCAAACCTGTTAGAATATTAAAAAGTTTTCAGGTTCAATTTCATAAAAGGCATTTAAATTTAAATTGCATAATTTTATATATATGGCACAATTTCACATTATAGGTTCCCCATTATTTTTATTGTATTTTTTCACTGCAATTTTGGGACTTAAAATTTGTGTAAATGACTATAAATTGCTGTACGTAGAGATTTTGGACTTTTTGTTTTACGAGTTAGTTTACGAGATACGTTGTCAATTTGGTTAGTATTGTGTATGAAATTCTGCATTTCTTACAAATAGGTTTTGATGTTAAATTTTGTAAAGTACTTGTCTCAAGCTTTGTTACATTTTTGACAATGATTATGCAAATACTCATAAAACTGTCTTTGATTTGTGTATAACTATGCCTATACGAAATTGATATATTATAGACTATATTACTCATAACATAACCGCTGATTGATTACCATATTGAATTTTAATTTGCTGTTCGCTCAATTTGTAGTATTTTCATTTTTGTTTAAAGCATAATAATTTTATTTCAATTTTAAACTACTTGGAATTATTTATTATTATTACGAGCTAATGTGTTATTTCTTCAAATACATTTATTTGATTTGAAGTAATAAAATAAATGCATCTATTTTTTAATAGCTGTAGCAGAAACTCTTATAATTATACTTTCATTTCATATAGAAATTTTATTTTATTAATATTAAATGGAGATAGCATATAATTTAATTTATTATGCACATTAAAAACTATACCACCATGTGAGCAGATCTTTATAACTATTTAAATTATCTTATGGAAAAAGTAAAGCAACTGCATTTATTTTATTAATTCTTAATAATAATAAATATTATATTTATTAATATATATTATGCATTTATTTTCACAGGATGGATTTATTGATAAAAATGAATTCAAATTTTGCTGGAATCGGTGGATCAAAAAGGTAGGTGTTCAATAAAAGCACTTTCAAGCAATAAAGGCACTATCAAATAAAATTTTCTTGTTGATTGATTATTTATATTGTCACACATAAGCATAATAAACTATAAAATATTGAGCCATAAACATTTTTAGTAGAATATAATTACTAATGAAAATATGTTCACCACGATATTATAACGAATCTTCACATTTTCATGGGAGTCTCACCATATGGCTGCAGTAGATAGTATAAACAGTAAATACAAAGAATATAAGTAGTAAAAAAAAAAAAAAAAAAAAAAAGTTTTGTTTAATTAATCACTTAAAATTTCTATTCTTGTTAATTATATCGCATTAGACAATCGTGTACAAATTCCAGAGTGTTCTAGTAAAAATTCATTGCTGGCATTACATAATGTACCATTGTAAAGTTTCCTGAAGCTTATAAGCACGAAATCAGTTTCTATTTATAGAGTGATATCGTGCTGTGCAGCCATTGACAGCTCGTATTTTGCTCAAGTGCTTGTCAGGAGATTGCAGAGCGGTATAGCTTGAATGTTGCGGAAATAAAGTTTACACCTTTAAGCCTTCAAGAACTTTTCAAATTTAAATTGGAATTACAATGTCAGTTTTATTATCATGATCACTCTAATAATCTCTTTATTATTTTTTTTATTATTATTATTTTACTTCAATCAATTCAAAATTTAAACTGAAATTTAATTAAAATTTTCCTTCTATATACCTCGATGTAATAAGTAACGTAATTGAATTTTTATTATACATAATGCAGTATTTTCATGAATACAATCTATCAAACAATTTTTCAAACTTTAGCTAGTCAAATTTTAATTTATATATAGTGTTATTTTAAGCTTTCAATTTTACTTTTCTTTCATTTTTTATTTAAGTGTTATATATATATATATATATATATATATATATATATATATATATATATATATATATATATATATATATATATATATATATATATATATATATATATATATATATATATATATATATATATATATATATTATATTGGGGGGACCATCGCAATATTATTTATTGATTGGTACTACTTTGCGTGTTATGTAGAAGTAACTATAGCAATCAGAGAAGTTAGGAGGTCGCTGTGCTGGGCAGCTTTTTGGGGGGAGGCGAGCTATTCAGTCTAACACTATAACTCATATTATGTGTAGCAAAGCATGGTGCTATTTCAACTTTGTGGTAGTGGGTGGTGGCACTCTGCGTGGCCGCTATACTGCAGACAGAATTCATTGCAGACGCCTCCACTATATATTATCCACCCTTCCATCACTGTTAATATAACGCTATATTCCAAACTGCTGAATCAAACCTGATCGATTTTACGTGCTTAAAATACTGTATCAGGTTAAATAAAAACAAATTATAACAAACAAATAAATTATTATTTTTATAAATTCACTAAGGAAGATATCTGGGTGTTGCAATTTTTAAAATTACCTAGGCCCCATGTTATCACTATAGAATAAAGATCATAAATCACGCAAACTTTTTGCTTGCGTTTCTTATAATAACATAACTTGAATACATTAAATTTGTAAGATTATTCAATACAAAAAGCAAATTAATTATATATCTTAAAGTGAATGCACAGTATAGAACCAAATACGTAAAGTTTACTTATAATGAAATAGTAATTATGTGTATCCTGAACTTGATGTGCATGTATTGAAGATCCTATGGTACTATATAGTTCATTATTTTTTTTTATTTTTTATATATATTTATATACATAATTTAAAAATATCGCGTGCGTGGAATCTAAATTGGACAAACCATGTTTGTTTGTTTCTTTTATTAAGCTAAAAAGTTCTATCAGCCAAAGTATAATTTAAATTAAACCAAAGGAGGATAATAATTGAGATTATATACATATAATTAATGTTGGATGTTGTTTGAAATACTTTCTTGCTAAATGAATAAATTTAACAAATAAAAAAATGATAGTAATAAGGGAAAACTTTAACTTAATTAAAAACAAACTTGATCTTAATACATTCAAATTTTATAACATACATATAAGATAAGATATAAGATAAGATATAAGATAAGATATAAGATATAAGATATAAGATAAATACATATTGTTTCTTATCATATGGCTATGTTACATATCTGTTGTATGTAATGGACCAGAATGCGTAATCAGACTTGAACCGTGAACTTTCAAAAAAATATTGTGTTTGTGTGTGCTTGTTTTTTTTAATTAAGACGATTGTTTATTTATTTATACATGCAATATTAGAAGACAAAGTGACACGAGAGATCACTGCAATGCTGCTGTGTAATTTAAACTACATCGTATTATTTAATAATTTTTCATACATTGTGGTAGTAATTGCAGTATGAAAACGTACGTGTACGCAGGCTTTATAATATTATGTAACAAAAAGCTGTGAGTATGAAATACAAATAATCGCAGAATGATAGGGAGAATTGTCGACCATATAATAATATATAGCTCTTTAATGAAATAGCACAAACATAAAACTATAGGAAAACTTCTTAAAAAATGTCATATTAAATCATTACTATATAATTACATTAGTCCTGAAATTAATTTTTAACTAAATTAACCTTATGTAAAACAACTTCATTAACTTCAAGTACTTTAAAGACAAATAGATTGTTATTATTTATTATGATTGATAGGAAAGTAATTTGATTTATTACATTGTTTTTTTTTTATGTTGAAATCCTGTATTTGGGCAATAGTAGGTGCTATGAATAGAAAAAAAAAAACTATTGTAGGCTTCGTACGAACGATATAGAACTGAAATAGAAGCACATAATTCACAAAAGTTTTCGAAATACATTTTAAAAAACGTATAATACTTGAGAGAAAAAAATGAATGGAAAATAGAAGAAAAAGAAAAAAAAAAAAAAAAAAAAAAAAAAAAGCACGAAAATAGAAGAAGACCTCATACTATTATATACGTGTATAGCATTTTATATCATGTATACAAGTTATATTCTGCTACACATTTTAACATCAGAATACAAGCTCACATGTTATAATATAATAGTTGTTATAATAATAGTGAATATTTTGCACGTAAACATCAGATATGCTAATTATTTATAAGTACTATCTTAACTTTCTTTAATAGAAGAAGATAAAATTATGGTGTTTACTCGAAAACTATGTATTCTCGATAATATTGTAATGAAATATTAAATTGTAACTTAATTTCATTAATTTTACGTAATCAAATTATTATTATGAAATTGATAATGCAGAATCCTGTAAATCTTGTGCTTATTCTGATTACTAAAATTACTAAAATGTGCCATTATTGCGTCAAGGATGTACTTATATGCACAAGTTTCACCATAAAACTAGAAAGTTTACAATAATAAAAAATATTATTTTAATTCATTTGCATGTTCTACTAAAACTATCTTCTTCATTTTTAGATCGTGCGACCTGTGAGCGTCCTTCTGGTCATTGATGTTCAGAATGATTTTATCTCTGGTTCTTTGAAGATGAGTAACTGCGCTGCTAAGCACAACGGGGAGGAGGTAAATTTTTATCGGGGAAAAAAAAAAAAAAAAAAAAAAAAGTCTTATTATAGGGATTTTTAAATGCTAGGATTTAACGAAAAAAACTTTCTGAGTCAAAATTTAAAATACATTTCTAAAGGATGCAGAAATTGTGTCAATTTTTGTTGATTCCATTTAGCCACTTCTTGCAAAGATTCGAATTTGCAGTTCTCGTAAAGAGCTGTAAATATATGAGTCATGGATTGTAATAAAATCTTTAATCTTTATTATTCTCGTTTTATTAAATGCAAATATTGATAATAAATGATATAATTATATGGTTCTTTAAGAAGTATGATTATTGATTATACTTTCACATTTTAATCGGGCTGTATAAATATAAAAATATACATACATCAAATAATTTTATCGCTGAAATAACGATTTTCAGAGACTTGAATTTCCAAAAACAGCTCATGAAAGTATCTTTATGCATATCATTGTCATCTAACAGGAAAAAAAAAATTTCTCATATCGTTTTTTTTTTTTTTTTTATTTATTTATTTATTTTTTAAAGGTTATTAAGCCGATTAATGCATTGCTTGAATCCGTTCGATTTGATGCTTTGTTCTACTCGTTGGATTGGCACCCTTCTGAGCACGTTTCTTTCATTGATAATCTCCAAAATCGTAAAATCCATGAGTCAAGCCCGGTAAGTTGGGATTACTTTAATAAAATGAATAAAATATTTGTTATCAAATCACTAACTGTAAAACAAAATATTTTACCATTCAGCTTACTTCCGACCAAGCTCAGCTCTATGATACAGTGATATTCGACGGCTCACCTCCAATAGAGCAACGTTTGTGGCCACGTCACTGTGTGCAGGATTCTTGGGGAGCAGAACTTCATAAAGATTTGAAGGCAAGTCAAAACTGTGATGAGGACCATTTAATGGCGTGCTGTTTTAAAGTCCGCAAATGCTGTAACAATCTTTTTATCATTCGTGTAATCCTTTCGTTAAATTATCGTAATATTTTGTCTAATTAAGAATAAACTAAAAAAATATTGTACATAGGCTGAAAAATGAAACACATGTACGTAAAGAGGAATCATATATAACTTGAAACTATTTATTTTATTGCTATAATTAATGTATCAAAACGTTAAAACTTTGTTAGACATTATTCTTTTCACTGCGTGCTTTGTTCACGAGCGTGATGCTAAAAAAGCTGTGTGTTGTAGTTAACATACACACACACACACATTCTATTAGTTATAAAGTATAAGTATAATACTTTTATACTTGATATATCACGTGTATGAGTTTTGTTGTTAGGTGCTGGATGGAGCTGTGTTCGTGTACAAGGGAATCAACACGGAAATTGACTCGTATTCTGCTTTCTTTGACAATCAGAAGCGCAGCCGCACTTGCTTGGAGGATCGTCTGCGTGAAAACCGCGCCACTGATGTATATGTATGTGGCTTGGCTTATGATATTTGTGTTGGTAAGTTTGATAAAATTCAAAAAATAATTTTGGTATAGTTTTGTTATTGTTCTTGCAACGCAAAATATCATACGTTGTAGACTTATTATTTTTGGTTATCACGTTAACTTTCTTGTTTCTAACTTTTCTTTCTTTCTTTTTTTTTTCTTTTTCTTTTCTTTTCTTTTTTTTTTTTTTTTATTATTTATTTTTTTCCCTTTTTTTTACATTATATTATATCCAAATGCCATGATTCGTGATACTATAAAAACTTGCGTGTTTTGATATTTTTTCATATTATGGATATACGTATTGAAGCTATTGTGTCATATATTTGTTATATTTATATTTTAACACAGCGTCATAAGTGTCGAAAATAAATTTTTACGTCATAGCAGTTAAAAGAAACAAAAAAGTAAATAATAATAATAAATGGAAAATGATTTAGACAAATAAGTATTATACTTATATATATATATATATATATATATATATATATATATATATATATATATATATATATATATATATATATATATATATATATATATATATATATATATATATATATATTATATATATATATACATATAATATATATATAATAAATGGTTTTTATTAGAGGCCAAAAAAGGTACAAACCATAGACTTATGGTACAAACCCACTTACATGGTCCTCTGACTTTCTTTAAACAATATACTTGTCAGAGTATTTCTTCATTATATTTTAATATGAACAATTAACATGAACATAACTCAAACATAAAAAAAAGGAATCACATTAAATATAGACTTGTAATTTCAATATACAAAATAATATTTGAGAGAAACAAATGTGATTTTATTTATATTATTGCTGACTAGACGTACATTTATATCATTTAAAACTTTTTTATATTTTATATATATATATATAATATAATATATACTATGTGTTTGTGTGCGTGTGTGTGTTTTGTTAAACCCCTGAAATGACCGCTTTGTGCCCTATTGCCGCGTGGGGTGCTATATAATTATTATGGTATGAAGTTATAGGTTATATCAGATCGGTGATGAAGTGATGTAAATTTGTTAAAAACTTCTTTTAGCTTCAAACACGTAAAAGTGTGTCTGTATAGTAACACTCATTTAAATATTTCCTGCATTGTATTTTTCTAAAAAAAAAAAAAAAAAAAAAAAAAAAAAAAAAACTATAGTAACGCTAAAAACGTTATCCCCCAGTGGTAAAATAGGGATCCTTAGCGTCTTTCCCGCTTGCCTTACCGATAAACTTCATTCCGTCTATTTGTGCCATGTGCAGGGTCCACAGCTGCTGACGCTTTAGGAATTGGTTATCGAACCATCCTCATTGATGATTGCTGCCGTGGTGTCAATGTAGATGATATTGAGAAAACCAAGAAGACATTCAACGCCAACCATGGAATTATTGTTGACTCGCACCAAGTAAGATGATATACAGTTGATGCATTAATTATTTATCGTGCTATGAAAAATTTTACTGAGAGTTCTTTGTTATTTATTTAGTCACTTTAAAACAATTTAAAAAAATTAAATTTATGCAAATTGAAAACACAAAATACACAACCATGGTTTACTTTGCAGTTCACATAGGAACTATTGTTCATGGTACGTGTGTTTTGGAACGGGTTTAGTTTTGATATTTTGTGTTTTCTTAAGGCAGACAGGGACCGGCCTAGCTCTATTAGTCAAATGAGAAACCGCGTATTTACAAATTTATATATATATATATATATATATATATATATATATATATATATATATATATATATATATATATATACTGTATATACAGTATAATATGTATAAATAATATGTAAAATTTACTTAATTTAAAAATTTTCTAGTTTAATTTACAAGTTGGCGCTAGAGTTTGAATTTTTTACATTTACATAATATTATTATGTTTTCCTGTTTGCATTTGTGGCATTATATAACTAAAATTTTAAGGAACATTTCATATTTATATATAATACACTTCATGTTAATTTTGTATGTCGCGACTGTTCAGTTTATGAGATATCAGCCGGTTAGACCATAAAAATATAATAAAGAATAGTAGAGTGTACTTTTTTTTTTTTTTTTTTTTTTTTTGAACTACCAGAGTACAGTACCTAGAAGGCACTCTGAACTATACAAGCAGTAATCAGTTGCATAATATAATTGAGTTAATGGGAGTAAATTTTGTAGTATATTTTGGTAATTCCTTCAAACATTTTTCTTATGCAATATAGTTTATTAAAAATATAAATATTAAATTTTATAATCTATATACTATGGCCTGTTTCCAATTTACTGCACATTGAAAGTATTGCATGAATAAACATATGCCATACTTTTATATTGAAAAGTTGGACGTAAAACTGCCATATAAACCGCAAATGAACGTATAGATTGTCATAAGTTTTTATTCGCGACGCTATTAACCCCGTAATACATATATTTATTTTATTTTTATAACTTGTATAATAGGCATTATGTTTTTATAATGTCTTATTTATTTTTAATACTTATTGATTAAAATATAAAAAAGAATTAAAAATAACAAAATATGGTTTGCTTCTATAGAACCACTTGCATGCCCGGTCCTATTTTAAAAACAGTTTAGGTGAACCAGTTCCAGGAACCTTTCAAAATGTTATAGTTCTTGGTGGTATACTTTGCAATGGTTCCGGCTCGTACAAATTACTTATCTTTAAGTTCCGGTCGAGGGTAGAGTTAAACTTATCTTTAAGTTTAAATTAAATATTTCTCTGTGATTTATAAGTTTTCTATCGTATCCCATACTACTGAGCAAAATGACTCTTGAGTGAGGACATAATTTGTTTGTGGCGTCCCCATGCACAGAAAATAGAAGTAACGTAAGTTATGCAGGAAAACGAGTACAACTATTATATAAAAACGTTTCACGCACATAATTGTCATATTTTTTTGCTATTTTTTTTGTAATAACAATTAGCAAGTAAATAACAATTAAATGTGCTACACGAATTATGCTATGCAAATGGTAATTAAATTATTTCACTTATTAATGAGTGATGTAGTCTACTTGGAAATCAACAACTGTAGCGTTTTTCTTCGCAAACGCTATCGTTTTGACATACAAGTGTTATATATTATTATGTCAAATAACATATAACTAAATATACGTATAATAAATGTGCACGAGCTAGAACTATACATATAATATAGGAAGCGGATACAAAGAAAAAGTCTACAGCTTGAAGCTTGTAAACTATTCTAGTTCACTCGTCAACGTAAATTAATTTTTTTTCCCAATTTTAGGTGAAGGCGATGGTGGAGGGTAGAGATCGCCGGCCTGAGCTTGGATACAAACTTTGTCTTGAACTCAAGAATGAACTGGAGTCCCAAGGAGACAAAGAATGAGTAATGAGAGCATATAGCAAGAAAACAACTTAATACTTGCTTTTCTTATTTACTTTGACAAAAAAATCAAGATGTAATTTGTTGCTATTAAACTCAACATTTGTTTTTTATTGCGTTTGCCTCCCGTATGTGTGTGTGTGTGTGTGTGTGTGTGTGTGTGTGTGTGTGTGTGTGTGTGTGCGTGCGTATATATATATATATATATATATATATATATATATATATATATATATATATATATATATATATATATATATATATATATATATATATATACATACATATATATAATATACACACACATATTATATGAAACTACATTTTCCCCCAATTTATAAAATTCACGTTTAATACTAATATATAATTTACTAATACTTTTATTTGCTTGAATCGTACGTACCTAAATGTCAACTTAAAATAATAACTTTGTTCTGACGTGTTTATTTATATTTGTATGAAAATTACAATTTGACATGTCTTATCATTTGTAACATTTAATTTTGGGGTGGATAATTATGTAATTTAGTAGACTACATGCATCATTACTGTAAACATTGCACTTTCAGTTCAAATATTTCTTTTGATTTGTCATTTTTCTAAATTTATGTATCATTTGAGTTTATCTTTCAATAAGAATTAGATTAAATATATATAGTATAGATTTTGATTTCATTTTTGTTTGTATCCTTAGATGATTGCTGTATCTCACCCAAGTAATTTAGTTGAATTTGTAAACCCTTTACAATCGCATACTATTATCGATGCCTAATTTGGCTGTGAATTTTATTATATTATATAGTTTAGAATTGAGCTTAAAATGTTGTCACTTTGTTCTCATTGCCTTAAATAATTAAGCGATAATAAATATCAGGTTCGTAATAAATTTTTATACTGATTGGCATCAGTCAAAAATTAAATTTCAATTACCGTTGTTTCATATTTTCCTTGCTAACCTGTTACATGAATATTTATTTATTCATCTTTTTTTATTCTTCATCACTACGGCCTAATTGTAAAATATGTAATACGTCACGTTGACATACTAGCTGTTACTAGGGCTTGATGCTGCTTAAATGCAATAGAAACTATAAAATAGTTTTTTTTAATCTATATGATATATAATTATATATAAATGTTAAGTGACTTGAAAAATGACAGATCGCAATAATCTGGTTACTTCATTAGATAGTTTCTTTACACTGCACTGCAAGATTTTAATATTATTATTATTATTATTTTGCATTATACCATAATAGTATACTAGTATATTTAGCATTTAATATATTTATAAATACACATTAATTTTCAAAATCTAATGGCAAGTGTAAGCCATCAAGAGCTAATTAAAAAGATTAAATAAGTAAAAAAAAAAAAAAAAAATGCAGCCACGATAATTAAATTTGATTTTTTTTTTTAATTTTTGTTTGCTGCAACATAACATAATAATATATTAATTGCAAATTAATCTTATATAAATACAGGTAAGAGTCTTTACCATATACGCAGTCAACACGAGCTTATAAGCTTTTACCGATACCATTTTTGTAAATAAAATGAGCCTTAACCCACGTCGATATACTTAATTTTTTTAAAGCAGTATAATTGCTTTATTCGTAACATTTCACATAAAGATAAACTTGTTAGTGTACTTAAAAACTAAAAGGAAAAAAATGTAAATTAGATTTTAATATTAGGTTTAATATGCTACGGTGGATAATACTAGATGTCCAAAGTCAGTTATTTGCATTTCAAGAGCAACAAGATTTTCTCCAGTAAAATTACTTTAAAAATTAAAAATATAAGTTATCTACTATATAGAAAACGTTACAACTACAACTTGTTGATAAACTAAATAAATGCACTTCTGATATAGTACACGATCTGTAGTGACATTCAAAACTAAAAATACCTAATCGTGTGCTTCAAACTTTGAATATTTCCATTGTCTTTCTTTTTTCATGTTTCATGGCATTGCAGATCTTTAGTAATTAAATACTATAGAAGAAATATGAAGTTAGCTTACACAGGTTATTATTATTGTATTTTTTATTTATATATATATATTTTTAAATATTTTATTTGTGTTAAATTTTACGCTATTATAGCTTGCTTATTGCTTAAATATAAATAATCATACATTTATAGTAAGGAGTTTTTTGTTGTATGAAGTTGGTTAAATTCATGATTCTACAAGTTTATCGATGGAAAAAATACATGTTAGAAACATTTACTATTTCTCTGTTTTATTAATTCTAAGATATTGATGATATATGTTGAAATTAGGTTTAGCTGTATTTATGAGAAATTTCATGATTCTACTAAACAAATAAATATAATCTTTTAACGTGTGCCTCACGTGAAATACATAATACAATATAATAAAAATTAATATTTTTTAAAAAATATTTACTTACGTTACAATAGAGATGTGAATAAGAATTGCAATCACAGTATTCTTTAGAGTTTTCTCACAAAAATATAAAAAAAAGCCTTATTAGATAAAAAAAGGTATAATTTACAAAAAAAAAAAAAAAAAACTTAAAAGAGTTCTAGAAATTAGATTTACAGTTGTTAAATTAAGAGTTGATGGCCTATAGCATAATATAAAAATAAAAATGGACGTATACGTACACTTATAGAATTAAAATATGTCCGCAGTCTCCGGACACACGATTTGACAATGTGTGTATATTATTAGTTCGAGTAAAAGTATTGCGAGCTGAAGTGAGTGCGGACATTTTTTGATGTAAATGTACATTATAAATTTATAGCACTCACAGTCAGTACAATTTGCACTTGATCAAACTGCAATGAAATATATAGACTTATAATTACAGGGTAAAGAGTAATCATTGATCATTATATTATTATTTATGTTCAATGTTTGCTTTATTTATATATGTACCTTTGTCTTTAGCGTTAAGTGTATGAAGAAAATGCTAGATTATTTATAAAAATTACCTTGTAATTGGCTTATTATTTTTGTCGTTATGCACAGTAGTTGGTTGTAAACCTTTAAAATTGGATTTTTCATTTTATTGTTATGGTCCTTAAATTATATAGTACGAGTATTAAAAAGCCCCTGGCCTCAATAACAAATTTCCTCACGAGGATAAATCATGAGATAAACATCTTTTGTGCCTTAACCCTTCAACAACCTACAAACTAGGGAGAAAGCTTGTAAAGTAGGAAACCCGCGCTATATACAATTTCTATTGTAGACCCGGAATTGTTGACATCACGAATTTCTACAGTTGCCCACTTTACAGTTCTTCAGACCCAGTTTGTGAGGCTACAGAAGGGTTGATGGATATAATATGTTTATAAATAATGGTCCCATCTCATGATTTTTATGTTTTTGATTTAATTTTTTAACGCCAGGAGCCCTTTAAGTACCCTTACAACAATATTGATATACTTTTATTTAGGTAGAACACCACCACTAAAATGTTAGAGTTGGAAACTTTAAATATAAAATTAGGGAAATATATTATACTTGCGTATTTGTACATAATTATGTTAAAATATTTCCTATACTTCCATAATTACAATTAAACAAGCTTACCATCATAACCATTGTTTTATTTTTTGCAAAATCCTGTATTATTCCTTGTAACATGAATAATATAACATTTTTATGACTAAAGTATACTTCAGTAATAAGAAAATGTATGCTTATTTTTCTTAATAATAATAATTTTTATATTATTTAAGAAATTTAATATTCATATTTAGCTGAATTCCATCGAGAAAAAGGAAACATCGAGAAAGTATTTAGTTGATTTTTACTTAATTATAAAAATAACAATTAAATAATATTTTTTATCTTTAATTTCGTTAAAAATATATTTATATTTTTTAAGATTTATATTTTTTAGATGTTAACTTTTTTTTTAAGATTTTATTTTATTTTTATGTCATATAATATACTACTGTAATATGTTATGAAGATGCTTTTTTCTTCTTCCATATCTCATTACATAATTATCCTTTTAATTTTTGAGTTGATATCATTTTCATCCTTTTCAAAATTACAATTTAATACGATATTTATAGTATGATATCGTAATTGAATAGATGAAGCAGATAAAAATACGGAGATATAAAGTAATCTTAAATATCATGAACCACGCGGATATGCAAAGAAAATACCGAAAGAAATGTGATACAATTAAAGTAATACAGTATTCAATATACTTAATTAGTAATTACTAATTACTATTATTTAAATTGCATTTTGGTATTTATTTACTGTAACTACAGAAAACAGCAGTTATACGAAACAACAACACGAAAAGTACTTGTGTGTAAGTTGGAAATGAAAATAATTTACAGAAAATACGGCAACGTGGGTTAGAATTATTTACTTGACATGGGAGTAACATCTTGATGGGTTTTGTTTCTAAATTTAACTTTTAAGAAAAGTATTTCATTTTTGGGGATTTAATCATGATTGTACTTTATAAGGCCTAATAAATTTAAGTGCATAGAACTGAAGATTATAAATAAGTGCGCTTTTATTAATAGAAAATCTTTGTCTTTAGCATATAGGTTAAAATGTTATTGTTAATTAGTTATTCATAACTAATTATATATATGTAAATAATACTGGTTCTATGCAATCTCATTATTTATTTATTAGGTGGAAAAAATATATATATATAAATAAAAAGCGTTTAATGTTTAACTATATATTTTAATTATTTCTATACAGCAGTTACAAAAAAAAAACATAAATAACTATTCCTTTAGAATGCCAGAGATTTGACTAGTTCTCCTTTGATTGTCACAAAGTTATTTTTGCACAACAATAATATTTATAAAATGTTAAAAAGGAGATCAAAGTTATTTGTTGTAAAGTATCGTTTTAATTTTTTAAGACATTTTTCTAGCCTCGTCTCAATAAAACAATTTAGATTTCTAGAATTTATTAAAAAAAAAATTAAAAAAAAATCTATGACACTACAATTACATAGGCAAGCAATTATATAGTAAGCATAAATTAAAATTTTATCGATTAATATTTAAATTAAAATAACAAATCTAAAGGTAAAATTGATTTTTAAGACACACGCAATAATTTCAAAAATTTACTAACAATTTTGAGTTTGCGCTGTAGGTACAGTATAGAATACACGCATATATATACATCATAGGTCTTTGATACCTACTACATTATAAAAATATTATCTCACGTGAAAATGAGTACTATTTTTACTATTTCGAAATGCATATAAAAGCATTAACAGCAAACCACACATTATTAAAACCAGTAAATAATGGATAAAAGCTTTGGCTTTATAATTTATCACGAGTAGTGACAAAAAAGAAAATTATATAATAGAAAACAATATCAAAGTGTAAAAATACTTGTTAAGAGACGTCACAAAAATCTCATTGGCAAACCGTTTTAACTACCAAACATCACAGTATTATTATAATTTGATAATTAATAGCGTCTGTTCAGCAGTGAAATAATACAATATTTCAGTTAAGCTGCAAACATGCACCGAATCATTGAAAATTGCAAGTTTAACAAAACTCAAAATTAAATTAAACAATGATAAGATAATCATAAATGTATATATATAAAAATATGTTACATACATAAACATAAAAGAGAACAGGCATAATTTTAAATTATGATGCATTTCTAATCTAAATAACATTATTTTTGATTATCGTATTAAAAGTCTGTTAAGAATGAAAATGTATATTATAATGCATAATATATACCAACAATTAAAATTAAGCCTTCATCTCATTGTATTTTATTGTACATAGTAAACTGATTAGTATAACCTTTCATACTGCATAATTTTTTAATCTTTTTTTTTCTTTCTTTTTCTTTTTTTTTTTTTTTTTTCAAATTTTACAGACTGAACCAAAATACAACCTTTTTATATTCAATAAAATATTGAATTAGAATAAAATACTTATAGAGAAAATAGATTATATTTTATGCCTATATAATTCACATCAACATGCAGCATAATTAACCATTAATTTTACTTAACCAGAAATTTTCAAATTTAATATAATTTTCACATCGTAAGCTTTACGTATAAATAGAAACGCCTAGCTCCCTAAATAATAATGGTAACAAATTTTAGGTCTACCGTTTGTTTTTTTAATCATTACAATAATCAATATTGGAAATTAACTCATCTTCTTTTCGTAATATATTTATCTGGTGCCATTATATAGAAATGTGTATACTGTGTGTTTAATATGGTTTAATTTAAAACTATATAAAATAGTAATATATAATTGAAATTGAAAAAAAAATAATAATAAAATAAAATACAAGAACCATACAACAATAAACTATTAACATATAGGAAATTATTAGTTCACATATATATAATTTTTTTTAGATAATATTAAAAAATACTGGAAATATATTATGTATTTTAGTATGAATTCTTAAGAAAGAAAGAAAACCTTGAATCACATGACAGACGCGTTGAAGCCATCAGTCTTACACGAGGAGACGCGGAGCAATATTAATAAGGTGGTGTCGTCAAATATTATATTAAAATTAGCCATTTTTTTCCAACAAAATTAATTAATTTTTCCTTTTCATCTTCTCAATAACAATAATAACTATTAAAAAAGGTTCCAATGTGGCTTGACCAACTTAAAAGAGAGCTTTTAGTTAGCCAAATGTGCCCACTTGTTGCCATGCTCCAGCGTATTTCTTGGTAAAACTCACACAGTCCAGTCCTCTTCATCTTCAGGAGGACTGAGAACAACAACTGGCTGCTGTGTTCCCAAAGAAAGTTCCTCGGATTCTTGGGCTTCAGCAGAGTTTCGTAATTGGCAACTCTTTGCCATCTCATTTCGGCAAGCGTCGGATACGGGGTTCTCAGTGAGATCCAAATGACGCAAAGAACTGGCTGCGAGTACACTCTCCACGTCTACGCCTGTAAATTAATAACTTATTAAGTTAAATGAACCCACTCAGTTCTTAATATAATTACAGATTTTGTAGGGTTATTTTAAACCAAGCTTTAACTTTTTATTATTATTATTACTACACTCATTTAATATTTAAATCAGATTTACAAACCGGTCAAGTGGAGCGTATAAAAATTTCCCGTCTACATACAGTATATAAACGTGTTTCTGAATTTTAGAAATGACTCCTTTATTGAATTGGAATTCAAAAAGTATAAAGTATATAATAAATTTGAATGTAAAAATAAATGTGATTTGTTGCGTAAATCATATTTATTTTAAGTACTGAAGGCAAGACCACATAATGATTTGAAAGTATACAGTGAGCAGTAAACAAGTATTTTATATCAATATATGACATTTTAAGACAATTAAAAATATTCCGTTCATTTTAAAAAAAATATCATCTTTTGGTTGTTTGCACGAATGCAAGTGTTTTAAAGAATTCAAGTTTATTATTATTTAACGCTACAAGCAAAATATCATAATAGAACAAATGTAATTAAAAAATACATATTGACAAAGCTAATAAACATTGCGGTTGTTTTCATAAAACAAGATTATTTTAAAATAATAATAAAAAATTCGTCCCAATATGATTTAGAAAGCATTACATCACAATGCAATTAAAGTTAAACTTCCGTAGCGAAGTTATAACTTTCCCAAATTATGAAGCTGTTGGCGTGAAAGTAAAAGGACTTGCATCGCGGCTTTTGCATCACTCACATGTGTAGTAATTAACGCGATATGTGAACTGAAATTTTAGAGTTTCTATACTGCAGTACATACAAACATTCTTCCCTGAATCTGTATTATAATGCATGGTGGAAAAAGTTATCTTTTCTATTGTTGCCCTTCACCAAAGTTTTGTATTTTATGAAAACTCAATTTCATGCGCTTTTATCAAGCAGGGAGTTATTTGTGAAGACAGTGATATTGTAGTAAATATTTAATATAAATAAAAATGTATTATATCTTCCAATTTGAAACCTGCAAATATGATATAGGGTAAAATAATGAATTGAGTTTTTATTTGTATGATCAATGAAACAAACAAGGAATAAGATTACCGTGAAAGATGTTACTCTGTGTGAAGTCCTGTTTGAATTCAGTCATACTCACGAATAATTCGGTTATAAGCTGCACTGAGCACCTCGAGGGCGGGCATCTTCAGAGTAACGGATGGCAGCGCAATTAGCGCGTTATGTGACAGATCAAGTCGCCGAAGTTGACTAAGATCGGACAACTGGTCAGGAAGCGT
The DNA here is from genome assembly GCA_949318235.1 of Ecdyonurus torrentis. Classification (NCBI taxonomy): domain Eukaryota; kingdom Metazoa; phylum Arthropoda; class Insecta; order Ephemeroptera; family Heptageniidae; genus Ecdyonurus; species Ecdyonurus torrentis. Next base: position 38,216,984 of record OX439127.1, read on the forward strand.
GCTGATGCGGTTGTGTGACAAATTTAGCTCTGTGCAAGAAATTATATTTGTATAATATATATTATATACCGTTTATTTAATATTGTAAACAAACTGTTCATAGCAAAAAATTGATAATGATATATTTTCTTGACTTTGTGATAATAGTCAGGAAATACAAGGTATAAATAAAAATATATAAATAAATATAAGATGACCTGCTGAATGCAGAAAAATTTATAATAATTTTTTTACTAAATGCTAAAGTATTAAAAATAAATGAGTTTTCCTTATTTGACCTTGAATGTTAACAAGTTTATACACTACATAAAGAAACAAAAAAGTCATTTCAAGTTCTTGGTGACTCACCGGTGATAACGGGGAACTTCTCAGCAAACCTAGCACCAATACGCGCAATTGAGTTAGTGGAAAGGTCGCACGTCTGCAGCACTGTGTTGCGCATCAAATGATACACAGCATCTGGAATCTGCATCAGCTGGCAATCTGACAAATCTGCAACATATACATCATCAATACGTTTAGACAATCCTCTAATCACCATGTCATTATTAAAATTGAAAAGTTTGTTATCCCAACTAATTTGGTATTCATTGTGGAGTATTTTTATTTCTGTAGTTGCTTTGATCCCTCAAAAGTATTATGAATGATGCAAAACTTTTGAATTGTTTATAGTTAATTGAAATTTAGATTAGAACGATAAATATACACTAATTTTTTAAATAAATCATTTCAAATGCAAACATATAACAACTTTTCATTATATGACTTACGTATGTGCTCAAATTACTGGCGCCGCCTTTTAATTTTTAATTTTTCCTATTTGTATAGTTTCGCAAATTTTTTAACCACATTGCGCACGTACTTTGTGTGTAATAAAAAAAAAAAAAAAAAAAAAAAAATAGAACAGTGCTAAAAAATTGTGTTTCAGCAATCAAATTTTGTTTGATAATATCTTGTCTCTAAAAATATTTATTGTTAAATAATTATGCCTATCCTATGCACAATAAAATCATAGGATAGCTACCTCATGAAATGAATTATAAACATTTGATTAAATAAATGAAAAATTAATTCAAATTGCACGATTAATCAGAGCTTTACAGTATAGGAACTTCTATCCACAAATAAATTTTATTTATTAGTATAAACTGCGTACAAACAATGATGATTATATATGCCCATCTTTTATTGTTATTTCGCATTCCTATTTAAAACTCATTAAAACTGCTTTCATGTAGCACATTTTGCATTACGATAACAGTATTTGTAATTGATTTATAAATAATAAAAATAATAATATGTTTCTTTAGCTTGTATGGAAAGAAAAGAGAGAGAGAGAGAGAGAGAGAGAGAATAGAATCTTACGCAGACTTTTATAAATCAAAAAAAAAAAAATTATAAGGAAGAAAAAATGGCAATGTAAAATTTAAAAGGCAAATTTTCTCATGGTTGATAAGTCATTAAAAAATGCGTTTTAAATTGAAGTATAGAAAATCTCTACCTCCTCCACGGCGCTCCTTGACCGTTCAAGGCAAACTTATTACCCTACATGGTATCAACCAGACTTCCATATATCCATTAAAGCTAAAAGGAAGAAATTGTGTATACATATATAAATTTTTCTAAGGTCAAATTATAACAACGTTCAACTGTAGCATTTTTTTTCTTCTTTTTTTATGTATATGAAAATTCTCAAAGTAATACAATGTGTACTCTACGTCAGAGTGAAATCCAGGAAATATACCGCATGGCTCGCTCGCTTGCGTTTTGTGAGTACTCTAACAGTCATCGACCGTATCATGATTGCATATAAACAAAGAAAACTTTCGCAGCGAAAGTATAACCAAATATTAATTTAATAATGACTTTTATAAGAAGAATGATTTATAAATTATGACATTTTATGATTATTTGTCAAATAAAGGCTTTAACATTTAACAGAAGAAAAGTTATGGTTAAGTTATGAATAAAACTTCCACCATTTGTTAAATTTAACTTTTTTTTACGATAAAAAATTAGGTTTTTTAAATTTTATTTACACGACTTGTTCAAATATAAAAGTAAGTGTTTGAATTCTCTTATAAGCAGATTTGATAGTATATTATGAGTATTTTCCACGCAACTTGCGTACTTGAAATATTGCGTACTTCTGGCTCAGTTCATTGTGTCAAAAAAATATATCACAAATAAACTGGCATGTAAAAACCTTTATTTTTGTCATTAATATATATATATATATATATATATATATATATATAATCCTAGCAGCGAGCTTCCATAGGTTGATGGTGCTCTGAGCTCTAAAATGCACGTGTTTCCAAAATTATTATTCAGGCTTTTTGATATGAATTTTTTATTTCTATAAAAGCCGTATAGAATATAAAACAGAAAGTATAATATGCTACTGATTTGTGTTCTTTTAATACGTAAATGATCATATTACGCTGAAAACGGTATTGCAAAGTAATCAATTGAGTTATTATTATTGAATTATTATGAATTTTTGCAAATTTTCTTACATCTCCAATGCAAATTAACTAAACAAATAATAATTCGTTCAATATATTATAGGACTCGTAATGTTAACCAGTTACTGTCAATATTTGTTGTTGTTGTTGTTGAAGATGATTTTTGGAGAAACATTGCTTTTCATTTTAAAAGCTTGAATAATATCTTAAAATACTTGCAATATATTAGATTTTTCAAACTATATTCTTTTAAGAAATCTACCTTTAACTAAAATAATCAATTTTATGGTTATATAGAGTGAAATTAATTACGTTTATTGTTATTAATTATTATCATATTATATTGTACGTACATTACCGATTGAGAACTAATAATATATTGTAGGCATATATCATACTCTTGAGAAAAGTGTTACACATCTTCCAGAAGTAAACACAACTCCAGAGGAGGTATTATAGTAAATTAAGACTTAAGTATAAAAAAACTTAAGTCTAAAATAACACCAAATTAGACCCTAAGCTAAATGTTAAATAACCACAAAGCTTGGTGGTGGCAAGGTGCATGTATCTTGGTTGTCTGGTGCATGCGGAAACCTCGTTCCGCAACAATTAATTTGGTGATTAAAAAATAAATAATATAATGACAATATAATAATAAAGTGCTTCATGCAAAGTGCTTGTTTTATACATAACAGCCTATATAATCTCCAATACAAAGTGGCATATTATTTTCACCCTTATCTTGGTTTAAGAAAGAGCCCCCGGTGTTGGTGTGAAAGAAAGAGAAATAATAATAAGATAAATAAGAGAATAAAATAAATAAATAATGATCACATATTACAATTTCCAATCACATTTATTTATATTAGAAACTCAGATCCATAATTAGCATATATGCTATTTATTTAAAATCCTGGCATTTTCCTGGCAAAATCCTGGCATTCACAGCGAGAAAACCATGGTTTTCTCGGCTACTGAGGGTCAGTAATTGCAGGTAGCAGGTAATTAAGGTAGCAATTATATATAACTTTACCTCCCAAATAATGCATAACCATTCTTGACTCTCTCTCTCTCTCTCTCTTATTAAGTCTACTGTATAAGCGTATCCAAAGAAATTAATATAAATTCTTTAAGACTAAATTATTGTCACTTATTATTGTATGTAAGGTTCTCTCCTGGCAATTATTAAAGTAATTTCTAAACATTTATCAAATATTTATTTCTTATTGTAATTAGCTTAGATTATTAGATTTATTAGCTTGTAAGATTTTTTTATTACGATATATATATTTTTTAAATAGTATTGATTTACTTATTTATCATTTTACTTTTTAGGCTTGTGTATTTATCAATAATAGTGCTCTAAATTATTCATTCCAATGTATTTAATACAAAATGAGAGGTAATGTTCAACTTAATTCTTTGTCATTATTATTTTAGTTGCTTAAATCCAAATTAAAGTAAAAGTAAAATGATAAATATATATAATTATATATATAATTATATATACATATTATATATATATATATATATATATATATATATATATATATATATATATATATATATATATATATATATATATATATATATATATATATATATACACACACACACACACACACATATAAGCGAAATAATAAAAATAGTAGCACTGTAAAAAAATATTTCAAACTGTTCATGGCAACCCCAATTCTTTTTAATTTGAATGATTTATATTTGAGCTTTGCATTTTGAAATGAAAGAAAACGATGAGTGTGTTTTTATAACAACTATTTTATCATTAATATTTCAAATAAGTGTATTTGTGTGAAATTTTAAGGAAACAAACTTTAACTTGTTGTTGTTCTGTTTGTTTGTTTGTTTGTTTGTTTGTTTTTTTTGTTTTTGTTTTTTTTTAATGAAAATAAACACATGAAAATAATAATGCAAAAAGAACTTACCGAGATTGCAACTTTCTTGCGCATCGTTACAGCGTCCAACCACTCGAATTATAGCTCGTCCAGCCATGCGGGTGCAGTGCATTACTACGGGCAAATTTGGATCATTGTTAGCAGCATTGGTAATGTCATCTCCGAACTGTGGAATTGGCCTCATGTTGGCTCTTAGCTCCAAGTGCTAGGATATCACTTCACTCGTAAAACAAATACAACGAACTGAAGTTACGACGCCACTTTCTTTCAAATATATACCACGGTAGTGACGAGAGAGATGGTAATGGTAAGTTTTAGTTGCAGTAGCCTGTCGTACGCGTTTGTTGCTGGGTTTGAGTGGCGCTGTTGCTGGACAGGCATCAAAATTTCAAAACATCTACGAACATTTGTGGACGCTCTTACTGCGCATGCTTTATACGCATGCTGATGGGAGGCAAACCGTGAGTTGCAATATGATTTAAAATAAATGCCAAATATAATATATAAATCAAAAATTTATCAACGCATGCAATATTGACATTTCACTAAAAAATATTACTGTATTTCATGCAGTTTCAAGATTCACATTATTTATGTCAAGATTAAGAGAGAAAGAGAGAGATAGAAGGCAAAATGTTTAGTTATTGCGTTTTGCAACCACAAACATTGAACCGTTGCCAAAAAAAAAAAAAAAAAAAAAAAGAGAGAGAATGGGGAACATTTGTTTACTATTTGAGTTCTTTGGAAGTCAAAGAGGAAATAAAAGAGAGGAGAGAGAGAGAGAGAGAGAGAAATGAGAAATAACCTACGAGTGGCAATGCGTCGTTTACTTTTTGCCGTGACTTATTCATACTAAAAACTATATAGCTGCATGGGTCACTATGCTATGGTGCAACTATAACACACACACACACACACACAGTATAGGGTATAGATATACGTTCCTCGTTCCTGGTCAATGTCACGGTAGATTTGAACTTCGACTGTATGGTGCTCACGTGATTCATGGGTAGACTTCAAAACAAAAATTCTAAAAATATTTTAACACGCACATTGATTTGCGCCGTTTTGAAGAAAAAAAGAAAGAAAAGTAAACTATGCCCTGGTTAAATAATATAGTCTTTTGGAGTAGTTCAGTCTATTGCAAAAATTCTTCTTTTTAGCCAAAAAGTGAATTAAAATAGTAATAATAACAATTAAAAGAAAAAAACAGGGCATGAATCTTTATAATTTGTCAGTTGAACGCAAAAAATGAATAAAACCTACTGTATTTTAATATAAAACTGAAAAAAAAAAACTGTAGTGGGGTAATTTGTTTTCCTGCCTTGATTCCCCTAAAACAAAACAGTATGTGCTCCACAATATTATATATAATATATATTCAAATTATTTGATCTTATTACTAAAAATGAACGCCGCAACACGCAGTTACTACGATTAACAAATTGAAAGTAATTAAGGAGTAAAAAGAATAATAATTGTTTAATTTTGGACGTCAATACTTCAGGATATCGAGCCAAAGCCATACATTAAAACAATAATAATAATAAAAATCACTGATTTTTGAAACTTTAATCTCATATAGAGTTCTAATTAATTTCAATAAAATTTTCTCCTAATCTGAAGGCTATACAGGTTCTGAAATGTTAAATTTTTTATCATTTGATATCATTTGATATATTTATAAAACAGGCAAGTGAATTATGGAGATACAGGCTAGAGGCCATAAATGCAATAAGCAATAACCCTTAAAGTGTATATAAAGATTTCTTAAAAAATCTTTTGCACTCTCGTTTTAAAAAATATTTTGCCGCTCTTGCCACTTAAGAGAATTCTCTTTTTATACTTTTGTGCAGTACCCCTACAAGAGTTGTTTAAAATGTCAACAATAACATAAACGTAACATATAATTAGAAACAGTTTAAAAACCAATTTAATAAATTAAAATACATATGTTTTGCTAACTTTTACAAAAGGTAAATTAATATTAACTATGCAGTATAAGTTCACAATTTCACTATTCAACTTATTGGCCTAGCTGTTATCCTCATTTATGAATTGATATAAGAAAAAGATAATTTTAGTTACTTATATTCATCATTGCAAGAAAAACTTCGACAACGGACATCCCGCGGTCACGTAAATTTCCATTGCTCCATGACTTTATAAATATCTCTACTATTACAGTTTTATGGGAGCTATGAAGGTAAAGCAAAGCGAGCAAAAGGATTAGCCCTTGTGCCACCACATTTACATCAGCTAGAACAAATCTGTTCACTCCCTACGTCCCTCTCATCTAAAATTAAACTACCAGTTTCAAGTCGGGAAATCCCAAATGAAGTAAATACAAGAACGAGACCAAAAACAACATTAATTTTAATTTATAGTACTATAAAGCGTTTGTAATAAAATTAGTTCAATATGCGTACAGTGATTATATATTAAGCAAAAATTTAATTAATATAGGCAAAAGGAGAGAGGGCATAAAAAAAAACAATAAAAAGATAATACAATTTGGCGTGATTTGCACGTATATATATATAGTACAACAATGGATAAAAACTTTACACAGAGTACATCTGCGTGCACTTTGTTCAGAATTGAAACAAATTTTAGCGTGATGGTGGAAGTTATTGTTAAAATATGAATTAAGTTTTATTCTAAAGCAACAATAGTATTTATTATTGACATAATTGTTGCAAAAATATTTTAGACAGGATATTGCACACACAGGGAGTATTACATATACTTACATTTCAAAAATTTCTCGTGCCTATTATTATTATTATTTATAAATAAAATAATGACATAATTCTAAGTAATTTGAATTTTATTAATTACATTCACGTGGCCATAAAATAAACAGTAAAATACGAAAAATTAAAACGAAATATACAGTTCCAAGGATTGCTAATTTTTGTCCGACAACGTAGTAACACACACGTGATGGTAGCAGCGACAAAAATAGATGCTTCGAGGTACACGTGCTCGCGCTAGAAAAAGAACTTACGCACACAGTGCAACGATCTGAATCTCAGCTGCACTTATGTTGTGTATATGAATACATATACACAGTTCGGTGGGATAAAGTGCTACCATAGCACGTATCAACCTATATTACTTATATATTATGAATTAAATGACCTGCAGCGTGGTATATATAATAAAGCAAAAATCACGGAGTAATATAGTGTCCAAATATTATTCCCCTTTCCAACTTTTATAAATGAGTCTCCGACGTAAAATGCACGATCACGTCCTTGTGCAGAACCTTTAAAAATGTGCTAAACTAAGTTTTATTCTATTTGGTTGTATTCCTAAGAAAAAAAAAGTTTTCAGACTATTTAAATTATAATTAATGATGACGGGGTTATTAAAAAGAAGTGTGTACATGATGGACCATTCACGACAGGACAATTTGCTATATGATCATTCCGCCACTGGACAATTTACTACCAGGCTATATAACGGAAAATTCACGAAGGGAAATTTTGCTGTATTAAATTGTTTTTATTATTTTTGTTGTACGGATATCAACCTCATTGCGACTAATCGAAACATTTCTTACAATTTATAAAATTATATTGCATAATTATAATCTGTAAATATATGAATGATGGGTGGATGACAAGACCAGAAATATAACACTTAATTGTTGTAATTCTTATATAATTATAAGAATATAAGATATTAGTATTTTACTTTTGTAAACTGTCTTTTGGTCAATAAAAAAACATTTTTATTTACTGCAATGGATATCCTTAATTGAATGACATATTTCGCATAGATATTAACTGTTTTATTTATATATACTGTAATATATATTTATAATAAATATATATATAAATGATTAATATTGTAGTATTTGATAAATAATTCATGTAAATTTAGCTACACATTAATTTGTTTTATTGTATCAATATAAAATTCAATTACGTTGTATAAATTTCATTGCAATTAAAGTCAATGTTAATTTATCCTTACCTTAATGTTTTGTAAGGATTTAAAATAATCGTTTTTTGATTATTTTACTTCTCGATCGCTTTTGCACCCACCTACATTTTATAAAATACGTACAGCATTAAAAAATTTTTAATGTATATCCTCGTTTGTTTGTTTTGTTTTTGTTTTTTTTAATTTTTTTATCGCTGTTTATGCGATAATTTTAGTCTCTTATAGAATTCCTATATATATATATATATATATATATATATATATATATATATATATATATATATATATATATATATATATATATATATATATATATATATATATATATATATATTGCACCAAAAATAAATTATTTATCAATTTGAATTAAGCTATATGTGTTTCACCAAAACAATATAATATTTATTTTTATTATTCCAAATAAGTGACGTAAGTATTATAATTATAGTCATATTTTTAGTATTATTGTCTTTTTTTTTTTAAGTACATCCCAATGTTTCTTTTTTATAGATTTGTATAATATAAACACGTATTTTGGAAAGTATACTTATATTATTTCATAATACTCCGACTAAATAATGTTTAAAAGAAAAGTCGCAGAGGACAATTTAAGTAAAGGGGTTTTGTACCTTTTCTGGCTTCTAAATAAAAACCACTTATTAATTATTATGTATTTAGCAATTGTAAGAAAATATACTAATTGTGTCTATTATTAATCAGTATGAGTCTGAAGAAGAAAAACAAATATAATTATATTTTCATATGTGATCTTCGAAAACGATGGCGTCCGTGCAAATTTAACATAATTATAGCTTTAATTGTTGAATTACGTGTAATTTGTAAGTGAACTGTACTCTATATGTTATTTTATCATTGGGACACTTACAACAGCGAGTGATAAGTCCAGTTTCATCTTATTATTATTTATAATCGCAATCATACCCAATTTCTATGTAATTTGACATATTCCAACTTCATTTTACTGGACTATTATATATACCATATATAAAAATACATATTTTTTCTTATTATATGTTAGTGCTCATAGCATGCATCCTTTCACAATACTGAATATAATTATGTTTTTCTATCACACAGAGAGCATACTATTGTCATGGATTGTCCGTGATAATGAAAGGTCAAAAAGTGCGTGTTGTAATGGTCTATATGTACCGAGATGTCATTATACTACAGTATGTAAGGAATTTTCCAGTTCGTAATTGTGGTGGCGAATCTTGTGTGATGGTATTCTTTTAATGAATCGTTCTGAGATTCCAATATAAATCACTCAGTATACATATCATATATTTATGAATATGTTTCCGTATTAACAGAATTTCAAATCTTTACCTGGCCATTTCCCATAAATCCTATTTTGATACAGAGGATAATAATAATAATAATAATAATACAGTGAGAATTTGCATAAACCTTTCATTTTATTGTATTACTTATAACTTCACATATATCACATATAGGCAAACAGGCATACTCAGTAAAAATTGGTATTCTACAGCTAATTTACAACACATATAATGACATAGTAAAAATGTGTCAAATATAAACATCTTTATCCTGGAATATGGGCAACTGCCTTTATTTAATTTGTACACAGAAATTATTTCATTGATTATTAATTGTTGTAGATATTATTTTTAGCTTTTATAACATCACAAATATTAGCATGAATTCAATTTAGACGCGTTTAGGATGATATTAAATATATATGAAAAAAAGAAGAAGAAAAAAAATGTAACTATAAATAAATTAAGATTTATTTTTAACTGTAGTCTTGTATCTTTTATTAAATTTGTCTACATTATATATTTTAACCATTCAAATGTGATACTTTTTTTATGTATTTATACTTTAAAAAATTGAATTAAAAATACAGCACAATTAACTTACATAATTACCATCATATGCACAGGGCAGAAGTGATGTATGAATGGAGATTATGCCTCGATCAAATTAAAAATGAAGAAAAAGCATGTAGTTTAATGCGATAATCACATTTTGTCGTTTCAATAAAATATTAGGTACGTGCTTATAGTTCTATTTTCTAGAGACAAATTGCGCATGATCAGATCAAGCAATTATTATTCCTTATTATTTTAATATATATATATTTCTTTATATATCGCTGCATTGGAATGTAACATACAGTATAATATGTACGTACACTAAAATAAATAATTATAATATAATATTATTTGTATTATATATTTCAAAGCGATTAAGAGTATTCATAGTGGTATTCTAGCTGTGTTTCACACAATTATAATGTAAAGGATATTTGGTAATAAACATAAATGTTAATTTTAATAAATTTTCGCGCACTGGCATTGCATCCTATATAAATGTTCAGAGATATAAATTTACTGCATTAATTATTGCATATACATAACTATTTAGATAAGAGGGAGGCGGGAGGGAGATTAATCAACAGTTGGTATGCAAATTTTGATCACGCTAGATCACGTTATAATACTTGACGTCAACATTTTTTTCCTTTTTAGCTGGACCCCAAAATTTTACGTTGAGATACAAGAACAAACCTCTGCTTTCTTAAATCTCCAAATCACCCTCATATTGGGAAGGAGGTGAAAGTGTAAATTTTAGTCGGAAAAAGGGAAAAAAAAGGTATTTAACTAGAAGTATTGTGTATCCAATTATTAATCTATGTTTTTCTCAGCCAATGTATTCTAAAAATCAAAATTTTATAAAAATGCCTTTAGATTGTTTTAATTGGACATTATTGCAGAGCATCCTTGGTAAGTCATTCTATCATTACATAAAATAAAACAATGAAATTACAATGCCTGTAACAACACCAGTTTTCTAGTTATGATACTGCAGTGAGAATTTATATATATGGTAGTATCTGTATGATTAGCAAATAGAAAACATGTACAGCTATATTAATTAAGTACAGGCACTTACAAGATCACTAAATAATGTATAATATAACATTTTCTATTGTGATGTAGTTGTAGAAAGCAAACAATAATAATACTAATTGTGATAACAAAATTTTTGTTCATCCTAATTGCAAATAACAAGTTAATTATAGCGAGATAGCTTTTACATAACTATATTTTGTTGTTAATATGATACACAATAATATAAGTTAAAGGGAAGTAAATCAAAAGACATAGCATGTAAATCAGCTTTAAAAAAAAAAAAAAAAACATTGTGGGATTAAAATATTAAACAAGCTTTTTGAAGTTTCAAAACACACACACACACACACACACACACACACACACACACACACACACACACACACACACACACACACACACACACACACACACACACACACACACATACCCACACACACACTCAAACACACGGCTTGGATATTTATAAAATAATGAATTATACCTGCTCAGATATTTTTATGATTTTGTGACTCTAAGAGATTATAATCAATTAATTTGACTCTAGGAGTACATACACAGATAATGAAATATAATTTGCACCTAATATGCGTTCTTGTGTGATATCTTTTGATATTGCTCAGGAAATATAATATAATTGCAATTGCAGTGTATAATTAACATGAATTTTACTTTCAGTACACTTAAAATAGCTGAATTTACTGAATATATTGACTTTTTGTTATTTTAAAAAATAATTTCAATTTTCTAAGGATCTTCAAGCTGCCTAAAACAAGCAAGTACCAATATAACAAAGAACAATGACTACAAACTTCTATTATGTTTGAAAATATACACAGTATTATCATAAAAAAAAATATGCCCAACTTTTGGGGTACCAGATCAGCGCATTACAATATATTGACAATAAAAATAATTATTAACTAACACTTATTACATGACATTTTTTTTTCTATTAGATTGCATGATACACAATAGGGCAATTTGAAATAGTATCAAATTACAACAATAAAAAATAAAAGGCACTGAAGGTATATTATTTCTTATTAATATATTCCCTTTTTATATAGACTTTATAGATATACAATGTTTAAAAAAATTTAAAAAAAAAATTTGAAATAGAAAATAGTAGAAGGTGGGATCCAATATTTGGCCCCAAGACCCAAGTAACTATATAAATTAGAGAATCTTTGTGTTTTATTAATTTTCAATTCAAGTGCTCTAATCTCTCTCCTAATATTTTCTATTATAAATTTTATTTTAAATTTTTTAAAATATTATGAAACGTGATGGTTTTGTCCTCATTTTTATCGTTTTTTTATAGACAAAAAATAAATGAAATATTTATAACATACCACAAATTTTAACATTTTAAAAAGGAACTGTGCAAGCAATTTTTTTTCTTTGACATCTTCCAAATTTACACAACACATTTTTATTGTTTAAAAGAATTATTATAATTGTTTTTTTATATTTAATTTACTAAGCATATTTTTTTATTTAAACCTCTATTGTGTCGTTTGGACTCATTGAATTACATACACTAATATGTAAAGTGAAAATGTTTATATATCCAAATTTAAATGTATCTATAGAATTACAATTAATGTTTTTGCAACATAATATTATTTAATGTGTTAACCTTTCACAGGTTTTATACTTGGATTTTATAGCTGATACGTTATAAAATAAAATTCAATGTCTAGAGATAGGGGTGTCACAAAAAACAGTAATAAACTCTTCATTATAATAATAATAATAATCTGCCGTAAAAGTTTTGCTGTTTTGCAATTGACGAATTAACATTTATGAATATATATATATATATATATATATATATATATATATATATATATATATATATATATATATATATATATATATATATATATATACATATACATATACATATATATATATATATATATATATATATATATATATATATATATATATATATATATATATATATATATATATATATATATATAATAAACAAAGTTATAAACAAAACATTTTAATAGTTATATTTTCAATAATATTTAATAATTAAATCAAAAAGTTTGTTACTTTGATTGATTCAAAGCAAAACTACAAGACTAGTTCTGATTGATTCCTTATCCCAAACACAAGTACAGAATACTTATCCAACTAATTTATATGCACAATACAAGCTAAAATCGTAAAAGCAATAAATAACAAACTGTTGCAAATACTAATATTATAAGAAATATAATAATATAACATTCATAATTTTTCCCCTTATGCATTATGAACCAAGCTACACATCTAAAAAACTCTGTGGTCAAAAGTCGTGAAGTCATCACCTGTTTGCTTCACACAAAAATAAAAAGTTTTATATAGACCGCAGAAATTAGTAATAAACAAGAGGCCCCCCTCTTTTTTTTTTTTTTTTTTTTTTTTTTTTCCCTCATCCTTTCTTTCATTTCTACTTCTTCTTTCAAGGTTATTATATTTGTTAAACACAAAAACACATATAAATCGGAAATGTGTCAGCCATTGATATCACAAAAATCATATTGAAAACCTGCCATATTTTTTATTGTCACATTTCCAGCTTTTTTTATATAAAACATAACTTATTATTTTTATTTTTTGTCAAACTAGTAAAAATTAAATTTGGGTTGTAACATATGGGTGTGAGCACTTGTTCCTACACACCATAATACTTGCAAATGAATCAGAGTAATAAAAGATAAAAGTTAAAACAAAAATTATAATACAAAACAATGTTTAAAAATTAGATTGAAAAGAAATTTATTTATTGAAAAATACTGTACTTACATCCAAACTGAATAAAAGTAAGGTTATAATGACAATTCAGTTTTATATTAATTAGGGTAAAGCTTTTACATACAATTAAATGATATTATTTTAATATTCAAGGTAAATAAAATAAAAATAAGTTAATTAAAGGAGAATATGAGAACTATGTTATTCATATTATATCCATTGAAATGGCGCTATAATGGTAAATAAAAATAGACTAGTTAATTCAGATGTAATTTCTACACAAGTTTCCCCCTCTCCCCTCATTTGTTTATAAAATAATGAGTTGTGTAATACAAACACATTAAAAAAGTGAAATACAGACAATACAAAACTGATGAAAAAATTGAGAAAAAAAAAAGAGTAAATAACTGGGTTGAAAAATAAAATTTGTACACCGCATCTACATTTATCTTTTCAAGAGAAGATTTTAATTTTTGGTAACAAAAAGGGTAAAAATATAAAGGGATTTTTGTAAGTGTTGATAATTTTATTTAGCCTATTATTCCATTATTTAAATGTTTAAAACAACTTTTACAAAACAACAACTTCAAACAAGCATTGCCAATAAATTATATTTAAAATGATAATAAATTTACATTTAAATAATTTCATTTTGCTCAATAATGCAACAAGAGAGAGAGAGAGAGAGAGAGAGAGAGAGAGAATTTTGGAAATGTCAAACTCTTCCACAAAGGGGAGGGAAGGACTAAAAATATAACAATCCTTGGCCTTATAAAGTAAAATTATCTTCTCAAATATAGCAATTTCTATGAAACTTTTCACTGTGTTTGAATGTTTTTAACTGCAATATGTCAAGGGCAACTTGGCATTTTGGTACTTGTGCAATCTCCGCGGGTGCAATTTTGGAACATGTACAATCTCCACCGTGCCTACTAATGACACAACCTGTGCAGGCTAAGCTAAGCGTATAAAGATGTTTCAATAGAGGGGGGGGGGGGGGAGAGAATACAGATGTGCCAAATTTGCACCCGCGGAGATTGCAAGTAGTACTGAATTGCCGCGGAGCCCTTGATGTATTATTATACATTTGAAAGACAAGAATAAAAGAAAACCAGAAACCAGCAAGGGCCTTACTGCATAATCTCTAAATCTGTAAAGACTGAAAAAGCCATAACACACTCCATTTGTCTTGGAGTTTAGTGCCAAATGCTATCCACTCTCTGTGCTACCAAGATTTTCACAGAACTACGGGACTCCCTTCACTATGGTAAGGCCTTTGCTGGTGTTCTCCTATCTTTTTCTTTTAAATGTATCATCCGTAACAACAACGGTTTATTTTCCTTAAAATCTCTGTATTATTATTATTATTGTGTTTGAATAAATGATAAATGCCTTACTTATTAAAATGCAGCAGACATAGGAATAAGCAGAGATTGCAATCGCTGTTGATTTTCACAACACTTCACACAAATTATAACATATATATTTTTCAACCCAATAATTATTATGTATACCATTACTCTCAGAACAATGATATTCTTTACATAATTATGTACTACATTATCACAAAATATAAAAACAATATAGAAGTCATCTTATTTAAGTAGCCATTTATAACTACTACACTATTTACTATTATATACATATATTTTATAAAAGGTTTTAGGACAAATTTATAATTATAATTGCAAAAATGAGAAAGTATGCATTATAGTATGCAAATAATACAGAAAATATGAAGATTACATTTGTATATGCCATAAAACAATACTTAAGGTTAGAAAAAATATCAATCAATCAATCAATCAATCAAGGCACGTATAATGGTAAGTGGAAACGTATTAGTTTATTTAATGATTTAATAAGCTATCATTTTATTTGCCATGGATGAATCTGTATGTAAAAAGTGTGTGGATTTTACATAGCTTTATGCATATATGGATACTAAATGCTTATTCAATTGTTTCTTTCCTCCAAGGCAGGTGGATATGAATCAATTTTTTTTTTTTTTTTTTAAAAACTCATAATGTCTGTGCTTTTTTATAGATCTATAGTTTATTCTACGTCTTATCTTACAATGTATCAGTGCAAGCTGCATTACTAATTGTGACTTTCATATAACCTAAATATCAGTATCACCTAAAGAATTACCTTAATCATTAAAAAAAATTTCTAGTTGGTGATAAAAAATGGTAGAATAACACATGGAATTAAAAACTTGGGGAATGGGAAGTTGAGCTGTTAATAGACAAAATATTCTAACCCAGTCTGATATTAAATGCAAGCAACCAGGTTAGAACATTTTCTCTCTCATGCAAGGAATAGCAAGGAATAGGTCTAGTAACAGCTCAATTCCCCAATCTCCAAATTGTCAAATCTATCTGTTATCCTACCATCTTTTTATCAATCATCGCAATCATCGCACAGTCGATTTCTTTCCTTATATAGCCTTTCATTTTTAATTGGTATCTAAGTAAGAATAATGAGAATATAGAATATGAAGAAAAGTACTTTACTCATATAGTATAAGCACTGAAAGTGACCACTAGCAAAATAATAACACAGAAGGCATCCTGCTTGCAATTAAGCAAGAAATGTTAGTGTGATAAAGCAGCTTCTGAGCTGCTGGTACCTAAACAACATGAAGATCTGTGTTCTGTTGTTGGCTGCTTACGTAAGTCTACAGTTTCACCAATGTAAGGTCGCTCCAGCTTTGCCTCTAACTTAGCCCATGTATCAACAGCCAAAGAGAAGACATGTTCAACATTAACAGCAGTCTTCGCAGATGTTTCTATATGAAATGACAGTCCTTGGTCTTCACACCACATCAAAGCATCTTCTAAAGACACTTGACGTTGCTCAGGTCCAATATCCACCTGCAAAAGAAATATAACATATGATATAATATATCCATATAATGATATAAATAGTATTATATATATATATATATATATATATATATATATATATATATATATATATATATATAGGATATATATATATATATATATATATATATATATATATATATATATATATATATATATATATATATATATATATATATATATATATATATATAGGGATATATATTTATATGTATATATATATATTGTACTGGTTGCAGTTAAACGAGCATAAGTCAACTTCTGAACATAATGCTAAAATCAGACCTGTGCTCTTTGACCTTAACTATTACGAATTTTAATAAATTTGATTATAAGCACTCTATATTTATATATATATATCGTTGCTGTGGCGGCTAAAGTGCCAATCTACAAAATCAACAAGGCTCATTATCAATACAAAAACATAGAAAAATGACCTTTGTTGATTTTTGATTGGCACTTTAGCCGCCACAGCGACGATATATAAAAAAACTTGCTGTAAAGTGCAAATATAGCTCCATAACAGATAACTGCTATCAATATTTATAATAAAGTTTCCAAAGCTAATTTATTTTAATAATAATTTACCTTATTGCCTACAACAAGGAATGGAAATCCAGCACCTGCATCTTTCACATCAGCATAGTACAAAAACTCATTCTTCCACAAAATCAAGTTTTCAAAGCTTGCTCTGTCATCTACTGCATACGTCAACAAGCAAACGTCAGATCCTCTGTAGAATGGGGTCCTTAAGCTTTTAAACCTTTCTTGGCCTGCAGTGTCCCAAATCTGCAAAAATAAAATGGGTTTGATATGTCATTCAAGTTTTCTCTGTATAAAAATAATGTTTGAGAAGCAAACAGCGGGGGATATAAAATATACAGTACTGTATAGTATAGGGCCTACAGTATAGATTTAAAAAAAGAAGAATAAAATTTAAAAAAAAAAAAAAATAATAATAATAAATGCTAGCTCTTTTTAACTTTGCAATAATAATAATAATTTATGGTAATTTATGGAAAAGGTTGATTTCCAATTGTTGGCGCTTTGAGAAATATTGAGTTGAGGGCATTTTTGATGCCACCTTTGGCTGTACCCTGGGTACTTTATCCAAATATTTTATCCAGGTTTCAAGTCTATTAATTGGTTTATTTTCTTATTATTATTATTAACAAATCTGCAAACAACTGGGCCTGCCAACAACTGGGTCTTGACCATATACAAATTCTATGTATGCTATTTTATTCTTCAATAAAGTTTCACTGTTACACAGGTACTATATGATGTTAAGCTTTGATATTATGAGTTCAAATGCACACTGAAATTGATACAAAAAATATATTATAGTATAATAATATGCAGTACAGTACAATGTAATAAACTGTATAATATACTTATTGTTTTTGTTACCAGCAGTAACACGTAACTAATTAGATGTGCCATGTGCAGGAAATTGGCAGGGGACGACTCATTTCCTATACTATAAGCATTGAGAGTCCATCCTTTAAACCAAAGCGTGCATAGGGCCCTGCATAACGGCTTGAGACATATATATGGCATGATATTTTTAAACCCCTATCTCTATTTGAGATTTTCAGTTGACGCTGCTGCCTGGCGCCCACTCTCATTTGGTTCCTCTATATCAAATTTTAGCTTCAAAAATTAGAAATTAGCATTTCTATTGAATCAGGACTATGTCTTCTCTTAGAATATGCAGTGAAATTACCCCATTACCCTCATTAGAGAAAAAATTTCAATAATGCCACAAATTATCAAACTTTTACATGTTTTAAAGTTAAAACATATCTATAATAAATCAACAATGCCTTTCTCTCTCTCTCTCTCCAGTTAGTAACATATCATTTATTGCAGTTAACTAATTCTTGTTATAAATTAACAGACTCTAAAATAGTATATTATGTACAGTATAATATAGTGTAGTAGACACAGACTTTTTCCCACCAATTATGCAGTAGTTGTCATAGGATAGCTAAGGTAATATGTACACTCCTCCCGAATAAATTTGTCTGCTTGTATTAAAGTTTCCCCATATATTTAACATTTCGGGAGATCAACGCTGAGGTCAGATTTATTCAGGAGGGGTGTACAGTACATCATAGAAGCACTATGCTACAGTTCATACATGTGATATAAGAAATGTATCTTATTTTGTTACAAATTTAAGCAAACCATGATTTATCATATGTAACAACGGTCCAGTATTGCAGTGTAATGTAATATATAAACTTATTTGCTTCCAGACATATGTATGTGTAGACATATGTATCTTTGGAATCAAATTTAAATACAATGTATGCACCGGTAATGTGTTCCATATATGTATGCATACATACGTATATTATAGTCATTATTATCTCTATCTTGGAGGCTCATTAGAAATTTAAAGAATCTTACGTTTAAGATAGAACTACGTACCCGTATATATTATATATACATATATGCAAAATGTATGTACAGTATGTACATAGTACATATGTATGTACATAGTACATATGTATGATACATATGCGATAATCAATTTAATTTTTATTTTTTGATCTTAATGACATATGTAATTTTTTTGAAATGAGTGCCCAAAGTAGAGATAATTAGTTGTTCAAATAAAAAGCCACCCTATGGTTGACTGTACAGTACATAATATATATAATTCAAATGCGTGTAGAATGGAAGTCCTATCATATATCATACTGTACCTGTAAAGTGTATGTATCGCCATTGATTTCTATGTCTTTATTTAAGAATTCCACTCCAATGGTGTGGAATGAATGTTCATCAAAGTGGTTGTTTACAAATCGATTCATTAGACAAGATTTTCCAACTCCTCCATCTCCCAAGATAACAACTTTCAGGAGAGTATTTTTACTGGGTGGTCTTGAATGACGACTTCCAACTACCGCTGATGTCAAAGCCATCGTTTTTCTTTTACTGAAGGAGCTTGTCCGTAGAAATGTTATTAATAATATTAATCAAGTAACATTTAATATATATTTCGTAAGTTTTCTCTCCTTCCTGAGACTACAAATTAGCTCTTTAAAGCTTTTTTAATTGTTAAGAGGTTTGGCAATGAATGGTTGTTATGGAATGCATATAATATGAACGCAAAAGTAAGGCACACATCAAAAGCACAGATGCTATATTTCAATATCTGGTACACACTATAAAAATTTTCTTTAATGCAAATTGAAAAAAAGAAAAAAACATGAAGCAACTATCCAAAAACGACGAGAATTTTAAAGTGAGTCACTCGCAATACTCGCACCACACAACACACCACACACCCCAGCCACTCCCACATCCCTTTTTAAACAGCTGTTCATAATCGAAACATTTATCCAATTATGTATACAACTTACAAGTATACATTAAGCTGCGATTAAAAGGTGCTTTGACTGAACGAACTGAACACACGGCTGAACTGAACAATAGTGAACTCTGACAAGGTAACATTAAACAATAAACACTGACTGGCGCTGACTAATTTGACGTCACTTTTAAAATGTAAAGTTTACTAATTCTTGAGTTGAGTGATAGGAGATCGCGTGAACGGCGTGAATCGCGTCACTTATTCGCGGACGTATCACTGCATCACTGCGTATCACACGTTGGCTTGGCTCTGGTGGAAGCGATTGAAAATTGAAACCAATATTATTATAAATAAGTCGGAAGAATTGCAGATTAAGTGATAAATAAAACAACAACTTTGATGTGAGTGTATATATATGTACATATTGCACTCACCACACGATTCACGCCAAATTTTCTTGAATTATAACTCTGCGCTGTCTACTGTAAGTTTAGTGTAGGAATAAAACCGAATAATGCATATCATTGTGTATGTACTGTACATACATATATTTTATACATACATATATGCATATTATATGTATGTACATGTCATACATATATGCATTACAGTCAACTGGGGTGACTTTGAACGCCCAATTATCTTCCGTCTTGGGGCCTCATTTTAGAAATTTGAAGAATCTTACTATTGTTCAAATTTGTTTTTGATCTTAATGACTTGTTTCAAAATTTTGAAATAATTAAGTGTCCAAAGTAGAGATAAATGGGTGTTCAAAGTCACCCCGGGCGTTCAAAGTCACCCCGGTTGACTGTATATTAGAATACATAAATTACAAACATTAAGCTCTGCGTCTCTGTTGTAGAACTCATCAAGGTTTCTAAAAACAATTACGGTTTGAGTTATTTTAATAATGATTAAAATATTTGATTTTATATAGGGTATAAAGTAAATTATAATAAATTCTAAACACATATATATGCAACATATATGTATGAATGACCCTTACACCGATGCATGCATATAGATTTAATCTCCGCTATGTACCGAAATGAAATGAATAACCTGCAATTTTAGTGATGCTTTTCAGTCTATAGTTGTGCAGGTTTTTCATTTCCTTGCGGGGGTACCATATTTATATACAATGAATTTATTGCTGTATTACTAGATGTAGTATAATACTGTTTATCATACAGTATATTATTATGTGCATCAGTCGATTATCTAATAGACATATGTATGTGTATACATATTTTATATATATATATATATATATATATATATATATATATATATATATATACTGTATATATATATATGGTAATAATGTACTAGTTATTGGCAGCTTAAGGGTCTTAAGGTTGAAATTCCTATAGTATTGTTGAGAAAAGCAGCCAAACCGACACTGCCGCAGTTATCGGCACCCCCCATTTTCGGCAGTTTATCTCGGCCCCCTTTAGTGATAAAATAGTTTGTAGGTAGTGGTATGGAAACTAGACGAAATTCTAAGATGGTTGGTTCTTGTTAGAATCTCGCCGTAAAACGAGCCTGCCGATAACTGTGGCCTGCCGATAACTAGTACAATTACCATATATATATATATATATATATATATATATATGTGTGTGTGTGTGTGTGTGTGTGTGTGTGTGTGTGTGTGTGTGTGTGTGTGTGTGTGTGTGTGTGTGTAAAATGTGGAGGTGACACTTTTTTTTTTTTTTTTTTTTTTAGCAGAGTACGTATTAACTGTTAATTATTTATTTATGTTACAGAGCTGGAACCTAACTAAGAAGATGCAGTTTATACCATGAGCATTATTCAGTCTAAATCAACCGTGTTGTGCTGTTGCTAATTTACTGGTATGTATGTGTATCATAAATATGTAATGTACTGTGTGATGACTTGCAAAATAGAAGCATAATATTTTTATGCGGGCCATGCTTACTATGGTGCATGTACACTCACCACAGAAAAACTAACCCTTTCATAACTTCCTTTTTAAAAATAGGTGCTAAATTACACACTTGTATAACTGTCCTCTCCGGGGAGACAATACCTTGCAAGAGCACCCACCTAGCAGCATCCGCCTAGGCAGAGACTGCCTAGCAGTTTAATCTATTGCTGCAAAGATGGTGTGCACATGGCAAGCAGCAAAATCTGTATATCGGGTCTTCCGGATAGAGAAGTCATCTAAGGATTTTGATTAAATTTTGAAAGTTCAACTTTGCATACTTGAAACGTTTCGGTAAATCATGCTAAAATATTTATAAAATAATCTTTGGAATCGTAATTTTATTGGCTTTAAAATGGTGTTTTTAAAATATTTTTAGCTTTTACAGTAATTAAGCAGGACGAAATTCTTTACGAAATAACACCATTTTTTGCATCTACGTCCGCAAATATCAACTTTGCACTTCTCTCATTGCTACAGGAATGAACAAAAAAAAATCATTGTTTTTTTTTACATAAGTTGCAAAAAACTATCTAATTTTCAAAAGCATTTTTAAAAAATCAATGCTATGCAAAAAAATGAGAAATTTTTGCAATTTTAATAAAGATTTAATATCATTTAATATCTCCGACGTTAATTAATATATTTGGATGCTGCTTTAACAAATATTTAGGAAAGTTTTTTATGTAATTTATTTTTTATATTTGAATAAAATATTCCATGTGAAAGTAATTAAAATAATTGCGTAAAGAAAAGGCATTATTTTAGAGAAGGAAAAGGTAGAAGAGAAAAAAAGAGAGAGCTAGGTGGCAACATTGTAGAGAAGTGATGTCACCGCGGCTCATCGCCTTGATGGATTTGCCTACCTGTCTGTCGTTTGCTATAGGATCTTTTCATTCATGTTAAAGTCGACGCCATGCTGGATAACTCAATAACACGGGTGGCATAGGAAAATAACTCATTTTGCCAGTTTAAAACCACTGCAATATTTTTGAGAGCATTGATACTGTAAATATATTAAATTAGAATCTCAAGTATGTGAGAAAAATAACAACAACAAAAATTGAACAGATTTTCAAAAGAAAATTATAATATTGAAAAATTACCGTGTTTTTTTAAGTTGGGAGATATGCGGGCTTTCATTACCACCAGTTTTTTTTTTTTTACTTTTTATATATTTATTACAGTGTGAAATTTATTTTGAACCCTGATTTCTACAGTCAATTAATTTTTTATTATTGTATTTTTAGGCATTTAATTTTTCAATAAAATATAACTCAAACTTTTGAATGAGCTTTTGTAAGAATTACAGAGGACAAAAAATAGACCAACTGATGCTATTTTTACAATTAAAAAAAAAAAAAAAAAAAAAAAAAAAAAAAAAAGTTTCTTGCACTATAATATTTTTTCTTTTTCTAATGTTAAAAAAAAAAAAAAATAACTGTAAAATTATTTACTTAAAATCATTCGTAATTAAATATATCATTATGAGTGTAGCATGTTAATGTAGCCATTTAAAAGTTTTATTATTTTTTTTTTTATACTTTTTATTTTAAAAGAAAATGGGAGACAAGCGGGAAGAAGAATAAAATCATGGTTCGGTTTATTTTTAGGATGTATATGCAGATGACGTCAGTATGCGCTTGGAAGCCATACTGGAGTAGTGATTAATATTGCTGAGCAAAGGACAAACTTCGATTTAGATCATTTTCTTTTGAAAATCTGTTCAATTTTTGTTGTTGTTATTTTTCTTACATACTTGAGATACTAATTCAATATATTTACAGTATCAATGCTCTCAAAAATATTGCATAGTTGTTTTAAACTGGCAAAATGAGTTATTTTCCTATGCCACCCGTGTTATTGAGTTATCCAGCATGGCGTCGACTTTAACATGAATGAAAAGATCCTATAGCAAACGACAGACAGGTAGGCAAATCCATCAAGGCGATGAGCCACGGTGACATCACTTCTCTACAATGTTGCCACGTTGCTCTCTCTTTTTTTCTCTTCTACCTTTTCCTTCTCTAAAATAATGCCTTTTCTTTACGCAATTATTTTAATTACTTTCACATGGAATATTTTATTCAAATATAAAATAAATTAAATAAAAAACTTTCCTAAATATTTGTTAAAGCAGCATCCAAATATATTAATTAACGTCGGAGATATTAAATGATATTAAATCTTTATTAAAATTGCAAAAATTTCTCATTTTTTTGCATAGCATTGATTTTTTAAAAATGCTTTTGAAAATTAGATAGTTTTTTGCAACTTATGTAAAAAAAAACAATGATTTTTTTTGTTCATTCCTGTAGCAATGAGAGAAGTGCAAAGTTGATATTTGCGGACGTAGATGCAAAAAATGGTGTTATTTCGTAAAGAATTTCGTCCTGCTTAATTACTGTAAAAGCTAAAAATATTTTAAAAACACCATTTTAAAGCCAATAAAATTACGATTCCAAAGATTATTTTATAAATATTTTAGCATGATTTACCGAAACGTTTCAAGTATGCAAAGTTGAACTTTCAAAATTTAATCAAAATCCTAAGATGACTTCTCTATCCGGAAGACCCGATATATATGAGCAGTGAATGATGTTACAGTGGAAGGAGTTTTATTAGCATAATGGCTAACACAGTATGGTCTGCCCAGATCTTCCAAAGGTCTGGAATCAAGTTGAGCCGAATTCCCTTTCAACATCAATTTCCTGCTTACATCACATGTTGTAACATAAAAGCTAACCCTTTCATAACTTCCCTTGTAAAAATAGGTATTTAGTTACACACTCATGTATATCAACAATACGCCACTAAAATGTCCTAAGTCCACTTGACCTTGAAAAATTAATTTTCTTCAGATTGACATCAAATTTTGGATTTTTCAATTTTCAGGTCATTTGCAACAAAAAATGTTGCCAAGGTCAAAAGAACTTAGTTAGGACATTATAGCAGAGCACCCTTGATATATTGTCACCTTAAGAGCACAAACCGTGAATCTACAGAAGCAGCAAAGTTGAAAATCTTATCGTGTTGTATGTTATTGTTTTGAACTTTGTTGCATTTGCAGATACACGATTAATAATAAAAAAACGGTAGGAGAGAGATTAGAGCACGTTGAATTGACAATTAATAACACTTGAAGATTCTCTAATATACCGGAATATAGTTGATTGAGTCTTTGGATCAATTGCACGAATAAGTTTTAGAGATTTACATTATTACTTTAATTTTGTAGTTATAGCTTTTTCATAAAGGGATATATATTTTTTTTAAACTTTGACATACCCTATTTTATTTCAAATACAACTTAAAACAAGGATCATTGTTAGGCTGACCAGACGTCCCAATTTTCACGGGACAATCCCGACTATACACCTTTGTCCCAGCCAAAAATTGAAATGTCCCGATTTCTCGTGAAGGGCAAAAAATACAGTGCATGTAAATATATATATATATATATATATATATATATATATATATATATATATATATATATATATATATATATATATATATATATATATATATATATCGATGGTCTCGCGGCTATTATAGGTATCTCACAATCTCGCCGTGCTACACAAAATAGGTATCTCACAATCTCGCCGCGACACACAAAGTAGGTATCTGACTTCCTCGCGATGCGCACAATATAGGTATTAGAAAATCTCGCCGTACGCACAAATTAGGCATCAGACAATCTCGCGAGTAACTTTCCATATAACATGCTGGCGAAAATGTAATATGCGACGCATTAAATTAAAAATAAATAACATTTAATAATTAAAAATATCTTATTTTTATTTTACACAAAGTATATTTTTAGTAATTTTACAGAACCTTAAATTAAAAAATTTAAATATTATAATATTAGTAATATTTTTTTTAATTAGAAAATATGTATTTTTAAAACAAATTTCTTGTGGTCTATATATTAAAATTTGTATATTTTAAAATCGCTATTAATTATTCGTAAAACTAAAACAAAACGACATCATTAAAAAAAAAAAGGTAACGTAAAATATTTAAAAAATAATATATTAAATATTAATCTTTAAAAAACATTTACTTTTTAATTAAATTTTCTTTTTTCAAAGTATTAAAAGCATTTTAACATACAAAATATATTTACATTTCAAGTATTTATGTAGAAAATTCTCTATGGCTTTGAGATACCTATTTTGTGTAAAATAGAGATACCTAATTTGTGCGTACGGCGAGATTTTCTAATACCTATATTGTGCGCATCGCGAGGAAGTCAGATACCTACTTTGTGTGGCGCGGCGAGATTGTGAGATACCTATTTTGTGTGGCGCGGCGAGATTGTGAGATACATATAATAGCCGCGAGACCGTCGATATATATATATATATATATATATATATAATATCTATATATCCTAATATATATATATATATAATAAAAAAATACATAAAAAACACACTTTATATGAATGATTTTAATATAAAAATATTTCGAACTTTATTCAATGACTATCAATTAATAACAGGTCTTTAGGAAAGTTCCCATTTTATTTATTATTATTTTAAAATCCAAGCAAAAAAACTATTAAAAAAATATGATTAACTAAAAAAAAAAAGTTAATAGCTATATATATATATATATATATATATATATATATATATATATATATATATATATATATATATATATATATATATATATATATATATATACTTTTAGAAGAAAAAAGTACGTTTACACTCTTTTATTTTTTTGAAGTTTTTTTATTTGCCATTTGAAAAACGTTCAAAATACTCTCAAAAATCGATATCACCGTGTACACCCCCAATCTGGTACAGCATAAGAAAAATAACAACCCTAAACTAAATCTATGCAACCCTGTTATATAAGGTATGATTAACCATACTATTAAAGCTAAAAACAATTTAACAATAAACAATTTAAAGACAATTTTTTTCACCTCCGGCAGGGCCACCAGCCCCCTGTCCCAAATTGCTTTTCTCCTAGGGTCAGAGTGTCCCGATTTTACCTCTGAGAATTATGGTCAGCCTAATCATTAATGCTGTTCGTAAACCCTGTTCTCTGCACCAAAAATGACGATCGCCTTTGGTTATTCAAATGGAATGCGCATTTTTTGGTGCAAGAAAACAGGGTTTACGAACAACACTATTGTCAGATATATACATGTTATGGCTCAAAAATTAGAACTGTCATATCTCATTTTACCATATGTCCAGAAGAACAGGATTTTTTATGTCTTTTTTTAAATCCACATTTATATTAGATATACCCCTATTCTTATAACTTTAACACTGGGCAGCTTCCTTTTACCTTTTAAACTCAGATTAGGCCCTGGCTTTAATAATGTTAATCGAGTGGGCATCTTATAGGCTATAAATACAGCAATAGCAAAAAGTTTTGTTTTGCTTGTATATGGAAATTAGATTGAAAAGGGGGGTTGCCATTCACCCTGGGGGGTTTCCTGTGTTTTAGTGCAAGAAACCAAAAACATATCAAGTCTTCCAGATAGAAATGTCATTGTAGAGTTTTTTTGTGATGCGACCTTGAATCTTACCTGTTCTTTTCATAGAGCTCATAGTCGCATGGCAAAAAATCTCTACTACGACATTTCTATTCGGAAGAACTGATATGAGTACAATTGACTTCCCCCCCCCCCCTTAAGTCTGAAAAAGTGTGGGTAAATGTGGGAGTGTTTTCTCCCTTTTTATCCATGCTCACTATAGGCTGGACCTTAATATAATATATAGGATAGGTGTATATATATATATATATATATATATATATATATATATATATATATATATATATATATATATATATATATATATATATATATATATATATATATATATATATATATATATATATATATATATATATATATATATATATATATATATATATATATATATATATATATATATATATATATATATATATATATATATATATATATATATATATATATATATATATATGATCCTAACTACAAAGGCTTTTTCTTAAGTTGATATATGGTTTAATAGAGAATGCCATTTTCATCAGTTTGAATAAAATATCTATTCAAAAAACTTTGGCAGATGAAACTTTTGTTAAAGATTTTTATTAAAATTTAGCCTAATTAATATCTTATCTTTATAGAGCACCAAGAGATAAACAAGAGAGGGCAAGAGAGAATAAATAAATAAAAGAAGGCTGGCAGCTGTTTTTTAATATTGTTTCCATGTTTTGGAAATAAGAGCCCTATGATGAGTCCAAAATTTGCCATACTTTTTGTTTTCATTGGTTGTTGCAGTAATGTGGTCTTTCTTGAGTTATTGGTCAAGTAAGTAATAAAATAAATTTAAAAATAGTATTTAATAATACTGTGGTTTCAAGTATAACCAAAAACCATATGTGTATGGTCTTTAATATAACTCAGTCACTTCAAGTTCAGATTGTGTTAATTCTTGGTTCATTAGCAAAATATTATCAACAGCTTAATTTTGCACAGAAACAAAACTAAAATCTGCTTAGTTTCACTCAATTATTGTAATGGTTAATACTTTTGTTGCACTCTTTGGGGCAAATCGTTTATATTTTTTAACTTTTTATCTTATATAATTATAGTGACATGTGATAAAAACAAATCATCTCTTCTCTATTACTGACTTGTAAATTTTATTTTCCAGAGAGGATCCTGGCTCAGGGAACTTAATAACTTTTTCCCAATTTATTTTCATTTCGTTGGAAGGTTTTATATTTACCTCCAAATTTGGAACCAAAAAGCCGAGTATAGGATTAAAGTAAGTATACTAACTGATCCTAGCAGAATTATAAGGCAAACATGTTAATTAAAGGCGTAGAACACCTTGAACAAAAAAGTTGCGTAATATCCTAACATACCTGAAAATCAACGTTGATTTGGCCGGAGTCATTTTATTTCTAATTTATTTTCCATTCACAAAATGCCGCTGCCGGTCACTGACGTCACAGTTCGCCCGGTTTACTTGCGCGTGGACCAGGCGAGCTGTGACGTCAGTGACCGGCAGCGGGATTTCGCGAATGGAAAATAAATTAGGAATCAATGACTCCGGCCAAATCAACATTGATTTTCAGGTTTGTTAGAATATTACGCAACTTTTTGTTTAAGGTGTTCTACGCTTTTAAGTATAAAAATACATTTTCTGAGTTGCTAATTTACAAGCAAATAACTGAGTGCCTAACATAAATGATATTATATAGTAAAAATAAATAAATAATCATCATATTTATTATTATTATTTAGGCCTATATTATATAAATTATTATTATTATTTTATATTAGGTCTATATATATTTTTACTATATATTATATTATATTATATTATATTATATTATATTATATTATATTATATTATATTATATTATATTATATTATATTATATTATATTATATTATATTATTTTATTTTATTTTATATATGGCATGATATATATATTTTTTAAAACCACTATCGCCATTTGAGATTTTCAGTTGACGCTGCTGCCTGGCGCCAACTCTCATTTGGTTTCTCCCTATCAAATTTTAACGTCACATGTTTGTCCATACCGCGATGGTACCTTTCCTTTTCCTAAATACACTTATATTACATTATATTATATTATAGGCCTACTTATTATTATTTGTATTTATTTTTATTTATTTATTTATAGGTAGTAACTCGCATCATCTGTAATTCTGGTTTCAGGGACTACTTCATCCTTGTGGTGATGTTTTTTGCTGCCAATGTCTGCAATAATTATGCTTTTAATTTTAATATACCCATGCCATTACATATGATATTTAGAGCTGTGAGTACATTATTAGCACACAAATGAATCATAATTAAATAAGTAGAAATAATGCTTTATACAAACTTGGTGATTGTATTTTAGTTTTTTTTATTTTATTTATTATTATTATTTTTTTTTTTTAATTGTAAGTCAAATTTGGTCAGTCCTCTTGGGATGTACATTCTAATGCTTTTAGATATTACAAATGCCCCCCCCCCCCCCCTCCGTAATTAAAATTCTAAGCAGCATATTTACCTATATTAAACTCTTTGCCTTTACTTTAAGGCAAAAAAGTTTAATTTTGTAGGCAGAGTATGTACACATAAATGTGATAATATATTTTACCATCAAATTCAATGCATATTTTTCTCATAAGAATACATGCACTAGTTTTTGAATGGTAAAATATATTATAACAATCATGTGAACATGTCTGTCACATGGAGCATCAACTTTTGATATTAAGCAAACACAATCATGAGGTTGGCTGTCAAGGCCAGCTAGGTGTATGTTATTGAGAGGCGATTCTCAGTATGTCAGAGCATGTGCTTTGCCAATGAGTTCAGGCAGTTAGACCACCACTCGTCACAGTAAAGTGATGATAGTCGCCGCCATATGATAAAAAGGTGGTCTGATACACACAAGTGTGGCATTAGATGCCTAGATACATGTGGTTGGCAGGCCTAGGGTCAGGTAAGCCTATCCTATCAGCTCATAATAAAGCTACACCCTAAAGGATTTGTCCAGATCTACCCCTGTATGGGTATTATGATATCAATTTGCCACTACGTACTTCATTGGAGATTACAATTTAACAAATACATCACCATAATTTTAAATAGATGATGAATGAGCAATAGTATCGTTATTATTGCAATGATTAATATACCAATCTATCTAGTGGTTATTTGACTTTTTCCAGGTAATGTTAGAATAATAATCTTTTTACAGGGATCTTTAATTGCAAATATGATAATGGGCATATTGATATTGAACAAAAGATATACTTTTTCAAAATATATGTCGGTATTTATGATAACAGTGGGAATAATCACCTGTACAATTGAATCTGGGAAGGAAGTGGTAAGCATAAAAAAAAAATGTCATTACTGAAATAATGCATTTAACCCCACTTTTGTTTTTATGAACTGTTAAAAGACAATAAAATTTCTTGTATCTTATTTGCAGAAAGCTACAGGAAATTCTCCTGTAGAAACTACTCCTGCCACAGATTTATTCTGGTGGGTTGTAGGCAAGTATTTAACTAAGTTACTTGTTATTACTTTAAAACATGCCATGAATGAAATGTTGTCAACCCTCTGTGAGTTCGCTTTCTTAAGTGATACTCTTGTTTTTTGGACTACCATTTGGTTAGTAGTCAGTTGTTGCAAATCTTTGAGGAATAGAGATTCAGAAAATAATAATAATAATAATTTAACACATGGAGTTGGATGGATCATTGCACAGAAGGGGTCCAAAACTGCTAGATAAGTATCATGATCAGTGGCGTAGCCAGGATTTTACCACAGGGGGGGTTCAGGTCTGAATCAGACGGGGCGAAGTCCCCAAAAGCCCGCCGCAGGCGCGAAATTTTTTGAGGCCACGCCCCTTTTTTTGATGAAATTTATGTATTTATTATGCATTTAATTTTAAATGAGGTAAAACTTAAGTTTGAGATTTTGACGTGCCAAAATGTGGATTTGCTTCTGACATACAAAATTAAAACTACTATTTTATTTGCTACATTATTAATATTTTATTTTAGAGACAATACTTGATACTTATAACTATTTTAGTCAATTTTGATTGGGAATATGACCAGCAAAAAAATAAAAAATAATAATAATAAAATAAAAATGAAATGGAGAGAAAAGCTATAAATATAATGCCTAATTAAGCCACTCTATGATCAAGCAATGTGGATCTTTTATTAAACCAATGTTTTGATGCTCAAAATACTTTTAAAAGGGTGCATTTTTTAAAAAGAATTCTATAAAAAAAAAATTTAAAATTAACTATAAAAATTATGAATTGCTGTATTCTTTGTATTTCATTTTATATAGCACTGCATTTACGCAGCCCGCAGAACGTAAAACACCTGATGACCGCAACCCGAAGTACACAAAAACTTAGAAAAAAAAATATATATAATTATCATTAAACTTTACTGACAGAAAATACTTCCATTATTGTAAAAAGATGATTTCAGGAATACAAAATTACAACCTTAAAAATAACTTTGAGCTTCAAATCATTTTTGGAACGCAAGACTTTTTTTTTTATTTTTTTAGTTCGAAAGTATATATCAGGGAATTCATTGTTTTACAATAAAAGAAAAACCAATCAAAACTAAAGAGAATTTCAGCAACTCTTATACGCAATTTTTGCAATACCAATTTTACTTCTTAGTCTTTTTTTTTTCTGAAATTGGCTAATTGGCTAAAAATTATCGAGGACTAGAATAAACTTAATATATTTTGAAATTTTCCTTATACTAGTATCGTTTGAAAGTTTTGTTTCTGTGTACGCTTTTGCAGTCTTGGGGTGTTCCAGTGCGACGTCGAACATTTTTCGAACAGCACAAACGAACTCGAACAGTTCGTGTGCGAGTTCGTTTGGATTTTTTGAGGTGTTCGAGTTCGTGTTCGACGAACACCATTTTCACTGCTGATTGCTCGAAATTTCAAACTCGAAGTCGAACACTTTTGCAATTAAGTTTTACATGTTAAAAGTTATAAATTAGTTAACAATTTAAAATGAAAAATTGGTGTATATTTATGTAAAATGAAAGGATTTTCAACCATTTCCAATAATTATATTACATACAAATATGTTTAAATAAAAAATGAAAACACAAAAGTTTGTTTATTTGTGTAGTATTTTTTTTTTAAATACTAACAGTTCGATCGAACAGTTCGGGATGAGTTCGAAATTGCAAAAAGTTCGAAATGTTCGTGTTCGGATCGTGTTCGAAAGAATTTTAAGTGTTCGTGATCAGGTCGAGTTCAACTAAAATGGTGTTCGACCCCAACACTGCGCATTTGAAATCACGTCGTTTTTTATTTTTTTACCCATTCTATGCTATAGAGATCTGTGAAGTTTTTACTAATAAATATTTTTTTTTTTCATGGAAAACGGAAAATTTACAATATTTAATGAAAAATCTAGTTATTTGTTTGGTTTACTACAAAATATTTGGTACCTTAAAGGCTAATATAGTGTTTACCACTGTACTATGTATCAGTGAAGAATGTAAAATTAGTAACAAAAATAATAATAAACATATTCGAGCGAAGCGAGAAAATTTTTACGAAATTTTCTCCTAAAATATTATTTTTGTTTCAAAACTTTTGTTCACTTTGTATTTTTTTGTATCTTTTCCAAATCCACAGGGGGGGTTTGAACCCCCAAAACCCCCCCCCTGGCTACGCCACTGATCATGATATATTGTTAATATATTATTTCTATAGGCCTATGTATTATATAGATCTACTATTTAGTTAATACATAAAAAATAATACTTTAAAAGAGGGTAGACCGAAATGTGTTTCTGCAACTTGACTAATACAGGTTAGGTAGATAGAGTTCTTGCTTTAGAAAATGTACAGTACTTTCTCCATTTCATGGCCTAGAGCTTGAACTTAATTATAATTTTGTTATATAATGTACTTATATGCCATTACTCATTATAGTCATCATATATATTTCCTTTGATGTATTGTGGTCATACTCTAAAACACGTGTTATAAAATTAACTAATTCTTTTCTTCTTTTTTTTTTTTACAGGTATAATTCTTTTAACTGTAGCACTATTTGTATCTGCAAGAATGGGCATATACCAAGAAGTGCTATATGGACGTTATGGAAAACACCCCAAGGAAGCTCTTTATTATACGGTAATGATCCCTCTATTTTATATTTATATATTGTTATTGTATTATTGTTGTAAGATGAAAGATAGTGTGAACCTGCACAAGTCTGTTGTTAGGAGCTTAGAGAAACACAGTGACCAGTATGGTATCTAGTAAGCCCCAGATTGAGTTCAAAGTCCATTCCTACATATTTACAGCAACAAAATATAGTTCAATTTCTGTTTATACTGTATTGAAAAGATATAAAAAATAAAAAAATGTTTATATATTGATGGTAAAAAAATTATGAAAAAAAAATATATATATAGGCCTATACATGTAAAAATAGTGCTTGGAATGCTTAGAACACATCAAATTGATAAATAGTTAAATGCAAAAATTCTCTGATTTGTAGATAGTTCATTGGGATAAATGATCCAATTTCTACCATAAAATGTGCTAGATAATAACTAAAAAATGTTATTAAAAATATGGCTTACTCAGTTACTGTGTTTATAAATAAAACAATGTACACTCCTCCCGAATAAATCTGACCGCTTGCGTTGAAGTTTCCCCTTATACTTGACATTTGGAGAGATTAACGCTTCGGTCAGATTTATTCGGGAGGAGTGTACATGCTAGGCATCTCACATTCTTGCAAACCAAAGGCTGTATGTGCATATCTGTTCTGAATATTATAAATTGACTAGTGTAATTTATAATAAACAGCCGCGGGTCTTTGGCCTCGCTGAATCACACATGGAGCAGTCAAGCAGCCGTATTTTCTTGCAAACTTGCCACAGTTGGTGCACTCTGGCAGGTGTGGAGGAACATACAGTTTGCTCGACTATATCTGCTTCATTCCAATCTTGAACAGCAAGTGCACAACACAGATGAATTATACATATCATAGGTGGATGTATTTGTTGGCTATGTGCTGCTGATGAGTCCAAAGAACAGTGGATGTTAATTCTACATTAATTTATGATATTCAGAACCGATAAGATGAAATTTATGTAGAGCCTTTGGTGCGCAAGAACGAGAGGTATGTGCACCATGTTGTATTTATTGACACATTAACTCATCCTTTTAACATATCAACTAACATATCATGCTAACGTCTAACAACATGTCAACGATTAATAACATTTAAAAAACTTTCTCTAGCACATTTTAAGCTAACACTTTGATTCATATTCCCAATGATCCCAATGATCCCAATATTCCCTTTCCTTTCCTTTCCTTTCCTTTCCTTTCCTTTCCTTTCCTTTCCTTTCCTTTCCTTTCCTTTCCTTTCCTTTCCTTTCCTTTCCTTTCCCTTCCCTTCCCTTCCCTTCCCTTCCCTTCCCTTCCCTTCCCTTCCCTTCCCTTCCCTTCCCTTCCCTTCCCTTCCCTTCCCTTCCCTTCCCTTCCCTTCCCTTCCCTTCCCTTCCCTTCCCTTCCCTTCCCTTCCCTTCCCTTCCCTTCCCTTCCCTTCCCTTCCCTTCCCTTCCCTTCCCTTCCCTTCCCTTCCCTTCCCTTCCCTTCCCTTCCCTTCCCTTCCCTTCCCTTCCCTTCCCTTCCCTTCCCTTCCCTTCCCTTCCCTTCCCTTCCCTTCCCTTCCCTTCCCTTCCCTTCCCTTCCCTTCCCTTCCCTTCCCTTCCCTTCCCTTCCCTTCCCTTCCCTTCCCTTCCCTTCCCTTCCCTTCCCTTCCCTTCCCTTCCCTTCCCTTCCCTTCCCTTCCCTTCCCTTCCCTTCCCTTCCCTTCCCTTCCCTTCCCTTCCCTTCCCTTCCCTTCCCTTCCCTTCCCTTCCCTTCCCTTCCCTTCCCTTCCCTTCCCTTCCCTTCCCTTCCCTTCCCTTCCCTTCCCTTCCCTTCCCTTCCCTTCCCTTCCCTTCCCTTCCCTTCCCTTCCCTTCCTTTCCTTTCCTTT
Source organism: Ecdyonurus torrentis (assembly GCA_949318235.1). Taxonomy (NCBI): domain Eukaryota; kingdom Metazoa; phylum Arthropoda; class Insecta; order Ephemeroptera; family Heptageniidae; genus Ecdyonurus; species Ecdyonurus torrentis. Next base: position 38,252,701 of record OX439127.1, read on the forward strand.
CCTTTTTTTTTTTTTTTGTTCAATGAGGAAGGGGAATTCTTTTTAACCCCCACTTTTTATGACATTTTTGAAAAGAGCGTTAAAAAATTTTGAGGCGGTATTTTTTCTTAGAATGATTGGAGAATGGGAAGTATTTTTAATTAATTCATCACTTTTCAATTTGCCATGCTCTAATCATTCTAAGGACTATTGTCCTTTTTATGTTGTAGTCCTAAAAAAGTGTCAATAAGAAGAATAAAAAAGGAGGGGATAAAGAGGGGCAAGGCCCCACTTGTGCTCACTGCAGGCATGAATTTGTTAATTTTGCTTGAAATTTGTAATATGCACACGCTCCAATTCAGTGTATATTTTGTAAGATGCAGTTCATTCACTTTGAGGAGTATTAACAATATTACAATGTAACGATGTTAACTATTCAATTAAATGAAATTAAATTTAAAAAAAAAATTTAAAAAAATTGGCATTTAAAACATAGTCCTCAATACTCTGTGTAACCCTCTCTCAGAATGACATTTTTATAATAAACATTTCTTGACATTAAGTCCTAAAAATTTGTCCTCAAAGTATTCTAGTTTCAGTTCAAATAATTTTGTTGCATGTAAATTTTAATGCTTGAACACAATAATGCTCTTTTTTCAGATAAAATAATTTGTAAGACCATAATTCTGTGTTTCAGCATCTAATGCCACTTCCAGGATTTTTAATTATATCTAATAGTATATACACTCATGCAGTGATGGCAATGCAGAGTGCCCCAATGGAAGTTCCAATACTGGGATTTTCAATGCCAAAGATGATTTTCTACTTAGTTGGAAATGTTTTAACTCAGTATCCTTTACATGCTTAATCAAAATTCCAAATTATTGAGAGAAGTTTATATTTATTATTCATAATAAAATATAGAAAGTAAGTTTTAGATAAAATACAGAATTATTAATAATTGAAGTATTGCAGGTTACTAGATTTAGTCCCTATTTATATATTTTACTTATTCATTTCTTGTCCTCTTTATTCTTCATGTTATATATTGATTGCTTCTGTTTACTCAAAATGCGGAAAGGGAAGTGCCGGAAAAGGAAACCACGTGACGGTAAAAGTGGGAGAAAACTTGATGCCAGCAGCAAGCTAACCTTGAGCTACCTGGAGCTACCTCCCACTTTTACCATCACGTGGTTTCCTCTTCCAGTCACTTCCTTTTCCGCATTTTGAGTAAACAGAAGCAGTCATTATTATAATTCTGCAACAATTTATTTTTTGATACAATCATTTTACTTCATAGTACTTGTAGCTATGTTCTAGCAATTCCATACACAGCAGTTACTTTATAATAATTTGATTGGATTTTTATTAGCAATTTACTGACAAATACTAGAATTAATAAGTTTATTTATTTTTTTTTTTATTTTTATTTTTTTTTATTATTTTTTTTTTTTTAGAAAATAGTTGGTAGAGATTAGAGCACGTTTTTGCTTTTCCTACCCCAGTGTCAACATATAAAGCAATGTAACTAGCAATCACGATACTGTGCAGTCGGTAGGCGTAGTGTTCTCGCGATCTTTCTAGAGTTGGGGAACTTTGGGAAGTGAGGGAGGACACTATTGCTTGCTGGCTGCCTGTGCCTGTGCCCTCTTAGACACGATTTTATATTACGGTGTGAGGATGAGAGGTTTTAAACAGCAAGCCGAGTTTGCGCGCGCGATTTTAACCAATCAGCGCGTGCAGCTGCGGGGGCATCGCGTATAAAAACGCGACTGCCACTTGCTTCCTCAGCTCAGTCAGTTAGCAGATGTGGTGTGAGCCATCTCTAGCTGTACAGAGCTCTCTGCCGAGCCTTACTGATGAGTCCTAGGTAAAGGACGAAACCGGTCTAAGGCAAAGAGTAAGTCTGATGCTGTTTTATAATGTTGTGTCTTTGACGTAGTGTGAGAACGTGAGATGCTAGGCACATCGTATTTTATTTTGACACTATACCTCCATCCCTTTAACGTCTACTTTTTAACTAGCTCAAGCTAGAATATTTGATCCCTAGTCCCAATTTACTATTTAAATTAGAGAATTTTCGCGTTTTATTAATTTTCAATTCAACGTGCTCTAATCTTTACCAACTATTTTCTAAAAAAAAAAAAAAAAAAAAAAAAAAAAAAAAAAAAAAAAAAAAAAAAAAAAAATTAAACTTATTAATACTAACCGCGATGGTTTTTTCCTAATACGCAAATACTAGAATTAAACATTGAAAAAATTTAATTTGTAAAATTTAGACAAATGACAGTTAAAAATAGGTCATATTAGCACTAAAGTGTAAATCTGTTTGTCATAATGCTAAATTGTAACCTTAATGATATTTTATTTTTTATTTATTATTACTTTTTTTTTTGCCTTCTTTCCTCCCCATAACCAAAATAATAAATTAAAAATAAGTACATTAAACATAGGCCTATTTTAAATAAACATATTTTAACTTTGATGCAAATTTAATATCCTAGATCTAAGTTTTGCAGATCTTAAAATATTAGATACTCACCTTTACCATTCAACTGTGTTTCCTTTTTATGTGACCTACATCATTTGTTTGATACCATTACCCTCATTTAGCCCCTACTGCAGAGGTTTAATCCTTGCCTACACCATCATCATGATACTTACCTGATTATTATCCTTAACTGGTATTCAGATATTTATGCATAAGCTCAGTGTATGTATTAACAACTGAGTGTTCATCTCTAACAGTCACTCTGGTAGTGACGCTTCGAAAATTTGTTAGCTTATTATTTTCTATTGTATATTTTCAAAATCCCTTTACGATAGCTCATTGGATTGGTACAATTTTAGTCTTTACTGGAACTGCAATATTTACAGAACTAATAAGTAGAATGCAAATGTTTTTTACTAATCGGGGTTCTACAAAACAAGATTAAATAATTTAGTTTTTTTTTTTTTTTTTTTTTTTTTTTAAGCAACAAATTTAATTGTCTCTATACCTTCTATCAAATGTTAGAAAAGAAAATAGCAAACACATTTATATATTAATATTGCACTTCAGTTATGCAACAAAATTTAGCATTTTACATGCTGCATTATTAGGGCATCAACCATGAGAAAAATACACTACCTACTATTAAACAATAAATAGGCCTAATAATAATTAAATAAATAAAAAAGGTCATATTAAGTAAGATTATATAACTGAATATAAAAACTTTAAAAAATAAGATGTAAAAGTAATTAAAATTAAATAATAGCTAGAAATTTTTTTCCCTGCCCAACTTTTTGTTGGTGAGCATTATTTTTTTCTCTCTAAAGTTATTAAAATGTCTTATATAGTTATACTAAATTTTTTTTTCTTTTAATAATAATTTTTTGAGTGATTCAGCTATACTTATTCAAGTGCAATGTCAGAATGTACTATATTTTTTAAAAAATATGCAGTCCCTCCCCCCTTTTTTTAAGCTAGATAAAATAGTTCAAACCATGAATAAGATATAAAAAGTAATGCTTAAAACTTTATAATATGGTTGTATCTAATAGTCACTCTGGTAATAATGACACTTCAAAGTTTTGTTAGTGTGTTACTTTCTGTTTAGTAGATATTTTCACAATCCCTTTACAGCTCATTGGATGGATACAATTTTAGTATCTGCAATTATGTTTATATATTTTTGCTCTTCATTGAGAATAAATTTAGGTTGCAAATGAAATTTTTAGAATATTGAAGGAATGCAGCAATAGCGCAAGAATGTGTGTAACATTATTGATCACAAATTTATAGCAATGTTAAGCTCTAAGTGAACTTTCGTATAATTAAATTATTATAATATAGCAAGCAATATAATTAAGTATATTAATTAGTAGGTTTAAATATTATAATATTCTGCTATTGCAATAGCGGGTAGGCAGGCGTATGCATAAAAAACACACAATATTTTAATTTATACCTAATAATTAAATTATCTAAATTTTTCTGTCAAAATAAATGTTACAACCTTTGTTTTCCCAAGCCAATACTTTTGCCCTAACAGAATTAAGCATATAATTTAAAATAGGACTGCACTACATGCTGTCTATACGCCCTTCCCAAAACTTTTCAATTGAACTGAATTCTTTCCAAAACTTTATTTTTTGTTTTTGCAATAGTGTTTAACACGTAGGAAAAGATAAAACTTTATGATAGCAACTATTTTAATAAACTTGAATTTTTCTGTCTGCTATCATCAGACTTTTATCATCAGAAACTTATATGTGTTCTCCTTTTTTTATGTTAATTTTCAAATGATAAATTATCGATTTTTTGTTTACTGCAGGAGAGTAATCACAATTTTACTGTACTTTATAGTTTTTTGCCTCATTTTAATTAATTTCTTTATTTTTGAAATATGTTCTTAATTGTGTAAACTTATATATATATATATATATTTATTTATATTATTATATCGTAATGAAATTTTAGTGTAAAGCACAATGTGATAAATATGATAATATAAAATGTAACACGTGTGAAGCTTTCATGGTGCGATAAATATTATAATTTTCTTTACTAAGTGACACAATAGTATACACCTTTTTTTTTATGTTTCATACATTTATCTTGTTGGATGTGTGTGTGTGTGTGTGTGTGTGTGTGTGTGTGTGTGTGTGTGTGTGTGTGTGTGTGTGTGTGTGTGTGTGTGTGTGTGTGTGTGTGTGTGTGTGTGTGTGTACGTGTGTATAAATTATTTTACTCATCATCAATTATACTCAAAATGTAATAATCATTGAAAATGTAGCTATATTATATTTCTTTCCTTGCTCCTTTCGGTAAATACAAAACTCGTTTAAAGTCAAAATATTTTTTACTGACAGATCATACATAACATTTTGTTATATAACATGGTTTCCTATACAATATAGTCAGCCATGATAAATAATCTAATATACAAATAGCATTAATAATAATAACAACAACATTGTAATAAATACAAAGTATTTATTACAAATTAGTACAAAAAAAAAAGACATAGAGATAATGTACAAAGTAATTAAATTAGCATGCTATATTTACTATGTACAATTAGACAAGTTTACAGCAAAATTATGTCCACAAATAAAGGCAAATACATTTTGTCTTCTGTTTATTTTACGCAAATAATAATTTTAAATTTTTACTGCACTTCATCTTCATATAACTAAGCAACCTAGAAAAAGGTGTGTTTTAAAAACAATTTTAATTCTGCTGCACTTCATTGGTATTTTAAATTATTGCTTATATATTTTCTCTTAGTTAAATCACAAAACTTTATAATATGGTTTTATCAATAGAAATTCATTAAGAAATTTGTACTTGCTTTGTGTATAAATTTAGCCTATAATTTGTGTATACTGTGAATGAGAGTTCTAAAATATAAGAGCATTTTTGTGTGATTGAAACCAAATATATAACCCCTTATCTATTCGTTTGCATAGTTTCTTGTCTTATTAGATATTTTAAGGTATAATGGTATATTATGTTGAAAAGTATGAGGAAAATTTTCAAATTTAATATCTGTTGCCCCCAACACCTTCTTCTCTGATCATTGTAGAAATTATTCCCCAATGATTGTTTAAAAATTTATATTAGCTTCTGGAATAAAACTCAGGCCAAAGCTCTGGATGTGTTAAGTTTGGTGCATTAATTAATTGGATTAATTAATTGCCAAGATTTTTCAGACTTATTGTCCTTCATTTAAAACATTATGCTGTGTATTATTGTTTTTTTTTTTTTTTTTTTTTTTTTTTTTTTTTTTTTTTTACATCGCCCACTCCCCTCCCCACTCTTTCCTGTCACTTTTACTCCATTTCTGACTCCATCCCTTCCCATAAATTCCAACACCAGCAAGAGCACAGCAAAGGCAATACAAGAAAGTCTAAACCCTACTCTGTGCTCAAGTAAATACTTTTTGATTGATAATGCCATTTCATTACAATGACGAAAGCTCTTTGTTGTACAAATAACTAAACTCTGTGCCACGTGCGACCTCGACCTCTCCATAGAACTTCTACTTTGGTAAGGCCCTTGCTGGTACTTCTATCCTTTACTTTAACATTCTTATTCTTTCTTTTACATCGAACATGCATTAGATAATTATTTTATTTAGTTACAATTAATTATGGAGTGTGTAATTACAAACTAAATTACATTTACATCATCTTTTTTTTTTTCAATAAAACCCCGTTTCTATCTGAGTGATATACTTGTAAATGTAGAATAATAAAACATTGTAATCAGTTGAAGTGAAATAAAAGGAAAGTTATATTAGTGTATGTCTGCATAAAATTTAAAATTGATGTCTGTATGTATTATGTATTGTATACAGTGTTACAAATTAATGATGTTCAGCCAAATAATTATAATTTCTGTTTTTGTTTTTTTATTGTTATTTTGTTCTCTGCAGACTTTTATCACAGTTGGTTAAAAAAAAAAAAAAAAAAAATCATAATAATAGCAACAATATTTTTTTTTTTTTTCATTTACAACTTATAGGCCTACTGTATAATTATTATTTTTAGGTGAGATTGGGGGAGGGGAGTAGAAAAAGAATTGGTACAATATCCTTACAGGGGCAGGAAGAGGGAATGTTTATTTTATATGAAGGCTATACTTATTATTTGTAATTTAGTTTTAGAACAAATATTAAGATTTAAACACACAGAAATGTACAAAAAGTCCGTAATGTTAGGATCAAATTTACAAAATGCTCCAGACATGAACTTTTTGTACATCTTGGTTTGGATGAAGTGCAGAACACGTTCAGAGCATTATCACGTAGTCTGCATGGTCAACCAAATTTTTACATTATATTATTAATATTATACAATTAACATTTTTACCTATATGATCTCCTTCATTTAAGTGTATGCAATACCTAAAATGTTTGCCTCACTTTGTAAAGAATAAAGTAATCAATTTCAACAAAACGTGCTTGTAACATGCTGTATATTTGTATTTTTACATGATTATGCCATATTGACCCTTTAATTTGCTCCCTCTTGTTTTAATCGTCTTTGTAAAGCTTGACGTGATAAAATAATAATAATAATAAAATATAAATTTGTACAAATTGGGAAATGAGAAATTGAGGTTTGAATTCGAGACACCTTGCATGTAAGATTCTATAAAAAAAAATAAAAAAAGAAAGAAAAAAAAGATTTGAAGAGTTTAATTAATGACAGGTAGCTCCCACTCCCCAATTTTTTAAAATCTGAATTTTTTCTTTCAAATCTAATGAAAGAGGTTATGAGAGTTTCAAAATTATTAGGTTCACCTTCTTTACTTTTATTGCAACAAGTAAGTTTCGGCAAGGAAAAAGATAAAAAAATATAACTAAATTTAACTTTGTACCATTTTATATGATATCAATATTAATAATTAGCATAGTAACCTAGTAACTGCTATAAATAGGAGCTGATTTACTTTAAATTTCTAAAAAGGCCAATTAATAAGTTTAAAAAATATATATATATTTAGAAAATAGTTGGTAGAGATTAGAGCACGTTGAATTGAAAATTAATAAAATTTTCAATTCAACGTGCTCTAATCTCTACCAACTATTTTCTATATATATATATATATATATATATATATATATATATATATATATATATATATATATATATATATATATATATATTTAACTTATTAATACTAACCGCGATGGTTTTTTCCTAATACGCATAAAAAGGCCAATTTCAGATCATTTCGACATAATCCAGTAATTGTCCACAAGAATAACGCTAAAGTCATATACGTACATCTAAAACGTTGAAACCCATAATAATTAATAAAGACCGGATTTTTTGGTGAAAATTACAATTACGCGTGCAAGGTTCATAGTAAGGCTTTTTGCTTCACAATCTACTGCGTGTTTATAAAAAATTGGTACTTCACTGCTAAAAAGCTTAGTAATAATATTTATGTAACCTCACAGTAGCTTGTGATGCAGGTAAATAGCTTACTATTTTTGCAGGTGCAGCAGCCATTTGTACCAAAAAATCCGGTCTCTAATAATTAATGATTTAAAGTTCTTGGCAAAATCCGCATTGCAAATTATAGTTATAATGTTATTTTTAATCCCATTAAAATAATTTTTTCATTATATTCTTTTGACAATAAAAATGCCAAAAAATAAAATCATATAAATCATCAAAAATATTATATGAAATACATATAAAATCATCAGAATGATTAGAGCATGTGGATTTTATTTAATCCTTGTTTTTTTTTTTCTTTTTTTTTTTCCAGAATTTTTGCGTTCAGTTAATTTTTAATTTGATGTGCTCTAATCATTCAGCTATTTTCTTTATTTCATATACTTATATTTTTAATTTTTTAACGTTTATATACCAACTGCGATGTTTTTTTTTTTTTTCTCAAAGTTATATATTATTCTTCTCGCATGTTATGTAATATGGAATACTGTAGGGATGCATGAAATAATAATTCATTTTTGAGCAGATATAGCTGACTATATTTCTTACCATTTTTCCAAAGATTTAAAAAAAAATAATAAAAAAAAATGGACAACATGATACATAAACATAATCACATGATCAAAGTGTTTAAGTACAACCAAGTTGACTCATGAACCATATACACAAATAAGAGGAAAAAATGTGAACATAAATGGATTTAAAAGGATTTTCTTATAATGCATTACTTTTTACTAACTAGTTTGTATCCAAATGGTCCCAAAGTTGGCTCCATTTTCTAAGAAAATTATGTCTTGGCTGTGCTCTGTCATGGGCAAATTGTACTGCTCTCCGTTCCTTTCCACATTTCGTATCTTTCATTTTTTTCCCCTTTCCAACAATAACATCAAAATATATAGGTAGCCAACAATAAAAACAGTGCTTACATTCTTTGTCACATTATAATCTTTTCAGCTGAGATAATAAATAAGTTACGACACAAATCTAAAAATTATTTTTAGTACATAAAAACTTTTATTTATTTATTTATTTATGGTAAAGAGGGTATACCATTTATATTTATCTATATATATATAATATTTATTTCTATTTAATTACAGTAATGTGCTACTTTGTTCAAAAATACAAACTCTGTACAATCCATTGTTAATTAATATCACTTCCATGAGTTATTTACAAAAAATTTGGACCACAAAGACCACTTTGTTCCAATTACCCTTCTTTTAATGATTCCTGAGATCGTCATTAACCACTCGTTACTAAATTTTTGTATTATATTTTTGTGAAAATTTTAGATCATTTTTGTATACTTTTTTTAATTTTTTTTTTAATTTTTTTTTTTAAATAATAAAAAATAGATCATATAATTTTAAAGTTGTATAACATTAAGTACATTAATATTTTTTACATGAAAAATAGAGCAAATGTGCGATAGTTATATATATATGTATATATATATTTATATAGACACTAACAATACGTAAATATATTTATATTTCATAAAAGCTAAGAGAAGAAACATGTATGTTACAACACTCTTAATATGTATATAATATTTATAATCTGGTGGTCATGCAAAGAGGGTAGGTCTGCATTGCCACTCAGTACTGCTAAAAGATTGCTCCACAACAATGGTGGTAATTTCTTATTGCAACTTGTACCAATGGGACCACCTCTTGTACAAAATACCATTTTGACAAATAGATATTCAAAATAGTTGAATAAAATTAACATGTCACGCTCCAAACCTTTTCTTTCTACAAAAAAAAGTTGTAAATTTGAAACGTAGCACATCAATAAATATTAAAATTTTTGAACATCTTAAAAATATAGGCAGCACACAGTACTGCGCTTTTCTTCCCTCTCTCTCTCTCTCTCTCTCTCTCTCTCTCTCTCTCTCTCTCTCTCTCTCTCTTCTTCTTATTTTTATGTTTGTTTTTTATTATTATTATTTTTTTTTACTTTTTTATTGTTATTTTTTTATATATTTTCAAAATATTAGATATTTTTAAAATTAAATATTATATTTTTAAATACAAATCACCACTGTCAATAAAGAGAAAGTTTGCAAGCAAGCAGCACCAAATAATATTAATAATAATAAAACTATTTACATGGTACAGCTACTAGGAAATGCTTCTGTGCTTGCTGCTATCATAGCTGCCTTGCTCACACTTGTCATCTCCAATGTAACTTAGCACTTTGCACACCCAACAATTATTATAATGAATAATTATATCAAAGATGATGGGATGTATTGTCAAATACATTGTAATCATTCAAGTTCTAAAAGCATTCACATTGTATAAGAACAAAGTCTAAAGACAGTGTTTGGCATTGTAAGGTAAGTCTTCGTATATTGTCACTACACAATTAAAAACTGGATATATTTGTTGTATTAGACATATACATTACTATACATACATAATGAGAAGCTCACATATTCATGTGGAACAGCTTCAGTAATGTAAAAAAAAAAAAAACTTAAAAGAGGAGGGCAATAGTAGCAGCTCTTGTACTTGACTTTTACTTTGTGCTTTCTTGTTAATCTCGACGTCTTCACACGCCACTGCAATCTATCTCTATAATGTCCTTGGGAACGTCAACAAATTGATAGACCAGCCTTTGTCCATCAACTTTGGCAAGGATGCCCCTCTGGTAGTAGTACCTAAAAAGTAAAAAGAAAAAAAAAAAAAAAAAAAAGGTTGAAATTACAAAACTTTAACACTAATTTGATAATATATTAAGATTCAATTGTGTGTTTGGGGGGGGGGGGGGGGGGGGAGGGTTATAAAATATTTTGCAATGCAGATTTTTTCCTAATTAATATTAGATAATATTAAGAGTATAACTTAAATTAAGGAAATATCAACTTTGAGAAATATTTACAAAATGAAAAAATTTGATGGAAGGAAAGAGAAAGAGAAAAAAAAAAGGAATAAGGGATTTTTTTTTTTGTTTTTTTTGAAAAAAGGATAGCGATAACTTGCTGAGAGGGATGTGAGAGAGAAAATAATTTCTAGCCCAGGCCAAAAGTAAACCAATCATATCTTGCATTAAAAAGTAGCAATATTTTATTTCTGTTTGTCCCCTAGAATTCAATGAATAATTGCCACAAAACAAAAGCTGTTTGCTTTGCAATGTTCAATCTACTGTTTGAAATTTGATTTGGCAAATTCTCCTTCATTTTGATGTCAAATTGGTCCAGAGACAAAAAACTTTCTTCAAATATATACAGTATATATATATATATATATATATATATATATATATATATATATAAACCTTGTACCCTGCCCCCCCCCCCCTTTTTAGAGTCAACGTATTAAAAAAAAATTGTTTTAAGATGTAAACACAGACGAAAATGCACAGAAAGTGCAAAGAAATTTAATTCAAATATTCAACCTTGGTTCCTTGCAATATTAAAATATTGCAACTGGTTTGATGTAACCATAGCGTAGCACCCTAGCCAATCACAGGTGGTATGGAAAAAGGCACACTCTCACTGATTTCCCAACCTTTTTAGCATTGCAGAACCATCCTCATAGTATATGTTTTTTTTAGATAACAGACACAGAGGCTTGACGATTTTAAATGAGGGAAACTAGATACTTTTTAATGTGTTTTAAGACAATAATAATAATAAAAAAAGAAAAATGCTGGTTACAGCCATTGAATTTTTTGAAAGAAGAAACTTTTTTTTTTTTTTATTAGAATACTGGGCACTCATTCTTCATTCATTCATTTGTTTTCACACAGTAACAAAAAATAAAGTAACAAAATGTGTGTGTGTGTGTGTGGGGGGGGGGGGGGGATATCAATTTGCTAAAGTGTTTCACAGTTAAGGAATGTTGACTTAACTTATCAGGGGCTATTGAAACACTTATGTATCATTGCACATTTAACAAATAAATATAGACAAACTTGTATTAAAAGAATTTTACTATACTAATAAATCAATCAATAAATCACACAAAATTCAAATATTCTTTACTTAAAAGCAAATAAATGAAAAACTTTGATTACTATACAAGGCGATTTCTTAATGCCCCAGGTTGAAAATTTATACTGTACAGGCATTGTAATATAAAATTTTACTCTCATGGCATATAATTTATTCATAATGGAGACTTGAACTAAAGAAATGCTTTGTATAAATACAGATAATAGATAAAAATTGGCACAAAATAATGCTTCGACTCTTATGTAACACATGCAGGATGTAATGTGAAGTATAAATCACTGCAAGGTCTGGCGTTCTTGGTATATGAAATGCATGAAGTAATTATATCTTGATGCTATGCTCCCTTACAAGATAATCTAACAACAGGACCACCTCACAACACTCCTCCTAATCTAAACAGAGTACTAAAACAGAGTTGTTCACAGGGTTTTGACTTATTGTTAGTTAATATGTTAATGTTTGCCTAGACTGTCATAATAGCACTAACAACTCTTCTACATATCCTGCACTCTCACAAACTCTCCATTGATACTCTCATAGTCTTGAAACATTGTGTCTGGGTACACAGATTCACTCAACCTTTCCTTACTTTCCCTTTCAAAACATGTGTTTGTATTTGCATCATCATTCTCTCCACCAGGTATGCAGAAAGGAGGTCCAAGGAAAGAAGGTCCTTGGATCTGTGCGCAGCTCGCCACCACACTGTGCACACAGGACCTTTTATCTGAGGACCTTTTTTCAGTGGACCTTCTTTCAGACACTTCTCCACCAAATCACACACATACTTCCAGATTAATACAATTTATGCCCAAAAATGACATTGGAATACACACCTTAATGCACGACCCATAGTTTCATAATTCATATCTGGTTTATTTTTATGTAAACCCCAAAGCCTTGATACTGCCTTAGAATCTACAAGTTTGAAGACACCTTTCTCGCGATTAGTCCATTTTATGTAGCGTGGGCAGTATTCACGGTCTTGTAGCAATTTTAGTAGGAACTCCCACAGGTATGTTGTGGATCCTGAAAATAAACAAATAACCTTAAAAGATACCAAAACCTACATCAATAATATAATAGCAAGTAACAAGACATTACCCAGGCATTACCAACACCATACTAATAATTGACTAATTTTTATTATACACAACAAAATCATGTATTGCTGTAGACAAAAGTTTCAGAACATGGCTCATAGGCAACCTGCAACAACCCTGTGCTTTTCTTATGAGAAAAACTAACATTACCTAAACACCCATTTTGAAACTTTTGTCCAGAGCTGTACCTCAATTTAGCCCAACTCTTTCGCAGTAGTTTACAATAAAAAATTGTATGAAATTTAGACTTACAATTTATATTTATAATAAATTACAATAATAGTATAAAACACTTTATTCGAGCATGAAGCTCATTGACATTTGACTCAGGTTTTTACTTTTTTGATTGTGAAAATTGTTTTAGCTAAAACCTATGACTGTGGTTGAAGTCACATTACTAAAAGAACATTTATTGTCTATTGTGACGTAAAGTTAATGGGTAAATTGTCAAATTTTAAATATCACTGCTTAGTTTACAAATAATACTCAAAATAAAAGTGGTCTTTAATTTTTGCTGGTGTGAAAATAGTTTAGTGTGTTTATATAATGTTAAAAAATCCAACATACCTTCTCTGCTTTTCCTTTTCACAGCTGGATCTCCAGGCATGCCTACCCCTGCTCCACGAGGTTTCTTCAACTTCTTCTTGGCTCTGGCTTGGAAACCAAGCTCCAACAAGTACAACTCATTGCTATTTGACCCACCACTGCTACTGGACGTAGCAGACGAGCTGCTGGCAGCCTGAATAACTGATGTGGGTAAGCCTCCAGGAGGTAATCCGCTAGCAGATGTCTGAAGTGGCTTCACGCCTTGCAGGTGTGCAGGAGATGATGAAGATGTCACCATGCCATTCGATGTCTGATAGCCGAGACCAACTGCACCAGCATTGCTATGCGAGTGTGCTTGGAATGTGGACAGTTGGTGGTGAGGATGGACTGATCCTGATGCAGTTAGCACAAAATCTGAACTTGATCCATATATATCAGGTACTGAAATCAAAAAGAAGGGAACATTGTAAATAGAATATAAGGCATATAGGAAGAAATATATAATTTCCGCATTTACTTGAGAATAATAAAAGTTGCACATACATGTTAGAAGTTGTCAATAAAAAATTTACTTTAAAAGTAATCTGCATGTATGTACAAGTCTTCATAAAATCTATATTTTAATGCAAAACGTAAATACCATAATGGTTGTATTAACTTAGAGACTTGCATTTATTACACAATTAAAAAGTATCCTGAATAAATTGAGATACAATATGATATGATGATAGAATAAAGAATTGAATGTTAGTAAAATGTACTCGGTATGTATAAAATAATGTGCTGGAAATTTACTTATTATTAAAAAAATAATTGTTGCTGCAAACCAATAATAACTAAATAATTAACTCTCATAGTTTGTGTGAAATAAGTGGTCATAAGTCTTAGAGCAATCTAAGGTACATTTCAACCTGGATTTTGACTGACACTTTTTAAAGAAAGTTTAAAAAATATTGCTATATTGATGAAAAATAAATTTCAGATTTTTTATGAAAGATAAGAACTTTGAAACTTTGGGGTGAATGAAGTTTGCTTAGATTTTGGTTTTAACTAACTATAGCAATATAGTTTTTTCTTCTTGATTTTTTACATTTTTATTATGGTAATTGTACTAGTTATCGGCAGGGTCGGACTGGGGTGAAAAGGCCTCGGCGGGGATCCTCCAAGAGGGGCCTCATTTTTTGCAACCACGCCCCTTTTTTACCTTTTTTACCAGTTTGAGGGCCTCAAAACTGGGGGGGCCTCGGCGGGGATGCCGCGTAGCCCTTATGGCCAGTCCGACCCTGGTTATCGGCATGCTTGATGCCGCAAATATCGGCAGGTAATTGCTGCTTTTTAAAAATATATAATGTTCCACTCATGTGAGAGTTTTGAAATTTTTAAACTAAAATGATTGCTTAAGAATCTCTTTTGTGTTAGAATTTTAAAGCCCTAAAATTAGGGAAATGTATTTTAAAACAATACAACTGCTGATAACTAGTACAATTCCCATATATATCTAGCGCTGGTATGATTTAAAAGTGATATCTCCCATAAGTGTTAGTTGAAATCGAGGTTTAAATTTATCTTATAAATGTACTTATAAATCATTGGTTTTCTGCACTTAGAGCCTTTTTTTTTTCTAGGCAAACTGAGAGTTTTCGTTTTATTTTTGCGCATGTTTCCTGATTAAAAAAGTATCACCCTAATAAAATAAATCAAAGTGTGTCAAGCAATCTCAGCTAATCTGCTTGAACGTTAATTGGTTTATTTTTCATTACATGGCTGACCTGAACTGCTCAAAAAACCGTATACAGAAAGAAGGCCCGCGGACAAAAGGCCCTACTCGTGCGCCGCTCGCCGATATGCTGTACATGTGCGCACAGCCAGGGCCTTTTGTCCGAGCGTTTTTTGTCTGCGGAACTTCTGACAGGCATTCCAAAAAACAAACAGGAATGGAGTTCAACATTTATGCAAAATAAAAAAATTTGTTTCGACGCAAAATGTGTTCTTAATTAATAATAATATGTTCTTTAATAAGTCCGATTTAGAAACATTAATTTATTATTATTATAATTATTATAATTTTTTAAAGTTGTATTATGTGTATTTTAATTTATTCATGTACTATATCACATAACCAAGTGCATATTAACAAATAATGTGTATACACAGAAATTAGTCATATAATATATTAAAACTGCTTTCAAACATAAATAATTTTTCCAGTAACTATGTACTTCCATTAGAACACCCTGATTTCGGATTCCCTTTAATAAACAGTGAAAATATCTTTATTATATGTACGAACATCATTTAGCCGATACATTTTAACATCGTTATCTTCGCAGCAATAAATGAAGTATAGCAATATCGAGGGCATTGCGTTGGTGTGTTGCCGTTTATTTTTAACATTTTTCATTATTATCATTTTTGCCATTACATTTAAATTAATAAAGCACAATCATATAAAATCTACTTCTTATTGATAAATTATAAATTCTACAATTAATAATACACTTTTCTGGTTATATCGTGTAAAATATTGCAATTGGCCAAATGAATACATTTATATTTAATATTAAGGTTGCAACGCTAATAGAATATTCTATATTCCTAAATTATTATGAAACTATATTCTTTTAATACAGAAAATGACAGGTTTGATTATTATATTTGTAACAATATAGTACGTGTGTGTATTTAAATTTATTATGAATATAGCAAAGTTTTCAATTTTACACGCATTTCTGGTTATGAATTTTGATAAAAAAATATTACTTACATGTGACAGTAAACTATATAATTAACAAAATAAATAAATAAAACGTTCTTGTCAAGTGGACTAATTATTTGCAAATATATGTACATGATTGAGCATATTAGTGTAAATAAAAATGAAAGAGATGTTATTGTTAATGTTGTAAAATAAGCATGAGCGAGAAGCAGTTTATATTACTGTTTTAGTGTTTTGTGATTTTCTGTGCGTTTTATTTTTATTTTAAAATCTAGAGAAAACAATAATTCCTCAGCCCCTTAAAAAAAATAATAATAAACTAAATATGCATAAATAAATTAAATATGCAACAATCCATAATTTAAAAAAACTCCATAAAAAAAAACTCTTAAGCATAATATAATAAAAAAAAAATTATATTTCACAAATAAAATGCAACAATTGTAATTCCTGATGTATTATCCTATAATTCTATCTTGTTAAGTTTTTATCGCAACATTATAAGTTAGAACCACGCTTCTTAAAAAATAGATCACTCATTGGTAATTTGCAAACATTACATGAAAATTATTTTGCATTTATAATGCTATAATAAAGCTACGTAAAGTGAAAGTGTACGGCGACGGTTTGAGGATCATTCATTAATTTCTACCGCAAGTTTTTGGTTTTTTATTTAACATTATGAATTCTGTTACCATACAACATATTATTATCCAATCTATGGAAGGCATACAAGACACCTTGTATTGTGACCTTTATTTTTAACCATTACTTTTAGCACAATGCTTGAAATTTTAGTATCGCGCAGTATTTTTTTTTTTTTTTTTTTTTTTTGACAAAAATTCAAATACATGGTAATTTTTAAGTTAAATAATAATAATAAAAAGTTTGGTAACAATAAATATATGCAACAATAATTCTTATTATTACTTTCATAGGGAAATTTTTACTTTTCATGGCGACAAAAATAAAAGTGATCCATTCTTAAAATGTGGGGCATACAGACAGAAGGCCCGCGGACAAAAGGCCCTACGACAAAAGACCCTACCCGTGCGCCGCTCGCCGATATGCTTTACCTGTGGGGGATGAGGGCTACAGAAATTCATGTTATGTTTTCTTTTTTTTTTTTTTTTTTTTAAATTAGTATTTTTTTTTTAATGTAGTTGCAGTATTAGCAACAAAATCAAGCACTTTTATTTTTTGTCGCCACTAAGTACGAAAATTTCTTGTGGATTTACCTTTCAACTACATATTGATTATATGATTTCTATACTTGTGATTTTTGGTGGGTTTTTAAAATTATGTTCTCACTTGGGGAGCGTCTGCCTTTTTGTTTGCTGTTAAATTATTTGGATGGTTAGGACAATTACATTAAATATTTGAAAATGATACACAGACTAGATATTTTTTGTTCAGTTTAGTTAACGAAAGGAAATTATAGCATTGGCATAGTTAATTTTATTAATCGGAGTTTATTCTAGAGCTGGTATAAACTTCAAATCTTTGTTAGTACTGTATACTTTTAAGGAAACTATCCATACCTTTATACCGAATGCCTGAACTAAGGTCCTCGGATAAAAGGACCTGCCTTTACGCACAGGTATAGCATTTCGGCGAGCTGCGCACAGGTAGGACCTTTTATCCGAGGACCTTTTTTTCCACGGACCTTCCTTCTGTATGTTCCTTCGGACCCCCCCCCCCCCCCTACCTTGTTTATACAAATTCGAATTACAAGCTCTAATATCTACATTCGCCTATCTGTTATTTCCTTAAATTTTGTTTGAATTTAAAAAGACAATTTACTTGCTTAATTACTTTGTGAGCAAATCAGCTTGTTGCCAATAATAATTATGAACCAGTTAAATAGAAAACACAAATCAACCTTCCTATCGATTCTTTTATTTTAAATAGAAGATAGTTTGAATTGCCTTGTCCACTCCTACAGGAGAGGAAGTGGCATCGCGAGCATGTCAGTTGTCGGCCTTGAACTGGTCACTGACACTGACTCGCGGATTGCGGCCCGACATTGCCCGCTTAAATATACCCTCACTACATCTCCCACTTCTTTTATGCTGTCGTCGCTCTGTCATGTTCACGTTTGAGCATCAAAGTGCTACCATCCGCTCACAGCTTCCAAATTTAATAACCCCTCGAAATTTTAAGTACTGTACATGAGTCAAAATATCCCACTTCAATTTTAGACCTATTATCCTCTTACAAAATCTGACAAAATTGTTGCCCATGTATAATCTAAATAAGAGAACTTATTTAAGCACTACCCTAATAAAATGAAGCACGCAACTCGATCTAAGTGTCACTCCATATAGTAATTAGTTTGGAAAATGATAATGACAATAATAATTAGTCCAAACAAAACAAAAAATTGTTTTGTCTGGCTCAAAGATATAGACATGGGTGGTGTGAGGTGAATAAAGGGAAGAGACTCCACGATAACGGCGCAAAGGGTTAGCCTCAAGAACGTGTGGGCGGCTGTGGCAGGCGCGAGGCGGCTAGTTGCGTATTGATTAGCGTGAGCGAACGAACAGCAGCGGGCGAACTCCAGCCCAGCCAACCTATGTTACGTACGTTATGAGCAAGGCGGGAGGACGGGCGGGTAGAATTGCTGCTGCCGTGCACAACAAAAGAGAGAAGACAAAGACTGAGAGAGAGAGTGAGCTTCGTCTGAGTGTTGGCCTTGGCTCTTTCCTGCTTCTCTACCTGCTACCTGCCTCACTCGCTCCCTTCCAGCTCCTTTTTTTCAATTCAATTACATTTTTTACAAGTTACTTGTTTATGTCGTGATAAATTCTAAATAAATGTTATATTATTAAAAAAAAAAAAAAAATGAAAACTATAAAATACAAAATGATGATGATTCTGCAAATCAAGCTTGAAAATAATATCTGTCGGCAAAGTTAGCGGAACTCCAATTCAATTATAATTGTATGGCTATGTATTGGTATGGATAGATTTCATCAGTATGAAAAAATTTGATTACCTCATCTCACATTTTTATTTGCAATAATTAAATGTAGAAAAGAGAGAGATGTTGGAAAGTGGAAAATTTAAGTTGCAATGCCTGTGACTGCTATTTGTAAGTGATAATGATCCTGTCTTGATTATGCAGTTAGCACACGCTCACACTCCAGTGCGAGTGACGTACTCCTCACAAAGTTTTTACGTCAACTCGCCTTGAGTTGCCAAGTTGCCCGTTCAAGTTTGAAATTCATTACGGGCAAATCGGACAATGCATCGTTTTAAAATGTTCTATTACGTTTATTTTAGTTGCAGTAGTTTTAATTTATTTAATTTTAATTTAGTTTTAATTTATAATTATAAAAAAAGGATGTGTATTTTTATTAACTGTATTTATTTTACGTACTAAATAATTTAAAGAATACCCATTATTATTTTTTAACATTAGTTTCATCTCAACTTTTACTTTTAAAATTTTATATATTTTATGTATAATTGTTTAGTACACACTTATTTTATCGCTTTTTATTTAAACTCAGTGAGAAAAAAAAATATTAAAAATCAATCAAAGTTAATTTTTGCTATAAAAATGTATCTACTCGTCTTCCCTTCTGTTTAATTTTCTGTTGACATGCTCATTGATAAAGTCGTTCAGGCTGTGCCTCTATATAACGTTTCTGAATGATAATAAAAATAAGGAGGAGGATTTAAAAGTGACGGTGCAACACATTATATAATATATATATATATATATATAATATTACATTATAATATTTTTTCTAAAATTACTGCGTGGTGGCGGGCAAGCGGGCAGGCCGATTGCTGGTTCAACGACATACTGACTTTGTTTGAAGGTCAGGTGCAAACTGAAGCGCGCATGCGTCAACTTGCGACCACCCCTCCCACTGACTTGGAGCACAGCATCCCTCGAGAAGATATTGTTGGACCACTCGCGATTCGCAATCGCAAAACCATGCTTCATAGAAGAGGTCAGCTTACTTGTAACTTTTGTAAGCGATCGAATAATTAATTGTATGCTGCTCCCAATTTTCATTGTCACCCCGTTTCCATATACCTTGCTATTTTTAATCATAATATATTTATACTTTAATATTTAGTTTAATTACTATCAAGCATTGAAAGTAAAATCACCCCATAAGAATGATTCTTCTGCATAGGATTTACTTTAAATAAAATAAAGTACAGCTCGCAGTACTTATTTCATGATGATGTTTATACTTATTGAAAGCACGAAGCTAAATCTGGATTTGCGACGGAACTGTCCACGGCCACATACAGAACAAAAATAGGTTCAGCACGTGCATAAGAAAAAGCTGTACGGACCCCAGAGCGTATCATGTATACATTTCGTTAACTGTGTAATGCATTTTCTATACTCCAATGCTAATCGAGCAGAAAGATAAAAAGACGAAAATAATATATTATCGTATTATCATTATAATATAAACACATTTTGCGTAAATAACAGACTGTCTACAAACATTTATTAAATTTTTCTATTTTATTATTTAATTGGTATTTTATTATTTTAATTAATTCTGTTTGCTTTTAATGTTCAGGTTTTACGACTTTAAGCTTTAATTATTATCTTAATATTCCAGCACATTTGAAATGCGGTACATTCAGAACACCATGAATATGAAAATTGAAAAAGCTATATTGCTAATTTGCATTGGTGCTTTACAATTTACTATTGCTACGTTTAATTACATACATTTTTTTATATGAATCTGAATTGGAATCCTTATAAGATCCAAAGGATATAAAAAAATAATAATAATAACCATAAAAAAAGATAAAGTTAATTAACCTAATTAAAAAAAAATATATATCGGTATAATTAATATTAACAATAAGAATACGAAGAACAGGATATGCGCATAAATAATGATAATCAAAAAAATAAAAAATAAAATCTACAATTCAGTCCTAGCATTAAAATAGGCTTTGATTTAGGCTTACCAGATGGAGATGGTCGCGTGAAATATGCTGCCGCGGCTGCCGGGTGGTGCGACAGGTGCGATGGTGACGAACGCGGCGCAACGAGTGGGTGTGGGGAATGCTGCGAAGCTGAATGTTGTGGCTGCTGCTGATAATATGGATGCATAAAGTGCTGATGCTGGGGTCCCATATTACCACCATTCTCTGGTGTATTTAGACCTGAAAATTCATGAAATTCTTGGTTCTCAGGAGTTCAAAGATCCGGCATAATGGGTAAGTTTTCATGGTCACAGTGATTGAAAACGAATTTTAAAATAAATAGTTGATTTTATAATATTGAAATATAAATAGTAAAACGCTAAAAATAGCGACCCGTTCAGTATAATTCATGTTTTTACTAACTTTAACTGTTGCTTACTTTAATTTTATTATAATAATATACTTTATGCTAAAGAAAAAAAAAGGTGTAACAAAAACATTATCAAAGAAAAAGCTTACCATTGAGAGGTAAATGCAGGCGTGATCTTAGCTCGTCATTTGATGCATGACCACTGCTGCTGCTGTCCACATCGGAAACGCCGCTGTCTGCAGGGCTAGGGGGCAGCGAGCCTACGACAAACCAAAGCAAACATTTGTTAATCCATACGACTCCAAGGCTCCAAGATACTCAGATATCCTGCCACCGATTTAAAATTAAATTGTTATTTTTCCAATTATTATTCCCATACCACCTGGTTTTCATCAGTACAGAGATTCGACAGTTCTACTTTTATAAATTAATGAAACCAACCCCCACAAATCTATATATAAAATTAAATGTGTAATCCATAAATAAAATAACATCAAACACATTCATTTATTTTGAAATCTTTTATTGAAAGGAAAGGAAGTGTAGGAAAAATAGATTTTGTTATCGTGTTATTTACTCCAAACGAGTCACAAGCATATAAGGGGCCACTGGATAGAGTGCGGGTGTTATTGTGGCGAATGCAATATACTGTGTCATGTTGCACAGGATGACGTGCTGCAGGTATAATATTTAAGACAGACAAAGGGTTATTTGCTAAGCAAGGCCAGCTGTGCAGACGGTATGGGACGTCAAAGGGCAGGTGTGATGCGCAAAACAGAAGGGGTCACCGGGGTTAGTGGCCTCCCCTTACAAAGACACATGCAATAACACATCATAAACAACTACAGCTGCCAATGAATCTCTCCATATAATATTCAATATCGTGCAACGACCAGTCGAACTTGAGTAATATTATAATAAAAGATATAGGCAAGCAGGCAAGCTTTACACCTACTGGGGGTTAAGGACAGTACCACATCGAGTGATTTACACATATTGGATTTACTTTATTATTAAATGCATGTAATTTTGAAAATATGTGTATGTCACTCACTGCAGTTGCTAACAAACCTTACAAAAACAATTCATTTTATGTTTTCGTAAATATTATTCTATATTGTTCTATATAGCACATAATAAGAAATAACCCACTTAGAAATTGCATTCATTATTATCATTACTATTACTCTCAGAGCAAGCAATATGTTTGGATTTTTGAAAACCATAGACATTATACATACTAGTGTATGTGTACATGTCTTATGTTGAAAACTAAACCTTTCAGAAAGCAATTTCAACAATAGATATTTTCAGGTTAAACTTTAATCTCTTCCCCTCTGTCTGCCTGCCCGTCTTCAATAATAATTTAAAAAGCTTTTTAGTTCCGGTTTTAACTGCAAGTTGAAAATTATTGTAATTACTGTTATTTTCTGTGTGGCAATTACCTGTTGAGCTACTACTAAAAGCTGCTGCACCCACTCGTGGAGCTTGTTGTGAGTGGAGGGTTGGCGCTGAATGAACGCTAAGAATATTATGCAGCAATGTCGGGGGTGGAGGTGGTACGGTTGCTTTGCTGTGAGGGGGTGGCAGTGGAGGTGGAGGAGGACCTGTGCGCTCCTCGTCCTCTTCTTCTTCGTCTTCATCTTCATCAGCTACAACAGCTGCAGCACCCAATTCCAACAGAGAATGTGCAGAAAGTTGCGTCGTGTCTACTGCAACACAAACAAACACTGAGTCAGCGACACCAAAAATGATGCTCCTACAATTTGCTTAATTGAAGCAAAAGTCAACAAGTATGCATATTATACCAGCCAAAATAATGCATGAACAACAAAATAAAAAGCTATGAAAAGATTCGTTGTTGTAAAATATAATAAAATTAAATATCGATGAAATCCTTACAAAAGATGACGTATTTAATTTACTTATATATGTGAGATCCTAAGCTTGTCAAAAAAATACGCTTGAAATTTTATCTGTTGTAAATAAAATGTTATTATAATTATACGTTTTTTGTATTGAGGAAAGGAATGGTTTATAAAGCCTAAAAAGTAAAAAATGTCATGCAGTCTGTAAAATAATAATAATAAAGTGTAGTTCAAGACACTGAGTTTTATAAACATTTTTTTTTTTTTTTTTTTTTTTGTGTTATCGTGCTATACACCAATCCTAGTTCCAGTCAAGACATTGTCTTATCGACAGGTAAGGACTTTCCAATTAATGGAAAAGCGCACACGGGCCGGCCACAGCCTCAGTACACAGCCCGGCATTTGCCATGACAGCCTAGAGAAACCAATTAAAAAACGCAACGAGGAAATCCAGTAATGGCCAGGTCAAAAAATTTGACCATTAGGAAAAAATAAATAAATTAGGCACGTGTTTCAAAATTTGTCTTGTTATGACTAGTAGAATATAAATAAATATTTCTCAAAAACACAAAAGTTCGAAGAATTATCGCAATAAAAACAAAACAAAAATATTTGATAAAAAAACAAACAAAAAAATCTAAAGCAAAAGATTTAAAACATACAATAATACGCAAAGTGTTAAAAAATACTTGGAAATTGTAATGTTGACAATGCAAGTGTGTACATTTCATTCAGCGCTACTCCACAAGTTCTACAACGGTTGCTTGCATCATATTATCTGCAGAATGACAAAATGTGATATACACATCGCCCGCAAAGATAAGGACATTAACATAGTATTTGTTTTTTTCAAGACACCTGCAAGCATAGCGTGACACTTCAGTGCAGTAGAAACTAACTTAACACAAGTAATTAATTCTATGACTTGAAAACGTTAGAAAAAAAAATCGATTGGAAAAACAAAACAAAAAATATTTCAACTGTTACTCAAAAATCAAAATATCAACTAGGTAAAGAATTTGGATACTAATAAACCTTTATCCACAAAAATCATGAATATAAGGACGATGTATGTTTTATGCATAGGTATTAGGTACGGTATACCTACCTATACGTTATATAATATAATACATATTTAGTCTACAGTGCTACGACAACAGATATTATTATTATTATGTTCATCAAATTGTTAAACCTATCGTCAGACAGCTATGACCAAGGCCAAACGGACCATAGGCCATAGACCTCTCAAGACGAGTAAAGCTGGAGGGTGGAGGCAAAAGAGCGTCGCGCGGCGAGCTGATAACCTTGAATCCTTGAACAAGGTTACAACTAACATTGCATTTTTATCAGCAAATCAATTATCTCATCTAACTTAACACCCTGATATTGGTTCGTTGATATGAATAAAAATAAACTTACAATAGAAAATTGTAACACAAGATATTTTCAAGAAATTGATTATTTTTGTTATCGCATATTTTGAAATAATTACTGTACACTTCGAATGCATCTTGTATTTTATCTCTTTTTGTCTATTGTACCTACCTAAATCCAGATTGCATTTTTGTCGCATTGAATATTAATTTGTTTTCAAATATTTTCCCTTTAAAAAAATGCTGTAAAAATAATTAACAGATCTAAATTAAAACCAAACACCACCGAAACAAGATTTTTTTCTCTTCTCTCTCTCTCTCTCTCTCTCTCTCTCTCTCTCTCTCTCTCTCTTACCATATAATATCACTTTGTCTTTGCTGTTTTTACAAAGTTAAAGTTTTACATAGTTGCTATATTATATTTTATGCTATAACAATCATAAATAATAGCCACACGTTTCATTTTTCTTAACACTAAAAATGTCATCCGGATTTTATTGCACAGTTAACAACGTAGTTAACCAGTTAGTTGATCTCAACTTAATTAAGCAAATAATACAATTACATTGAAAAAAATGTGTTTCGAATATGAGCACGATAGTATCTATTTTCTTGTGCATCAAATATAAGGACATCGCAGGTTGACCGTAGAAGCGACATATTACGTGTTAACGAATTACTTTCAAATAGAAAAGTGCACTCTCCATTGAATTCTATTTAGAGAAAGTTTGGTGATTAAACATAAAATTTGTAGGAAGTTATGTCCTCTTTATCCATTTTTGACTGGAAATCAGAGCTCATAAATAAATCTTCAAAGTCAACGTAAAATTTAAGCGTTGCACAACTGATACCTTCGATTTTTAGAACCCGTAGGAAACTAATCAAATTGCCAATTTAATAATTATTTCTTACGGGTTCTAATAAAAATAATAATACTGTATAATATAATAGTAATATAATAAGTCAAATATTCCAAGTTCACGGCCTTCAACGACAACTTCTGATTGAAGATCACTGAAAATGAATTATAAATTATTTATTTTTATGTAGTTACTTTTTACTGACATTTTGAAAAAATCAACAAACCCATAAAATCAGTATAACACAGGTGTATTTATTTATGGTGTTTAAGGAATATATATATATATATATATATATATATATATATATATATATATATATATATATATATATATATATATATATATATATATATATATATATATATATATATATATATATATATATATATATATATATATATATATATATATATATATATATATATATACACACACACTTCACAATTACTTGAAAAAGAATTGGCAATAATGAAAATAATCATAATTATTGCAAGGTAGAACATGGCAACACGGTGTGATGTGCTCTGCGAGAGCAAGCGGGAGGGCGGGGGGCGGACTGGTGGCTCGATGTTTCAGCCCGGCCAAGCAAGCGTAAGCTTCGTGGCCTTGAGGAAAACAGGAAGTGGCGCACTGAGCACGAAAGCGGTGCTCAGACCGAGAAAGCAAGTCGCCTTTACAACAACCTGAGGAGAACTTTGATTTTCAATTTCACAGAATATGACAAGACGCGGCAAGCCGCGGTTACTTTAATTTAATTTAAAAAGTGGGAGGAAGAAAAAAAAAAAAAAAAAAAAAAAAAAAAAAAAAAAAAACGATAAAATTGAGTTTAAAAATGCAAACGACATAAATTGCATAAAACACAACTGTATAGGGTGAGTACAGTGCAAGATCAAATAAATCATACAACACAAACACGAACACAGTCAATTGCACAGCGATTACGATAAGAAAATTGTGGAGTAAAATGAAAAGTTTGATCTTTTCGGCGATTATTATTATATATGCCACAGTTTAAGGAATGAGGAATATTATAATATTACAAATAATAAGTTTGTTATGCACATCCAATGTGCCTAAATAAACTAATTAGTCACATAGTCTTACATCCACTTTCTATACAAGCGAATCCGTAATACATAATTCTTAGTAATATTGTGATACTTGGATACATCGTCATCACAAAACAAAAACAATATTTTATATATTATATTTTATATATTATATTATATATATATATATAATATATATATATATAAATTATATATATATAATATATATGCAACTTCATTATAATTATTATGAATTTTTTCCTCATTGCTACCGGTGCATGCAAATTCAAATAAATATAAACAAAAAATAAAATTTAACATAATACGTGTATCCAATTGAGGAGCATATGTTCGCTTCACAAGGGTAATTTTATCTTGCAATTTAATTGATTTTGTTGAATCCAAATTCAACACTTTACAAATATTGCCGTGCGTGAGTAAATCATTATACATTGTAATAATCATAATTAGCGTTTAATATAGACTTCAGCCGCAGTGTCCGACATATTAATTCATTATAGTAACACATTATTCAATATTTTATTAGTATACAAATATACGTGTCAACTTGTGAAACTTGCACGTTATATTACAGAATTTAAGTTTTAAAACATACGCCTCTGGTGTAAAAAAGAATGCACGATGTAAAATTTTTAAAAAATCATCATCAAATCAATCGTTGTCGTTGCTATGGCTAATAATAAACAATACAACTGAATTGATGGGAATCATTATTTAAATTAGTTTAGATGAATTCAGATTGAAAAGTAGAACGATAAAAAAAGAATCAGAGGTCAAAATCGACTTCTGTTGTATTTCTCACTTAATATCGATCTATCAGACTTCTAAATAATAATAAGAAGAAGAATAATTAATTACATAAACAATAAAGAAAGAAAGCCTTAAATTTCTCCTCCTTGGTATTATAGCCTACAGTCCGGAAGTGGGCTACTAAACTCAGGTAATGAGACAACAACCCAACGGATTTCATTCCATGCAACCTTGAAAGTTTCTACTATGCTCTCGTTTAAACATTATAAACTACTAACTGAAAGCAAGCAAAATAACAACTTAATTTGTTGACAATAATTTGCATACGGTAACTGAACATGCAAATTACACTTGCGACGTTATTTAAAACAAATTTTATTACATTTTTGTGTGCATGTGATCATTATTTTACTATTTTATCAATATTATAATACTTTTGAATTTGTATGATTACTTCGCTTGTATCCAATAATGCACAGAGATACTTGTGCTGCATTTTTATTCAGGCAGCAGGTAGTAAAAATGTATAAGAAAGTGAGAGGGACAATGAATTTTACCGACTGGCATCGTAGATCGTATTTTCCCAGCAAGTAGAAAACCGTGGAAAGAGTAAAAAGCAGACAGGAGGCTCCTTGACCCACATTCTATTGCACCCATTTGTTTGAGCCGCCCGCTACGAGCTCTAACAAGCTATACCATAGTAATCATATCATTGTAAAAAAAAAAAAAAAAAAAAAAAAAAAATACTGTACTGCACCTTACAATGTTCTCTCCTCATGCAAAAGAATAAGTTTAGGAAAAATTTCAATGTTTTCTGCAGTGCTGTATCTACATCTCTGTGTAAAATTGTCAAACCCAGATTAGGCGATCGAGTGTTATTTATTTGCCTTTCTTTCATAAAGCAAAAAGGTCCAAGAGGAAAAACTGTCTGTATTTGATTTGATGTACAGGTACATTACAATAGAGAATATTATACTTAAAAATGCATTTTGGTATTGAAATCAATATAAATAAACGAATCATGATATTAATTTAAAAAAATGCAATGAGAGTACAGAAGGTGGTACTCAGAAAAGTATATTTTTATTGTAAAAATGAAAGAAAGAAAAAAAAAAAGTTATATCATGCACTTGATGAAATCTTTTGAAACACAGAACTTTCTTTGTCAAGTTACTACTAGCAATGTCATTAACGCATAAATTAATTAAAAAAAAACTTATTGTACTTTAACCTGAATATAAAAAAATAAATAAAATTGTCATATTCATAATATACTTCATATTTATTGTGTATCAGTGTCATTCGTCATGACTATAGATTAGTGGTAAGACTAATAAGCCGAATAAAAGCTACCTTGCATCACGCTACCTAGCAAGCAAACACTGGCGACAAAATTTTGTAATCAGGCCACAGCAAACCGAAAGTAGGTCTTTTGCTAGCTTGGCTGCGGCTTGCTTGCTCACTTGTTCACGCGGCTGGTGTTGCGCTCGATGGATTGAGGAAAGCGAGTGCGGTGGTTTCAAAGAAAGGTGGGGTGGGTGGGGGGAAGATGATGCCCACATCGCGTCTTGCGTTAGCAGACAGCAAAGCAAAGGACGTGACGCAAGAATGTATACAACATGAGTTTTCCTTCGTTAAAAAAATGTGCTAACATAGCACTTCTCGTGCTTTCAGGATACTCGTTGAAAATCTTTAAGACACTTTTCAACTTACAATATATTTTTATGTATGGTAAATAAACAAACAAATTTATCATTTTAAATTGTGCTATCATGAAAAACGTCTGCATTGGTAATCAAGAACTGATCAACTCATCAAAATAAAAATAAAAAACATGTTGAAACCAATTTATTTCATCTCAAACATTGTTCAATATTACGAAGATTCGCCTCGCAAAAAATTGATTCACGTTAATCAAATTTGAAGGCTCGATGAAAAACCCTACCAATTCTTCTCCTTTACTTCAATATATTGACCTGCCTAGAAAATTTTAAATCACTTATGACTTATCTAATACAATAGGATTTTTTTAAATTCGATGCCCTACTATTTAAATTGTGTAAACAAAATATGAAGGCTTTACAAAATGTGCTTTAAAGTATTAGAGCTACAAATATTATATAATATTCTTTATTTGCGAAGGTAACATGATATACCGTACCTATAGCATTGGAATATAAATTATCGTTGCAACTTTTAGAATGTGTTAGCGTTAGTAATAGTCATTACTTGTAACAATAAAAACTTCTCATAAAAACCTTCCCTCCCTTCCCTGCGCACTGAAATACTTGACAATGTATTAGTCAATGTTGTATTTATTTAAAAGCTACTTAAATCGGAAAATATTTAATGTACTCGCGCGTAAAGCATAAACAATAAATAGGCCGCAATTAACAACGAAATGGTGATAATAATTATAATACATTGTGGCTAAAAAAAAAAATCCCTGAATATAGCTTCTTTCTTCGTTATGTACCGAAATGAAATGAATAATTTGCACACTTTAGTATAGCAATTCAATCTATAGTTATGCAATTTTTTTTTTCCGTGCGGTATATTATCATATCGGATCGTGTGGAAAAGTTAGAATTGAAAACGCGGTATGTATTATATTATACGATTATTTCTTATAAAAATTCCGCATCCGAAAACTTTTGAACAGTTACTTAATAATTTGTCCTTGAACATTGTAAGTTACTTAATTGAGTCAGAGTTTCACCGTGGTTTCACTTGCTTGCGACAAAAATAAATACGTGGAACATAATAAAAATAACAAACTATATTCTATACAATAGAGTATGTTTCTACGATTATCTACACAAAACATTAATAATACATAAATAGTTAAGTTTATGTCAAATTTTATTTTTTAACAATCAATAAGAAAAAAAAATCAATGAAACTTGCGATACTCAATATGTTTACGTGCGATGCAAGTAAAAAGTGGCACTGGCTGAATGAACGGCCCAAATAATCACTCAGGCGTATTGTTTATAAGCAAAATTGCGGCAGGCTGGTTAACTAGCCAAAACGCGAAATCTAAACTCAGAGAGTGACTGCTCCACTAATTTATCTTGCAATTTTGACATTGTGATAGTGACTCAATAGTGCAATGATAAAATTAAACGCTAAAAGAAGAAATTTCACAGCTTACAAAAAAAATATATATTA
This sequence comes from Ecdyonurus torrentis, assembly GCA_949318235.1. NCBI lineage: Eukaryota > Metazoa > Arthropoda > Insecta > Ephemeroptera > Heptageniidae > Ecdyonurus > Ecdyonurus torrentis. Next base: position 38,283,350 of record OX439127.1, read on the forward strand.
TTATTATTATTATTTTTTAATATTTTTGTTTGTTTGACGGATTTATATTTAATGCACTAATATAATATTAATAATGAAATGTAATTTTGAATACGTTAATTATAAATTGACATATCCCATTTTATCTCCTCTGTTAAAAATTTAAAAAACAGGACAAAAAATAATGCTTTTCATTAGTACAGTCTCTGAAGTAAACATTTTTACTAATTTGCTTCAAGGACATTTGGTGACTTACATGAATTGAAATCTCCTTATTAACGCAATGCATTCACATCCGGCATTTGAATAAATATTTGTTTAGCCTGCAAAATTAATAGTTAAATATAAAGTCTATTGATAAAAAGAAGAAAAGAAGTTAGGGAAAAAAATAGAGCTTTGTGGTCTCACACAACGAAGGGATACTTGAAGATCACTTTTTTTTTATATACAATAATATACTCTCGAATTACACAGTCTTGTACTAATAAAATAATAATAAAACGAAAGAAAGCTGACAGTATACACGTTTTAATACTCGCAACGCGTGCCATTGAAAATTATAATATATAGAATGTTGCTTTCCCAAATCATAAAAGCTTTTTCATGAACCCTACACATGGGACAATATGAGCATTGCTTCCATAATACATAATACATACACTGCAATCTAAAATAATAATTAGATTAAAAATAATAAGATGGTTCAGTTCTTATAATATTCGATTGCAATTTAAAATAATCTATAATTTGGGGGTCTACTTGCATACGTCAACGTGCATTTATCTATTATAAAATTTCATATGCATAAAATGCAGTAGCGATGCAACTAGCAAGTTGTATAACTTTGGATTGGTCTGTAAACACAGTGGCTTTAGCTCACGGCCGGCCTTGACATACATATAACATCCATTACACTCATTTAACTGTCGCTTTACTTTGTACCGAAGAGAGAGCGAGAGCATAAATATACACACTTTTACCTGCCTGCATCAACGTGTCTATTTCCGATCGATCTCTGCTGCTGCCGCCGATGCTGCTTTTGATATCGTTGAAATAATAATAATGTTTACATTTACTTAATACTTTAGAGATATATTTGGATAAATTTAAATCAATCAATTTCACTGTATAAAAAAAAAATGCATTATTTTGATTTCAATCGTTCCGTTAGTTTTCCAAAATTATAATGATACTGAATAAATAAATAATTAAATTCCATCATTATACAATAGGTCACAGAATATGTTTTAATATTGAACGTATGCTATGTCAATAATTAATATGCACTAAGAAACGTGCACTATACATATTTATATATTTACAGTATAATTATATGTTCAATTTTAACGTCATAAAATTAAAAAAAAAATATATATATACAGGAAAAGTAAAACCCGGAAAAATATAATACATGATGAACTACTTGTTACCGATCATAGACCTTGTGAAGCCACGTTATCTGTTACTTTTATCCGGTATTGTTCCAAGATATTAATTGAAAAAATAAAATAAATAAATATAAGCGGCAAAAAAAAAAAAGAAAAAAAAAAAAAAAAAAAAAAACTACCACCAAAACTAGACCAGATAAGATAGTTTTGGTAGATTTTCAATTTTATTACTGAAAAGAAAAGTGTGTCGCTGGATCCAATAAAGTTGCGTCGCGTGAGGTGCCTGAGCTGTGGGACACAAACTCATCGATAATTGTTTTCCATATTTTATAGGATTTTTGTATTTACTCTCAACACCCCGACTCGTGTTGAAGCTAAAATCACGTCCACTGACATTTATTATTATTATTTTTTTTTTTTTTCAAAATACGTTAAGCAATATTAATAATTAAGTATAATAATAATTATGTAGAAAATGTCTTTCGTGTACTACTGCCTGACAAATATTTGTGGAAACAAATTAATGAAAAAATCTTACACTATTCATTGATTATATTTGTATATTTTATTGCCAACTACTGAGGGAAAACTAAAATGTATGCGTATTTATTATTTCAGATAGTAAAATTCTTAATGTGTCACGAACTAAATTCTTAATGCAGGGAACTAAATCTACATTTTAAGAGTTTAAAATTGTTTATAAACAAGACTATTTCAATTATTATCGACGTATAAAAATTGTAATAAAAGAGAAGCCATAATTCTTATTTGTTCTTGAGAATGTGTCAATCATTAGTCATGGCATGACTGATACAATTTTACAGCTTACAGCAAGTTTCAGTAACTTTCAATTTCGAAGTTTTCATAAGCGCATAACATAATTGCGCGTGGGTTATATTGTTATTAAAACTGTGGAGGTCTGTACCAATTCAATCTCTCATAAACGAATGGTCGCATGACGCAGAACGCACCAGCAAAATATTGATTGTAGCGTGCGCCGGTAGCGCCAACCCAAAGCATTGCCTTCAAACCCTTTCACCATAAAATCTGCATACTCTTTGATGCTTTATTATTATTGTTTTATTTTTCCTCTTCCTTTAAACCATTTATAAATAATTACATGCAATGCTCCGTTATGAGCGTATATTGGGAATAATTATAATAGAAATTTGGAAATTGTTTATTCTATAATCATTCTCTCTTTCCTTGTAACTTCTTGTTATTTTATTAGTCATTCATATATATTTACAAAGTTACAGTCTAATATTTTGTGTGTGATTATATAATATAAATAAAAATATATACGCATTTCAAAGTTTTGATATTCATTGCTAAAATAAGTACGTGAATAGATTAAATCTGCGATGTTGCAATTGAAATAAAGATAAGTAATTAAGTTTTTAATAAAAATTTACACAAATATCACCCTATTTTCCCCCATAATTTGCAATTTTAATAAATACCATGAAGTCCCATTTCAAGATATATATAATCCAAAGTTATTGTTTGTTGTTTTTTAAAATTATTTTTTAAACATATTTTTGTAAATTTTATTACGGGGGGAGGGATCCAGAGCAAAGTTGCAGGTGAAGCTCACAATTGATTATCAATTCATTATCAAGTTCAAAATTAGCAATGGAGGTATCACTTTTCAAGTCAACTTTGCATTTATTTTTTATTTTTCCTCTTTTCCTTTCACTATCTAAAATGAATTCCTGTGTGCAATTGTCTTTAAAGCATGCAAGCCGGATTTTAAAATATTATTTTATTTTAGAAATGCATAGGCAAGAAGTTTGCGATGTTTTATTTAGAATTATTATTTCCGTTCGATATAAAATGTCACCAGTACTGTAACCTTGAAATTGAAATATTGACAACAACAAACATTATAAATATGTCTGTGTTAATCGATCGAGCAAAACCGCATTGAAAACGGAATCAAAACTTGTAGAAAACCTCAGGGTTGCTAATCTTTGAAAGTTTACTATTAATATATGTTTATGTTATTAATAATTATAAACATCATTATCCTACAGTACATACACTGTATACAACATGAGAAGACGTCTTTTATAAAGGTTCAAAGAAAAGAGGAAACTTATTATACAGTATTATTTTAGTCTGTCTTACTTATACGTCATAATGCTTCCTAAGAATCTTTGAGCATCACAAGTCTCTTGTCATAATTACGTCGAAATATGTAAACATCCAAGAAGAAGAGACTTTATGGGAGCTACATCAAAAACAGCGATTTTAAATGAGCATTCCATTTACCAGTTTCTTTTAATTGTCAAACCCTAAATTTTAGCTTTTTCGCGCGAATGCAAATAAAATTGTAGGTATTGACTTTTGAGGTGAATGTATATTGTAACATTTATTTTAATGTTGGTGTAAATTAGCTAAGTGCAATAAATAAATATACTAAGCGATAATATTATTGTGCATGTAATAGATATAATATTTTCAGCTCAGTTTTTTTAACGTAAGGATTTCGAAGCAGAAATTGCTGCAAAACTTTACTTCTGAAGTAAAAACACAGAGTTCATAATGAATTTAGGATGTTAAGAATAATAAAGCAGAGAACGAGGAAATATTGCATGTGTACGACGAGCATGATATCACTATATAGCTCGACAATATTTCTTTGTCGTCCTTGTGATCTCAAAAGAAAGAATACAAAAGAAAGAAATAATAATATATTCAAGAAAATAACGCCTTCAAATCATGCATTTTGTCGTTCCCACTTTATGGTGTTACAGACCTATGCAAGGAAATTTTGGGACAACAGTTAACATTTTGAAATTCAATTTTTAGGTTCATTGCAAGAAAACTAATTCTCGCGAAAAGGATTCAATAGACAACAAATTGTTCCTCTTTTTTTTTAAGTATTAAATAGAAAATATATGTGTATGATTATGTGTTCACATGTCAGTATCACATTACAGTTTCATTTACTCATAATAATGTTTATATTCACATATTATTATTCTGTATTATATAAATATAATTTACTTTCGTTAATTCCTCTTCATATGGAGCCATAACATTTTTTGCATTGCAAAATAAATTTTCATTGTATAATGATCTGAAGTGATTAGAATCATAATATTCAATTATTTTATTTAGCAAAATGTTTATATGCTGTCAAAAATAACACTACAACTTGCCCAGTACAATATTAAAAATTAATTACAACTTTAGGGCTGGGGTAGTTTTAATTATGAATGCACTCAGGTGTTTTTTCAGAATTACTGCACCTGCTTTAAAACTCTACATGGTAACAATATTTTGCATTTGCAATAAAAAGAATAATGTGTGCGATAAAAATTAAAGTTGAGCTCATTTGTCGGATCGTTCGGCTTTCTGACTTCCTAAAAAAAGTTACGCTTAACAAAGCAAAGAAAAAAATAATAATAATAAAATGAAAGACAATGCAAGTAGACCGCGAAAATGAATATTGCCTAGACTAGAGATTGCGAGTGGTAATTAAAAGAAGGTATATTTTCCATGTATTACCCCGTCCTTGATACAAAAACTAAATTAAGTCATGTAAGTAGTATACTCACAATATCTCCTCATTAAAGATTTTTTGTAAGGGTTGCAACCCTTCCTTTTCTGCCTGGCCACGAATGAAGCACTTGAATCATCCGAATATTCATCTGAGGCCGCTGAATCACTAGGCCGTCGTTTCATGGCCCTTCCTCCGCCGAGCCCCCCAGATCGGCCAAGCCCACCTCCTGTGGAGATACTAAGGTCCAGGGGGGCACAAGGGTCAGGAGAGGGTGGACTCCCGCACCCTGGAGAAGGGTGCTGGGGATAAACTAATATTTTCATCATTTTATTTTTTTAAAGTACCGCCAATTTAATGAGACCACAAATTCACGAAAGCACACATTTCAAGACTGCAGCAATTGCTAAACACAATTTAAAAAAGTTTATTGTTACATTGATTCCTTTTTGATAATATAAGAGGGATAACTGTGCTCAAAAAAATTCATTTACACTAAAATAGACGAGTTTTTCCCTTTTTATTTATATATCGGGGTAAGTGCTGTTACACGTACAACTTCACAATCACTGTGTTGACATCACAATTTCACCATTGTTCGACAATAATGCACTGCTTGATTGCAATTATTCAATTGAAGCAACTGTCAAACACTGCGTTTATTTTATAAGTTCACAGATATTTTATTCATATATTGAGTTTGCACGTCTCTCATACAAACGTCAAAACACGAGCACTTAATAATATTGCACAGAAGCACACTCTTGATGCGTATCAATTATCTCCAGACACTATTATTTTATGAAAGAACAATGTCACATCACTTGACTGTATTTACTGTCACCGCGGGAGTACAACTTGCGCCCAACACATTCCGAGTATCGTGGCCTACTGCCACACATCGTCTCGCTCGTCTGCCTGCTCCAACACTCTCTTTCACACTCCCCTCTCGGCCTAGGATAGGCTCTCACTCTCTGCCACTCGCCAGACCCCGCGCGCTAACGCGGTGGTGGTGGTGAACGAAAACGCGTTTGGTCACTCTCGCGCCTCCGCAGGGTCTGGCCCGCAGGAGTACTTGTTGCTGGCGTTACACTAGCTTAAGGATTACCGTCAGACGTGAAGGAACCTTTTTTCTTTTCTTTTTTTGTTTGACTCGATAACATTTTTTCAAAATTCAGCATTTTATGTTTGTATTGCCTTCATTAGCCCCGAATATTAATATTTTGAGGTTAATAACAGTCCAGTCCTAATTATTTCCTCAACCCTCAACTATGGTAAAGAGTAAAGACCCAGTAGTTGGAATGCTATAGGCTTTCTACAGGTTATTTAAGTGGAAAAGGTCGAATCCCAATTGTTGGCACTTAGAGAAATTTTAAGTTGAGAACATTTTTGATCCCACTATTGATTCCAATCCTATAGGGTGTATGCGGATGACGTCATATTTATTGCGCTTGGGGGCCATACTGGAGTAGTGCATAACATTGCTCAGCATAGGACAAACTTCTTTTAAGCCAATTTTCTTTGAGAAATCGCTTAGTTTTTTGTTATTGTTATTTTTCTCACATACTTGAGATACTAATTCAACATATTAACAGCATCAATGCTCTCAAAAATATTGCTTACTAGTTTTAAACTGGCAAAATGAGTTATTTTCCTATGCCACCCATGTTATTGAGTTATCCAACATGGCGTTGACTTTAACATGAATGCATAGACCCTTATAGTATCCAAATTTTCAAGTTTCAAGTCTCTAACTTAATTGGTTGAGGAGATAATAACCAGATGGTTGGGTGATAAGTTTTCATTAACCCATCTGCAATCAACTGGGTCTGGAGTCTGGGCCATATACATTTTTTTTTTTTTTTTTTTTTTTTTTTACAGCGCAGTGTCACAACCTCATGTTTTAGACAAACCAGCAATACACTAATTTTGGGTATGCTAATCTAGGATCATAGCTAGATTGATGTATTGTAGATCAACGTAAGACGCATGAGGTTATCGCTTTCTCTGGTTATAAGGGTTTCTACCCTTCACTTAATCTGGCAGGCTGTACACAATACAGTAACAGTAGCTGCAATTATTGTTGACAAAGCAATCACGCTGTATGCATATAAAACCCCAATAACTAATTAACTAAGGAAGAGCTGTGAGTATATAGTATACTGTACAGTTACAGTATAATAATCACATGTATATACTTTGCCGAATCTTTATGATTAAAAAATTACCGGATATTAATAAAAAAAAAAAAAAATAGAAATCCACGTTGACTAATATACTGCATTGTCCTATTTGACCAACACCGTTTGACTGTCAAGATATTCAGGATCTTTTCAATATTTGAATCGCATACTAATCTTGCCGCTTCAAGAAACAAAACCAAAGAGACTAATTTTATTTCTTCTTTGCAATTAGTAACAATTTGTATTAATTTTAACCAAATTTCAATGTCACTAACAAAATTTCCCTAAAATGCCTTATTTGACCGTGTTGGTCAATACGACATCTTATTCAAATTAAGAAAAATCAAAATCAAAACTTTCTGCGTAAAAAAAAAAAAATCAACATTTTAAAAATATGGTTTATATCTAAAATAAAGTAATAAAGGCGTGTAAAACATTCAACAGAAAGCTTTTAAAATGAACTGTGTAGGTCATTTTTTTAGAATTTCTGTCTAAAGACCAACAAAAATGTGTAAAAATTCTAATATTAAATATTTAATAGAATAATGAATATTAATGAGTTTAAATTTTGTGATTGCTTGTATTTTTTTTTTATATATTTTTTTTTCTCATCTACCGTTGAATAAAATTTGACTTCAGAATGACTTTTCAAAAGTCACAGTTTCGCGTTATTGAGTAATCGGCAGGTAAAATTGCCCGTTAGTAGGTATATAACAACGAATTAAAATGCATAGAACAGAAGAGAGTGTATGAAAAATTGTAACATTCAACTATTCATTCATTTATTTCGTTCGGATTAAAAATACTTAATTGGAAATTATCATTTTACTTTCATAAAATGTAAAAATATATATAATATGGTTTAGGGAAGTATCTATTATTTACATTACAATGCAGTAAAAATATGGCTTGCGATATAATTCTATTGAATGCTGAAGCAGTAGCAACATAATGTGACGTCATACGGAGCAGGCCAAGGTCCTCATTTTTGTTGACCCAATTTTCCCCTGTCCGCGCTGCTGTGATGCAGTGCGCTTGTCGCCTGCCCCATGCTAATGTTTTAATATTGCTTCTTGCTATAAGTTGTATTTTTTTCATTGTTCATTACAAACTGCAGACACCTAACAGCTTACAATTTCCATTCCCCCCCCCCCCCCCCCCCCCCAACATAACACACGCTTTACTGGCTTTGGTGCACGTCATCTTGTAATAAAGAATTATTATACCTTTATAACACAAACGTGTGTGCATATTATATTATTATTATGAGAAAGGATGGCCCGCCTCCAGTTGTGTTTACAATGACCTAGAACAAGCAGGGCAGCATGACTTAGGACTGGCTCTGGCCGCACCGCGACTTCCATCAGAAAGTGAGAGTAAATTTATTATTGTTGTGTTGTATCATACAATTTTTATTAGCATAACCCAAATAGTGCAAATACATCTGCTCGAGCTAAAGACAAATGCATCTAACAATAAAAACAACAACTAACAAGCACTATAACGAATCTCACTATCACCGCCAGAATACCTTTTTTTATACGTGGTTTGGAAAATGTAATGAGCTAACTGAGTTTCATAAATAAATTATATTTTTACTGATTTGTCAAAAAAAAAAAAAAAAAAAAGAATGATATGATATGATGTTTTTTTTTTTTTTTTTTTTTTTTTTTTTTTTTTTTTTCAAAATTGGGGATCGATAATTTTGATTTGATATCTGTATCCTGGTTTCCAGGACTGGTCTAAGGGTCACGGGGATCGATAGGATTCCAAATAAGTCAGCAATACGTTTCTGATACAATGAAAATATCGGCAACTTATCCAATTCAATGATATCGTAAGTCGCAATGACTGCGAATAAAATGATCAATTTGTTTATATTAAGTAATAATATAAGTAGAAGTATTATTATATAGTAATTGCGGGTAATGCGTTAGTTTGTGGATGATCAGAACACTTTGCCATAAATAAAAAAAAAAATTAAATTTCATTTAACCATTCTGTTTAGTATAATAATAAAGTATAATATACGGTGAAAATAATAATAAAAGGATAAAAATAACAATGCTATAATAATAATTAATATAATATTGAAAAATGTTTTCAAAATTTATATGTATGTACACTTCTCCAGAATAAATCTGACCGAAGCGTTAATCTCTCCAAATGTTAAATACAGTATAATATGGAGAAACTTTAACGCAATCGGTCAGATTTATTCGGGAGGAGTGTACAATATATCGCGTCATACTTTTTTTTCACAATTAAAAATGACGTGGCCAATATCGTACACATCAAGTTTAATATGATATATAATAATTAACAATATCGTAAGTTTTAATGATAAATACAAAAAGCAGTTTAATATCCAAGTAACCAATACATACAAGAGTAGAGTGATAGATTTCGAAATATAGTGGCTGCATGAAGCCCTGACCTCAATAAATGAAAGTCTTAACAAGTAAGTACTTGTAGCTGCTTTGTAGGGATCAATCCGGAGAGGGTCGAATCAAATGACAATTCACCGCGGCACTTAAGTACGTTCAAGTTTTGCACTGCATATCAATGTGCTTGGCTTAAATCATCATGTCTTTTATAATAATAAAGAGTTCAATTGGATAAATGCATACTATTGTGTATTACGTGCATGCTACATGTGTGCCAAGTAAAATATTAGCGAATTAAGCAAATTATTAATGGCAGAGTGTCGTTACTATGCTGATGATATAACATGATGCTGTGCGGTCACTGTAAATCAAAGTTAATTTAAAAGAAAAGGCCAATAAAACTGCGAAGTATTTGAATTGTGTTGATAAAGTTTTTTTTCCTTGTTTTTTTTTTTTAATAATAATATTAATACCGATTATAAAAAAAAAAGTTTAAGTGAAATCAACTATGAATTGCCTGGGACAATAAAGTTTTAACTTTACTTCCTATTATAATTGCATATTGAAGTATATTATGCTATGAATAAAATTATATTATTCTTTGAATATAACTCCATCGGAGATCTGATTTTTATTTTGAAGAAAATAGCTCCTCATACACTTTTACACACTATAACATAAATATAAAGTTAAAAAGCTTCATGCTTAAAACAAACTAAAATGTATAACAAATAATAACTTAAGCATTAAAGTGGTAGGAGTACTTTCCAAACTTCCGCAAAAGTTTTGGGCCAAAGGAAGTATTTAAATGAGAATAATATCCTCTCCTCATTAATCTCCCATCCAACTTTAAAGTTATTAAATGAGGTATAGCTCTCATAATTTTATACACTTGACTGCCTCCATTCATATTAATTTATATTCTTGCGTTTTAATTTTTCTCTGTCGATTTTCACAGTTTTTTTTATAGTACTTTTCTTTCTATAGCCTCAACTATCATAGTTTTGAGTTTTTTTTTATTATTTTTATTACTGCCATTATTATTATTACTACTATTATTTTTCCAACAACATTTAATGAATATTTAATTTTTATGCAGCAAATAAGATACCACGATAAATGGAACAGTGATTAACCATTGACTGACAACTATTTATAATAGTTAATAGATAATATGAAATGAAATGTTTCAATACACAAAATTCTTAAAAGAGTTCTAAAGAAGAATTGAAATAGCAGTGCAAGTGCAACCATTATATGCACACACACATATTATATACGTATATATAATATAACCTCATGCGTATCCATGATTTTTTGGTTGGAAAAATAATTATATAGTAATAAGAATTATAATAAGATTGGCAGTAACACCACATTGTAAAAGTAAAAATAAATAAATGTTATGTCACTTTATTTTGAAGTTATTTTATTTGCATGGAAATAATAGGTCACTTTTCCATGGTGACACAGATGATAAAACATTCTCATGTTGTTTCCTTCGAGCAAAACTGATATATAGAGAAGAATAAGAAAAAAAAAAAAAAAAAAACTAAACTAATAGTACACGCGAGAAACACGTTATCGTCACATTTGCAACCTGAAAACTTATCAGTTTCTAAGAGAAAGTTTTATTATTTTTAAATGGCATTACATAGATAGTTAATCGTCGTGTCCTCGCACCTATTATCGGAATATAATTGTTGTCAATAAATAACAGAGGAAAAACAGGATACTACACTACTGGAGGAAAGACAAATAATATAAAGTAAAATCGACCGGAAAAAATCACATCGGTTATTAAAATGATTATAAGTTTATCTATTCACATAAAACCAGCAGCTATTTTTAGCACGACCCTCGATATTGAACTGGATATATACTTAAAACTAAATTTTCCTAAATTGTTGTTCAAATTGCTGATAATAATAAGCATCGGTGTTTCATAGGTACAATAATCATAAGTTTGACTATTAACATTAAAAATTATAATTATAGTGAGAAACAAAACAACGACAAAATTTGATCAATCGATACCAAAATTCAAGTATATATAGGCTCATGGCGAACGGTTATTTATTGGCATTAATTGGTCATGCCACTGAATATTTTGTCACTCAAGAAACTGGAAATTTTACTTGTCCAATACATTGGTGGTAAACACATAGTAGATTCAAATTACACAAGTATATTATGTATTTAAAGTTTTAAAGTAAAGTATTAAGTAAAGTATTCATATATAGTTACATTTAAATATACATACTAAGTGTATAGAGAACAAACGAACTATATTATATACATTGCAGAAGTACAACTTTTGTATTACGTTACAGCACACGTTTTATTCATATTATTTTTATACAAATTATAACCATGCATATATTACGCATTTTAAAATAAATGAATATTACTTGTATAACGTTGTAGCATTTATATAATATAGCATAGAAAATATATTACTTTTTGACGTCATTGTGTATAGAACATTTTGCTCAAAGCACGCGTCACTGCAATAGTTGTTTAAAATTTTGCAAGTACGCGGCTGCATGATATGCACATAATGTCTGATAGACTTGGCTAATTTTACACACACGTGATTTAAAAATGGGTGAGTATGTTATGTGAGTATAACAAACACTTATTTTCCCTTAAGTATTTGTTCATTTTTTTATTCATATTATACAAGATTATTTATTATTGGATACGGTATTATATAAATATAATGTTAAAACTAATCTGTTTACACCATGAACGGTTGCATTACATATATTTATAAATAGCGTATGACTATGGTATATCACACATGAATGTTATTCTTTTTTTTTTCTTTTTTTGATTTAAATATTTATGCAACGCATGCAGCTTTGATCGTGTTATCGAATTTACTGCACCATAAGAATGCATGACAGTACATTATAGTATTTAACAATAATGTAAATACAGACATTCCTATAATATAATTAAATTATCTGCTAGCTTCAGCCAAGTGACATAATACCTATATGCGCAATCTGATATAATATGCAATCTATAACAATCTTTTAGCAACATTGTTTTATTATTTCGAAAACTGACATAACGATTCATCCATTTTATTGAAAATGTGGCTTGCTCAATAATATTCTTTTAGAGTTTTTTTTTTTACGATCTATTTAAATAAACCTAAATTTGAAGCAAGAAAATATAGAAAAATTATTACGTTATAACTAAAAATATGCAATAAAGAATAAAACTGAGTTCATATTTGATTCTATATGGCTCAGTAAATTAATACATGGAAAGAATAAATTGCGTAATTTATGCTGCATTTACGTCATTATAGCACAAATTATGCTAAATTAGAACAATATAAATAATTATGCTGTACAATATAATATTTATGCTATTTTAACATAGATATTATGCAGTGTAGCATACATTTTGCTGTATGAACAAATTGTGCTGAAAATGTGTTATAATAGCATAATTAATTTAATTTTATCCGTGTATATTTTAGCTCAGTTGTGTTATTACTACGTTTATATTATATACATAAATTGTTGAATCTGTAAATAAATAGCCTTAATGGCAATCACTAAATAAAGTATAGGTAAATAAAAAAAAATATATAAGAATTTTGACGTGATCATAACTCTAATGCCACTGATTGTAACTATAACAAATAAATATTGTGTGTGTAATGTATACAGTATACACTGTCTAACAATTATCTCACAAAGTGTAACATTCAAGCTCTCCCCTCCCTATACCCCGGATCAAATATGAAAGAGCGATCAATATAATTTTTTTAAATGCTAATAGTAATTTCTATTATAATTATTAATATATTATAAAAAGAAGAAGTCCAGTGCTATTTACCTGTATATATCTTAATACGATTTATATGATAGTATACTGATATAATACTGAATAAGTGAGGTATGAAGTAAAATTTCAATTCACGGAGATTTGTTTTATTTGTTTTGTTTGATGGACATAAAACTATTATTATTATTTATCTATCCAATGTTAAAGAATAATAAATTATACAGCATTTCCTTTTTTTTTTTTTTTTTTTTTTTCAAAATACACATTTATAGAAGAAGAAGAAGAAGACTATTATTTATTTATTCATTTAATTGTTTATTTATTTAAGAAAACGAAATAAACGTTTACTAAAGTTAACTTCCTACCAATCACTGTAAATGAACATTATGCTCAACCGTAATTATCTTTTGATGAAAACTTAAACGCAATATTTAAAAATTTAAATAGCATACATCAAGTTTAATCAGTATGTATCACTTTATCATGCGTGCTATTTTTGTTTTACTTCTTATATCCCTTTATTATTTTGTTATTATTATTATTTTTTTTTTTTTCATTAATTTATTTTCATAATATGTATAATATGGTTGCATGTATAGTGCCAAGACCAATTTATCTTGTGAGATATTATTGCTGTGGACCAGTTAAAAAATCTGTTAGAAACTTTTAAAGTTTCTTTTCCTCAGTGCAAATGCATATTATTCAGTACATACAGAGATCTGAAATCGAATTAATTGGGTTGTCTTGGCTATATAAGCACAAGGTTTTCTATACCGTCGTAGAGCAGCAGTTACTTATTCATATGCAAGCAACCTGTATACATAGCACAGAGTGGTCAGCCTTGATTTAAGTGTCCTAAATAAAAAGCATTATTTATAGATGCTTATACAGATTTACCAATTATTAAATTATAAATTTAAGTTTTGTATATTATAGACTCACATAACATAAATGACCTATTTTATTTTTATTTATTATATTTTGCTAATACATTGCATCAATTTTTATTTTCATTTTTCTACAGTATTATACAATAAAGTATACATGCAATTCGTAACGTATGCAGATGAAGGAATACAATACTTATTGTGTGAGTTTTATTATTAATTATTATACGGTATTATGCATATGAATAAACTGTAATAATAATAATAAATATATACCGTCAGTTTTAGTCTTAACAAGATTTTACTATTATTTGTTACTTTGGTTGGAAAACAATTAGGCTGCGAAGTTTTTCTCTCAAAAAGATACAGCCATGTAATAAAAGGTATAAATATACTAACTTCGTTTCCACACAATAATTTTGCAATGGACGCGCGGATCATTCAATGTTCAAAACGCAATCAATATATAAAAAGAGGTTAGCGATGAAATTTTAGTTCTTAATTATTTTTATTGCGTTTTTTTATTTGTTTTTATTTTATTATTTTATTATTTATTTTTTATTTAAAATCTGCAGTCCATTTTAAAGTCAGCAATGACCAATTATATTTTTTTTTAGAATGGAGATCAAACTGTTATGTATAAGAATTATTTAACGAACCGATCGGCTATGTTTTGGTCACATCTGTGTTTGAAAAGCCATGATACACAATGAGTAAAAAGGTTGCTGCATTTTGTCTTGTATCTTGTTGCCTGTAAGTTGCGATATAATAATATAATATAGCACTAAACAAGAAGCTATAGAGTGTGTGCGTATGACGTCATAATAAATGCGCTTCGATGCCATAATTGAGCATCGAATAACATTGCTTAGCATAGGACAAACGTGTTTTTTTTCGCTATTTTCTTTGGAAAATAAGTATTTTTTTTGTCATTATTACTTTTCTCGCATGCTTGAAAGCCTAGCATCAATTCTCTCAAAAAAATTGCTAGGTATTTTTAAACTGGCAAAATGTGCCATTTTCCCATGCCAGCCCATGTTATTTATAGTATACTCACTTATGGCGTTGACTTTAACATGAATGCAACCACCCTACAGATATTGAAAATTATCCACACCAATTCAAATTTCAGCACTTTATACAACAATATCGACTATACTGTATTTGATATAATTTAAAAATTGAATATCATGAACATTCCAAGAAAATAAAATACACGAAAGTAATTATTTATGCAGAATATATATATATATATAAATATATATATATATATATATATATATATGTGTAAACTTCAAATGATATAGTTTTCATTCACTACACATAGTGTAGATCAGAACTCCACGAGATGATATATATATATATATATATATATATATATATATATATATATATATATATATATATATATATATATATATATATATATATATATATACATATAAAATTTAGCCCTGTTAGTTATTTATTAGTAATATTAGTATATTCTTATGTTCATATTTTGATTTTACAAGTGTTTTAACGAATCTTATATCGTATACTCTCGCACCATTGTTGGAGCGATGTCGTTTTGAATTTTATAGATAGCAGTTAAGAAAATCATTTCATTAAGAATTTTTTCACAACATATAATATACAAAATTTTCTAAGGAAAAAAAGAAACGGACACAACTGCTGTAAAGTTATACGTGGTCCAAAAAATCTACCCGCTTATTGAATAAGTGATGGTAAAAACATTATATAGTATAATATATAAATATTAGTATATATTATAACTTATAAGTATATAAAATCCCAAACGTTGTTGAATTTTATAAAATATATTGACAAACTCAGTCACCCACTTAATAAAGCTCAAGGGTATTTTAGTGCACAGCGAATCAGTGGTGTAGTCAGGATTTTACAGCGGAAGGGTCCTGCGTATAATGAGGTTACGTAAAGAGGAGGAAAATATCCTTTTACCCATGTTTTTTCAAACCTGATAAGGGAGATCTGGACACCCCCCCCCCCCCTGCACACGCCCCTGCGAATCATTTGTAACTTACATAACGTTGCTATAATTCAAATATTAAATCTTTCTGAAAATTAACTATAATTGAAGGAACTTATATTTCAGTATACTGATATTTATATATAATTGTATATGAAAATTATTTCGTATACAGAATAGGGGGGGGGGGGGAGTACACGAAACCAACATTATGAATATCATATAATAATTAAATACTTCTTGTATGCATCAAACTAACAAATTAATACACGCAGGACGTACAGATTTCCGATTGTGTGATCCAACCTCAAACTGAAATCAATATCATATTGCACACAATTAATGTTTACGTTAAACGAGGGAAAATTTTTAGATAGCAATCTATAAATTATTTGACTTAAATTTTAAAAAGTTATTGCAAATGATATTCATTTATACCGCTGCAGACTGCGCAGATATATTTAAAAAATGTTGCACCTCGTGTTTTCAGTATGTTTAGTTTATAATTAATAATATGAAAGCCTGTGCAAAGATAGACAATATAGCATTGTTTAGATCACAGACATCAAAAGCTTGTGATATAATATGCTAATCCATATAGAACCAGATGCTGGAATATTCCTCCTTAACTTTTAACTATCCTTACATTTCTATTTCCTTATTATTACTCCCCTCGTTAAATTGATGGACCCCGATGTGACAACTGTTCAACATTGGGAGATATAATTAATAATTATACTATATTTCAGTTCAAAAATATCCCAACAAAGCTGCTGGCAGAGAATAGAAAAATAAAAAATAATAAAATTGCAATATACGCAAGATTATGGCAGCATACAGATATCAATTAAAATTCAACCATGCACCTATATTCATGGAAAACTATATTATCATTCCTTCGTTAAAAGGTTGAATTTTTCTTATTGGGTGCATATTCCTATACTAATAAATCGATAAAATTTATATTATTTTGTCCTATTGTCTTTGAAGAATATATTATGCAAAACTTGAACTTTGCAATCTTGAACAATTGCAATAAAAGCTGAATGTCGTGAATAATAATAAAGGCACGTATAGTTCACTGATTAAGATTGAAACTGCGTAAAGTAATGCAATGAATTATTCCTTCAATTCGTTGGTAATGATGCATGTACAGACACTGGATATAAAATTTTATTCTTTTGCCGTGTATGGAAATACTATGTATTTATATAGAGTATTACTTTAATTTAAGCTTTACATACTTAAGGCATAATTCAGAAAACTTGGAGTGTCTGTATAAATGTATAGAAATAAAATATCATGTGGGTATTATATTCTTGCAGTTCTCTAAAATACTGTCCTAGTATAGCTATACTCCATGATGGCCCCTAGATTTTGCAAGCTCGTTATGATGGCCGAGCACGCCTGCCTTAGCGTACCTGGGCAGGACATACTCGGTGATGCTGGAACACGATGGTGGTATAGTGGTGGCTACTGCAAGCAACCACGCCGCGCGCGCAGACCTGGGCAGAGCACGCCAGTGCTCCGCGCAGCCAGGTAGCAAAGAGCGCCTCCACTTCAAGGCTGAAGTGCTATGACCTTTCAAGGTAAAGCACACGCTACCCTTTGTAACTTCTTCGTTAACTTCAATTTTTAGTGAACATTGAAGTTAAAAATTGATATCAATTAATGAAGCCAAACACAATTGTCAAATCACATTCATATATTAGGGGGTAAAAAACAACATACTGAAATTTGCCTCCGGCTATAAAGAGATCAAAGCGTCACACATTACTTTCAAACACACCTTTGCAATATTTCTCATTTATACCAAATATATAAATGGATATTACACGTAAAAAAATAACCATGCTTTTAATGCGTGTCTTATGAAGTTACATAATTTAAAGTACGTACAGTACAGTGACTATTTAGCATATCGCTGCTATATAGATTTACAGAAGACTACGCTACTTATTATCGATTGCATCATTGTAAATGAAATACACAAATGACAAATGTAACATTACTAATTAATTCTAGAAAAATCTGAATAATTCTGCAGAAATGGAACTAATTTGTGTTTAAATATATAAATATGGATATTTTTTAATTTATATATTTGTGTGTGTGTGTGTTTTACTTTATATTGAAAAAATATTAGATTTTTGCATTCCATGTTAATAAACTTTTAAATGATGCGAGATACTGACAAGAACAACTATAATTTTGTAAACTTAAATGTTTTAGTTTCACATTGTCATTTTGTTTAATAATAACAATCATGATTTTATATACAATAATGACACTAAGACCTGTGCGTCCTTCAAGAGACACACATTTAAGTAACCCCAAAGTGACCCTACCCCAAAGTTACATTTTGAATATATAATAATAATGATACATCAACCAACAATAAATTGTATATTATTTAAATTTATGTGCACGTTATAAAGCAAAAGGATAAAGAGGTAAATATAGTATAAACACTCGTCTTTCCTCGTACACAGGAAAGCAACGAAACAGTGACAGTAGAATGACGTCACGCAAGTAAATAAGTATGTAATCTAATCAGATGGCAAATAAAATAATCTAATTTTAACACACGAGACAATATAGTAGAACCACTAATTTAAAACTTAAAGCGTTATTGAAGTTAGATACCCAGCTAGTTAAATAGCCAGATAGTTAAATAGCTAGCTAAATACAGTACATTGGAATTGATTAAGTATTAACAAAATTGATCGAATTAGAAGGTGCAGATGACGATATATAGTAATTTACTTTTTTACTACTAACTTGAATTAAATGTGTATGTATGTCTAACTTATATACACACACACAAAATGCTTTCAGTGTATATTCTTGGTGCGTGATAATTACATTGACAAAAAGTTTCATTAAATTCGTCCTCCATCTCCATGGAGTAAAACAATGAAACAAGAAAGGAAAAAAATAAACACGGAGTAGAGAAGTTTTTTTTTTTTTTTTTTTTTTTTTTTTCACTTATTACCATCTTAATAAAAAAAAAAAAAAGGCTATAACTTTTCCCTATTTAGATTTCCTTAAATGTTGAAGTGACTTGATTTTTGGCTAACCAGAGCGGAAGAGAGAGTGTGCTCGTGCTCACTGCGTGTGTTCGGCTTTTAAAAATAATAAACACCTTAAAATAAATAAAAACATAATATAAATATTTAGAAATTTTGTTTCGTATAAATTGGTTTTGATTAATTCCTGGGGATCATATCGTCGCATATTGCAGAGAAAATGATTCATCTACACTTAGTAAATGTAAAATAGCAATTCAGTTAGAAGAGATAGGAAACTGTAATTTTACAATGAATTAGAATGTTATAATAGTATTAAAACGTGTTGTTTGATTTTGCAAAATTGCCTTTAGGATGGACATAGTAGAAAGAAAGGAAGGATTAAGTTTAGTGATGCTGCAGTTTAGTCGTTCAAATGACCGAAGAGCGTCGCTGTGGTAGTTCAAGGCTAACTCAGTGTCAATGTCTGCATTCAGGGTCGAATCTTTTTGAACACACATTTCCTCAACACAAGAACAGCCAACCAAACGCCTGGATCTCCTTCTCAAGCTATAAACAAGCAAAGCAAAATGCTTCTGCCAAGAAAATATCAAAAAACACCAGAATGGCGGCCAAAGTGGCGGACAAACTTAGCTGCCTGATGTGAGGACCAAGGGGAGGTTGGAGGAGGAAGCGGGTACTTTGCATGCTCAGCTTGAAACAATTTCGTCTCAACGATGTGGCTAGCTAAAGCCAGCCAGAAAAACTTAAAAAAAAAAAAAAAAAAAAAAAAAAATGCATCCATCCTCCATTGTCATCTTCATCATCAAAAGCTCCGGCTTTCCGGCCATTTCTTAGCATGTTCGCCAGGCCAAATACCAAGTGGTTCACACTACTTTAATTTTTTTAATCATTGACAATGTTTAAAACCTGTTAATATAGTTAAAAAATATATTTTAATAGTTTTGGTCCAAAAAATAATATAAAACCATAAAAAAGGTATGAAAAAATTCAAGTGTGCTTGTTGATGAATATAAATGCGCATACCATGGTAGATAATAATAATAATATAGTTAATTAATGTTTAACAATGATACTTAATTTGAATAACCAATGCAGAGAGAGAGGCTCCTTTTTAACTCTCAATTTAAAGTTTGGAATGTTCTTAGTTTGTATAAGAAGAGTGCAGTGAAATAAATTTATAAGTCAGTGATCATAAAATTATACATATAGGATAGGAAGGAAAATAGAACATTTAATCGATCCACTCTGGAATGCGTTGTTTTGCAAACATGCAGACGGATCATTTAGCTATATAAAGTCGGTGCTATCCTATCAACATGCATGCCCTATAAAATCAATTAATTTTCCTCTATACGTATATCATCACAAAATAATTATTTTTCCTATTCCCACTGGCTCAAAGGATGTGTCAAAAAGTACTTTTATTACACGATAAGAGCTATAACAACATGTACTGAAATTTATGATATATATTGACATTTTTAGTGATTATTGTAACTCAATAACGAAAACAAACGGTGAGAATTAAATACTATATTTTGTAATTAATTTCTCTTTTATATGTAAGTGTATGTATGTCTGTAATTTTACATTTTTACTGTAATGAATTCAATACTTTGTACTGAGTGTATATGTTGTATATACCACCAATGCAAGCCTGTTTTTGGTTTGACACTTATAAATAAATAACGCTTATATATATTATACATTATCCATGCCTCCATGTACATCATCAATGAAAATATTTATATTATTATTTTATTTTTGTTGAAATGATAAAAGAATCGAGTAAACTCTTATTGCCCCTGCAAATTTGTGCTGTATGAAACCCGAGCAACATAAAAGACCAACAATTTGCATAACCTCCAGGATAGAGAAGACTTTTTTTTGTTCTCCTCTCTCTTTCTCTTTTACTTCTTTCTACTTTTCCACTTATTTGACGAATTTTTGAGTTTCTAACAAAACAGACCCTCCTTTCGTCTCTGAAAATTGGTGTTCCGTAATATTAGTATGTACAACCTACAATTTGTTATCACAATAAAACAATATCTAAAGAACATGCGCAATACCCGATGATAATACTTGATTAAGATTTACTAAGTGTTCTTGTTCACATTATACTTTATGCTAGCCATATTTTATAATTTATACATGTGAAAGAAAAAAAAAGTCTATTGTGATTGATATAGTAAAGCTATAATTAATAGTACAACTTTACTGTCCGAAAATGTTTAAATTTTTATATAAGTTTGTTCTGCATGCTGAACTTTGCAGCATTGCAAATTTAATATTGAGCTTTAAAATCGTTAGCTGCGATATTAGTTCTTTGTTAAAAATACCTGATCATGAATTTCTTTAAGACGTAAATTTTACTTTTACTTACAATTTTGGTAAGAAATAAATTTGCTAAAGAACTTTTTTATAATTGAAAATCGTTTTATATTTTTCTGCATATTATAAGAATAAGAATCTTTATTGGCCCAGGCAGTTCATGGTAACAATTAAGTTACAACAAGCATTGGTCTTGTCAAATATAACTTAAAAAATATAATCAAATATGATTTATAAAAATATATAAAAAATGCTTCATTAGAGGAAAATTTCATGTGTTTTCCTTGCGTAAAAATTTGACCGAATGAGATGCTCGACAGGTGAGATGGCTCTTCTTCTATAGCTCATCCGTATATGCCTGGCGAGAGTGTCCCAATGACTTGAGGCGCCTTCTCATTTCATTCGGAAGTCAAATTCTTACACATCAAGCGAAACACGTGATTTTTTTCTTGAATCAAGCATTCTTGATAAATTTTTTATAATATGCAGAAAAATGTAACAACAATTTTTAACTATACAAAAGTTTTTTGGGAAATTTATTTCTCAAATAAATCGCAAGAAAAGTCAAATCAACCTATTAAAATGATGATCAGGTGTTTTTAACAAAGGAAAAATATATCAGCTGATGATTTTAAAGCTCAATATTTGTGTGTATATAGTTTGCAGAACAAACTATACTTTTCAACGTTTCCCAATTATGGCGCACTTAAGTCCACCGTTCAGACCGAAGCCTAAGAAATATAGTAATAATAGTATTTACAATTCTTTCTTGAGCACAGCAAAATAAGCCCGAACAGATATTTACTACACCGGCATGTTTTTTCCATCGGTTTGGATTTGTGAAATTTTTTAAAAAGATGGCATTATTACTCCAAATTTGAGTAAGGATTAAATAACTAACTACATCACGCTGACATTACATTTTAATGTTGCAAGCGAGCAACTGCTCAAAAGCTAAAACAGTATGTTGATTATTTAGTTTGTAATTTTGCACTATTTCGCTCACAACAGGTGCGAATATTTTGCATTTAAAAAATCTCTTTCTTCATGAAAAGTTATTGCATGTTGCATGTATGAGTAATAATTATATATAAAATTGTAATTCATATAAAATGACATTCAATATCCACTTCAACATTATTTGCGTCGTCTAAAATTAACTGACCCCTTACATTTTTACGATTTGGTATTACCTTGAAATTTAATTCTTTTTCCTTGTACGGAACATTTTGAGTAACTTGCAATATTTTTGTATACATACATATTTATTATCTGGAAAGTCCATCGATTTTAAATCTGACGAGGAAAATACAGCCACTGGTGCAGATGTTTTTTTTTTTAAAAAGAAAGTTTAAAAGTCGGTGACCTCGACCGCAAAACTATTCCATTTTTGGCACATTTATATAGCTTATTATACTATGAACACAGAAATATATTTAAATAAGCTATATATTATGAAGCTATTTTGGCTAATTTATATTGGGTTTGAAAAATAGGACAATGTATTTTTTACAATTTGTTACAAATAGTATTAAAAGAATCATTCCCATTCCATTCGTATATATAATATATAATTTTATTTTGTTTATAACAAAACAGTTTTAGTTCTAAAAATAGGGCAATGACGTACGTAATAGCAAAAAATTAGCATCCCTTGAAGAATATATGCATGCACTATATGTCATCTTTTACCGTAGCTATAATACTATAAGTTGAGCTCTTTTTATTTTACGTCAGCTTATATAATATACAGTTTTGTATACTTTATGCACTATGTATTATGTTCATTTACATATATTATGGCTAAAAACATTTGCAATAGTGTCATCTTAGGCGTTTAAGTTCTAATACAAAATTTGCAAACATAATTATAGTTTGTTAAATGAAGCTTTCAAAAATCTTCAAAACAACTGAAAATGCAGAAAACAAAATTGTGTTTAATTTTATATGCAAATCAAATGACAAGTAGTGCAGAGTTTACAACAGAAACTTATAGAATAATTACAAAAAAGTATCTATATGCGGTATACTTTATACAGTTCATGCAGGTGTCTTAAAATATGACTAAGATTATAAAATAAAAACCATATTAACAAATACCTTGGGTATATAGTTCAGTTCATATACCCATATTCATATTCATATTTTGCCCATTTTATTAACAACATCGATCCCTACTGTGATTTTATGAGACATTAGTAGCACTTTATATAATAAATTGTATATATATGTATAGCTTAGTTCTAGAAATTATATGAAATTCTTTGCACACGTATCAAGCAATAAAGTAAATTGCGTAACCATTTTGATTACTTCAATATATTTAACGTCACAAGACATACAATTCTAAATTTTTTGGGGTTGCTTTGATTTTTTTTTTAAGTGCTGCTTATGCAATTTCTTTTATTGTTATGTATATGAACGCAACATGTTCATGTTACTGTCCATTCAAGTCTCACCAACACGACAATCCTTTAAATTTTCTTTGTCATTTAATTGCTGCATAACTTTGAATCTTATAGTTGCGGCAATTTTAATTTTAATTAATTAATTATATAATATATATATATATATATATATATATATATATATATATATATATATATATATATATATATATTATAATAATAGAATAATAGTATTATATTAAAAAACTAATAATAATAAAAATCATTCAATTGTATTATCATTCCAGCTTTATGTTTACCCCTTTGATACATTTGAGTTTGCTTATATTTCAAATTCATATATATTTATTATATGAATTAAATGTTGATATTTAGTATCATAAAAAAAGTTACCATAATAGACAGTTTATTAGATTATATATGTATAGACTTTAAAGGAAACGTTAAGTTGAGAATTATCAAGCAAACGTGCGGTTGAATAAAAATGTAGCACCACAAATTTTCACTTACAAATGTGTTTCCTTTTTGTAATAAATTATTATTTGCTGTTTATTAAATATAATTACCATAACTCAATATTATTATTGCATTTTGGTAATCTAAACAACAAATCATTGATAAAATATTTTTATAAATTTACTAAATTTAGCAGATTTTTTTTTATTATTATTTTTTCTTTGTCGAAAAATTATTGTATAATATACTGGAGCTTATGGACTGAAGTGAAAACTTATAATGCGTATATGGTAAAAAAAAAAATCTGCATTATGTGCAAAGACCAAAAGCATGATATACATTATTTTACATTATTCTGCAATATATAATAATCTAAATACTGAAAACGCTATTTTTTTTCTTAGCTTCAAAGTTGCACACACTTTTTATTCGTGTATTATGTAACTTTAATTATTGCGGTGGTTGCAAAAAAAGGTAAAACCGCAACGCATGGTTTTTATATAATATAGAACCTGAAAGTAGCAAACAGTAGTGAACACCTATAACTGCGGTGTGTCATGCATCATGCTACTGCGTGAAAATTATTCAAAATTTTACATTGACATTTACATTTACAATGAAAAAAAAAAACAAAAAAAAAAAAAAAAGTTAATAAAGTTTGGATAACTTCTTGATTTTACTATACGAATACGATATTAAAGGATTAGACCAGAAGAAAACATCATAAGCATTTATATCACAAAACACTTGATGGGACTTGCATAAATAGCTTTAGTTTGTCTCAAAAACCAACTGTATAGCTCCGTAGTGTGATCAGAAAATCTCGATTTATGCAACCTGCACCACATTTTTTTTTATACAAATTTTTGCATATTTCTGACGTCAGAAAAATGAATAGTCACGCAAAATGCATACTAAGGAGAATTGTACCGTTTTTACGTTTTCAATATTTCAATGAAATATATTATAAATTGCTTATAAATTGCATCAATAGCTTAAAAATAAGGTGTGCTATTTTTTTGTTAATTATTATTATTATTATTTTACTTGGTGATTGATAATTTGCATGTTGCAAATGCCAATGTCAAATTGAAAAAATTGAAATTTCTGACGACAGAAACATGGATAGTCACGCAAATTGCATACTTTACAGTATTTTCACGCTCTCTCGTGGGGCTACATTAATATTCTGGTAAAAATTGTCATCAGTTTTGAAGATCCCATTTCGTGTTTATTCATTAAAAAGCACATGTTGATTTATATGGTCTATGGCTTTAAGCATAAGCTGTATTTTGTAGTACGATAGAAAAAACCCTGTTAAATAAGTCAATTGCAGCTTATTTTTATATAATATTATTACTTGGCTGTTTATTTGGTTGAACTCATTGATTTGAGATTGTGCTTCGATGCCACATGAGTGCATAGAAAATAGCATTGGCATTTGCAACATGCAAATTATCAATCACTAAGTAAAAGAAAAACAAAATAGCACACATTATTTTTAAGCCATTGATGCAATTTATAAGTTGAAATGAGAAATGAGCTATTAAAATAATATATTTCACTAAAATATTGAAAACGTAAAAACGGAACAATTTCCCTTTATACAAATAAGGCGAAAAATGACGTTTGTTCCATGCTCATGGGTAATGCAACCACCCTTCTTAAATT
Source organism: Ecdyonurus torrentis (assembly GCA_949318235.1). Classification (NCBI taxonomy): domain Eukaryota; kingdom Metazoa; phylum Arthropoda; class Insecta; order Ephemeroptera; family Heptageniidae; genus Ecdyonurus; species Ecdyonurus torrentis. The sequence continues at coordinate 38,309,377 of OX439127.1, forward strand.
ATATTGATGCTTTTATCATCGTTATATTATCAAACTTTTAAAGAATTCAAAAGAAAACGAATTGTCACCTCTCTCAGACATTTTAAGTTGCAATTAGATACGGTAAAGCAGCAACATTATGCACGAACGAGAAAGAGAAACTAACGCATATTAAAAAAAAAAAAAAAAAAAAAAAATGCAACAATTAAATAATAACAATTTCGCTGCTAGTGTTAATTATACCTCGTTAACATCTGAATCTTTATTTTTATTATTATATTATTAGTTATCACTATTAATTTTTTACCATCAATATTAATTGTGTTTTACTATTGTTATTTCTAACAAAAATCATTCAATAAAACTAAATTCAAATGGCTGTGTTGAAGATTATGAGTCTACTTAAATTAATAAATAAATTTGGTGGCCTTGATATTTGATAATAGAAAGTAAAAAAGGGGGGAAAGGGGAGAAATTGAAGTATTATACTTAAAAGGTGGGATATTGTTATGATATATTTTTTGCAACATTACCGTATATCTATTGTATGTATACAGGACCTTCCTAAGAATATGCCTGGAATATATATTGGAATATTTTAGTCAGAAATCAGTTTTCTCAATTTTGCACAAAACACCAGATATTTCATTTAGAAATACAAGGATGACAAATAAATAAAAAAATAATTGTAATTTGAAAAAAAAAAAAAAAAAAAAAAAATCCCCTAGTTAACTTTTTTTAAATTATTATTGTTATTAGCTATGTGTACATACAGCGAGTAATTAATTTTGCAAGATTAGTTCTGTAGCATTATTTTAACACTAATATTTTTATCACTGATTTGATATAATTGAAAAATAAAATAATAATAATAATATATTAAAATTAAATGATTTTTAGTGTGAATAAAAAGCAGTGATAAAAAGTACTATATTTATAGATGAATTATAACAAGATGTTCCATACTATTCCACATCTTTGCGTTAAAATGTTATAGTTGAGATGCAATTGGATGATAATATTTATAACGTCATATATTTTTCAATCGTCATTAAAATGGCTAAATAAAGCACACAAAAGTCGGGGCTATTTTATCCATCCCCTTCCCCCTTTCTTTCAAGTTTCAATGTTTCACAAGGTATATGAAACATACGCAAATATAATATATATATATATATATATATATATATATATATATATATATATATATATATATATATATATATATATATATATATATAGGAACCACTTCTACAGTATGTAACAACCTATTGTGAAATTTAATGTAGTAAACCAACAGAACACGACAAGGAAAATTATTTAAGACAAGAAATTCAATATTATCTTGATCCCCAATATTTCTAAGCACAACAAAAAACTTATAATATATGACAAAAATATGCCTTTCATTTTATTTACACAAGGTCTTTCATACTACGTAATTCGTCTTCAAATTTGAAAAAAAAACTTTTCATAAATGCTGTGTGCACTTAACCATTAGTCAAGAAGTATTTTATATTATACGTTTGACGTAAAGTCTCATTATCGAGCACCATTCATTTGACAGGTTAGTATAGAGAGACGCGATGGTGTGCAGTGACGGTGTAAGTGGCCAAACAGGCTTCCAAGCGTGTCAAGGTGACTAACTAAGTAAAGAATAGGCATATCACAAAAGTAATAGCAGCAATGTCGCCTTTTTGCCGTACAGCCTGTACATCAGATCATGACGTTATAGACCCACACACTTAAGCATACTGAACTCTTGCTTTTTATTGTGATAAATGACCAATAAGTTTAAAAGTTTCGTAACGAGTTTGCAAATGCTCTTCCATGAAAAAATTATGTGGCTTTTTATATTATAGAACTTTTATAAAACACATGCATATTTTATATAAAGCCTATTTTTCCAGAGGGCACATTATAATATGATATAGTATAGTATATTATACTTTAACAAAAATTTAAAATGTCAGATAATAGCATTAAAATCAAACCTTGATTAAAACTTAAAAACAACAGATTTGTATTGTTTATTCTCTTGCATATTATCAGTGAAGCATATTATCAATAATAATCATTGAAAACTTTTAAAAATTACAGCTAAACTGCTTCTTAAAATAAGAAGAAAAAATATCAAAACTATTGACATTTATCTTATTCGCGTTCATTAAACTTTCATATCTGAACAAAATGCAGTATAAGTTAAAGTACATTTCGTGCACTGACGTGCATTATCTGCACATTACATGATTTTATTTGAATTGCGCCATCCTGTTAAAGTCTTATCATTATTGAACTAGTAGCCTTATGTCACAACCACAAAATCTACATAATATGTTAGCAATAAAAAAAAAAAAAAAAAACTGTAATAAATTTAATATTATATATCATCGGCTTAGAGTGATGTAAGTTCGTATATCCAGAAATATTTGATGCGATTTTTAGCCAAATTAAAAGAAGAAATAAGGGTCAAAATCTTATCAAAAATTTTGTGTTATACGACACTTGCACTCTAAACCGACGATATATAAAAATATATAATATATTATATTAAATTTATCAAAGGTTATATTATATATATATTTCCAATATGTATAAGAGTTTAATAAAAAAATTATACTAAATGGCAATATTTTGAAAGGAGTTATATGGGGAGCAACTTAAATGCCTTCTTTTATTTTGACGATGATATTGAATTCTTTGTATTCTAAATTTCACTATATACATAAAATGAAGGAAGTTAATTATATTTAGGGTCGAGTTAGTCATGTCATGAGAGTATATTAGGTTTGTATTTTGTAATCACGAAAGAGGAAAAAAAAATTGGACATCTTGAATATTTTGAAGTTTTATGGCCTTATGCTGAAAATGCCCCCCCCCCCCCCTAAATAATAATAATACTTAAGTTTTAAATTTTATATATTTTGGTAAAGCGAAGTCATGCTCAGAATTAAATAAAACTATGGTTGACATGCAGACATATTTAAAAATATTTCATGAAATATTTTTGTTAAGATAAATTTCCATGTCAACACGGTTTTATTTCATTGTGTGAACTAGCCTTTACAATAATTCAATGGTGCTCCATAGAGATATTAAGCTCAATGAGACAGAAGGAACAAAATGTTAAATTATTTTTATTGTATTTCTCGCCCTCTATCGTTTATTTGTTTGTGTCTATATGGGTACTAGATCAGTGGTATTTAATCTGTCCCGTCTCATAAAAAAACCATTATGTATTCTTTTCAATACGATTACCGATTCTTTTCAATAAAACATTGATTTTTTCATTTATTTTTTACTACGATGCATGGTGGACATATTTTTGGAGATCACACTATACATAACATATTATTTTACAGGTATATTACTCAAGCTATAACTAGAATAAAAAATCAAGCGATAAAAAGTGTTCACGACTCAAAAGGATTTATTATGTAATATTTTTGCATATTATACTACTTGCTCAATCAGACGAAAACTTCCCATGTTTTCTTGCTTTTCTTGGGTCACCTCTCATCTAATATTTGATCAACCAAAGCACGAGAAAAACATAAGATTTATATACATTGGTTCTTTTAATGAACTAAAAAAGAAAGGCATTGATTAATATTGCCGGAGTTGTCATTCTCGTGCTATGAAGAACCTGATATGAATCTTCTGTACATCTGCATAGTTGCTTGATACATTAAAATAAAGAGGACACTAAATGTCAGGTGGCAATAGATTGGTACTGTACACACGATTGTGATAAATTATTTTACCATTCAAAAACTCGCACTAAATTTATATTAATGTTATTCTTAGAAAACTATAGGCGCTGAATTTATTTGGTAAAATATATCATCACTAAAATGTGTAAAATTTGAAATTGTTACCATTTAAATATTCTTACCAAATTTTCAATGTAATTATTGAGAATTGAATAATTAAAACGTGCGGAATTGAAAAATAATAATACGAAAAAAAAAAAAAAAAAAAAAAAAAAAAAAAAAAAAAAACAACATTGATCACAATTTTATTATTTCAAACTCCAATAATCATTTTTCAATTATTACAAAGAAATACACGCGGAGTTTAACTGTAAACAATTCAATCTTAGTCAATGTGTACTACAGCGTTCATAATAATAGCTTTTGCCAAAAGGCATGACTTATTGTGTTTTGTGCTAAATGGCAATATATATTTATCAAAAAAAATTCCAACTTTTATATCCCATTCTATTATATAATATTTGTCATTCCGTTGAAAGATTATAACCCTAATGTGTTTAAAAGCATTATATAGGGGCGTATTGGTTAGCACGCGAGCACCCAGTAGGTTGTGGATTCAAGTTACAATTCATTTACATATAATGTCAACAGTTAAATCGAGTTGCCTACACTACGATACTTATACACACGCACACTACTATGTTTATTACTTACATAATTGTATGTTGTATTGTATGTGTGTATTAATAATATATTATTGTTATAATAAACGTGTTGCCGGATATTCTGACATAGCTAGGCATGACTAACCTGGGCTTGTCCGAACACCTGAGCATCTCAAATGTTATATTACATGTTATGTTATGGCCACGTAAGGACGAGAACGAGACATTAGAGTATAGAGAGCTACATTGTATATTTATATTATATACGAAAACTAGTAAAAGTAATTCCTTCACAGTTTGGTAAGTAATTTTCAAACCGAAAAATTAGCAAATGATATTACTATATATTTATTATATAAATCTATAATATATAGTAATTTTTTTATTATTATTTCTTTTCTGTATTTCCCTTAAAATCGAGAAAGTTACGAAGAAATCATTTCTAAAATTGCATCGCGAGGTAAGTTAGATAAAGTATTGCGTAAATTTTAAAAGAAAATCTATTTTAATAAAATATAGCTGACTGGAATGAAATGAATAACTTGCAATTTTATAGTGATGCATTTCAGTCTGTTCTATAACATTTTAAAAATCCTTTAGCTTTTTATAATTAAAAAATTGCTATAATATAAAAGAACGCAAACACTCAAATGAATGCTCGCCTTACTCCTTGTAAACCAAAGCAACTTTGTTTTTACGAAAACGGACTTACGTTAACTTTAGTCAATATTATACCCTCGATTGAAAGATAATATATTTTTTATTTTAGCTTCGAATTTAGCGTGTGTTTTTCGAAGGAGAATAATATTGCAAATTTAGCGTGAGTTTTTGAATGGTGTAATATTATACTATACCACAATCGCGTGATACATAAACGAAGACATGTATGTATTTCAATTGCGTGTGATATTATGCGATGATGATTATTATTCTTTACACAAATGCTGACATCTTGATTACTATATTATGATTAAACGTCTGTATCCCCTCATGTACGACAAGGCTATGACAAAATGAGTACATTAATTTTACTTGTATATATTACTAAAAAAAACTAAAGCAGCAATTATAGTAATCATGTACAATATACTTAATTATGTAAAAATACAATAATATAAACAATCAACCAGTTCTAAAATTTTATAATTCATGTAATTTTAGAATAACCAATTCGTATAATGTTTTGGTTACGATATGTTTATACATCCTTCGTATTCGTTTGAAGCACGTAATATATTTCTTATATGAAATACATTTTTTGGAAACATTCACGTAAATCCTTATTTCAGTGTTTAAAAAAGGAAGCGTGTGTGTGTGTGTGGTTAAGTGACACAAATATTATTTCATTATGTCATATTGACACATAGTATAAATTTAATACTATATAAATGTAAAATACTGTTGTTACCACTTAAATATAAAATGTACGGAAAAAAAACACAACAGCAAATTATGCTGTATACAATAACTCGTTTTTATAATAATATAACATAATATTTTGCCTTTGAGCGTCTACTGCATTACTGTTGTATAACAGAACAACTTCGCAGAAGAGCAATTTATTTAAAAATTAACTTTGATATACAGCATAATTATCTGTTTTACGCCAACATAATATAGTCAACTACATTCTCTACTTTCCGTGTGGATTAATGTGTATCAAATCATAAGAATAATACATATAGTTAAATAATTATGATGCAGTACATCTATAATATGTAAGAATAAGAACATTACGAGGACATCTGCATACAATGCAGTACCAGCTAGCAGTAGCACCTACATATCAGTGCATGCATACTCATAATAAACTATCTCGATGACAAGCGTGCGTTTGCCAAGTGGGTCACACACATATAGGAGAGAGGGCAGCTTGTTAATAAAGTCGACGTCACTTGTACTTTCCGTTTCAATACACCTGCTATAGCAAGTAAGCTGACGTCAGGGCAAAATCCAAGTGCTACCGCAACACGTAACTTATGGTGCTCTCAGAGCAGAACAACAATCGACAGTCAAAAATAAAATGATGATAACATCACATAAGATATTAAATTATGAAGAATAAGGTTTCTTTAATTTTTTAATTGTAACATTTACGGTTATTCAATTACAGCAACAATAAAGCAAATGCATAGGTAAAGAAAGCTAAACAGTATTCTCATACTCCTTTATCTTTTTCCTTAAAATTGTGGTAAAGAAGTACGAGGTATGAAGCTAACATAATTATCAATAATAACCTTGCACAAATATCATGTCAGAGAGTGTCAGAGCCGAGTGCTGAGTTGGCTCGCTAAGGAGATTATTCATGAAGAATTATAAAAAAGGCTTATAAAAATTTTACACATATACATGAAATTAGTAATACATGATCATATTATTATAATATTTTTTTACGATTTACTGTATTTACTGTATACTATAGGATTACTCAATACGAAACCATATCCTTAATTTATTATATATTATACTTTAAAATGTAATAATTTATGATAAAACTAAAGTTCATAGGTATTGGGCTAGGTTATGGGCATTATTTTTGTTGTTTATAAATGGAAGAAGTGACTTAGTCACTTGGGAAAAGTGTAATGAAATGATTTTTAAATTTACCATGTAATAAACTTAATAATGCTTTATTTTGTCAAAGAGGGGAAAAATACATTCAAAGAAAGGCGCAGTCAATTGGGAATAAATTTACTATAATCTTCGTTATGAGTTAGGTATGATGTTGTCATGAAGGAAATTTGAGTTAGGTGTAAAAAAATGTTTCCTTGATTTGACTTGTTTTCATTTAGAAACAGACTTATTGTACCTATATTATATATAGGGGCAGCAAAACCTATGTCTCAAATTAGGACCTTACCTAAAAAGCAGGGTTGTAGCAAGTTGTATAAATACATCATGATGGACGAGTCCACCTGTAGATGCAAGTGTAAGCCTCCAACATAAATTAATATGGTGTTTAAAATAATAAACAATAACAATAATTATTAGCAATAGAAATTAAAGTACATATTATATTATACGATCCTTTCACCTTCATATAAATTCGTGAATACAACCTTTAAGGACAGTATTTTTAAGAGTTCTGAGAATATTAAAATTAGAATGTATTAACATTTGGAGACATGAACGCTGCGGTCAGATTTATTCGGGAGGAGTGTACATATTAATCATATAGCCATAATTATAGTGAATTCTGACTAATAATTCAGTTTATATACATTTTGCTCACTGCTGTCACGCTTATTGTCTCGTAAAAAAGGTAGTATAATATCATAAAACGCATGTTAAATTGATCATGTCGCATTACCAAAAAAGGCGGAAACTGAATGTATATATTTATATATTATATACTGTAATTATGTTAATTTCAGGAAAGTTAATTAAGTTAGGAGCAGGTATCATATTATGTATACAATACAGGGTTGGGCGCTTAAATTTGCAAAGATTTCAAGCTTGATTTCCCACCGAACTGTTCGCGCGATTTTCTTTCTGTTTGGTTTTTCATAAAGCTAATAATAGACAGAAAGAAGACCTGGCCATAAAACACTGAAATTTTTAAGTTAAGTGAGTAAATTTGGTCGATGAAATTTTAGTAAAGTTTTTATTCGCGCCCGACTATTGCTAGGGAAGACTGCCAGGACGTGGAAACTAGCGCGAAACTTGGGTCCTAGATACCCCAGGTACTTTATTAAAGTTATAAGCAAGGCATCTGTCAGTCCGCGACTGTCTATTATGTTTTGAGAAGAAGTTATATCCTTTTTAAAAAATTGAATTTTCCCAATTTTCCATTTTTGGGAATTTTAACTCCTGAAGTTTGGAACTTATAACCCCATTTACTCCTGCATCTACAAATTAGTGTCAGATGAACTTTAATGGCACAAAATACACTATCTGAGGTCTTCTTCTGCATTGAAAGCTACTTAGGTGGTGCTGACTCTAATTTTGCCACTAAAAAATAGCATTTTATACCTAAAGGTCCTTTTTTCTTAGCCTGGATGGCTTCAAGGGCTCTAACTGCCCCTTTTTTACATGCAATGTGTTTTGAAAGGTACCAGACTTTTCAATGAGTTTTACGCCGTCAAAAAATTACGGTGAAATTTTGTACACGTAAAAACTGTTATAACTAAAGAACTTTTAAGCATCGGTCATCGATTTTCCGGCGCGAGGGGTGTTCTGTACCGAAACTTCATATACCATTTTTACCCACTTCCATTAAATTTTCCAGTGTTTTATGGCCAGGTCTTCTTTCTGTCTGTTATTAGCTTTATGAAAAACTAAACGGAAAGAAAATCGCGCAAACAGTTCGGTGAGAAATCAAGCTTGAAATCTTTGCAAATTTAAGCGCCCAACCCTGTATACATAAAAGTAACTTCTTCAAACCATAGAAATGAAGAACACATAAATTAAATGCATATTAAGCACGCACATATAACAAAAAATAAAATAAAAATGATGACTGAGCGAGTAAAGTAAAAACACAACGCCGAGCCGAGATATTCACGGCTGAGAGGAATGTCTATAGATAAGTCACGTGCTCTCTGCCACAGTTTTATGGTATAACATAGTGCATGGTGGTCTGTCTGTATAATTTTCTCTCTCTCTCTCGCGGATGTTAACTCTTCAACTATAGAATGACTGCGACTGCACTACTGGGGTTATAAGTGAAAAACACATGCACTTGCGTTAGCGGATGGTGTTTTTATGTATATATTAAATACTGCAGAATAGTATTATGTGTATATATAAACTCGATTAGGATATATATATGACATACCACATGTGAAATAAGCCGACCCTAATGGTGTTTAATAATATTCAATTTTGCCAGCAATGCATTGCTTGGCAGAAACACTGCACAATCCCATCACTTGCATGTGGCAGCTGCCACAAATAATAATAACTCGCGTCTTTAACAAATATTATACAAGTAAAATGAAACATGTAATGTCTATGAACAATTATGAATTGATCATATTTTACGTGACTATTGATTTCTACTGTATTTTACAAACATAAATTTTGAAAATAATAATTATCATTGTAATGAATTTACTTTTAGGAGAAGGTTGTGAATTAAAACTTACTTTATAGATTGACGATCCATCCTAGACTTTTTCCATTCTCCTGATTTTAATTTACATAAAAATTATGTAAATTTGAGTTACATTTCTGGCTTTAACCAAGTCCTTCGTCAGACTCACGCACGACTCTCAAAGGGTGAGAGTTTTGTGAGTCTGACGAAGGACTTCGTTCAAGTTCGAAGGGTTAGAGTCGTGTGAGTCTCACGAAGGAATTGGTTAAAGTCCGAAACGTAACTCAAATTTACATAATTTTTATGTAAATTAAAATCAGGAGAATGGAAAAAGTCCAAGATGGATCGTCAATCCATAAACTAAGTGTTAATAATTACCATGTTTACTAATAAGACTAAATAATTGGAATGCTGGTACAGTACTGTGAATGCTTTAATTGAGCACACTTCTTTGTTTGTATAACATATTACTACATTAAACTGACTATAAATAGTATAAATATAGAGCATATTATACGCGTACCCAGCGTAATTCAGAAAGTCGTATATTACTGTATGTTTATAAATGACACATAGAAATTTACATAATTGGAGTAAATTCTGATTTTCAAAAACTTTTGCATGAAAATCGAAAGAATAATGTTTTAGAAAATTATTAACACTTTATGCTACTGATATATTCGAAAAATGAGTTCTTTATAACATAAATAAATAATGTTATAGCTTTTACTTGGGTCCTGAGCTGTTTAGAAAGAGAGATATATCACACTGAAATATTATGCTAATATTATAGTGAATTTATGTGACGCTTCAACACGTCAAATTTTGTGAGTACTTGTGAAGTCTTCATCTCATGATTTGACTTGCGTAACTGGAGGTATTCATACTAACGATACGTTTGCTATTTGGTTCTACGTGGAATTCTGTTACTTTATACCCGACAAATTATTCTTTCATTGTGACTCTGAATTCGACTTTTAAATCCCGTTTCCTGCTTTCATCATACATAATATTACGTATTATACATATCATTTTGACAAAACTTTAGATTTTGCATTTGATTTCATAAGCAACAAAACAAAATAGAAAAATAAATAAATAGACAATGCATGTTTTAATGTTTTATTCATATCGATCTGTTCAAATATCCATATTACTGTTAATATGATATGTCTATATGTATTTATTCTTCATTATTTATGATGTTTCTAACACACTATAATATATTATACTGTAGTTGTCTTTTTTATGTTGACTTTTTATGAGCATATGTATCATAATTACTTATTGGTATACATATCTAATTACAAAGTTATAGTGGAATGCAATGTTGAGCTAAGTGCATGTCACAACGAGGGTAACATAATTTTAAACTTTTGTCACCATGTGTGGATTTTTTTTTTTTTTTTTTTTTTTCGTCGCCTACTTTTTTTTTTTTTTTTTTTGAGCGTGTGTGTGTGTGCTTGATTTGGATGCATGGGCACTGCAGCAAGTAATTAAATTGCACATGTGCATCAAGTATGTGTGCGGTGACATTATAGATGTTATATGTTATAATATGTTTAAATCGCGAGAGTTGCTGCATTTTGAGTTTCACAGTTTTATAAAAGAAATTGGAAGGCTTGACTGAATTATAGTCACTACACTACATACATGAATGATATGAAATAGGTATCATTTCTATGTATTCAAAAATTCATTATTCTAGGTGATAACAGGGTACGACATGATGAATGCCCTTAGCAACTTTTAATTTATAGTAAACACAAAAAGTGACATAATATAAAGTATAGATTTTTATTTTTATTTTTTAATTTTTTTTATAAATATCAGTTATACATCATACATTTTTTAATAAAGCTCGATTTACCTTAATATATTCATGCACTAATAGAGATCATGTTGTAATACATATATAAAAAATTAACATATAATATACAGTATAGCACGATCTTAATATATTGAAGTTAAAGAATTCCAAAGCTATTGTTTAATAACAATTGATCAAAAAAACTTTGTTCTTTAGTTTTGCGTCCATTTTTTCAAGAACTAAAACTGTTTAAAATTATACGTGTTGTGTCTTTACTTATAAAAATGTATATTATTTATAATATTAACATGTAAATTATTGAAATTTAAATGCAGATGCAAAGTTTGATTATTCATTGGATGTTACTCCCAATTTATTATTATTATTATTATATACTTATTAAAAGTTATTGGAAAATTACTCAAAGCACATGAGAAAGGGAAGCGAGAGAGAGAGAGAGAGGGAGAGGGAGAGGGAGAGGGAGAGAGAGAGAGAGAGAGAGAGAGAGAGAGAGAGAGAGAGAGAGAGAGAGAGAGAGAGAGAGAGAGAGAGAGAGAGAGAGAGAGAGAGAGAGATGGAAACAGGACATTGTATGCATAAATATAAAATCAATAAGATGTGGCCAAAGATTAAAAAAATCATAATAAAGTATGTTTTTGTATCGTTTGCTATTATTTTCAATAAAGAGCAAGCCTTAAAAAAATGATGTATAGTAATTTTAAATTCAATGTATGTATGTATAATAGTATGTATAGTATGTATTGCGAATGGAAATCGAAAGCATTAAAGTAAATAAGTTTCCTCTTAGCATAAGATGTAACGAGGTCACTCCAGCCAATCATCCTCTTGTACTTGAGTGAATAAGTGAATGCATTTTTTTTTTACTGCAACTTGACACAAATGCAACAGTAAGTATAAGATCGCAGCAAAGCAAGAGTGCGGATGCATGCCGCAAGTACGCCATGACCTCATTGTGGGGACTTGTTAGCTAGAACACTGAGCATGAACACTAACTTGATGGAAACCTATTACAATATTATTTTATGGATGTCCTAGTATCATGAACTGAAAGCTAAATTAGGTTTATTGATGTGATGTGGCACTTTTTTTTAAATCAACATATAGAAGTAAATTAAATTAATTAATTTCAATTCAAATAAATAAAAGGGTAGAGAAAAAATTATAATTTTTCCTTGTTTTTAATTACAGCAAAAAATAAATAAATTTACAAACAAACATTATTATACTGTTACTTTTTTTTTAAAAAAATGTACTTTTTCTAAAGCATAATTCCTAAAAAATATATTGCAGTATACCTCGGGATCTTGATTATATGAATTTAGAATGGTAAATCAGCTTTTATGAAAAATAAAAATGAATGGCCTCAGTTGGTATATGATTTGAATGGAAGTTCAATAGGGATCATAATCCAAACGAAAAAGAGATCAAACAATTAACTTACATACATACATACATACATATCATGACGCCATAATCCCTTTCGGGGTAGGCCAGGACGAATCCTTTTTAGTAAGAGGGCTTACAATGATCTGTGGTTTACCAGACCACAGGCTCTTTAAATGTTACTTTGAATGTTAATTAACTATGCTGTACAGGAAAATTACTTCTCACCAATAATTTAGTAAAGATTGTCTGCAAAATAACACTGCTCTACAACATGATAGAACCATGAGAACGATTAATCTATATATTATAGTGTTTTGTTGTACAAAAGTGGAATAACTATGTTGTACAACATAATTTATATAAATATATATTTATTTGTTTATTATAAATGATTTGTAATCAACACTTTACTTTCAAAAGACCAGATTTTTTTGGGTATAAATGTGTGCAAAAACGAAAGTTCTTCATCTGATCTACAACTTACTGTCAGTTTGATTAATAGTTAATTACTTATTATATAATATAATGTATTATTATTAATAAGTTAATAACTAAATATAGCCTCAGGCGCTACTCTAGGCAGTACCAAATTTTATAAATGTAGAGTAGAGTGTTGTACAAAAAGCCTACCTCCGAAACTTGCAGGCGTCACTCGCATCGTTCTCCGTCTCTCTCTCTCTCTCTCTCTCTCTCTCATTATATTGACGGCAGAACTAATTTGACGCTGACAAATTTATAGCATAGAAAAAACAAGTTGAATTGAGCGTATTTCTAAATCCTCGATGATCTTTTTTTTTTTTTTTTTTTTCTTTTTCTTTTTCTTTTTAGATAACTGTGAGTAATAATGTATTTTTTTTCTATGTTAGAGAAACTATTTACATGATATAATATATCACCAAAAATGTAGCATAATATATGCAATTGAAAGTGACTTAGAGTTTTACATGGAAGTTCTGAAAGTAAAATAATATGCGAGACGAAGTATAGCAATATTATATAATATTAAGATAATAATAAAAATATTACTGTGTAATAGATCGTTACACCATCCATGTTTGTTCACCAATGAGCTGCCTGGCTCAATGAAGACTTCTTATTCTATATGCTTCGAAAGATACTAGCATGCTAAAACTGGCAAGTTATCAACTTATAATATACAATTACAGATTGCATTTACCATCAACTTAAGTTGAAATCATGATTGTGATTTACATTTTTTGTGTGGTTCTCTTAAACCCATACTTGAAAACTTTATTGCTGCGACAAAGTAAAAAAATTGACACAGAATAAACGATTTATGTGATGCTTTACTGAAACATCAGAATAAATGTTCATTGTTCTCAAGGTTTACAGCTTTCAAACTTTTACGATGCTATACACAGAAGAGCTGAGCAATATCATTATAAGCAAACGTATGCAAAGCTTAATATGTGCCAACAATTACTTAATTCTCCTTCTTGTGTCTTTTTTTATTGTTATTTTTTTCTCTCTTTTTCGTCTTCCCCCTGTTTCTAACTTATACATTATCATTTTAAAACATTTCAGTTATAAAATATACGTCAAGTTTAAGTTAGCATGATCGGTCGAATTAATATGAAAGAGTAACGAGTTAATGCGGATCATTCTCGTTTCTCTCTTCTCTCCCTCTCTATCTACTGTATAATACTGTAGCAGAGCTTATTAGATAGTATGTTATGGTTACTGTATACCTATATACATTTTAATTACACATGCACCCATGTCCTTACGATAGAAAAGTAATGTAACGTAGAATAATGAATATTTTATTTAAATAAGTATAAAAGTTAATAATTGTTATGATTTCCGATAGTACATTGGAACATATTACAAAATATTTTGTTGTTCTTGAAGTTTGACGGTGTTTACTTTGTTTACTTCTTTTGCTTTGCATAATTGTAAAAGTAATTGAAAAAATATCTTTTTGATTATTATTTGGTGTGGATTTATACTTTTATAAACTGAATCATATAGGTGTTATTAACTATCTATAAGCTTGAATTTTTATTGTTTTGTCTAAAGTCATCCTAGTTTTACTATTTTATATATGCACACAGTGAATTATAAGTTATAACCTCTTTGCTATAACCTTCAAAGGCAGCGTTACTACACTGTGTAAAATAACATGATGGAAAACGGAAATAAACACTGGATTCGTAATGCGAAAGTAAACAATAGAAAACTGCATTGTAATAACGAATGAATCAATTGTTTGAGATAGTGAGCGAGGATGTAATTTAAAGAGTAGAAAAATAAAATTGCATTGTTCCTTTTTTACGTCGAATAGTTTGTGCCAGCGGTCACAGCATCAGTTAAAAAAAAATAATAATATAAAAAAAAAAATACTGTTTATACATGCACGGAAAGCAGTAAATTACGTAATTTATGCCACATTTATGTCATTAGAGCAAATAAATGTTGCTAAATTGAAACAGAATAAATGATTATATAAACAACATAATATTTATACGGTATGTAACAGAGTGGAATATAGCATAATACATTGAAAAAATATTGCTGTAAGTGGGCAAAAAAATTACTACTAATGGCAGGTACATGAACCTGTATTTTGCAATAGGTACACTTGAATTTGCAACAGGTAGTTATAAAACTACAATACCACTTAATCTAAGTGAGTCACACCTTTATTATTAATTATAATTATTATATACGTATTTATTTTTGTTTTTGTGTATACATCTGCTTAATTCTTTTCAACCCAATTCAATTATATATAGTAAAGGCTATGCTATAATATAACAAAGTTAACTTTGCATTTTGTTGTTGGAGAAACAAAAAAAATAAATTTTTCATATTTTATGTGCAAAATAATAAGGAACAGTTTTAAATAAATTGAAGGGGAAAAAAAAAAAAAAAAAAAAAAAAGGCCCGATATAATTAAATTATAGTATTTATACATGTCATGTCAAGTAGAAAAATAATATCATAATATTGATAAAAAAAAAGAATGAAGTCAGCCTATATATTTTATAAACATCAGCAAAATCCATAATATCTGTACTTAATTCAGTATACATGGCTCCAAATGTATATCAAATTAAATTTATATTTAAAAACATTGAGTACTAAAAAGTCATAATATTGCACAAATCCAAACTATCATTACAAATGGAGTGACTTTTATACAAGTTGCTTGAAGAAAAATACAGCATTGTGTTCATCTGTTTGTTATTATAGTTATTATATTCTCTCTCATTGTTCGCCAATGATTGTTCATTGCGTTCTCCAATGAAACATCAACTTTTATATAAATGGGAAATGCAGACTTTGAACGGCTTCTATATTCGAAATGAATGCTTGCAGTAATAAAATCAAGTTATGGGACACTGATTATTGCTTTTCTGCAAATTATGAATTTGTCCATATGAAGCTTTTGTTTTAAATTACTTTTTGCGGGATGAGTGAAAGTGAAAGGGGAAGTGACGTCATGAGTCGACTTCCTGCCAGCCAGCCTTGGCCCCATGTTCCAGTTTGGTAGGCGGTAGAGAAAGTAGGTCCTTTTGAAGCAATGATGCAATGCAATATGGGTTTCCAGGTAGAGCTTTGTTTTTCCACGTGGCCTTGTACTACAATACCTCCCTCCACAGTCCTGAGCAAAGCTCCATCTTATTTCACCTTTGTAGGACTCACTTCACTCACTCCACGCAGACACACGCATTTAATATACACAATATTATGCACAGAGAGACTCCCATGCCTGCCTGTGACCCCGTTTCTCCCTCCTCTTCACGCCTTGACTATGAGTAGTGGTATCACAAAGTTAAAAAGACTATCCCTTTTTAAAATTGTTGAATAACAGGCTCGACCTACCTACTTGTTACCTAAATTGAAATCACGATTTAAAGTATTAAGTTTCAAGTTATTCCTACAAGTCTCTTATTGAGTAATTTTATATATTCTTGCATAAAAAAGTAATAATAACAATACGATGGTGAGTGAATGAGCGGCCTAGTTGTGCACTGAGAGAGCAGTGGGAACACACAACTCGGCTAGACACACAGCTAGACAAGGCGGCTTATTGCTTGTCTCCTCTACATAAACAAACGCATAAACTTCATTACGTCAATTTGTCACAATTTGATACAAATTGATTGGCTATGGATACATTAAACATGAACGATATGGCACTATAAACGTTGCTACTTTTCTCTAACATACAATTTTCATTTGCGACAATTAGCTTTGAGTATAATATTTTTTCATCTGCGAAATCATATAATATATTAAAAAACAAATAAAAAAACAAAACATAAGGACGTTGGCATTCCACCTTTCTCCATTAATTATTAATTTTTCAAGTGATAATTATTATGAACTCTGTAATATTCGCATCTAGTCCTCTTTACTTTTATTTAATATCTAAAATAAATAAGTTCTAAATTAATTTTAGCCATCCTTCACATCTGTTTTGTTTTTGTATTTATGATATTAAGACCAAAAATCCAACTTTTATCAAATTTATTATTGTTATTCATTTATTAGTAAAATCGGAAGATAAACAGTTTAAGAAAAAATACCAAATGAAAATTTGACTTACTAATTTTGGTGCAAAATGTGTAATATGAGAGTTGCAATCAAGAAAGTATAACTTTGTCCTACTTCACACAGTAATTTGTGAATGGATTAGTAAAAAGCGAAACGCTAATGTATTTGAAATCATTTATAATATTGTATGTAGTGATGCCACACGACTGAATATATTATGCTGCTATTGCTACAATTGTTCAATACAAATGACAAATAAAGTCTTAAAATAAGAATAATAAAACTATGAAATTGAAAGAAAAAATCACAAATTCAAAATTCATGTATATTGACAAAAGTAATTGCATCCTATACTTAATTTATAGTTGGCAACATATTAGATGTAAGTTATATTATTAAAAAAAAAAAAAAAAAAATTAAAATACTTCAAAAAGTTGTTTAAATTATTTCAATACAAAAATAACTTTGTAAAATTGTAAAAAAAAAAAAAAAAAAAAAAAAAAAAAAAAAAAAAAAAAATGAATTTGAATTTCTAGCCATATAGTTCCAGTTTTGGTGTAACTTTATTTTGGTTAGATTACGATGCGCCTTACTGTACATGTTTTTAAGAATATTTATAGGAGTATACGTATTTTGTGTGAGATATAAAATACAAATTAATATATATAAATTTATTTTTACATGTTGCCACCTAATGTGCATGTTGTAAACACACAAAAGTCTAAATGAATTGAAATTAAAGTGAAAAAAAAAAAAAAAAAAAAAGTTTTAAAATTTGCAATAAATTTTACAAACAACATACATCATGGAAAGTTTTGGTAATATCTTTAGCATTCAATATTTAATTTTGCACACATGGATAGGGTCACTGAAATATTTTCAGGCAAATTTTTTATTTAATATAATAATAACAATTACATTAAAATAAGTACTTTTTTTTTGTTGATATTGCTTCTTATGTCTTATGTCTGTACTGAATTTTGCAATAAATAAATATGAAGCGTAATGAACTGTAAAATGATTCTGATTATATTTTAGTCAAGCGGAATAATTTGTCAACTGTTATAAGTAATATATATATATATATATATATATATATATATATATATATATATATATATATATATATATATATATATATATATATATATATAATATTTAAAAACAGAATAATGGGGGAGGGGGAACTTAGCAAAATATCTAAAATTATGCAACTATTATAGTAACGTTTCAACACACACATCATTTATGAGAAATTCACAAAAACTTGCAATATTATTTTTCAACATATTAATATTATATACATATTATCAGATTAAGTATAAAAAAACAACGAATTTGTAAAATGAATTTATTGTAAATAAACAACTTTTACTACTTAAATTTTGAGGTAACAAGTTATTCAAATATTTTTATATAATTATGAATGAATTATAATTAAAATTTTAACCGATTGTATATTAAGGGAGTAGGGTACCGACCTTATATCTCAAAAACTAGAAATGTTTTGGGTCTAAATTTGGTGTCATTTTGTAGCTAAGGGTCACACCTAGCCGTGATAAAAATTTCATAATGTTTGACCGTCCCGAAAAAAAGAAAAAAAATATTGAAATTAACATTTTGGCCTTATGGGCTTAAAATTTCAAAAAACAATATAAAATTAATTTGCACCCAATTTTTATATATTTGAAATTGTCTCAAACTAAAGTAACATTGTGCAAAATTTCAGATTTTTTTGACGAGAAAAGTTTGAGTCTAATGGCCGACGTCGGTCCCCTACTCACTGAAAGAAAAATTGGAACAAATTGAGAGGTTTTGTATGCCTGAATTGACCCCCTGATAGTAAAAAGTAATGCATTATTTTTAATATAAAAAAAGAAGAAAAAAAAATAAAAAAATAAAAAAGAAGAAGAAGAAGAAGTAATGCTTTATGTAAAAGATAATAATTGGTCAGTAATTCTATCTTTGCAACTATAACGACGTTATGTAGCAACTCGAATAGCATTTAATTTATAATATATAATGGGTTACCTAAGGAATAATTGAACACACGGCATCAGTTGACTGCATAAGAAATAAAAGTATAATATTACAGCGTGTATTCCCTATATTGGCGGGCGTTTTTCTTGCTAAATTTGGGGTGAAGGTGGATTTAATTTTTTTCAATATTCAGTCACGTGTATGGTATTAAATTTCCTATTAAGAAAAGAAAAAAAAACTAATAACAAATGTTTCTTTTCTTACTATTTTTTTCATTTTTTTTTTTTTTTATTGATTTCATTTTATGACGCACGAATCAAAAATTGACAAAGGAGCAGCTATAGGATGCTGCTTTAAGGTGGTATTATTTTATAAATAAATCCCATCTACGTCATTCATTTTTTTAACCATACCAAATCAATAACCAAACAAATGTGACATCTTCTTTGTAGACATAACCAAGACGTCATACGTATTTGTGATATTTATTTTACGTGAGATATTTAATACGTTTTATATAGAAAAAAAATAATAATAATGACGCTGCCAGTAGAGTAACTTAAGAAGAAAGCTTTGTGTTTCTTTTCAAGATTTCATGTATGAAAACGTGCATGGACTTAACTTCTTCTATTCTTCTTCTTCTTTTTTTTTATACATTTTCCTCCAAAATTACTGAGAAAGACTCTACTGAATGGAACAAATGAATCAATAATGTTTTAAGCTGCTTAATATTATTATATTATATTTACTTTTTCTTTATGTTGTACGTATGTCAAATGTTTCATTAATTTTAAGATGTATTCTATGTAATTTACTTTTTTTTTTTTTTTTTTTTTTTTTTTGCTTTATCTATATTATATGTATTTTTTAAATTTTAAATGTAAGTTTACTCAATGTATTAAGCTGGCATGATCATGCTTTTATATATGCCACTGACTTTAACAACAATAGAGTAAATAAAAAATAAAAGAAATATTATAGGTTTTTTAAATTAATGTCTCATATAGTTACCAATCCATTGGAAAAATCATTCTTGAATCATGCAGTTTGATTCAAACCCTTTTGGAATTTTTACCTATATTTCTATGCCCAGGTAAACAATCCAAAATAGTATGATTTGTATTACAACCTTACTTGTGTTACGAGCATATTTGCAAATATTTATTTTATTATTTTATAATGCAATGTAAACAGCAATATATTGAACGTACTCGTGCATGGACAAGACAAGTGCCGAAGAGGGAGAAATTCCATGTCATTGATAATCAGCTATGCAAAATTTAGTGAAGATTTTATAATTGCATTTATTATTTGGCTGTTGTTAAAACAGCTTACATAGTAATTGTTTGATCGTAGTATGATATAATAATTACAATAACAAAATGGTGGGGGAAACATAGTTGAATTTTCATACACGACAAAATGTATAAGAATAAGTACTAACAACGAATTGGCAAGATTCTTGGCCTTGGGCTAGTTGCCATGAGAGAGAGAGAGAGAGAGAGAGCATTATAACCAAAAGCAATAAGCAATCAGCGCACTCGCTCTTTGCAGGTGGAGGCCTGAGAAAGAGCAGACTGCATTCCCCTATACAGTACTTATTATCATTATTATTCTCTTTTTTCGTAACAATATAATGAACATCATCTATAATATAATAATGTTTCAAAAATATACAAACTAATATTGATGCCTTCTCCTGTAAACAAAGAAGTGAAAATACAGAATTTATACTCATTCACGAATAAGTATTTTATTGGTCATTTTACAATCTCGACGGCTTCGTAATAATAGCAAGTTACAACAAGCAACATCACTAAAATAAATCTGGGACTGTTCTGAATGAAAATAATTAAATATCACGCATGTTCATATCCTCGTAAAAAATTAAGTACTGTATATAGTATACGTATAGTATGTGCCCAACCATTCACCTCTTAGCCTTGCTACAAAATTACTAAACTTTTTTTTTTTTTTTTTTTTTTTTTTTTTTTTAATTCATTTATTCAACTTTAATATATTTACTTTTTTTCTTTCCCCCCCCCCCCCCCCCCCCCCAATACAACAAGTAAAAATGGAGCAAAGTATTTTACAGATTGACGACAGATATACTTAGTGTTTTACGATGGCAACATTTCATTTACGTAGCACAATCAATTTGAAACTGTGTACTTTTAGCGTAATATTATTGAAGTTCTTATATTGAATATACTATTATGTATAGTTGAAAGTCCATCGTACAACACAATACCGTTACCACAACAATCTCCTCATTAGCGTCACCTTCGCTTTTAATTTATAAAGTTATACTGTATATAATTATGTATATCAAATTGCGGATTATTTAAAAAAAAAAAAAAAAAAAAAAAAAAAAAAAAATAGCAGCTTCATAAAAAGTTAAATCCTGTTCAAATTCAGGTTGTCTATGACCACAGAGCCTGCAAACCTTTTATCTAATATAATATATATATATATATATATATATATATATATATATATATATATATATATATATATATATATATATATATATATAATTTTAAATATTGGCAAAATATAAAGACTAAACCATCAACACAATAATATTATGAATTATTATTATAATAGAACCCAAGGGTACTTCAAAGATGTTGCAAAAAGTAGAGATTATTTGACTGTATAAGCGCACCTTTATCATATTGCTTTTAGCCTTGAGATTTAAAAAAATTGTTGCAGAAACGTCAAATTTTAGACTTTCATTTTTTCTAATAACTTTATTTATTTTTTAATTAAAATATAAATTCAAATCTTGTGCACACTAATTTAATTTATCAATTAATGAATCCACATTTTATTGTCACGATGAAATCGCCAGTAAATACTTATACAAAATAAAAACATTGTGATTGTTCCATCAAATATAGTTAGGAAAAAAATTGACACTTTCAAAATTGAATTAAAAAGGGCAAACGTACGTTTTAATTTCAAATATACATTGACAAAAATAAATACGTAATAATTTGCAACCTTAATTTCAACAAAATTTGTTTATTACAAAAAAATTTATGTTATATAGCATAAATATTTTGTTGTATAGCATAATTATTTATGCTGTTCCAATTTAGCAATATTTATGCTATGTCATAAAAACAGAATAAATATAGAAGTATCTATTTTCCATGTACTAGAAAAAATAAAGACTTAATGAAAAACTCAAATTATTAATATTTATTATATTAATACTGTACAGATTACATAAAATGAAAATAGTGAGGGAGTGACGTGAAAAACATACAATTATTGCAGCTATAAGAAATCTCTAATTTTTAGTTATTTGAAACACTGAAATTTGCAATTAAAATTGTACAAAAGAATAGAATATATTAAACTTATCTAATTGATGTATACACAGTCTCAACTTGACGTGGAAAATCGATTATTGTACATCAATATATTAAAATTAAATTGATCGACGACCGCGTTCAGTAATATCGAATATAAATTGCCTTATTGCTATAATTTCACACTGTGAAACATTGTTATAGTGACATTATTTGAAGAAGTAATATAAAATGATAAAGTTTCAATTGCACATCATGCACATTTAAATGGTATATGATTTTTTTTTTTTTTTTTTTTTTTTTTTTTGCTATAAAATGTATTAACCAAACAATTGTATGGTTCAAATTTAGGATATAACCATAGAAATTGTCTAGGGAGGAATGTTCTTCACGACCTCAGTGACACGCCGCTACAGTTCATTCAGGTTTGGAACAGGGGGCGCGTTGTCGCTTTGTCCTTTACGACGTTTATGTGACCCCTGTTCCAAACCTAAAATGAACTTTAGCGGCGTGTCACAGAGGTCGTGAAGAACATCCCTCCCGAGACACTGATGCGTAACGTTTGGCGAGAGATACAGGGCCACCAAGACACACGTAGAGCTACAAACGGTGCTCACGTGGATGGACCATAAGTTAACTTAAACCCCTAAAAATTTGTTACTTGGGACTAATTATTTACAACTGTTTCAGGCGTATCGCTATTGTGTTCGTATGGAAATCGTGGTGTTATTTTTTTTAACAACTCCCATAAAAAAAAAAAAAAAGAAAGAACCAAGAACAGAACTTACTTTTGATGTAAAGTTAAGTGCATATAATCTTACTGCATTATTGCGTAATTCTTGTTTAAATTCGGACACTCTATGTGTGTGTATATATACTTAAAAATAATAAAAATTCATGAAAATAATTGAAAGTTGATTCTAAAATTCTCTTTAAGTTTTTTGTTTGAAATTGTTTCGCAGTTATCATACAAATACTATGTATATTTGTATAAAATAAAGCCTTAATAAATCAGGCCCCATGCAAATATATGACATTTAAAAAACGCCAACAAATTGTGTAGATCATTTAATATTACAAACTTTACCTACCTTAGAAGTGATAATGCTTTGACCTTTTGTTGCTTACGTTGCAACAAGATTGCTCTGATTTTGAAAATAGAATTTAAAATCCAGTGTTTTTTAGGCACTATAATGCGCTAATGTGTGCGTAATTTTCACGCAAAAGGAGGGAAAAAAGAGGAAGAATTGAATAATGTAATATAGTATGACGTCTGATGCAATTTCATGCATAAAAGGTATAGCATGATCGGACAATGGTATAGGACACATAATTTGAGGATAACATAATATACTCACATTGCTATACAAATGAATTTATATTAGGTTAAAAAAAAAAATGCTTTTCAACTTAAACACTACAAGTTAAACTTGTTTTCACCTTTACTATACTTTTTTTTTCATAATTAATAAATTAAAATAATTTTCGGCGGATTTTTTTTTAATACTAACTCTGCTGCCTTGATACGGCAAAGTTCATGATCAGTATTTACTGGCAAAAGAATTATTTATTAGTAAATATATATACCTATAGTATAGTTAAATTATGTATTGATTACTATATTCATATGCAGGGGAGAGATAGAGATAGAGATAGAGAAAGAGAGAGAGAGATCGAAGAAAATAATTAATGACCAAAAAATTACGTAAAATTTGTTCATTAATCAATACTGTGCGTATATGAAAATTGGAATGCAATCAAACCATCATGTAATATACGCGGGAATTCATATTTGGACAGGAACCACATGTTATGGGGTTGAATATAGTAATTAAATTACAATAATTCTTCACTATGCGCAATTTGCACTTGTAAATTTCCTCCCGCAGAGCATTTGCACTATTTCACGTATGGAATTACAAATTTAGTCTTTTTGATACTTATGTCCTTTAAAAGGACGCTACAAAAATGTTTAATTTGCGGTTCAAAAATAATAATAATAGTAAAAAATCATAAACATTTAACTTTTGTATATTGCCTTATATACATGTATAATAATATGTATAATATGAATAGATTATAAGGCATAGAGTTCAATTTTATATAACAGGGTTTTATGCACTGCTAAAATAATTATTCTAATAAAAACGTGTACAAATACTGTTTACTTCAGTATGCGATTGTTTCATACTATGTTGGTGTTGTGTTTTATGACTTGTTCTACTCGCTGAACGTAATAAAATCTTTAATCTTTAATCTTCAGTATTTATAGTATAGTTTTATATATTATAGTTGTTATATTATATAGTTTTATCTTCATTAAAGTATAGTTCTAATAACAGTGAAAATTATTTATACAGATTGAGGAAACTATATAGTAAAATATAATACACTATACTGACAGACGCAACAATATATGGAACTATAGCTCAGTTCCATAGAACAGCGAACAGCTATAGTTTACTATAAGCAAAAAGACTATGAGAATTAAGACAATGCAACCAGAACAGGGAGGAAGAAATTTGTGGAAGTCTCTTTAATTTTATATTATATATATATATATATATATATATATATATATATATATATATATATATATATATATATATATATATATATATATATATATATATATATATATATATATATATATATATATATATATATATATATATATATATATATATATATATAATGCTTTCATTTGAATATAGCATTAAGTTATAGAATTACTCCAGCATTTTTCAATGAGAATTATTAATTACCTACACCTCACAGTGAGAATGTGTTGCGTTATAAAACATCAATATTGTGTATAATATATGAAGAAAAGAAAAAAAAAAACCTTTAAATATCAAGATTATAATTTATGACAATGTAAAAAATAAAAATGTTATCGTCAACGCGTCAACCGACTTCAACTTACAATATATACCACCAGGCTTCGCCACTTTACAGGTATACTTTCTTAATTAAATGCATGTAATCTCTTTTATTTCATATTTTTTAAACAATTAATTGATGCTACAATGATACGCGGTTCTGCGGGGCAAAATGTACCATATTATGTCTTTTGACTTTTTATCTATCTGTTAGGGTGAATAATAAATATTTTGTTCAAAATAAATATGAAAGCTAGAGATATAAATTACATGTCTGGATTACTTATTAGGCCTAAATAATTAATAAAAATTTATGTTATATTTGTAAAAAATTGTATAGTAATAACAAAATAAAAATAGATATACTGCGCGTTTGTTTGTGTTATGAGTTACTTGACTTATCCTCAGAGACTTTCAGCAAACCCCACGCAGTGCATTCAGAAAGTATACTTTGACGTTTCGTCAAAAACTGATCATGCATGGTATATGCTTTTATTGCAATCATAATTAAGGTACTGATAAAAATATAAAATTATATCGGTAGTGTATCATACTGAATTCCAAGAAGAAAAAAAGGACGTGGTTTAGTGGATTACCTAGAAAATAAACGAGTAGTAAGAACAGTAGAGATTTTTATTTTCTGAATCTCAGAAGAACTAGAAGTCATAAATATCTTACCCCCGGAAGATTTCTCTCTCTCTCTCTCTCTCTCTCTCTCTCTCTCTCTCTCTCTTCTTTTGTTCTTGCATTTTTTAATTTGTAAAACTAGAATCTAGAATCTTAAGTATAGGACTAAATCTTAAAGATCGGTATACCGTTAGAGAGATTACTTAAAAACAAAAATAAATTATTATTAGAAAGACATTTGTTGAGATATTCTAGACATGTCTTGCAATTTTATTGTCCAATATTTCAATAATTCTTTACACCTTTTTATATTTAGTCTGCTGAAGTTTTTTTTTTTTAGGAATTTGGAATATTCGTGCAGCCTAAAAGAGGGCGCACTTTTTCAGTTAATTTTTCTACGAAAATATTGACTTTATTCATATTCATACACGTAACCTGGCGGACCTAATGCGACAGAAATAATAGTACACAATCCTAAATTTTCTTAACATCTGTACATATTATGTACGGATATTATTCCCATGATACATTTGGCTGGTATAAAACTACTTAATAATAATAAATATATCACTTACCTTCACTGGGATCAACAGCCTCGGTTTTAAACACAGTTTTAAATTGTGTTTTAAACCTCAAATCATTTCGTTGATGGTTATTGAACGAAGGAACAGGTGTGACTGAAGAGCTCGAAGTACTTAAAGGGGCTGCCAATTTTTCTGTAACACATATAAATATTTTTTATAATAATTGATCTATATTCGAAATTATTTTTGTAACAATAGTAAAATCATCATAATACGAAAAGGCAATAATGGTTTCCATTAACACCAACTGCATGATTCGAGATTTTTATTTTCTGAAGCACACAGTAGAAGTCATAAAGACACAGACACCAGTTAAGCTGGAACTAATGTTTCACAGTAAAAGAAAAGTAAAAATTATTTATTTATAGATTATAATTATATTATTTATTTAAATATTAAGCCACCCTATTTAATTATAATATTGACTTATTGTGAAATTTAATATGCACAGCTTCGTTTTTTTAGCCAACGATAAATACACGATTATACACGATTATTTGCAATTTTATTATAGTTCATAGTGTTTTTTTTTTTTTTCTTTTTTATTCTAAAAACAATTAACAGCAAACTTATTCTTCAATCTAATTGCTCAGTGCCTATTAAATCAAGAGCCCTTTAATATTCGGCTGAACTTTAAATATAACATTATATTACCCCCAAAAAAATTAGGGGGTAATTTTAAATTCATATTCTAAAACAAGAAATTTTCCTGAATCGATTGATATGAATGTCTAATTTATGAGTTCATTAAAATGAGTTATTTTTATATAATTTTTGAAGATCAAAAATTGACGTCACGGGCTGTAATTTATACAAACGTGGGTATACAAAACGTTGCAGCCCGTGACGTCATTTTGTGACTTTCAAAAAGTAATTAAAAATACTCAAATGAATTTTAAAATTAAAAATTCGCATATCTATCGATTCAAGATAATGTCCTCTTTTAGAATATGTGTCTAAAATAATATAAATATACTATACAGTATTTATACAGTATTATATATTATTATTTTGTAACAATATGTGTCAAAAATAATATAAATATACTATATATACAGTATTTATATTATATATTATTTATATTGTATATTTTTATGCACTTATTTATTACTGTATTTTAAACTTGACCAGAAATAGAAATTCATTACTTCAGAGCTGCCAATTATTTACTATATGTACTTCATTTCTTCTAAAGTCAAAAATATACGAAACGTGATGTTTATTATTTATGCATACATCCATCAGCCATTCCTTTATTATACATCAGTTCATGCTTATGCATTCGTACATGCATATGCATTACCATTTTGCAATTTATTTGTATATCAACAGCCATTGTGCTGGACGCCAAGTAAATGTTTACTATAATGAATAAATTAGTACTGCAGCTGCAAAAGTTTGTTTAACTAAATCGAAAAAAAAAAAAAAAAAAAAAATCTGAAGTGGAGTATCTTCTATAGTACATAGTACAATATTTATGTTTCACTACCGTTCTTCAAGCGCGCAGCTATTTTTTTCTCTTTCTATTTTAAAATTGAAACTACAGTATTTGGCACGTTCGTTGTAATTATTATGAAAGTTCGTAATTTGTATGTAAAAATGAGCTGTATGTATATTATGTATATTTAAATCTGTATGTCTGTGTGTGTATGTGTGTATTTATACATTATATATATAAACACAGATAAAAATAAATGTATATATATATATATAATATATATATATATATATATATATATAATTAGGCTGCAGTCATACTCGCACCGTGCAATATTTCTAATGTGCAATAAATTGTATATTATTGCATGTAATTTTTGTGCATTTAAATTTATTGCGCGTGGTGCCAATATTGCTGCGAGTGAACAAGCCATTAAGCTATAATTATTATTTTATGTTTGCAGTTTTTCTCTCTTATTCCAATCTTGCCAATGTAATAATGGCTATTTTATTGGATACCTTAAAGCCATAGACCACATAAAACAACCTGTGCTTTTTAATGAATAAACTTGAAATGGGATCTTCAAAACTGATGACAATTTTTTACTAGAATGTTAATGTAGCCCCACGAGAGAGCGTAAAAATATACTGTAAAGTATGCAATTTGCGTGACTTTTCATGTTTCTGACGTCAGAAACATGCAAAAATTAGTGAAAAAACAAAAACAAAAAAAAAAATGTTGTGCGGGTTGCATTAATCGAAATTTTCTGATTACTACTACGGAGCTACAGTTGGGTTTTGAGACAAACTTAAGTTATTTATGTAAGTCCCATCAAGTATTTTGTGATATAAATGCTTATGTTTTCTTGTGCTCTATTCCTTTAAATAAATAAAATTATAAAATCAAACTATTCATGACTTACACAACAATATTATAAAGGCTAATTCAAGTAATTATATATAAGTATTGAAAATTTATGTAATACAATACTTATACGTCACACTGCAACCCCTAGTGTCTCTTTATAACACAATAATATTTTCTACTTAATGATACATTATTTATTTGACTAGAAATCGAGAGGTACGGAGACAAAAAGTGATTTTACTAAAAAAAAAAAAAAAAAAAATCCTCAAATAAAAATACACCAAGTTATAAAACACGAGGGAGAGGTTAATTACGTACGTGAGTCTTTGCAAAGCTTTACATGGCAAAAAAAAAAAAAAAAAAAAAAAAAAAAAAAAAAAAAAATGTTGTGATAAGCTATATGTCATAAAATGTTCAGAAAGTTAAACAACCATAACAACTATAGTTAAATATTCAATTGATAATTTTCTATACAGTTTAAAATTTGGAGTTAATAGAGAGACAGCACAGAACTATATAGAACGAATTAGAAGTACACGGAAACTATAAATTACGTAATTTAATTTATGCTGCATTTATGTCATTATAGCGTAAATAATACTAAATTAGAACAACATAAATAGTTACGCAACGTAATATTTGTGCTATGTAACAAAGTTATTATGAAGTATACAATAGATTATGTTGTATTGAACAAATTGTACTGAAAATGAGCTAGCATAATTATTACGTCGTTATTTTTGTTCGTGTAGAAGAACCAAATATCACAGAATTGATCTTATACGGTATTACAAAAACTAGACAATAGATGGAACTGTTTTATCATTATATTAATACACTATTCTTTTGAGATTCAAGAGATGACGTTATAGGTAGCTTTATTTCAATATTTTGAAAGTCATATACGTCATCTCGTTGATTCATTTTCATAACTGCAAGATTTTTCAAAGTTTCCCTATATAATTTTTAAAAAAACTTTTTAAACTATTTACGAAAACTTAACCATTCTACCCCTCTCAATTTTCTATTCGAAATTTAATTTGAATAATATTGCAGCAATAAATATTATAGCTACAATTATTGTTTCCTTCGCATTGTGAAGAGACCATGAGTTACTCATGCATCCCAATTTGATGTTTTGTTGTTGTTGTTGTTGTTGTTGTAGCATTAGCACACATTCAGTATTTAATTGTAAGTATTAATAAAAAAACTAATAAATATTAATGAAACTAATATCAAATATAAAAATATAAATATTAGAAACTTAGCCTGAAACAATAAGCCCGAATTCATGCATAAAGTTCATTATTTTCATAATCACCCCAATCCGATAAAATTATTATTTAAGCAAATGTGTGATTATTATAATATGTCTTTCATCATTAGTAAGATAAGGTTAAGTGGTCGTGACATCGTTATTTCTGTGAATCTCAAAGCATTTTGGAAATAACCTCTTCGGAGCCCGCGCGCCACTATCTCAAAGAAAATTTGCATTTTGCCAAGAATGCAATTATTCTATTTTTATTACCACAAAATAGTAAATTATATTATCTGCAAAGCACTCAATAAGATTTTTTTTTTTTTTTTTTTTTTTTTTTTTTACAGGATTATATCTAGGGAACTATTGTTTATAGCACATATAGCAGGGATATGTGGAATAATACATATATTATAGAAACTAAAAATAACTTATGTTGCATTTATGTCACATATATTATAAGTGTTATTATTTTGGAATTTTATAAATAGTTATACAACACAACAAAACTGGATATACATATATTCACTATGCAATATAGCATAACTCATATTGTTTTTAATAAAAGTTGCTGGAATTGGGCTATACCATATTATATTATATTAAGTTTCTGTTTTTGTCGTGAAACTTTACAAAAATATGAATTAGCTATATAATCAATCCTGAATATTCTGTTCCAAACTAAACTAAGGAAAAAAAATATTTTCGTTTTCCTTACAACCATAAAACTGGGACTATGTGCAGCTAATGAGTTATGTGATGTAAAAGGTTGATGCAGTTACAATTGTTCGAGTAATATATATTTCTGATTTTTCCTAAAAAAAATATTACAGTGGGTGATTTTTGCAATATACGCTATCACTTTGTGACGTATCGTTTAAAATAATAATATGCAATTGTAAAAATATAGCTCTCTGAGGCGGACTAACAGAATGGACCTCATAATTTTATGTACTATGTTTATATGAGTTAATAATAATAATAATAATAAAACATAGTGGGAATTGTATTGTAAACAAATTTAAACTATGGGCAACTTCTTATAGCCAGGCCATAGAAGTCACTAAATACATATTCCAATATTTAAAATATGTAATAGTTATTGCGTAAGTACAACACGATGCATGCAAACAGAGGGGTTATCGGGGCCTAATTTCTTTGTGACATATTTATAGTGTTTAAGAGCTTACGTCCTATACATACAGAGTAGTCACTTGTCTTGTTTGGTTTGAATTGACAAAAATTTGACCGATAAATAGGTGTGAGCACGTTTGATTTGGTCGCAATAGTAATAAATAAATAAAAACGTACGGCATTTTACGGAAACAATATATAAACAGGTGTAAGATAAACCTGATTAGGTCTCAATAAGCCCTAATTTATTTATTAGTTTTATAGCCTATACGAAAATGGTATTAACAACTTTTCTGATTGCCATTTTTATATTTATAAAAAAATAAAATACTGCTTCGAAGAAATTATTATTAAAAATAACAACATAACAACTATTTAAAAGTCACGTAACAGCTTTTAATTGAAAAATAATAAATAAAGGTTTTTATTGACATGGGAGAAAAAAATCGACAAAAGTTGCGATTCGAACAAAGGTCCTATCAACTAAACTGAACCACGCACTTACATACAAGATAAAAAGAAATAATTTAGTTTTGTTTAATTATCAATGAAATTTTGATATCATTTTTTTTTTATATAATTACATGGATAGAAAACAATGAGGAATCTTGACTTGTATCTGTACTAATTGGCTTCATTTTGAAAATATTCATCGTTAGTTGAAGCTAATTGCTTTATAATATTAAGTCCCTATCTATATATGAAGACTTTTTGTGTAAAAAAAAAAATCCGTAAAGCTGAGAGTCGTATAAAATATGTATGTTGGTAGGGAAAGGGAATTGAAGTACTTACAACTTATAACATAATTACTTACGTTCAAGGTCAAGTTACATGGGAGAATGGTGGATCATGGAACAAACCCCGTCCCATATTTTCATTAATTAATTCACAAAGGATCTACGCGAACATTTTTTTAGGATTATAAGCAAAGATTAAACCTTATAGAATTGGTTGAAAAATTGGCTTATATAGCGTTGTAAAAAATTGAATAAGTTATACCAATTCTCAGATGCACCATTATATTTTCAACATATTATACTATATTTAGAATAATGATGAGCGTATGGTATACATTTCAAATGTGAAGTGAAATATATTGCTATGTACTGTCACTAATCTCCGTAGAGGATTAAGAGGTCTTGAATGTCTTTTGTTTCTTATATTATATGTAATCACCTGGTCATGTGGTGTCCTATTAAAATCAAATCCGTCAAAATATTACCCTTATACTTATAACTGAAAATATATATTATAGTATTATAGGAAAACCTGGAAAACACAAATTTGTAATAAAAAGAAAATGTAAGAGTATTTTCTATTGTAAATCCCTAAAAATGTATGTGTTACACAATAAAAATTATTAATTTTGAATTTAAATTATTTAGTAGGGGGGGGGGGGGGGGGGAGGAGAGTAGCTGCAATGGTATTTTTTCCCATTATTTTTTAATATTAAGTTAATATTTTATTTATAAAAAATATTATGGCATTTTTCAACACAATTTTTTTTGAAAACACAAAACACAAATTATATTAATAAAAAGTGACATGGTGTTAATTAATGTCTGCCACATACAGCACACTGTAATTTGACCCCCCCCCCCCCCCCCCCAATTTTTAATGCAAGGAATAATTTTTTTCCTCCGTTTGTTATTTGTTGTCTGTACTGTACAGTATACATGCAATATTTCCACTTCAGTTTTATAAACATACGCAACAAAATATTATCATGTTATTTCTTTGCACTCAAACAACACGTCGTCGATACCATAATATACTACTTTATTAATTATTAAGCATGACTTTTTTATTTGAGTGCATGAGACATCGACAACACAGTATGTCCTCATTGATTTTTATTTTAATAAGAAATAAATGAAACTCGGAGAAATGCGCAGGAAACATGTATAATGTACTGTACAACTATATATATATATATATATATATATATATATATATATATATATATATATATATATATATATATATATATATATATATATATATATTATTTCAAAATTTTAATGGGTTTCTTTTTGTATTATTATAACTCTCTGCACTAATTTAATTGCATAGCATTTAAAGCTGCATCGTATAAAAATATTATTCTTAGAAATAATCCATATTATTATCTTATCCATATACCATATATTTTCATTTTCAAATTTTTTTTTTTCACTAAAATGTAATATAATTCTGACTTGGTTACAACTTGTATGATCATATGCAAAATTTAAAAATCGTGTACATTTTATGCAACATTGTGTAAATTTATAAGTATAAAACATGGAAGTAATATCGTAGTGTGTATTTTTATATATAATATACACCATTATGGTATTGTGGTAAATTTACACAATACATGCACAATACATAATTTTATATATTGTGCAGCAGCAATGGTTAATTTATTTGTATACTAATTTTATGTATTTCGCTTTAATGGAAGTACTACATAATTTAGTAAATATAACAGGTAAATCTAAAAATTATATTTAGTTACGTCAGATTAGCTTTTCTTCTGACAAAATTGTACAAAAATAAGTAAATAAAAAATAAAGGAGAATAAGTTTCACAATGTCAAAACTTAATATTTATTTGGCATAATGTAATAAATAACTTACTAAATATGAAAGAAAAAAATTGTGTGCAACATCATTTTTAATAATTTAGGTGTAATTGTTATATATACCTTAAGCTTCAAAGTGTTACGAGAGAATTTCATCGATTTGCTGTTTTGTAATAATTTTCAATGTAAATAATATACAATCCGAGTAGCATTAACATCAGTAAAAGTTATGAGCACATAAAAAGAGGCTTCTTGTTACATTTCTAAATAAAGGAAACTTGAAACTTGGATTTTTTTAAAAATATTATTATGGAAACATTCAAGTAAAAGTTTGAAAATGAAAGATCGATATATAAGTAATTGTAAAAAAAATTAAATATTGCACGATTTGAACATTGTATGTTATGAGAACTGTGGTGCATTAGCTTTTTTAAAATCATATTATAGCGATATTTATATATATATTAAAATAAAAAGAACATAATATAGAGAACACTGTGAGAGATTGAATAACTTAATATATAGTTATATCATGTTACGTTATGTGAATTACAATGTTTAGTCTCATTCTCATATGCTAAATTAGGATTATTTATCTTTGAACTATAATATGGTTTTGAAGAATATTATAAAATATATAAAATCAGTAATTTCAGAAAGTTTCTTTCTCTCCGTCTCTCTCTTTCTATCTGTGTGTGTTTGTGTGCGTAAGTGTTACGTTTTCTATTATATGACAAAAAAAAAAAAAAAAAAAAAAAAAAAAAAAAAAAAAAAAAAAAAAAAAGGTTGATGTGTTATACACTGTTCTATGCCATAAAAATAATAACACTCATAATCATAAAAAATACTTGTATAATAATTAATAATAAATCTCATTTTAAGGTACAAATTTTAAAAGTTTTTACAGGAATACCTTAACTGCAAATTTTTATAGGGAGGATATAGAGTTCAATTAGTTCTATAGTTAAAGATTTTTTGATATATAGATAGATAGATAATAATTTTTATTGATATTTGATTTAAGACCTTTGTAAATTCGATTGCAAACATGTACAGAGTAAGATGAAATTAATATATTGGCAGGCTTCAAAAATATTTCCTTGTACAATGCATCAGACCTTCAGATTTGAAATTAACAAATAAATAAATCAAAAGGAGCTGAATGAAAAAAAGAGTACATTTTATTCCAAAGTTTACGCTTTGATTTATACATATTCAAGGGAGTTCTGTACAATTAAAAAACTAATTTAAAATCTTTAAATTACAATTTGCATGTGTGCATGTATATATACATATGTGTGTTGTGTTATTATTGAATTAAATTTATGTCTATATGTCTCTTTTAAAATCTCATCTACAGTATTATAATACTGTATAAAAAAAATGTAATATTCCAATCAAAAATAGGCATAATATAGTGTATATAATATAATTCTTGTATCTTTGATGTATTTATTTGTTTGCTTGTATAATGTTCTCATGTAATATTCTGGTAAAAGTGTTGTAAAAGAGAGCTATTATTATTTAAAATTTAAACATACAATAAATTGTGAAATGATAATAATAGTAATAATGAATAACATCAAGTTGCACACAGCGTTTAATTTCTTTGATTTTAATAATAATAGTACTAATAATAATAAAATTTCATGGTACAAAACATAATTAAGAATTTACGAGTATTAATTTTATACTTTTTTTTCCAGCTTTTAGTTATCTTGAGATACAGAGCTATTTATAACTGGTTTATATACGTTATTAATATATGATTATTCCTTTCATTCATTACTAAAAGGGTCGTTCAATGCGAAAATTGATATGTGAATGCAAAACATTGCGGATTTTTTTCTTCCACCTCTACAATTCGAATGATTCACCCAATCCGGATACATATATACGGTTAACGAATCAAAAACAATAATTTTGGAACGTAATACTATCTATATACAACAACTGAAAAAAATAACTGATAGTAAATAAATAAAACTTTCGAAGCTTATTTATTAATAATTGTAAATTAACTTATATTCATCATTTCATAAGAACATGGGAGAATTGAAATCTTTCTTATAATGCTCTATGAAGAAGCAGTATCTATTTTCGTAAAATATTAGATATTATAGAGTATACAATTTAGTGTAGCATATTGATCCGATGGTCAAATTTAGTGACCAGTTATTTGCTTCTACTTTCTTTGCTATTGTTGCAAGATAACTTGGAGTAATAATAATAAAATAGACCTTGGAGAGTCTGACGAATTATATTAAATGGTCAGAAAAATAAGAATACATTTTTATAAGAAATAAACTATCATGTTCAGCTCTCCTAATATTAAAATTTATGTAATTGAAACATCCCGTCTCCACTTGATCATCTGTGAAATCATTGTGATTACACTTGAAATTAAATTAAGGGTGTTACAACACTATATAAGCCCTATACCAATAACATTCAACCGTTTTTTCTGTTTTTCTCGGTTTCTATTTTATGTATTAAAAAAAAAAAAAAAAAAAAAAAAAAAAAAAACTTACACCAAAAATTTTCCAAAAAATTATGCAAAAACCTGACGTAAATATTGTTTACTTGCAACATAATTAGGATAATTTTGTAAATTTCTATACAATTTCAATAGAATCCCTGTAAAATAGGCAGCAAGAAATGCACCATAAAAAGTAATGATGCCAGACTTCCTGTCGCAAATTTAATTAAATATATGACACTTGTGTTGTTATTTTGTTTATATTTCTATAATTAAAAGTGACAATTTTGTTATGCTACACATGTTGGTTTAACTGCAAGAAAAATTAAGAATAAAAATTGCAATACATTTTATCAAAATTTTACAAGCAATGGAACCATCGTGCTCTTTCAGTCTTTCAATGTTATTAAACTGTATGAGAAGTAAAAATTATTACATAAAATTTATTTAAACTTGTTACATACAGGGTGTTCATGACGTCTTTATTATTTCTAAATGCAAATAAAACCATAAAAATAGAGACAGTGGTAAAAATATGCGATATTTGTACCACTGTCTCTACCTTTAAGGACTTTCAAAACGTAAGCTTTTCATACATCAAATTAAAGCCCTGGATTTAACATTTTGAAAAAGATAAACTTACAAAATTATTTAATTCATTGTCACAAGACGCAAATGAAAAAAAAAAAAAAAAAAAAAAACGCCCCCCCCCCCTCCCCCTAACATTTCACTGCATTTCAGAACATAAATGGATTAGATAGCCGCAGCAACGTACTGCTTCAGCTTCTCCACGTTGCGCATCGGCGTCTTAAACACTTTATTCTTCACACAGCCTTATAATTATAATCCAGGAATATCAAGTCAGAGGGGACTACAGGTAGCCCAGACTGTTGGGCAGTCATTGCAAATCCAACGGTTAAATCCATCAGTCTTGCAAAGTGCAACGAGTTCCGAAGAAGGTTGGATTTGCAGTGCCGGACCAACAATCTGGTCTGCCCGTGGTTCCCTGACATGAAGTTCTCTGGATTACTTATGAGGCTGTGTGTAGAAGAAGTACACGTTGCTGTGAACATCCAATCCATTACGCTAGCAATGCAGCGCAACGTGCGGCGAGAGATCGAGGTGAGCTTGGACGTTTGCCGCACTATATGAAACTATGGCCAATATTACAATACATAAAAATTAAAATTATTATACTACAATCAAGTAGATTTCAGTTCTAAAATAATAATAAATAACCATACTTAACTAAGAATGAATTAACATATTAAATAATTGAAAGCACCATGAATTGTTGATAACGTTTTTTATATAATTTTGTTGTAATAAACACCATGAAAGAATAGATCATAAGGGAAATCATGGTTGGTCACGGGATTTGATGGGTTACTAAAGATAGCTACCTGAAAAATATCTTCGGTGTTCTATGATACAAATATTGTTATTGTATAATAATATACTGTCATTGCAAACACAATATATATATATATATATATATATATATATATATATATATATATATATATATATATATATATATATATATATATTGCACTATTTCAGAATTTATAAAAGTTATTGGGAACTGTCAATTATAGTATAACAGGAATAGCATAACATGTACAGCAATATGCAAGGATAGCATTTATTTGAATTATGAAATTTTAAAATATAGTTATACATTTGTTTAAAACGATAACACAGACCTGTTTGACACCTCAGACATTAAAAATTATGAAGTGAACTTTTTTCTATAAAAATGAACACTTTGAAATAAAAGAGTTATTTACGGTTAGTATAATGCTTTAAGATGTTATAAAAAAGTATTGCCTGCGGAAATCTGGGCTACTTTTACCGGGGTTATCTGGATCACTCAAAAAATTGCTT
Source organism: Ecdyonurus torrentis (assembly GCA_949318235.1). Taxonomy (NCBI): domain Eukaryota; kingdom Metazoa; phylum Arthropoda; class Insecta; order Ephemeroptera; family Heptageniidae; genus Ecdyonurus; species Ecdyonurus torrentis. The sequence continues at coordinate 38,347,532 of OX439127.1, forward strand.
GGAAACAAAATTAACACTTAGAATATATGAATTATACTTAAAATTTAAAGCAAAAAATAACTTCTTTTTTTCCGACTGATCTATTTGCTCAAAATATAAATAGTAATATAATAAAGGGATAGAATTACCAGCAAGGGCCTTATACAGTAGAAGTTCTATGGAGAGGTCGAGGTCTCGCGTGGCACAGTATTTTGTTATAAAAAAGTTTATTTTATAACTGAGAGTTTTCGTCATAATATTAATGACATTATCAATCAAAGAAGAGAATATTGATAATGTCATTAATGATAATGATAATTTGATTGATAATGTCATTAACATATGACGAAAGCTCTCAGTTATAAAATAAACTATTTTATAACAACACTGTGCCACGCAAGACCTCGACCCCTCCATAGAACTTCTTCTGTGAGGCCCTTGCTGGTAATTTTATCTTTTTCTTTACTATTATTGATCCTAACCGCGATGTTTTTTTCCTTAAATTAAATATAAATAGTAAGAATAAAAAAAAAAAAAAAAAAAAAAAAAAATGCCCGAGATGTTGACAATTATTTTCTAGGGTATTTTGTGTCACGTTGAAAATCATAGAAAAATAAACCCAAATTACCCCAAGTAAATTTTTCCACGAGAATATAAAAAGGATACTTTTTTGAACTATATTTATATGGTAGCTGTTTTTTGTACAAATTATTTTTTTATTGGTAAAGATGTTAACGATGAGACTTGAAACTAAACCAATCAAACTTAGAAAATATTGAAATTCTAAAGCTTCAGACAATATTAAGAAAAATGGCCCACAGCCCACCCGCTAAAGCTTTCCATAGAAGATAGGGCAGCGGCGGCCGCAGCGTTTTCCCTTAAAGATAACATAGTGTGTTTGCGGGTTGCCTATACAAATCGTTCTCAAAATTTTGGCCATAACTGTACACGATGTGGGAGCCATGGAGAATTATATGTTGTTGCAATAACTAATAAAAGTAAAAAAAAAAAAAAAAAAAAAAAAAAATTTCTTGAAACGTGTGTTATATCATTTTGAGAAAAATAATTCCCTCATCACCTAATAAAGAAATCATACCAATGTCACTTTTTCTTTTAATGACAATTTTCAAAAGAATTGTTTTGAAAATTTCTTTATTTTCTTTAATTAGTTTCTCCGTAAATCTTACTTGTTCTATTATGTTGTTTGAGTAACTACTTATCTTCAATTTAAGTAATGTGGTTTACTGACTCAGACATTTTGTGAAAATACAAATTTTCATTATAACACATTGATCTACCGTGCTTTAGTGCAACTAACTTTGGGGAAAAAAAAAAAAAAAAAAAAAAAAAGAGAGAGAAAAAGAAGAAGAAGAAAATGTCAAAGTTTTTTTTTTATTAATAAATTTGTAGCAGAAACCCCTTGTATTAAAATTGAAAAATTATCAATATGAATTATTTGAAAAGAATAAGTAATGATGTTTTTTTGTTTTTTTTTTTTGTTTGTTTTTTTTTTTTTACATAATAATAATTCTGTTTGTAATTTGGATTTAAAATTGAATCTGTCACTGTAAAATAAATTAGGTTAACTTGAAAGGTTAATCTGATTTCACCCAATATATAACATTGTCGTGTAATGTACTTAAAATTATATAGTAGGCAGTGTATTAATGGATTTTGTATGTCTGCGCTTACACAATTTCATTATTGATTATTTTTATCAGATGCCTGTATTATTATTATTATTATTATATATTCTTTTTATGCGAGTGCAAGTGTATCTTTATAATTTTAAATTATCTTTATAAGTCTAGGGGAGGAGATTTTTACCATCAGTAAATTCAAACAATTCCGTCTCAAAAATAATGTTGCAATAATAATAATACATTATGAAGAAAAATAAACATCGCAGTTGATATATATATATATATATATAATATAATATATATAACAAAAAAAAAAAAAACGTTCGTAGAACAATTACAAAGAGCCGTAGCTCCTTATTATTTAATTTAGTTAATTTCTCAGAATGGACAGGACGAAAGTATGTACACCTCTGGATAAAAGTTCCTGAACGATCTGTATAGGCAACCCGCAAACACAATTATGCTATCTTTATGAGAATACGCAGCGGCCGCCGATGCCCCGTTCGGGAACTTTTGTACAGAGCTGTACAGCCTGAACAGCCTGGTTTCAAAATATTTAAAGAATTATAATAATGATCTTAAGAAGTTATTTTAAAATAGCCAGAGTTCACCTATAGAGCATTACAAAATGCAATAAATATGATTGCATATGGAAGTTTAATGCTTTCAAAAAGAGATTGCATGCAATCAAATTTATTGAATATTGAAAATATTGTTCCGTGTAAACATGCCTTTAATCAACAAGTAATGCTTTAGAGACAAAGATATAGTAATTTTTCTAAAGATGATGATCATCTTCGAATTAATGAAAATTAAGTTTTTAGGATTTGAAAAACAATTTCTAAAATAAAACTACACTTCCTGTAATACTTATGTATTTATTTCTTTTATAAATACCATTTAAACTTTAAATTAATTAAACTTAGATTATATAGTAACGTGGAATATAGCATAACTTAAATAAAATGTTATGATGTTGCAAGAGTGCGTTCTAATTCCTCTATTAACGTTTTTAAAATTTATATTAAAAAAGACCCCCTTAAAAGTTACTTTCAAGCCAAATATTAAATTGGATTAAATTATTTGCATTTACGGACTATTCCTATATGTAATATATATATATATATATATATATATATATATATATATATATATATATATATATATATACACATACATATATATATATATATATATATATATATATATATATATATATATATATATATATATATATATATATATATATACTATTTATAATCCATTTCTTACTATAATAAATCTATAAAATATACTGGACAAAAAGATATAATTATTAACTAAAAAAGTATAATCTATCGACTAAATTTTTCATTTAGTTAAATACATTATTGTTAAATATATAAATCTAGTATATACAATTTTTCTTGTTAAATAATTACATAAATTTAAATTATTTAAAATAAGCAAAGAAAAAAAAAAAAAAAAAAAAAAAAAACTATATTATATTCTATTAGTTTCTGGGAAAATGTTGTAATAAAATTCTAGCAATGTATTAAGTCAAAATTATTAACAATCTATGTGTTGTTTTATTGCTGTATATATATATATATATATATATATTTTTTTTTTTTGCTTATGTAAAGTATGCATGTAATGTTGTGGTCAAGATTTTGTAAAACAGGGCTGTCAATCCATCCCAAAGCCTTAATAAAGTTACTTATTATTATTATTATTACCCTACCTTTTCCTAATAAATGCTACGTCTCTTGTCGATGTAAGATATTTATTTTAATTGTAAAGCACTAGCACAATAGTCAAGTTTGACATGTATATTTATGAAAGATCTGAATTTCAATTTTCCGCCACGAACGTATATCATGTGAAGATGTGAAGTACACGCAACGCGTCGGGGTCAAAACTTTCACTTATGTGCCTACCAGAATGATATGCACTTATTGTAACATACATGCATTATTTTATTAACCCTTACAGTTGCAAGTGCTATTTAAATAGAAGATCGATCCTTATTATTAAGCAATAGGAATACAAAATGATCGGTAATTGCCTGTGCCTTTTTGGCTTAATCTAACATGTTGATTATATTTTCAAAAAATTGTATTTATTAAATTACATTATAAAAATAAAAAGTCTCAAGTTAAATAATTATAATAGATCCGCAAGCAACTCAAACTGCAACCGCCAATGGCAATTCGTAACTTTATAGTAATAATAATAAAAATAACAGAGAAGAATAAAAAGAAAGTAACGTTATATTGAGATTAATTGCAACGAGTCTATTTTATCACCCTACATAGTATATATTATATACGATAAAACAAATCATAATGTTGGCGTTGGGGTGCAAATTTGCATTTTGTGCATTATTTCCGCCCTACATCAGATATATGAAAATATTGACATCTTAAATAGCACATTATAATTTTGTATGTAATCAAAAAATTTCATGAATGTTTTCTATTGGGGTTAGGTGTAAGAGTGGGCCAGACCAATTGTCAGGCTTAAACCTCGCCCTTTCAAAAATTTGTATTTTTTTCTATGCATTTTTTTTTGAATAAAGACTATTATTTATTTATTTATAATATGTATTATATATATATATATATATATATATATATATATATATATATATATATATATATATATATATATATATATATATACTATAATAAAAAACATAAGATTTATCAAATAGGCTTAGACTGTACAAGATGTGAATTTTTTAAATGCCGCAAATATTCATGTTTATGTTCATACATTGTAACAAAGTATTATAATATTGTATAATATTATGCTAATAAATAATATTTGAAAAAATGGTGCTGAAAATATGCCGCAGAAGTTCATACTTGCTGCACGTAGGTGGCACTAGCTGTCTGTTTTTAATATCACTCTATTTTTAAACTGCGCTCCACAAGTCAATGACTCATGAAACGACATCATTTGCCATTGAATGAAAACATTCAAGTGCAGAAAACAAAAACATTTCCTACTTTATGAATGTTTTGAATTCTTACTTGTAAGAAAAAAATACAACGTATCAGCATAAACAGAAACCACTTTATAATGTTGTCATTATTATTATTATAATTTTTTTATTGTGAGGTCTCACATACTTTTGTTTAATTGTTATAAAAGTTGTAAAATGTATATTAAAAATATACAAAAGAAATTTTAAAAAATTATTGACATTAGTATTTTGTTAAAAGCATTATCATTTTAATTTAAATAATATACTCGCACCCAAACGCTTTAAAGCAAAATGTGCCTTTTTTATATATATATATATATATATATATATATATATATATATATATATATATATATATATATATATATATATATTATAAATATTTTTTTATATATATATTTTTTATATAAACTGTGGAAGTAGGGAAAAATTAAATAGTGATTTTTTTCCTGAAACAACTTTAGAAGATGTTTACATGAATAAAGGAATAAATGGTGGCACAGGTAAAAAAACCCTCTAATTTCAAATTGTAAATAAAAAAATAAAATAAGAGACGTCTTGTCTATAATTTAATATACTGTAAATAAAAATCAATCGCCAAATTGTTATATAATATATATACTAAATTACTTGTTTTTCTTTATATTAAGACGGAATATGTAATACAAATATTATGTCTTGTTATTTAACAATTAACTGATATTTTTCGACATCAAACATAAATTGTCATGCATTGATGAGTGCAAATTATATTAATGAGATAATTCAATAGGCACTATTTTATTCAGACAGGCATAAAGACGCACCTGCAAGTAAGGGGTTCGCTGAGGCGATGGTGAACTTGCGTGCCATTGCTGCTGCCAAGTGCGAAGCTCCATTGGCTCGAGGAGGTCCAGGTCCCTGACTGAGAGTTACTACACCAGGTCCTGTTTTCACACCAGCTTCATTGTTGCCCACACAACTATTGTTGTTCTCCTCCTGAGAAAAGTTTAAAATTGCGCGTTGAGTTAAACATCACTAAAACATTATTATGTTCATAGCATTAATGCATTTCATTTTACACTTTTTCAAGGTAAAATTTCATCAATAACTTTTAATCAACTATTCTCATTAATACATTATTATTGACAGAGAGAGAGAGAGAGAGAGAGAGACGAGACGGAGTGAAAGATTGAGGGGGGAGGGGACAAAAGAGCAGCCATTGCGCCTGCAGAATTGTTTGTATATGCAACCTGCATTGTCAACAAGATCAAACAGTTGCATATCTTACAGGCGCTTTACTTTTAAGACAGAAGCAATTCTTACTAGGAAATGGAAACTGCTAAATCGATTAAAATGTTTCACTCTGCAATATGCTAAGAGCCCAGTAAAATTCAATAGATATATATCATGTAATATTACACAATATACAATTTTAGTAACAGAATGCAAACAGTACAATTTTACATCCAATTAAAATCAATAAAATTATATAAATATATATAAAAAACCCGCCCCCCTTTCGACTTCATTACGTATTATATTTTAGTAAAATAATAATAATGATGTCTTGAAAAGGAATCATAATACTGTACATATAAGAAATAAGCACTTTCAATAGCCTAGGCCTATAGTTTAATCTTTGTGACACATTTTCTTTTAATGCTTTTGATTTTGTTTTTAAAAAAACTGGGATTTAAATGATTAACTTTAAATTCATTGACCTCACGTGAACCCTGTTACCTTTTCTTCAAACTCTGAGAATAAGGAGTCCAATTCGAAAGAGGTTGTATCTGTAGCGAGATGTTCAAAAAGTTGTTCTTCTTCTTCAAGTCCAGCCACCAAACCATTGAGATCACTTTGGGAGAGTTCGCCCATGAGTGCAGCAGCTTGACTCCCTGCAGCAGCTCCAGCCTCCTGATACAAACGTCGAGGTGTTTAAAACTCAATTAAAACTCAACCACACAGAAGAACAAATAACAAGTGTTTTGAGTTGTAAAGTGTGACACTCTTCAATTTCGTACTTTGTTCAAAATTGACTTTTAATAAATTGAATCATGCGACTATTTTTTATAAAAATTGCTTCGTTATTTAATTATAAAATAAAGTATTTAAGTCAATTTAACCTCAAAAAAGATAATATATTATGGCACATCCATTTTAAATTATAATTCAAGATTTTTGTTTATGCATTTTATAAAATTGATTCCTTACAAGCTCAAATTGTAAAGAGCCACGTATATACTCAAAACAAAATGTCACTGCACTGATAAATTAGGAAATGGGACTATCATACCAATACGCGCGCGTGTATATATTAATATATATATTATATATATTTATATATATTTATATATAATATATATATTAGCCCCTCTGTAGCCCCACAAACTAGAGAGAAAAATTATAAAGTATATAGGCAACCCGTTTTACAATCGCTATTGTAATCTAGGATTGGTGAAGGTTTGTATCCCAGAATTTGCACATACTGTACAATTTTGTAAACCTTTTGTAAGGTGTTACAGAGATATATCACATGTGTATAATATGATCATTCCATTTCATAATTTATAAGTTGATTTCGAATTCAGTAGACTCAACGTTAATCATCACCATAATTCAAGTTATAAAATTAACATTATTATCTTTTAGGAAATAATGTTTTAAAATAAACTCATCATTGCTTCATCAATTCTTGTCTTTAAATGACGAATACTAAAGAAAATGTTCAAATGTTCACACAGCATAAAGAACCTTCGGTAGTTTAGACTGTATGAGCACTTACGTGATTAATATAAACAGAATGCTATTATACTAAAATGCTGTGCCTGCATTTTTTTTTTACACCAATGCGTCTAGTTTTATTATTATTATGATTATCAACATTTTTATATCACTTCTGAATAATATACGTTTTTATACTTGTTAAATTATTACGGTGGAAATAAATACAATATAACATCATCAGCATAAAATATTATCCATTACCAATACTATTGAAATTATTTAGTACTTGAAAAACAATCAGAATTATTCTATTGTAAGTGAATGAACTTTATTTCAGTTAATATTAACATAAGAAGGAAATTGAATTTACTTTGAGTGTTACATGCTTTTAACTTTCAATATTCAAACCTTCTTTTTTCAAGTAGTTCGTGATTTAAATGTTATTATAAATGGAAAAAAGCTTTAGCAGAGAGCTTTACAGCAGTTCAAATTACAGAACTGATGAAATGCTAATGCACTTTGTTACGAGATCACTTTGCATTGTTTTGCATCGCAATATTATATCCTTCAGAAAAGATAATGATTGATTTACAATGCACTTATGAACTTGCCTTCTACATATTAGATTTCAAAGTACAAAGAACTGCTTTTAATATGAAGTGAAGATAGTGCTCACTAGAAAGTTATCATTTCAGTGCACTTACGTATCACTGCAAAGCAAAAATTTACGTAATAAATATAACATTAATGATAACAAGATAATACAATAATTATTGCTAACATAGTGATATTTAAAAATAATGACTTAGTAAAAATATTAGATTAATCTTATTGTGTTTATATTTGTATATGACTGCAACAGAAAGAAATTATATTAATATATACAAAAGCGGATGATAAATTTATTTAGTTTAAGTATCATATGTGCTTTCTTTCAGAGCTAATGAATATACATTAAAAATAATAATAATAAAATCAATTTGGAAACCCAATCTAGTTAAGACTCCCCTTTCCTTCCCGCGAAACTAAACGCCAACCATTGGGCTTCAGGGATTGTTTTGATAAAATTGCTAGAGTTTTTCATTACGAATACGTATGAATTATTTCAAATTCATTAAATTTTATTGAAAACAATGTTAATATAATTGCATATCATGTAAATTTCATGTGAAAGATAGGAATACATTCACATAATAAGAAATTTTTATATTTGAGGTTAACTCTAGGTTTTTACAGAAGGCTGCTATCGAGAAACCTGAGATAAAATATACTATAACTAGGGTATAATAAATATAAATATTTCTGTGCTATAAATACTTACAAGACAAGCTAATTCCACCATTTTCCCGTCGTTATCAGGACACCACAGCAAGTCATCATCAATGAATGGCATAGTTGAGGCGTTGAGGCCGGCTGCTGCACACCCGCCCCCTCCTCGAGTAGCCAGCGGAGGCGATGGGCCTCCGCCACTAAATCGCTGCCCTGGGGAAGCCACGTCGATGCTGTCGGAGGGCAAGCCGAAGCTTGTCCAGTCAGTGAGGCTCACTTTGGCCAGTTTTCATCAGTTTTCTGAAACAGCAGACAAAGCAAAATCAAATATTTTGATTTTTTATCAAGGGAAACTTAATTCTCTAAATTAGCTTTAGGACATATTAGTCCTAATAATTGACCCCATAAAGGGAATTCCAAGATATATTATGAACCATTAAAAATTAATCGTACCCCTGTACGGTACCTCGGGAAAATGCAATCTTTGATACAACCAAAATATTATTGTGATATTTCTGACCAATTGGGTGTGTTTCTTTGTGATCGTTTTAGATGCAGAAAATCCCACGTCCAAACATGAGTAAAATGAACCACGCACCATTACTCAGGAAGCTTTGTCTTTGTTTTAAGTCAGAAATCTTGCCTCAATATATATTCGCAAAAACTTATTCATTATCAGAGAGATCACTTAAAAAGTTTCAAACCTTCTACGGTTAAAAAAAGTATAAATATATAACAAAATTTATTTTATACTTTGTCCTGTTCTTAGTGTGTGTGTTTGTGTATGTGTTTTCAGTGAACTTAGGGACACATATTTCTTATATTCCTTGTAAAGCAATCACAATTATTTATATATGTATGTGGGTGTGGGTGTGTGTTTTCAATGTACTTTGGACTTTCATGGAACACGTATTTCTTATATTCCTTGTAAAGCAATATACTATAATATTATAATTGTGATTGCTTTACAAGGAAAATAAGAACTATGTATCCCAAAGCCCAAAGTTCATTGAAAACACAGACACACACATATATGTAATATAACATGTAATGTTAATTACGTAATGTAAAGCAAAGGGAAAATGCCAAAAGAGAAAAATTCATTCAAAATAAAGTTAAGCATCCCACTTATACCCGATCGTCTCAATCGTCGTGCGGCTTCTTTTATACTTTACGTTAGTAAATGGAAACTAATTAAAAATATTTGAGCTGCCTCACTTCACAAAAAATAATAATTACATCCTCAGTACAGAGTTAAAAATTAGTTTCATATTTTTTTTACTTTCTAGGCGAGTTTAATGTGGTCATACGTAGTTTTCAGAGGAAATAATATTATCCATAGATCACTCTATACCATATAAAACTAGCGACGCATTTCTTTTTTTCATTTAATATCATTTCAGGAAATGTTTTTTAATGATAATTTTTTTCTGTCAAATAAAAGTATAGCTCTATGGCTTTACGCTAATATAAGAGCGAACTATAGACTTTAGTCTCATTTGGAGTAAAGAAAACATTAGTAAAAGATTATAAATTATAAATAACACATGTGAAGGAAAAAAAAAGTACAAAAATAATTCCAAAATTGAATTCAAATTTCAAATTATATTTATTGATTTCTTTCATCCTACAATCAAAATACACATAAAGTGTAACTGCTTAGGTTATTGTACATCATAATTACAAATACTTAGAAATGATAGTCAATAACACAAATTCACACAAAAAATCACAACAACTGTGTACCCGTAAACAACTACAATTAATTACAATAAAGAAAAACACAAATATTAGAAAGAAAATATCAGAGTTGGTTGTGTAAAAATTCATTCACTGAGTAATATTGTTTCTTTAACACTAATAATTTAAGTGTTTAAAAAAAAAAAAAAAAAAAAAAATGTAATTGGGTCATTTTTAGTTTTGTTTTCTTAATTCCAAGGGCAAACTGTTATATATTTTCAAACAACCACAAAAAGGACCCCTATCCTATTATACACATTTCAGTTCTTTTATAGATATATTGAATTTTCATTTTAATATTTCTTGTGGTATGACAATGTTTAATTTCAATATTTAATACTCAAAGAGAACCTAAATTTATGACTTTAAACAAAAATATTCCCCAAATGTCACCCAACTCAACGTAAACATTTAAAACCCGATTTTAACGAATACCCCGAAATGCCTTTGGAAACTATGTTTAATGTTTTTAAAATATTTATAAATTTAAGTTTTGGTAATTTATTTATAAATTTACATGAATAAGCTCTTTTTAAGATGTTCCTTACAGATAGTTTAATTAATTAATAAATTATATATTTATTTAGTTTTCAGTAATTTCAGCAGAGATATATGCAAATACATACATTATTTAAAAAGTATATATTTTTTTTTGAAGTTACAAGAATAATCTTAGTCAAATAATAGTAAAAAGTGTAAAAATTAAATAATTATTGGGTTAAGACAGTGTCCCAATGTGCTCGGTGATCTCATTTGCTCTGTGTATTTATTATTATCGACTCATGGCTTCATTTTTAAATGTCAGTGCATTTTAGTTTGATTATTATGTTTTCCATCATAGAAAAAAAAGGACCCCCAAATTCATAAACGTGTATACATGGATAAATCGAGCAACCTAAAAGCAGAATATATATAAATAATAGCCTATTGAAACTTTTGACTTTAAAACATAAATATTTCCCAAATATTAACCAGTGAAAGTTTAATGAAATGTTAATTAAAGCATAATTATTGCTAATCGACTATATAAAATAAAAAAGATTTTCTTTTGCGTCAGATTTTTTAATTACAGCCTGTTCACGCAGTCAGAGCAAAATATCCCTAGTATACATCCAAATTCAGGGCATTCAAAAGTTAATTGCAAGCAATATAAATCCTTTAAAAAAATGCATTGTGTGCATAGACAAGGCATTGGTATCACGAAACAAAGATTTTATATAGTACGTATATTAAAATTTTAAAAGTATAGTTTTTTCCCCACAAAAAATCAAAACAAATATCGTATACTTGTGATATTTTTCTTAAATAAAATGTAAATGATGTATTTGAATATTTGAATCATACAATTTTTGCTTATTTATGGTTGCTTAATGTTTTTTTGTGGTTCTATAAACAATATTGTTGTACGCTAATTTGGAATATTTGTGTAAATTTAATGAGCGAAATATATACTAAATACATCAATTACACGTTATGCTATTGAAAAACTTAAATGGGTGCATTTAAGTTAAAAATTTTATAGCTATTGGTAAACACCAGCATCCCTTAAAATTTGTTCGTGCGAACAAAGCAAAAATAATGTACTTTAACCAAGAGGCTGTACAAGGATTGGAAAGGATGCGGGCTGAGCGAGTGCTTCAAGGTTGAACTAAAGTTCCAGTGAATATTTGGAGAGGACCAACGAGGAAAAAATATTGAATTGCTCTAAAGTAATACATAAAATAATAATTAACAATAATATCTTGAATTAGTTAATGATTATGACGTGAAAAACCATTCCCTTATTATATGAGCGCAATATGCAAATAAGCTTTACGTCTTGCCTATAGGCAGGGTATAATAAAGAATAACGCAAGATGTTCAATTTATTTAAGGCGGTGGGGGACCGACTTGGACCGGAAATCGCTAAAAAGAAGAACTACATTTTCCCAATAATTTTTTGTACATGATTTAATTCCAATAAAACAAACACTATAATTTTCAAATAAAATCAAATAAATTTAAAATATATTTTTTTTACCAAAAGAAATTTTAATGATATTTTTAATTGTAAAAAAGTTTCCAATTTGACTAAAATTTCCCGCTCAAATTTAAATGTCCACATTTACATGTTATCTTTAAAGTGTAATAACTTAAATATTTGATCGTGTTTTCACATGTTTGACATAACTAAAATTTTAAGTAACATTTCTTCTTTACTGTGGTGTTATTATTATTATTCGCAACCGCCCTAGTTTGCGAGATATCAGTCGGTCACCTACCCCCTTAAATCACAAAGCCAAATCAAAATCAGCCTACTATAACAAAAAAAAAAAAAAAAAAAAAAAAAAAAGCCTTTTGCCGGAAGATTTTGTAAATAATATCATGCAAATATTTTGAAAATCTCGTTTATATCCTTGCACAATAATGCAATTCTGAATAAATAAATAATAATACAGACATTTTAAGCATATGTATAGTTTGGTATTTTCTAGACCACATGCGATGGGCGCATATCTATTCATTAAAAATTTAAGCAACATACTATGTCTGACATTTTTGCGTATATATATATATATATATATATATATATATATATATATATATATATATATATATATATATATATATATATATATATATATATATATATATATATATATATATATTGTAAATTGAATTAAAAATCGTCTTTATTCAAAAAAGCTCATAAAAAAAATCGAAAGGGCGAGGTTTAAGCATGACAAAATGTCTGGCCCACTCTTACACCCCCATCTCTCTATCTATCTTTTCTTTTTCCTCGTTTATTTTATTGACGGAGCAGTGTTTTCTGATGTTGGTGTGAGATCATATACAATGCATCGGCATTTTGCCTTTTTCTCATCACCCATATATATATAATATATATAATATAATACATATATATATATATATATATATATATATATATATATATATATATATATATATATATATATATATATATATATATATATGGGTATATTTGACTTGTTTTTATGTATAATTCATTTTAAATTCAATAAAGAACTTTAATATTATTATTATATTACAAGATTCAAGATTGCTTGATCACAAAATTTTCAGTACTCGCTAACACAGGTTTTACTCCCTCTATAGTTTTTTTCTCTATACATTTTTCCGCTTCTTTTCTCATTGCATTTACCACTTGATTTTGTGTTATATGATACTATAATTTAATATAATTATGATTTTTTTTCTCTCAGTGTTTATTACGACAAATGTGTGCCTGTTTACTCTAAACTTTTATTACTATTATTTTATTGTTGGGGTTAGTTGTAAGAGTGGGACAGGCGTTTTGTCATAAGCCTAAACCTCGACCTCCCCCCCCCCCCCCCCAAAAAAAAATCCTGTATGTTTTGTAATAAAAGGAAGGATAATTTATTGAGTTGTGAGATAGTGAGGATTTGGTTTCTTTCTCAGTTTTACTATTAATCTAGTACATATTTCAATCATTAAAACTGAAGTTTATTTATACATTATAAATTATTATAATACAAAATTCCAAGAAAATTAACTTTGGCTTAAAAATATAATATCTTATTCCGCACACAGTGTTTCTGTGAACTCAAATATCATTGTATACACTGGATTATTGAATATTTTCCATGAATTGTACGCTTTTTTTAAATTAACATAGTTATACACTCGCATTGATCAACAACTTGAATATTGAATATGAACTTTCTTCCTTCCCGATTTTTATTATTAATATTTTAGATTTTTTTTGTATAACCTCTTTTTCTTATCGGGTTATATTAACAAGTCTTCTATCTGCAATTATTCACTGTTCAACCAGCTCAGTAAAAATGCATAAATTTCAATTTCTGAATTTCTGCATGCTGCACTTTTGAAGTCTATGAGTTTTTTTTGGAGCCAATAGGATTTTTTTTTTCATTTTATTATTGTTGTTATATTTGAAGAAAATTAAATAAATTTTGAAACTTTGAAAAGTTAATCTCAATAAAGTCATCTAATAAGGTAACGCCACTACTTCGAAGCGAGCATTTGAATATCAGATTACCCTACTTTTTACCACCCTAACAGGGCTACAACCCAGTATAATAAGAGTGGCGCGTAGGGAACCTCAAGGTGGTCCAGAGGCAGTACGGTAGACTTGTCCCTCCACAACGGCGGGATAAAAGGAAAGCACAGGATAAGCTACAGGCGTTTACCCATCCAAGTATTAACCAGGCGCGACATTGCTTCACCTCTGAGATGGAGTAGCACTTGGTCTAAGCAACGCGACACACCCGCCGTTTACTATAATTGATATTATTTACATAATAAAAAATTAACATGCATAATAAACCCAATAAAAAAAACTACAAGTTTTCTAAGAAGAAATGTGTTAAAAAATGAAACTAACGACATTACTTTCAGTATGCAATGAATTGTATCACAATATAATGCATTTTATCATGATAATAATTTGAATATAATTATAACCGTTTATGATATACGACGTGAAATGTTGAAACAAGTATAGAATATTTTCTGAGAAATAGTTTTTATAAAGATTTTGTTTAAAATTGTAGAACGATAATTGCTTGGAAATTAGAGTTAATAAAATAAATACTTATATTTTTACGTCTTAATGAAGCACACTGTCAGTTTTATAAAGCTTTCTGTATGATGGGAGGTTTCGCCAAAGAAAATTAATGTAAAAATAACACAAAAATGTAGCTATATAGTTACAATTTGTCCTTGAACTGATGTAACTTTGTAAACACCTGTTGCATAAATGCTTTTAATACAACAATGTCCTATTTATTACGTGAGGTGGTACGTCTACGTATAAATTTGGAAAATTATCATCATCGTCATTGAAAAAAGTAAAGATGCTATCTGCATAATCTATAATGTTACAAAAATATATTTTTGACTTTGAAGTCACTTAGCGAAATTCAATAGTATGTAATTTGTGACGCATAATAAAATCAATCATTTGATAAATATGCATAAATTCATGAGGTACAATAACTTTAAGAACAGTATTTTTTATCTCCGCACAGTGTAACGGTTGTTCATTGTTAGCACCTTTTAAACCAACGTATACGTCACACATAATAACAATTTGCATTCGTGTTATGTTTTATATTTAAACGGTTTTTCAGCTATATACACGCATTGCATGATATTGTTTGTTAACGTAGTATACGTATTTTACACATTTACATATTTTATGAACACACTATCTACATAGTTGTTATATTTATAAATTAATTTAAGTAAATACACTTTTCTTTTTTATAATAACACTTAAAACTGTCAAGTATATATTAACTGAGATAGTGTTCCAAATAATGAAATAATTTTATGCACAACAAATCTATGCATTATCGCAAAGATTTTTTTTTATTGCAGTCCTTTTTTTTTTTTTTTTTTTTTGTTGCTGTATTATAGTATTGACTATGGAACAAATTTTACGAATTATAACAAATAATGAAAATTTTACTATTTTATAATGCGAATTTCCACAAGCAAGCATACATGGAAATAGTTTTTGAAGTTATATTGACTTTATCACATTAATTAATTGCAATTTATATACATAATCACAGCTTATTGCAATAACTTAAATTTCGACTTAGTAAATTAACCCCTTTTTTTTTCATAGAACTTATTTCAGCTATTTTGTAAAGTTAACTTGTAACTGACTGTATACACTGTAAAACAGTTGGGTTAAATTGAGAGGTTGAACTGATTTCGTTCAGAAGCTCTTAATTATTATTGCTATGCACAAACAAAAAATAAATGCACATACAAAAATAATATTATGAAGTGTAGATTTTTAAGTTCAATATTTTATTCCCTTCTTGCATTTACATAAGTTTTGCATACATTTGAATAAATAGAAAACGAGAAAAAAAAATACCAAGCATTGGCTTTGGGGTATCTTAAAATGTAAATTTCTATTCACAGACGTAGTAATGAATCATCGAGGTGGTTCTTTCAATCTCTCAAGCGTGAATTGACGAATGTACTGCAGGGGTTGTTGTTCTATTCTCACTTTTTGCATTATATATATATATATATATATATATATATATATATATATATATATATATATATATATATATATATATATATATATATATATATATATACACACACACACACACACAGTTCGGTTAAATTAATTTTGACATCATGACTCTTTAATTTTAATAAAGGCAGTTTTCTTTTTTCTTTTTTTTTTCTTTTCCTCGCGGTTTAGAACACAGCAATAATTTAACCAAAACAAATCATTATTTTTAAAAAAAATTGTATTGTACAGAATAAACATATACTGATCACAAGACTTATTCGCAACATTCATTCAGATATTAAATACTTAATTACCCCCATCCCGAAGACATTTTATCAAAAGAAAAAAACAAGTATATAAATTTAAAAAATTATGTATTTATTTCACAAACAAAAAAAGTTATACCTAAAGTAATTGTACCATAGTGGCAAACAAAATGCCAAACTTCAATGGAAGGAATGTTATAAATCTGAATAAAGTACTGTGTACATATAGGGGTGATCGAAGTAAATGAGTCCGTGGGGTATAATGGCCTTATTGCATAAAATTGTGAGTTTGGATCTATCGCAGCTTAAACTATAATATAATTATATTTTCAAAGGAAATATGTTTTAAAAATTCCAAATTGGACATTTATATGTTGGAATATGAGAAATGTGCACATGAAAAACGTTAGCTCTAACTAGGTGCAAAGTGGTTTCATGTAAAAATTTGAAGCTTATTAATAAACTCTCTGATATTATGTTGATTTGTGTAACGTAAGAGGGTGTATATAGGCGGGTCACTTTTCCAGGACGATGATGGAGACCTCAGACCTCTTTATGTTATTTTTATTATTATTATTTTTTTTTTGACCAATTGGTATTACTAACATTTCTCCTGCATCTTATGATAAAAAAAAATGCCCAAATGGTCAAAAATGTTAAAAAAGTTTTTTTTATCTGCATAATGTAGTAATTAATATTTTCAGGAGAAAAATAAGATACCAAAGGTGACCAAAGTCTTTGACTCTTTCAAATTTTCTAACTCTCTAGACAGATTAACTGTGAGTAACTTAGAGGGTGTATCCGCATGACATCATATTTGATGTGCTTCGACGCTATACTGAAGTGATGAACAACATTGCTCAGCATAGGACAAACTTTGTTTTTTAATATTTTCTAAGGAAAATCAGTCAATTTTTTTGTTATTATTATTTTTCTCATACATACTTGAGATACTAATTCAACATATTAACAGCATCAATGCTCTCAAAAATATTGCTATATAATATTTAAATTGGCAAAATAAGTCATTTCTCTATACCTGCCCATGTATTGAGTACTCCAACATGGCGTCAACTTTATCATAAATGCATACACCCTATATACAATCAAATATTTACCTATCTCGCAATAAGAAATTTATAAACCGAACATTCAAAATATTAAATTACCGTTACCAGACATTACAACTCAAACCGGGTTTGGATCTTCAAAAAATGATGAGAAGAAAAGAAAGTAAAAAAAAAAAAAAAAAAAAAAAAAAAAAAAAATCATATTAAAGGATAGAAATTAGTAAATACAGATTTAAAAAAGTTTTGATGGTAAATGAAATGTCGGTTTAAAAAATGAGCCATTATGCCCCAACTTCCCACAAGCTTTCTTAAATTTTACCATCCAGTAAATAATTTAAATCTGTGTAATTGCGCTAAATAAATATCCAATAAATTTCATCTTACAATCAACAACGTGAAATATTCAATCCAACGCAATCATATCTGAATTAAAATATATTTTTTTATATCAACCAGAATATTATCTATATTATAAATTTTCTTTTATTGTATATATTATTTTTCGTTTTTGCAATTGCAATTTGGAATAAACATGTTTGATCCCTATAAAATTTATAATGACAATTACTTGTATAGTCCTATTGCTTAGTATTTATTGTTTCTTTATCAATTATAATATATAGTAAAATGTATGTTTTCAAGTTAAATCACATACTCACTAGAAATAAACATATAATTTATAATAAGTTTTTTAAAAAAAAAAAAAAAAAAAAAAAAAAAAAAAAGTATAAATTTGATTATCTTAAACTAAAATCTTCTATTAACGGCATATTATATTTTCGTTGTTGTTCTGTGTCATCTACAACACATGCAGTACAGAACAAAAAGCTCGCATCAGTGCGCGCTGCCCTGGTTTTGGAGTGTGAATGTGAATCTTTACGACGATTCGGAATACTACTTGAAAACATATTTAGGGGGGGGGGGAAAGAAGAAGAAGAAGAAGAAGAAGAAGAAGAAGAAGAAGAAGAAGAAGAAGAAGAAGAAGAAGAAGAAGAAGAAGAAGAAGAAGAAGAAGAAGAAGAAGAAGAAGAAGAAGAAGAAGAAGAAGAAGAAGAAGAAGAAGAAAGAAAGAAAGAAAGAAAGAAAGAAAGAAAGAAAGAAAGAAAGAAAGAAAGAAAGAAAGAAAGAAAGAAAGAAAGAAAGAAAGAAAGAAAGAAAGAAAGAAAGAAAGAAAGAAAGAAAGAAAGAAAGAAAGAAAGAAAGAAAGAAAGAAAGAAAGAAAGAAAGAAAGAAAGAAAGAAAGAAAGAAAGAAAGAAAGAAAGAAAGAAAGAAAGAAAGAAAGAAAGAAAGAAAGAAAGAAAGAAAGAAAGAAAGAAAGAAAGAAAGAAAGAAAGACTTTTGTTCTATTAAACAATGAAAGTGATTAATTTCAATTTAATATTATATCGCAGTTGGCTCACAATTTACTATAACAGTACAAAAAAATACCATATATTTTTGAACTTCGTTCAAAAAAATGAACATAAAATTAGTTTTTATACAATTGCTTGGGGGAAGGAGAGGAAAATATATTTTGAATGATCAAGTGCCAGGGCATGGAGGAATAATACTAATTTTATAATATGCAGTTATTGTTATTAGTATATATATATATAATAAAGTATATTATGTATATATATATATATATATATATATATATATATATATATATATATATATATATATATATCAGTGGCGTTCGGTGCCTATTTTTAGAATTCAAATGATTATAGCGCCGAATTTTAACGATCGATTTTTTAGAAATTTTGGAATTTTGTAGTCAGAAAGTCAAAATTATGAACACTATTTTTTATTTTTTTGTAATTGGAAGTTAAAGGTCCCAAAGGGCCCCTTAAATAGAAAAATTGAGGTAATTTTTTACTCTTCTGATCAGAAAGGACACTGAAAATTAAAAAATCGAATAAGAACTAAATTTCAGGATAAAAGAGTTTTGATTAAAGCGCAAAACCGCAAAATTGGTCTTGATTTGTTATGTGGGTCTAATTAGGGACACTTCGAAGTCAAAATATTTTTAAATTGAAACAAAAATTAAAAATTCAGCTAGAAAAACGAAAACTATAAATTTTGTATTTTTTGGGGTGTCAATTTCAAAAATCACATTTTGGGCTTCCCAATTCTCCCCAAAAGGGCCCAAAGGGGCCCTATTTTTTTCAAAAAGCAAGATATCAAAAATCTAACTGCAGAAATCGATTTGTAATGGCCAAAAACATAGGAATCAATATATTACACACCAAAATCGGCAAAACTCTTAAAAAAATATTTTTGGGGCCTTCCTCAGGTCATGCACATTGCATGACCTGAGGAGGGCCCCAAAAATAAAAAATTGAGAGTTTTGCCGATTTTGGTGTGTAATATATTGATTCCTATGTTTTTGGCCATTACAAATCGATTTCTGCAGTTAGATTTTTGATATCTTGCTTTTTGAAAAAAATAGGGCCCCTTTGGGCCCTTTTGGGGAGACGTGGGAAGCCCAAAATGTGATTTTTGAAATTGACACCCCAAAAAATACAAAATTTATAGTTTTCGTTTTTCTAGCTGAATTTGTAATTTTTGTTTCAATTTAAAAATATTTTGACTTTGAAGTGTCCCTAATTAGACCCACATAACAAATCAAGACCAATTTTGGGGTTTTGCGCTTTAATCAAAACTCTTTTATCCTGAAATTTAGTTATTTTTAGATTTTTTAATTATCAGTGTCCTTTCTGATCAGAAGAGTAAAAAATTAACTCAATTTTTCTGTTTAAGGGGCCCTTTGGGACCTTTAACTTCAAAATAAAAAAAAATAAAAAATAGTGTTCATAATTTTGACTTTCTGACTACAAAATTCCAAAATTTCTAAAAAATCTATTGATAAAATTCGGCGCTATAATCATTTGAATTCTAAAAATAGGCACCGAACGCCACTGATATATATATATATATATATATATATATATATATATATATATATATATATATGCACACAAACACTCCTCTGTCAGATTCGTTGAAATTTTTAAGTATAAAAACGAGAGGAAAACAGAGAGTCAGCAAACTTGAATCATCGCAAACGTGAGGTGGAAAATGGCAATAATAATCTCCTAAAGGATAAACCGAGGCCCACGGGATACCGGGGGCCGCGAATTTTGATGGTAATAAAAAAAGAAAGAAATAAAATAAAATCTAATTTGATTAGTAAAAACTAAAAATAAGTTTAGTTGGAGGAGCGAGGAGGAACTGTGTTGTTATGCATAGAGAGTAACATAACTACATGATATTAAATCTGCTAGAAAGCTACATAATTATACCATATTATTATTCTTTATTGTATGGCTATACCGAAAATAAAAAATATATTTAACAATAATGATTAAATGACCATAAAATGACATAATTTTCACCAGGGTATAGTCATCTTTGCAGATACACGATAAAAGTTTTCGCGATAAAAAGTTGTCAATAAACTGAATAAAAAGGAAGAGCAACATGAATAATTTAAATTTTCTTATTTTAGAGAATTTTCAGAAACCATTTTTAAACATTCACCTTATTTGCCGTTGAAAGAGACAAAATATTGATGTTATTCAACATAATACAGTATGCACTTATGCATAATGCATTATGTAGTACAGTGAACAACAGTACAGTATAACACATATACCATGCATAATGTATGATATATCAAAAGGAAAGAACTATAATATTGAGTATCTCACAATAATAAGAACACTACAATTTTACTTAACAATAATGTATAATATGTTTGTACGAGAGAAATCAAAATTACATTTACATATCAACATTTACTATTGTAACTTTTACCTTAACTAACAATAAGTCCTTTCAAAGTTGGAATAAATCAAACACAAAGATACAAAGTCTGAATTGGAAAACCTTTTGGATATTTAGAATAAAAAAACTGGAAAAGGAGAAGAAGCCACAAACACCACACACATATAATATAATATATTATATATATTATATATATATCTATATATATATATATATATATATATATATATATATATATATATATATATATATATTCATCTGATTACATACATACGTAATCCATGACAATTATTGCAATATATAAAGAAACCGGAAATAAATTCGTGCATTTTAATCGCATAATACTGTGTTAATTTATACTATTTCAGCCTATGGGCACTACATTTTTTGGAAAAAAGAAATAAAAATTAAAATATAAGTACCAAACAAGTAACATGGAGATACCATATTTACATGGAAAGTTGCATTATTTAAGGTCACAAAATTTAATGCAAGTAATTGCCATAAAGCAATGCGATAACGATTTCAATTTCAGTAACTCTATACGCAACCATTCTAACTAATCACTTAAATAATAAAGAAACTTAAACTTAAATAATAGGAATATTCTTATATAATTATTCTTATATAATAATAATAAACTATAATACATTATATTATTATTTTATTTGCTATAAATAATATATTATAATAATATTCATTTGCAGCATCACGTTATTTGAACTCCACACAGTGGTTTATGTAATGTCCACAAGATTGTGAAAATATATTTTACCAAACGCGCCATATCGTCACAATCGTGTATATAACACCAATCGAAGTCGCAACCAACTAAAATGATATAAAATCCATATACCCGTATATATCCGAATACCTGGTACGTATATACAAATTCTGCAGCATTTAAAATTCATATAAAATTACATAATATACATACCTACAAATGTCTCTATATTTCAGAAAGCTGATCCACGTTTTGAACATAGGTTCTCCGTTTTGATCTGTAACAGAAAAACAAACAAATATCATTAGCTGTGCACACAAAGTTAAAATAGGTACTCAATTAAGCTAGTATACAAAGTTCCTAATAAACGTAAAGCGGTAATTGATTTAGTACAGTACTTAATTAAACTACACTTTCGTATGCTGTCATTACACACATAATGTTGTAGGACGAGACAGAATGTTCTGTACAAGAATGCAAAGACTTTCATGAACAAGTTGTTTTTCAAATTATATACATAGGTATTCCATTTTAATTTGGAAAATATTGGTCTTTCCTTAATAGAGGGCTTTTTTTTTTTTTTTAGATTTCTAACTCTAGGGCGTGTTTTTTATAATCACGAGATGTAAGAAAAATGTGAACAATTCTATGTCCTCGCTATAAAGAGAGAAGAAAAAAAAAAAAAAAAAAAAAAAAAAAAGGCAGCACGATTATAAGAAGTCTCTATATTGCCCCAGAAAATGTTTCCCAACCCTCAACACATTCATTGTTATTCTCTGAATTTTATCGAAAAGATAAAATTTAATTTGATAAAATTTTATATAACCATATAGTTTTATTTCATAGTGTTTACTATATAGCCTTCACCGAATCTTTTTTATTATAATCTTATTTTATATAAAATCAAACATTGATTGATTGTATAAATCACAGGAGGTTTCCAATTTTTGAGCTGTGTTATGGATATTTTGGACCCTATATTAATTAAAATAAAAAGTATATATAAATATATTGCATGGAATTTATTGTGTAAAGTAACTCAGAAACCTTCTGAATAGAGACTAATAAGGTCCTGGCATCACTGCTCTATAGAGCATGTCATATCAGTTTCAGACACAATTGTTCATTTTATAGTTTTTATTTTTATTTTGTTACTTTTTTTTAAACATCTATAGATAAAAATAAACATTAAAGTAAACAAGAAAAGTAGACAAAGTAACGAAACTAAATATTTTACAAACATATCCTATCATTTAATATTTAGTATTATTATTTTACTTCACGCTTCAACTTCATGTATAATATAACGAATTTCACCATCATCATATTTATCTCACGTTTTAAATTAAGAATTATTTCAAATTAATACAAATGAAATAATAGGTAATCAATCACTAGCAGCTGTGTTTAACATAATTTAATTACTTTTAAGTTACTATCAACTGTCTGATTCAATAACAAAATCTTATTTCTTATTTATTTCAGATAAGAAGCTATATAGCAACCATTCAATATAAGAATTTCATTAGGTCAATGCACTTGAATAAAATTTACTAAGTTGTAAATAAGTAATGATTGTAAAAGCTTTGTAATGCAAGTCAGGTATTGCAAAAAAAAAAAAAAAAAAAAAGTGTCAGCAAAATAAGCCATTTAAATAAACAAACTTTAAAATGCTCACCGTGCAAATGACTTCTAATAAATACTATCGCCCCCCCCCCCCCCCCCCCTCGCCCTATTTCTCTTCGTGCTGAAAGGAAAATGTTAACATTTTGCATACGCTATCGTTATTATTTTGATTCCAAAGGTTATTTTAGAAAATTCAAAATAAATATTAGAAATATTGGCATTATAAAAAGTATCAATGACTCCAATACAAGTATTTGCACAAGACAAAAGTAGAAGAAAAATAATTTATAACTTATTATAATGTGTATTAACAACTGAAAGGCCATATGAGTCGTTTGCAAATTTGCTGTGATTTCATAACTGTATTATTGTGGAGCGCTGAGGCGACCTTGCAAGTTAACACTGCGAGCAGCAATTGGCGGTCACCGAGCAGTGGGCGAATGCAAGCGGCAGGCGTTTAGCGAGGTCACTGGCAATAGTCAAGCAAGCGACTTGTTCGCTCGCTTGCTCGCGCCGAGGGTCACCAAAGAGGAAGGTTAGGGCATTGAAGGTCACTATGGCTACCGCCTCCATCATCGCGTCATAAAAAAACTCTCGGTGTTTGCAAATAAATAATATTCAATGCACTCGTACATTCACATCAGGATCTTTAATTTTCTCACAGTCTAGGTAATTTGCATTGCAACTTCTATTCACATTAAGTCGATTTATGTAGTCATACATATTGCTGTTTCATATAACCAAGGCTACACCTTTCCTTTGCACAAATGACCTATGTAGCAACAATATCAAAACTTTAAGGTTAAAAGGGCATGGTGATGTAGTTTATTTGAATACAAATTGGCCTATGGGTACGCAAGAAAAAAAAGTAAAAAAAAAAAAAAAAAAAAAAAAAAAAAAAAAAAAAAAAAAGTAAAACAAAGAAATAAAAATTATTTAATATTTCTTTTATGTTTTATGTAGCTTTGTTGTACCTTTTGTGACATCGTAATAGATGACCATACTAAATAATACTATGGCGTGACCATTATCATAATGAGTAAAGAATACATGACCTATATTCTAATGTAAGAAATATTTCAGCTTTTTTTTATCTTAACATTTATGAAATTTTAATTTAAAATACAAAAAAATGAAAATTAATAAATTGAAGTTAACGAGCACAGACTGGCTTTATACAGTGCCAGGTTGTGTAATAATAATATGATATGTATATTATGTTGTTGAAATAAAAGATCCTAATGCGGGTATAACTTTTTATTATTATCACTGCAATGAAAATATAATGTGTGAAGAATAATTGAATTTCTTTGACAGCTTAACGTTCCCTTTTTTGTACGCAAGATTTCTTTTTTCACAGTTTTAAATGTGAAACATATGTCATTTTCGTTGAGACATTGCATTTTTATTCCAAGTAAAGGCAGTGGAATTTTAAAATGATTCTTTTTGCGCGGCAGCGCACGTGCCGCTGTTTTTAATACAGCCCGCATGGTTTTTATTTATTATAATTATTATTTTACAGGTATTATACCTCTGATAACGATATGCTCACTTCAGTATTTTGTTTGAACAAAGTGATTGCATAAGGACCAGGGTCACGGAAAAACAAAATGAGAGTGAGGTTAATTTATTGAGTGCTCAATAATTTATATAGTCATTTTCAAAACCATGAATATAATTGATAATTTGAATTGCTTAAAATAATTATTTACTATTACAAAGCAAAATCATTAGTTTTATTATATACACAAGTGGATGGATAGTACTTGTTTGTAACAAAACACTTGTGACCATTCAACATTATCGTAATGTTATACAATATTCACATACAGTATCATAATATCATGATCATTAATGTTTTCAAATTCATGGATTTTTTTTTTAAGGACAAAATTAAAATCGAATATTAAGTGCAACTTACATTGAATTACTAAGTGTTTTGGTAAATTATTTTAAATCAATTAAAAGTTTATTTCTCTGGAAGAGAGACTGAGAGAGAGAGAGAGAGAGAGAGAGAGAGAGAAAGGTTTAATTCAAGAAAGAGATTATAAGTGCATGTAAATACTTTGTTTTATCTTTATATTTTAATGTTGTCGGAATATATCTCTTATATATATAATATAAACGTTTGCAATTTTTTCATAGTAACATGAATTGCTATATAGTATTGTATTTTTTAGATACAGAAAAGAAAATTGTATGGTGTTAAAATTTTATCTTACATAGTAGATGATTCATGACCTTAACTCAATGATTAAGAAAATTTTATAGACCTCACTTTATATTGAAAAATGAACACTCATCAAGGTCAGTGCTGCTAAAACACTTGTACACGGTCCTATGCATAAAATAATATAATGAGTGAAAAATACGTCGAGTCACTTCAGTCTCAAGTGACATTGAGTTTTCAATTTAGCAGCTTCGCAACACCGAAAACGTTAAGTTATAGCAAATTTTTAGTGCAATAAACTCTTAATAATTTAAATAATTATAATAATAAATCGGTACCGGTATATTACATGTTTATGTCACACATGTATAGGTATTTATTTGACAAAGCAGCAATGAAATATCATGAGTAACGTAAAGATAAATAATATTAAAATATAATTAATATAGAATCAATAAACAAAAATAATAACACAAAATTTAAAAACAATATTTTATATCATTTAAAAAATTAGTGCTTGATTTGAGACGTGCTAAACCATAAAAATATTTTGCTTATCAAATTACGTTGAGATATTTACATCATCATTTTTCTTATTATCCCAATCATTATACAGCATAAATGCACGACCACTATTATATTAGGCTGACCAGACGTCCCGATTTTCCCGGGACAATCCCGATTTTGACCCCTTGTCCCGGCTAAAAATTGAAATGTCCCGATTTCTCAAGAAGGGAAAAAATACAAAGCAAGAGAAAAAATAAAATTAAAAAATTTATAAAACACACACACATATGATTTATTTTAATATAAAAATGTCGTGATTTATTAATAATTATTTAATTTATAATTCTGTAACCGTTTTTCTTCTCTTAAAGAAAATTTCCATTTATTTTATTTTTTTTTCTTTGCTAACAATTATTTGCTTGGTAAATATAGTTGGTAATACAATAAAAAAATTAATGCTATTATATTTGTTAAAATTACAATTTTTGGAGCAAATTTTAATGACAGTGCGTAAAAAAAAAAAAAAAAAAAAAAAAAAAATCGTTTTTGAAGCAAAAAAAAAATATTTAAAATTTATGGTGACAAAAAAAAAGTGGACGTGGCACTTTAATTGTTTTCTATAGAAAAATTAATTTTAGATTTTTTTTTCAATAATGGCCATTTGAAAATCGATCAAAATACACTTAAAAATCGGTGACCACGCCCCCTTTTAAGAAAAATTTTCGCCTCCGGCGGGGCCCCCGCCCCCACGTCCCAAGTTGCCTATCTCATACGGTCACAGTGTCCCGATTTTGCATCTAAATAATATGGTCAGCCTATATTATATATAATTAATGTTCTATTTTCTGCTATTTATATATTATTTTTAGTGATCTCCTTCCTTCACAGCGAATAATTTACTTTACGCCAATGAAACGCTTTTAATTATATTTCTACACTATACATTTTCATCTTATTATGAAAGGGCATCGCACTCAACCGCTTGTCAGGTGCGCACGTTATTCATTCATACCATGCCATTAATGTTTACATATCACAAAATATATAGCTAAAAAAAAAAAAAAAAAAACACTGATAAAAATTCTACATTTCCATGGCATTCACTTGAAATAAAACAGTTTAGCAACAATACAACTCTAATGATAATAAATGGTTTATTATTGTTTTTAACATATTTTTCTTCGGCATCATTATTGTGTATATGAAACGTATCTACTTGCATCTATATTTATAATAATAATTATTATTAACGTTATTGAAGGCACTGGATTTAAGGCAGGATTTTCTCATGCAGTTATATGAAATGAAACTTGCACCCACAATTTCAGCCAATATTATTACAATAAAAACAGAATTTATAATCCATTTAGTAATATACAAAACAAATATGTAAATTTAGGGTAGCGTCTATCACTGAAACATGAAATTTTTTAACAGTTTATCACTCATCACATTTTAGTGCAACAAATTAACGTAATATTATTTGTAAGATCTACGCCCACCCACAGCCATTATCTTGGTTAGATGCTTTTAATTTGTTTATCCTTTGAAATGATTTAAAAGCTATAATATATGGAATACAATACATATACGATAAAATATTTGCAATTAAAAAATAAAATAAATAAGAAACAGTATAATTCAGGTTTTCAATGAAAATAAAAACGTGTAAATTATATGTTTTATATTCTACTGTTAAAAAATCGTTATAATTTCACTTTCGTTTTATAAACACGATTTGCATTAAAAAACAATGAATTTACAAAAAAGTCGTTTAACTTTCTGCACATTGTGCTATAAATGTAGCAGATAAAAAAATGCTTTCGCTTTTCCCCCAATTGGAGAAGAAAAAAAAAATGGCAAAGGTGATGAGTAAATGAATTCGTGTGCACACAGCGAAGTATTATAGCGCTGCATGGCTGGCGCAGAGAGCGAATTCACAGCCAGGGAAAGTGAAATGAGCAGCAGAGAAAGTCAGAGAAAGTTCGCGTCATACCAGAACTTGATCGTAACCGCGAGCAAACTGCAGAAAAACATTCTACGTTTTAAGCCCTTGACAAAACACGTAAAAATGATTTTAAATTATATTTAGCTAAATTACACACACAAAACACGTGTGTGGTAAAAACAAAACTTTGAAAGATGTTCTATTCTGTAAATAAAAATAATAGATTGTAAGTCACTGATAAAATTTATTAAAAGAATACTGAAAAAAATGAAAGTGATATTAATTGCATTTTATCCATCGCATTATCATAATCAATAAGCATTATTATTATTCACATACAGCAGAATGACAGTAAATTGTATTTAATGTTTCCAGCGGCATTTTAAGAGATTTGTGCAATGCAGTGAAGAGGTCTACTGTGTTCACAATTAAGAGGAACAGTATTTTGACTATGTTCGACAAATTTTGTAGTGCTTTAGGGTTAAGTTAACATTTTACATACCATAATGTAGAGCGAAATTCAATTTTGAGTATAGTAGTATGAAGAGTTTTTTTTTATCACATTGAATGCTTATGTATAAAGCTACAAAACGGAAAAGAAAACCACTTGATGACAAAATTGTAAGTTGGCTTAGACCTATACAGCTTCCTCGCGGACAAAAATAAACACGTACAATAATTAAGCTAGCTCAATGCAGCAATATTTATGCATAACAACATAATTTATGCTATATTGTACAGTGATTATACTACATAACCATAATGATGTTCCGCAAAATTATTTTATTACTAAATAGCAACATTGTGCTTTACAATAACACAAGAGCGAGAATTTTAAGCTTTATAATTTGTGTGCTTGATTTAATAATGAACGATAGCTAATTACGTCCACTCTCGATTTTTGAGTTGTAATTATTGTTTTTTTACGAAGTTTTATTTTGTTGCAAAGGAAAATTTTCAGTACTCATTGTAAACTTTTACATTTAGGCATTCATTTATTTGATAAGAATTATCACATAATGGATTTTTTTTTTTTTTTTTTTTTTTTTTTTTGCTTTGGTCCCGTCTTCACAAAAGTACCTGATGTATAAGTATGTTTAACAGATCTTCATTTAAATTGTTATGCCTTTACAATGTCACTTTTGCATTTTTTTTTATATTTTGCTTGCTTTATTATGTTTCATGCAATAATGAATCAAGTTCAGCTAACTATTTACAATTTTTATAGCACAACTTGAAACTTAAAAAGAATAGCAAGCATCTGCATATATGTCTTCAAATAGAATTCCATAAAAATTTAAATGGAACTTCCCACAAAAATTGTGTCAATAAATTTTGTAAACCTGTCAGTTTTGGGAGACCCTTGTATGTTGTTGTTGTTTGTTTATATATATATAGCATATTACGCAGCATTAAATGCAAGATAAATTATGAAAGTAAACGGCCAACATCTGTAATATTATTATACTGTGGATTACATAGTACTTTTTTTTTTATTATTATTAAAAGTGAGAATAGTTTTGTACTCTTTTGGAATTGAATAGATACAACTAAAAGTAAATCTGGTTTAACTATTAACTATTATTAACTTATTTCAATGCTCTTTTAGAGACACAAAATGTATTTTTATTGTGAGTTTATTCAAATTTGTTCTACATTAAATTTATGTATATATAATACTATACAGTATTAGTACCAACAAGAGGGCAAGAGTAACTTATATTTTAAGAAAATGCCAAAATAGTACAACACTTTCTTTAAAGTTACTTTAAAATTAAAAAAAGTAAAATACAATATGAGGAAAAGATTTTATAGTAAAAGATTTTTATTATTATTTTATTTAATCTTTTTACGTTGAATGCACTGCAATTATTTTTATATTTTTCCCAACAGAATGAATTTTATATATATATATATATATATATATATATATATATATATATATATATATATATATATATATATAATTATATATATATATATATATATATATATATATATATATATATATATAAAGAACTAAAATTAAATTTACTTGCTGCAGAAATAAATGCAAATAAATTTAAATAAACCAAGAAATAAATTACATGGTTGTGCGTGGTATTTACTAATTACTATTATTGTCTTTCTCTTACTTCATTTCCAGAAAAGCATTGAATATTTTATCACAAACTATGATAACTATAATAATTACAATTTTGCTGTACAGTACTTCTGTATTAACTACAGTAGAAAAAAAATATCTGACTTTTACAGCCCGTCCAAGACAGTAAATAAAGTAAATCAAACAGGATGCATCCCCTTCACTCGGATTCGATGCTGATATGCGTATCAATGAAAAATTTCTCAGATTATCAGTATAATATATAATATTTCAAATTTTATTTATGGAATTTTATCATCATCACTTAATGACAAGTGATCGAGTTGTAATAATAATAGGGGTTGCTTGCCGTGACATTCAGCGTCGTTCTTGTATTGGCTGGGCTGACTTCATTAATAAACTATATTATATTTTTATATTAAAGAGCGAATGCACGCTTCATGGGTGTGACGTTACAATTTAAGTGTCTCACAGGCGGTGAATCGCCAAAATGATGCCATTATTCCCAGTATAATATACTCGATGCGATGCTTCTATGTCATGTCAAAGAACTGTAATATGTGCAGAAATGCAGTGTGCCAGGCAAAAAAGACTCGTACCTTCCAACTTGTCTACAGGTTAGGATAAATGAAACCAGGCCTGGCTTTGCTTGGATTGTTCGGAGCCACTGTCATCTACTGTCGGATGGGCAGATTTATCACACGCGGCCACACCATAGAGTTATTATAGATCTCTTTGAGCCACACTATATAAAAAAAGTGGGGTGTAGCTTGAGTTCGATATAATATAGTGGTTGATCAGAACCTGCACTATGCGCCAGCCTTAACATTCGCAATATGATGCCTGAGGGAAACCAAGCACATAATAATAATAAATTGTAGAAGGGCAGTATTTAGATGACTAGCAACTGCTACAGCAACATTATAATCATCGCGACGACATTTTGCTTACTTTCAATAAGTTACATAACTGAGGTCTGTTTTTGATTATAAGATGACCACAAGTTGTTCAAACCATATACAGTGCTTTTAATATTGAACTGCTGCCTTGCTATCACCATATGAGCAGAAAAATTTATGCCAGCGTTGACTTAACAGAACAAACTGCAGTTTGTTTTATGTATATAGTGAAATTACAGAGAAGTATTGCAAGCTAACTATAAACATATTTTACTGCAAGGATAACTTGAAATATGAAAGAATTTTTTAGGATTAAAAATGTTAATCACTCCCGTATAGAATACTGAAATTAATTTTAATCAAATTGATGAAAACACGGGATTTTGTTTAGTAAAAAACATAATATCTTAAATTGCAGTCTTTAAGTGACAACTTTGAAAGTTCGACTTTTCTAGCCACGCACAATTTTTTTTTTTTTTTTTTTTTTTTTTTTTTTTTTACATATTTTTCCTATTAACAAATATTAGTTGCATTACTTATAGTATAACGTTCAGATAAATCGAATACAAAATCATGAATTGTATTTGAATTAGTTACGAATTGATCATCGTTAAATGTGAATTCAAAACAAAGGCACAATCATCATCTTTGCAGTATAAAAATTTACCGACTTACTACGTAGTATTTTCAACATTCGACACTATAACGATTTTTTATTCTCATCATAACGAGCAAATTATTTTATCACAATGCACAATAGACTTCCATAACTCATATCATATCTAATAAAAAGAAGAAGGTGGGAAAAAAATTCAAAGAAATTATAATACCATTATACAATTGCAATGAATACAGAAGAGGGGTAATACTTTTTTTTTAATGCTACAGCTGGTCAAAATATAAGATTAAATACGATAATATCATTAAACAAATTAGTGCCTTCTGTGACAATATTTCTACATGCATATAGATGAAACCCACGAGAACTAAATAACATCAGTATATTTGCAAATATTACTTAATTAACAATTTATATAGTACAGTGTTACTGTACACATTGTGAATTTTATTTAAATATAAATGAAAGGCAAGGTGTTAATTATTCACCTTGGCATTGAGGTTAAAAATGTCATAACTTTTTGAATAAATTTGACCTTTGTTTAAATTTAGAAGTTATCCAAATGACCTTTTTAAACATACTTTTACACTTTTGATCCATAAATTCATTTAATATGTTTATTTATGAGATGAATATTTCTGTGCATTGCTTTATTTATTGTTTTTATTTTAGTTTCAGTAAAAATTTATTCATGAAAATCATCACAATTCTGTTGTTTTTGAATTTTACTAATTGCAATTTATTTTTATAAGCAACAAAGTTGTGTGTGTGCTAATATAGTATGCATACTATGCATGTGTTTTACAGTAGTCGTCTAATAATAATACAATCAAATCTATATTATTATTTTTTTAGTTGTTGAACAACTTAAATTTACTAGAGGTTAGCAATAACTGCAAAAAGTAAAACTATAATAATATTAGTTTATTTATAAGAACGCAGGCTTTGAAGATCAAGCACGTGTCAAACGGCAATGTATATGTAATTATGTATGCTTTTCGGTTACAACAGATAAAAGTTTTAAATTGCAAACACTTCAACACACATTTTTAGTTTTCATTATGTAATACGTAATATGACAATGGGGTATATTATTGCTCAGGGCACTTGTGTCATCTTCAGCTTGCAAATAAACTTGCGCGCGCTCTGCTAACATACGTGGGCCACCTGCAAGGGCACTCACACGGTGCTCAGGGTCAGCTAAAATTTAGGTCATGGGCTACCATAGCAAACAAAACAATATAGCTCGCGTTGTGTTTTGCTATACTGCCTGCCTTCAGTTAAGTTTTTGGCG
>OX439127.1:38385887-38620887 GCA_949318235.1 Ecdyonurus torrentis
TTTGACATTGAATAAGGCTATGCAATTAAAGTTGTTTTTTTATTGTAATTTTTTTTAATAGTTATCAACCAATTGAAACAGTTAACTATTTTTCTTTCCCACACTGCTCTGATACAAAACTATATTATTTTCTATTATTTAATTTTATCACTTATCGTATTTTATTTAGTTAACTAGAAATACTTTAGAATTATTTTGCTTATTGAACTATTTTATATTATTTAATACATATTTTTTTCCATAATTTTTCCATAATTTAATTAATAGAGTACATTCATTTTAAGATTCAGATAGAACTATTTTGCGATATTTTAAAATAAATATTTGAATGTTTAGCTATAATAATCTTGATTATACACAATGAATTGCAATATATATATATATATATATATATATATATATATATATATATATATATATATATATATATATATATATATATATTATATAATACATCAGTATCAAACCTGTAACAAGTTGCATTACATATAACACAACTCAAAATTATATGGGTAAAATAATAATAAAATATATTACTGCTATAGAATTTATGACAACCACCTGCATTAAGAAATATCCATAATGATTTTCCATGTAAAAACTGATTAAAAATAGTCTGATTTACAATGAATAAAATATAGAATTCTCTTCTGATATACTGTACTAGCTCTCAGATCGATGACATTGGCGTTTTAATGCACACTACCCATTCAAACTTAGAAATACCATTGAATTTAGAGTATATTTTATACTCTAAATTCAATGGAAATACTGACAATGCTATGTGATTTAGTATAAATATGATGGAATATGTAAAGGTACAATATTTTATGTAATATTTACATCATGAAAGTTTAACGTAATCTTAGCATGTAATTTTATTTATTTTAATTATTTCGCATAAATAATTTACAAGAGCAATTTTAATAATTTTTATAACTTAACAATAAACTATGAACTGCCTGCGTCGGTCGCTAACGTTTTTTATTTCAAATTTTAAAAACTTAACTTATATTTATATATACACACTTAATCACTTATATATTTTTATCTTCTACATAATATTATAGTCATTAATTAATTTTTTAGCAATTTTATTATTTAATATATTTTTATTTTTTCTTCTTCTACAAACAGTTTATTTGTCAGAGTTATATAACAAAGTTTCTAAAGGATAAAAGGCATAGTTCTTATAATATGATCAGTAGACCAAAAGACTATTCACTTTTGTTAATTTTAATTATGGTAAACAAAGGCTACATTTGTGTTTTGGTGTATAGTCCAAGACAATTAAACTTTGGGAAAAAAAAAACTATTCTTGCTCTATTCTTTAACACGAGCTATTGAAAAAAAAAATAACACTTTCTTACCTCAAAGAATAAAAGGAGAAAAAGTTAAAATAGAAAGTGATTTATTTCAATTTTATAACTTTTGCATATCTTATATTAATTGTCATAAGAAATATAGCTTTGAAGGGGAAAATGTCATTATAGGATAATTAAGTATACTGGTTTTCAATTCTTTGCTTGAGTTGCTTAAAACGTGAAAATGTAAACATATACACATTAGAT
The DNA here is from genome assembly GCA_949318235.1 of Ecdyonurus torrentis. Classification (NCBI taxonomy): domain Eukaryota; kingdom Metazoa; phylum Arthropoda; class Insecta; order Ephemeroptera; family Heptageniidae; genus Ecdyonurus; species Ecdyonurus torrentis. The sequence goes on from OX439127.1 coordinate 38,387,459, forward strand.
TACTAAAAATCTTTTGCATCATAAGATAAGTCGTTAAAAATGTTTGCTTACTTAATAGAAAAATATACCTCTCTATATATGATGATTTTAGTAAATATGATATTTAAAATAATAATAAAATAATAATTTGCAATGAGTAGCTTATTTGATGCAAGGTTAACAAAAAAGTGCTGACACAATGAAAGTTCACGTAGAAGGTCGCAGTGCGAATATAAAACATGTAACTCACAACAAAAACACTGTGATTATCATGACATAGTTGACCGTACACAAGGCCTTTACAAAAGATGCAACCAGATAAAAAATTATTGTCTATGAATTAGCAATGGCGTAGTGAAAGTGCAAAGTACTGTATTGTTGCAAATTATTAAAACGTTTAATACGTAAATAATAATATTGAAAATCATGTCACAACATGTTCAATGTTTCAGTTTTGTAAATTAACATTGTTTGTAGAAATAAATAAATAAAATTTAGTGCAATTCAGATATCAAATGCAAGTTTTGCTTAAAACTTTGTAAATATTTTTTGGCTAGTTAATTATTAATTTTTATAAAAATTGTACGAAACAGAGAAAACTTTAAACGACGACTCAGAATATATGAATAATATGCAGGATAAATAAGCATAAAAATTATATAATACTCATGCACTATAGTAGGAGGAGTATAGCAGGAAATTGGTTATTAATCAATTTAAGGTTAATTGTTCTAATTATATAATACTGTACTGCAAATTTCTATTACCTATAGTTCTATGCCGTTGTTAAAAAAATCAGCATCAATACAAATTTATTAAAAGTGCTGCATTTTTGCATTTTAAGGCTGCGAAAAATACTGTAAGATCCGCTATAGTTTTTTTATTATTATTTTTTTTTACGAGAGATGTTTTCACTTTCGAAACTCCAAACCAATCGCACTTTCATCTTTCAAGTGTCACGGAAAATTATGGCATTTCACTCTCTATCTCGTTCAAACCATTTTTCATGAAACCACAAAAAAAAAAAAAAAAAAAAAAAAAAACTAAAAATTTATTGTAATCAAGGTTTTTAAACTTACTTCCCACTAAAATATTACGTGACCATTAATCAATACCAATTAGAAATTAGACACTGAATGAAAACAATCAGACAATAGAGCTAGGGTATTAGCAACTTTTGATTTATAAACACCTTTACCAAAATGTTAAAATACATGTACGGACACTGTGACCATAAATTTTACTCTATTGCCTTATAAAAATACCACATATTTATGTTGTGCATTATGACAATTAAAGACTCCCTGTAAACGTTTTTTTTTTAAAGACAGTAAATTTTTTCATCACAGTCTCTGTACCATGTACAATATAACAGTAATTAAAATTAGCGACATATATATAAAATAATATTACATTTGAAAATAAAATTGAAGTGAGATCAATAATTTAAATATTTATCTTATTGCCATGGGATTTTTCAATGAACTATTATTAAGTTGATATAATACGAAAATATTAAATGGATACTTTTAGATTTACAATTTATTATTTATGATGATAATAATTGATAATACACACGTTAAAATATTTAAATGGATATTTATTTGGATTACTGTACTAAATGCATTTCTGAGTATAATACACTTTTTTTTTGTAAGTATAAACATAAAAAAAAAAAAATCATTGACAAGCGAGAACATTGCAAAACATGACCATCAAACGCGAGGTAGTCCTCAACAAAATAAAAACTCTTGACACTTAAGCCACAAATCTCAAGGTGTTTTGTAATTCAATAATGCGATAATTTGCAATCCTCTAATTTTTTGATTTTCAAATTTGTGTGACTAGAATCTAATAAAGAAATAAATTTAGCTTCTTAATGAATTTATTATTACCTAAAAAGAACATTTAAACGTTGCTGAAGTAGTAGGATATAAATATTTACATACATTTCGCTCATAATTTGAGACTTTTTGTTGTTGTTGTTTTTGTCTGATATTAATATATCAATAGTGCCTATTTGCTATATTTGCCTGCATTTATTATTATTTTTTTTTTTACTTTGAATTATTTTACTATAACAAACCAATTACAACCCTTAACCCAACTCTTAAAACAATCAAAGTAAGAAATCAGAATAACTTACATGTAAGATATCCATTTGTTCCAGAATGAAGAGTTTATCGATTCTTGCCAATCCAAGGGAAAATTATCAAAACAGGGCCTATTAAATAATATTTTTACACCTTCAATCTATTCACTTCACCACAATATATATATAATTTTATATATATTAAAAAAATATAAAAATCACAGTATCACTGAGAGAGTAAAACAAAAACCAAAATCCACGTTTGGCTCGATGCACTAAAGAATCACTATGCACTCACTAACAGTAATTAATTAATCCAGTGGTCGGAAAGGAGTCTCACGATGTTGAGCGTCAGCAGATCAGCTGCGAACTGGTGTGAATAAGTCTTTTGGTTCTCCTACTCCACTGTGGGTGGGAACAAAAGGTTGAAGAGGAGTTGTGGCACCTTAGATCAAGAGAGCGAGAGTGGCTGACAGTTACTGCTAGTTAGGCAGGCAGGCAGAAGGCAGCAATATGCAGCACTTTCTCGCACGCTTGGCGGTCACTAAACGCTCGCTAGTAACTGCAGCACGTCAGCGGCCGCCACAGTAGAGGAGGAGGCCGCCGTGGCCTGGAGAGGGAGGAGGGACCATCAAGGTTGTGGGCTGAGACACTGAAGGTTGTGCCCTCATTTCTGCAAATCTCCGCGAGTGTGCATGCGTCTCACGCTGCTTCTCTATTGGACGGCATGATGAATTTTGTGCACATAAATGCAGCCAGGAAGTATTTCTCACCACGTGCATTCAACGTGTTTTGTCCTGCACAAAGTTACAACTGTTTTCAATGACTTATCGCTGCAATAACCGAACTAAATTTCTGTATGGGAATTATAATATTAAATTATAATATTATAATAATTCCCATAAATATAAAACCAGGTATTATGAATTAAGGTAATCGACCCGTCACCGTGTTACAAAAAATAAATAAAAAAAATATAGTACACTAAATAATAATAATTAAAAAAAGCAATGTATAGATTTTGTGGAGCATACAATGTTTACCGTCGTCAATGATGAATGTCAGTATCATATAATATACAAATACAATACTTTCTATCGAATATATTATATTACATAAATATAACATGCCTTATCGCTGTTAAAAAGTATATAAACTATAGCCCATACATGCATGGAAAAAAAATAAAATAAATTAATAAATAAAAATAAAGGAAGGAAGGAAGGAAGGGGAAGGTATACAAATGATAATATAAATTAAATAAAAGAGCATGCTGAAAAATTGTATTATTTTTACGAAGCAGCAGAGAAGGAGTCACTTTCCAAATTATAGGAAAAAAAATGTATTGATTTTTTAATTTTAGTTTTTGTAATTTTAACTTTTTTTTTTTTTTTTTTTCATGTCGAATAAAAAGTTTCAAGATTTTTGTGGAACATCTGGAACTTTAATATATAATAGAACTATATTATTATACATAAAAAATATAAAATATTACACTAAACTAAATATAATAAGATGCGCACCCTAAGTATGACATAATACTAACAGATATAATACTAACCATTATAACAAAATGGCTAATAATAGACCAGAAATAAGGAAACAAAAATTTCCTTTTTTTTTTTTTTTTTTTTTTTTTGCAACCCCTGTACTCCCAGCAAGGAGTCCCTCCTAAACCACCATCCCCAGGATGGAGTTTGGACACACACCATCGCAAATTTCTGGATTCACTAATTCAATACACTGTTACAACAAAAAAAAAAAAAAAAAAAAAGTAAATAAACAAAATAAAAATATAAACGCATTATTCTAATACTAATATCGTAAATGTTTTGAAACTCTTAATATAAAATTAAAAAGTTATTTTAAACTCTAATAGTTATTCATTTTCTCCAATTTTATAACATAAAAGCCTTCAATATTATTAGCAGTAGTAAAATTAAAATATGGAGCAAATTAGAATTGGCATTCTTCGTCCCTTTCATGCATTTTTGAGTATATAAGGGAATCACAGTGAGTTTTAAAAGGCGAATATATTTGCTTCACGAAACACGTTTCTCGGACAGGAGGACTCTGTGAGCATATTGGAGCACATTTCAATGAAAGTGATTATATTTTGCTTACTGAGTTCAAAATGAAGGTTCATACCCAGTACTCCGTAAATATAATATCAACCCTGAATTAGTTATTTGTATTTATAGCACTGCAAATTTATGTAGCAAGCTGTATACTGTATAATATTGAAATAGTTGTTCATTTAAAATAACAAACTTTTTAATATTGTGCAAATAGCAATGTCGTATATTATAATACTCAAAATATTATACTCATTGTCAATACAAGTATTCGATCTTGGTGACATAATGTTATAGCGACATAAAATATAATATTATAATGTATCTCTGTATACTTATATGAGAGTGTATTATGGTGCACATATGTGTACCAAAATGTCAAGAAACGCAAGATCATTTAAATGATATTGACAAGCAGACAACGAGCTCGTATACAAGGAGCACAGAGCAAGCAAGCCACCAGCAACGTCGCGGGCTCCGCGATGGTCCCGTTATGTGAACCTCGGTGGGGCTGCTGATGCTGGGTGGACTCGTGAGACGCGATTTCTCGGCCTGCCTGCCTGTTGCTTGAGCGTTGTGGCAAAGTTGCGGCTGGTGCGCTCACCACCAGAGGTTAACGACCGCGGGGTGGTGTTGCGTGATTGGGGGCTGACAAACTACCCAGCAAGCATGGCTTACACCAAATGACCAAATAATAATAAATTCCACCGAGTTTCTACAGAACTAAAATATTATTAATTTTTGCGAAAAGAGTATCCAAAAATTTAATGGTTTTAGCAACATCACGTTTTTATATTTTTTAAGAACTGATAATCTGATATCGAATCTAACAGTAAGTGTAAGTGAAAGTTGAAATGGGGATAAACGACTTAGGACTGACTTAAATCATAGTTTATATTTCTGCATTGTCGCGGGCTCCGCTCAGTTAAGAAGGTAAGCAAGGAACAAGCATAAAAGTAAACCCCCACTTACAGCTGCCAGGAGAAAGGATTGAGCGGAGAAAGTAAAGAGAGTGAACGCGCGCGTTTGGTGCTCTGCTCGTTCACCGTAACGAGCCACAATATTCTTTAACTTTGGGAAAAACATTTTAAATGAGACATTGACTCCAAGTGCGCTACACATAATGAATGAGAGTATTATGTCATGTAAATAAATGCAATAATTATTAAGATAGAACTTCATTGGTAAAAATGTAAAAGTGAAAAAAACTTAATTACGATGGGGAAAATATCGAACAAAATTATTCTTTTTATAGACGCATTAAAAATGAAAAACACACATAATTTTTATAATGGAATATTATACGACACGGGTAAGACTTTTTCTTTAAATGTCTGTTTACATAATATGATTTCATACGTTTAAATAAAACCTATCAGCTCCAACAAAGAAAATATAAATAAATAAAAAAGTAAGGGGGCTCTATCTGTAAGGAGCTGTAACTTTACATTTATTTAATCCAACGTTTACTCAAACTTAACAAGTTACATTTAATCAATATGTTTACATAATTATCATCGCACGTAATATTGTATACAAATATGTCTCATATGACATGAAACTAATACCACTAATACTTGCAAAACATTTAGAAAAATAGTTCGATATACACTGATATACTATAGCATAAAAATAATAAAGATGAAGAATGATAATTTTTATAAGAAAAAGAAGAAGAAGAAGAAGAAGAAGAAGAAGAAGAAGAAGAAGAAGAAGAAGAAAAACCTATAGATATCAAAAATAAATAAAGACGTTATTTACATGTTTAACACAAATTTTTATTTGATTATGCATTACTAACTACGAGCCCATTTTTATGAACATTTTTGTTCATTATAGCATCTACACACTTTGCGGTAATAAAGTTTCGCTATCTATTAACTATACCTGGATATTTTCATACATTTTGTTTTCGATGGTTTTACTTTCAAGCGGCACAAATTTTAGGACAAACTTACTAATTACAACACGATGCAATTATGACAATTTGAATAATCTTAATACATTATTTGTACGAATAACTTTTTAAATACGTTTAAACAATGCTCTAACTTGAGGGACAAATTTAAACCTTATTGCTATTGCATATTATTTTTGTAAAAGGTTTTATGCCCAAGGCAGACTAAGCTAGTGGAAACTAAATCAGCAGCAGCAGCAGCAGCTATATACCTTTGCAAGCAACACGGCCATGCTCATAGTATCATCCAGCAGCAACAAGTGAAAGCCTACAGTGCCAAGTAAGTGAATTGGCTAGCAGGTAGCATTATAGCTTGGGCTTGCCTATAGCCATGGCGCCCTTGTGTTAGCAAGGTTGGCATCGTCACACTCGCCTTCGCCGTCGAGGAACCTTGCTAAAATCTCTACACCAGCAAACAAGGCTTACAAGTCACACAAGTGCACGCAATCAACCTCGAATTGTCCGCCCGCCCGCCCTCTGCAGTACGAGGCTATACGAATCCTGAGCTAGGACAACTTCCATCACTACAAATTTCGCAACTATTCCCCAAAGTCATTGCTACAGCTTTTGTAGAAACTTGTATTTGTTCATCGGGATATTTTATGCTTTCAAAAATTCTAAAAACATATTAAATTATGATCTCGCAAAAATTAGCAATTCTTTAATTTAATTAAGAGCTAACAAGAAATTAGTAAAGGAAGATAAAATTATCCTATACTGTACTTCTGTGCGTTTACGATTTTATTTTTCACGACGTAGGGTATATTGCATAAATATGTCTATGGGATAGTGTTACATGTATTTGAAATTAAATAATAAAACATGAGGAGTCACACTGACCGCAGTCTCATGTAGACTTAATGTTTATCAATGTACGTATTACAGATACTATATGATGTAGCAATTTACTGTATTGTCTTAGGAAAACATCATTTATTTAAATGGAGTACGCATTACGTCAGTTAAAGTCACCATATCGATGCATTGTATATTCATTAGGCAGCAACATAAAATGGAATGTATATCACAGTATTTGTAATGTAACTGTACACACCGTGAAATATGATGACTGATGGGGGCAAAGGGATTGGATCTAAAACTGTCTAAAATCGTGTATCATATGATAATAAAACCCGAGTTTTCTAAAGGGGTGCAAGATGAAAGAATATACACATCATGGATTTTTTTTTTTCAATCTGGTTAATCCTATAACATATTATTATAATAATAATTAACGGCTTTTATTGGGTGAAATCAAGCTACAAACCTCTCAATTTAACCCAGACCATTAGTATGACAGACTAAAGCAAATAAAAGATTACTAAAAATGTAAAGGCCAATACTTCATTAGAAATGGATTGGATATTCAATTTTTCTTTTTTCGCAGATCAGAGATATCTTCTTAAATTTTCCACGGATTTATTATTGACATGCTAGTAAATAAATTGTTCTGATTAATAATATACATTGAGAATAATATTGGACATGAAATTATAAATTTATTTCATTTGAATGCTTAAAATAGGTTATACCTTAGTGATGTTTGCTTATAAAGTCAAATGATTGACTTTTATTATTCTTTTTGATACAAAATAAACCTTCAAAATGGAAAAGTTTAAAAGAAACTATAATTTGTTTTTGGAAATATACCACCACTCTGGTATACAGTAAAAGGATCATAAATGAAAATATCTCATGATTAATAGGAGTAAATCACATGTTAGTTTCTTTGTATTTTATTGTTTTAGATTACGTTACTCGTATTATATATTTACACTGTATGTGAGTTCGGCAAATAGTCTAGTCTATACAAAAAGTACTATGCACAATTTTCGAGTATCATGTAATATGAAGTATAAAACCAATCGTTGAAACTTATTAATAAATGGATGATAAATGGTAAAACAAAACATCAGTATTAAAACTAAAGTCTAACAAAATGTTGATGTCGGAAAATGCACCTTATATAGTATAAATTAACATCATAAAAACAACAAATAGGTAAGCAAGCAGATATAAAAAAAAAATTACTTTCAAGTCACAATCTTATCATCACAAGAAGGCGAAAAAATTTGCATCTCTCAAAAGGAAAAGAAAAGAAAAAATATGTAAACTGAAGACCAGAAACGAACTGTGATGTGTAATTGAGATGGTTGTACAAATAAAATTAGAAGAGCAGAGGCAAAATAATTACTAGCTATGTGCATTCAAAACCAGAGCGTATACTTTTCAAGTGTATTGACTTCTTTTTTTTTTTTCTTTTTTCTTTTTTTTTGAGCTTATGTCGATTCATCGACACAAAGGGGAGAGAAATTGAGCTTCCAGTGCAATGTAAGAAGTATCCATACCAATCCAATAAGTATAAGCAATAAGTGCGCTGCAAAAAATTTGTGCTTTTGGCCACCTCCGTAAGCGGCAGCGGGGAGTCGCGAGCATGAAGCCGTGCGCCCGGCAGGCAAGCAACGCGAGTGAACGAGCATGAGTAGCGGTGGCGGCAGCGGGCAAGGCAAGCCGTTGACCCTGCCTGTGGCACGTCACCAAGTGACGTCACCTGCAAGCCGTAGTATACGAGAAGCAAGCAAGTAACACGTTGAGTTCAGCGCTCCGGCCGGCACCGCAACACCGCACCGCAAGCGTCGAGCGTTAACTGCAACGCCCGCGAGTGTTGCTCGCAAACGACCGCTCGTCCTTATCAGTCGCTACTTCACACACATAAAAATAGCATAACAATTATCACCGAATTATTAATCTGCAATCGTAAAAATATTGTGATGACCTTGCAGCAAATTTATATAGTTTCAATTTTATATCGCAATTTATTATTTACATTACTTTTATAAATATTTATATTTTTGAAATGACCACTTTTCAACATTTCTGTTAATAGTAAATTAATTAATAATGCTGTCATCATATAACAGCAAAAGTAATTAAAAAAAAAAAAAAAAAAAAAAACGCACAAGTGTTATCAGACATTCGCAGAGGGGTCAGTTATGGCGATTGACGATCAGCTGGACAAAAAAAAAAAAAAAAACGATTGTCAACAAGAACTGATTTTTGCACATTGGTAAATAATAATCCAGATGTGTAAGATACGAGTATATGGGGTGTCACTCACTATACAGTAAATAAAAATATAAAAAAATACGAATAAGACCTATAACACTTAATGTTAAATTTAACAAAATTTTCATTCTTTATTTAATCGGTGACCTTCCGGAAATATTTTTTCAGGGGTAGCTGACACAATAAGCTCAAAATGTTATCAAATTTAATAGCAGTAGACGATTTTAATCGGGGTATAATATAGGATCTCTTTGACTCTTCTCTTAATTTTGCTCGGTTATGTTACGATAAACTGGATATGATTATGATCCCACAATGAATCCAAAATTTTTATATTATTATTTTATGTTGTTTGGGTTTAGTGGGATTGTTATTATTTAAAGAGTTGAATTGCAAGGTATAGCAATTTTTTTCATCCCCGATATATTTATAATGATATAATACTTTACGAAGATATTTGTAATTATTAATACTTTTTAGTTTGTTTTACTTAATTCCCGTCAGTTGCATTGAGCCAATCTTCAATTGAATTTTTTTACTCGTTGCAATTAATGTGTAATATTTATTATGTATTACTGTCAAAATACTGAACTGTTGTACAACTGACACTTCAACACTTAAACAAACAAAAAAAAAAAAAAAAAAAGTAATAATAATAAAATAATAAAATAATAATAATAAAATATTAAAAAAAAACTAATTTAAATTACAAATAAATAAGAAAAATAGATAAAAGACAATGATTAAAAGATATGATTAATAATTTATATAGGGGGGAAATACTGCCATAAATAATTACTTTCATTTTCGAAAGAAATCAATTTGATTTGAAAGTAATTTCTCTACTTTCCTCTGTAACTCATATTCATTTAATTTCTTGATAATGTTATCATTAAAACCGTGAAGCGTGCTGCAATGCGAGTAATTCCGAATAACACCGACTGGAACCGAGCGGTCGTTGAACTTAATTCCTCGAGTGTTTACAATGAACAGCCGCTGTTGCGGCGAACGCTGAGGTTGGTTTTTGCTTGAGGATCCCTCATACTCGAGGTGCAGGACCGTCCTAGCAGGACCGTATACCTGTTCAGAATTAAACCTTGTTTATCCAATATTTACTTTTTATTACTATTATTTTTTTTTTGATCATACTAATTGCATCGTACGTAGAACTGTGTGTATAATTGCTTTCAAAATGTATTGATTTCATTAATTTATATTTTATTAATGGATATAGTTCTAAAAAGAATTCAGAAAAAAAAAACAGTTTATAAATGCGTCTTTACGTTTTATATGTATAATATCGAATAAAATTAATGTAAAATACAATATTAATTATCGCCCTTTAGCAAAAATGTTATTACCAAAAATACATTTTTTATTATTAGTTTCCAAATTTCCATGAAATGATATTTCATACTAAAAGTAAACAAATATAAAGCATATTAAATTGTTTTTAAAGCACTAATGTATGTACACTACAATGAGCAATGAGTATACTAACGTATATGTATGTGAATGCCACAAATGAAAAATTAAAAGGACAATGTATACGTTTTCATAATATTTTTCCAACTGCCGATATATCAGTCCATCAAAAAATATTAAAAGTAAAATTTTAATTTGTTTTGTTTGAATACATCATGAGGAAGACCGGGTCAAATGAGATCAGAGTGCGACATTCAACCCTTTTTAAATAAATTTTGAGTTTAAGTCTTTTCCCTGTATGGACTTGAGTGAAGTGTTTTTTTTTTTCTGGTGTAGAGTTATGACTTAAATGATGATTTGAGAGATATTGTCCAACTTATCACAAAAGTAGCTTACAAAACAGCAACAACAACACAATAGCTCTCGAGGTGAAGGTGCTTTTCGGGGAGACCAATTGTATTTACCTCTACAAATTTTAATTTGCACAAAGAGTAAAACTATAGCATGATTTCTTCTGTATCTCATGACGATTACAGAAAAGCAAAGCAACACGCCCAAATCAGAAATGTCACAATAATTTTAACCTGTAATTAAGATAAACAAATTCCAATTTATACGTAAATAGGATAAATATATAATTTAGCTGATTGATGAAAATAAAGAAGTAAAGTAAGACTTAGTAAAATTACTTAGAAGTCAGTACTTCCCATTATGGGGTGCAAAGTATAGTGTACAGACACTATGATATAAAATTTTATTCTATCGCCATAGGTCATTTTTATGCATTTATTTGGATACTTTAATTATAACGCACAGTACACTCGAAAGTAATAATATATTTTACCATTCAAACAAAGCGTGTATTTTTCTCGTAAACATAGCTATAACATTGGATATTTGGCGAAAGTTTTTAAACATTAAAATTACCACAATCGTGAGTACACGGACAAAGTATTTCATGCTGCAATAATTTACATCTTATATATATATAACATATTTTGTTGCTATTGTGGAATTGCATAAATAATAATGGTCTTGAACATAATTGTTATAATGTGCAGCATAAATATTGTTCAATATTGTGGAAATTATATATTGTTATGTACCATAAATATTGCTGAAATTGATCTAGCGTAATTATTACATATTTAAATTTGTACGTGTGATACGCTATATAATAGAAACATTATAGTATGGCATTTTTTATATTGAAAAAATAGAATAAAATGTTATATACATAATATTTATATCACATTGTTTGTATACAAACTTTTACTTGTTAGAGTAAAAATTGTCATTTACACAAAAATCTTAATAAAAAAAAAAAAAAAAAAAACTTAATCACTGATCAGACATTAAAAAAATTCTCTGGCACTTTGATTATTTGTCGCATTAAAAAAAATTGCAATTTAGAATGGTATACATGAAATCCGAGTACTGGAAAAAAAATCACATCTTTAATAGGAATCTCATAAAATAAAATTTAATGAATAACTTAAATCGTAAGTGAAAAACACTCCTCAACAATATCCTAATCGTGAAATATTATTGTTCGAATATAAGATCTAGTATAGTTTGATAAAAAAACTAAAATCAAATTAAAATTAGTTCTTTAAAATTAAATATTTTTTTATTGACCCACGCAGTTCATATGTTAATTAATAAATAAACAGACAAAAATAAATACAAAGAGTTACGAACACAATTAAACATGACTTCAATTTTTAGCGATTTGAGATTCAGTGGAGCCCTATTAATGAGTGAAAAAAAAAATCAAGAAAAGACAATTTCTTGGCTCTTTGCAACTCACTTGCAATAACTCACAAAGGGGTAAAATAGAGCGATAAGCTTGAACATCAGTTCTACATCCAGTTACCTGTGATCTGTTTAATTTTTCATTGAATATTCTGCAAGAAATTTATATTGATAATGTATTAAATAATTTCTGTTCTCTAAAAAAAAAAAAAAAAAAAAAAAGAAGTAAACTATTTAAAAGACGATCAAAATTTTTTGACTCGGAACCAAAACAATGCCAGCTACAAAATTATTAAAAAAAAATAAAAAGATAAAGTATAAGGGTTAAAAATTTTGCAACGTATAAACATGCTGCTAATATAAACATGACTTTTTGTTGTACTAAAATAGTATTAGATGTAGTAAATCTGATGAATTTTGTATGGTTAATGAAAGCAACAGTTAAGACAGAAGAAGAAAAAGAAGAAAAAAAAAAAAGAAAAAAAAAAAAAAAAAAAAGAAGAAGAAGAAGAAGAAGAAAACGTATTCTGGTAAAAATTTAATTAAGGCGGGAAATCAGGTACTACGGGATTGTTGTAAAGAAAGAAAAATCTGAAATTTTGCACAGTGATACATTATGATAAAGTACCTTCAAAAATGTAAAAAATTTGGGGGGTCACCATGCTAGATTTTAAATTATGAATTTTTGAAATTTTAGTCCCATAATAGACCATGTTAATTTCATTATATAATTATTTTCTTTCTTATCTGATGGTCATGAGTTCTAAAATTTGTATCATAAGTAGCTGTTACTATTAACTTTCAAATAGCATCATAAATTTTGGAAGTTTCCGTTTAGTATTTTGAGATGCAGGCCATCTAAATACAACCCTTAAAAAAATAGTGAGTGCGCCTGCAAGTTTTATAGGTAGACTTTTTGCACAACAATCTACTCTGCGTTATGTCAGTGCTGAGTAGTTCCTGCACAATGCACAGTTTTACCTAATTAATAAGGCTATACGTAGAAACAAAATAGTAAGCAAACCATTAACCATATATAATGCAGGAGAAAATGGAAAAACGGTTTATTATATAATGCAGTTTATCAAAACACATAAAAAGCGAAAAAAGCGAGACAAAAATTACAATACGTTTCAAAATGCGTATTTTATGTTTACCAAACTATATTTTAATTTCTTGGCGTACACAGGGCTTTAAAAAAAAGCAGCAATTACATAATACATTGCATAAATCAATACACTTCATGTAATTTAGAATACTCTTACATTTCCTCTTAAAATCTAATTAAACGTATCCCATGATCTTACTCTATGGTTTTTCAATTGCGGGAACTTTATAAATTATATAAACAAGTCCCTGTCTACATGCAGAGTATAATAATATAGTCAGTTTTACCATACATGGTTTTACGCAATCTTGGTTGTTCCTTTAAAATTCATAAACAACATCTAAAATCTATTAAAACTATATACATATATAGTGATTTTTTAATAAAAATAATGGCCGTTAATTAATAATAATAATAAAATAATCATATTTATTAGTTATATTTATTTGACTTATTTATGGCGGGAAGATCTATCACAGTGAGGTAATTGAGATGTAGTTGATTTCAGAGATTACAATTAATTTGACATTAATTACTGTATTTCTTTTTCAAGAAACTCCATTATAATCTCTAAAATAAAGCAAAAATTATATCTTACAAAATTGAATAGAACTTAAAACCCGATAATTGCACACTTGTTCCATTATTTAATTATTCCAAATAAAAAGATTGTAAAAGAACTGGACCATTTTATTATTATTATTTTTTTTATCGGCTAATGCTGATCGCTATAATACAACTTATTTGTCAATCTTCTACAGTAAAAAACAGCATGTACAGCATTTCCCCGAGTGTACACCTGCTTTAGGCTTTTACTCTTCATATTTATTTTATATTTTTATTTGTATCGTTGCTTCTCAGTGATGTCAATTAAATTCTTTTGTTATTTAAGATAATTAATAATAATTAAACGAAATTTATATCATTAAACAGCCTGTTTGGTAAAGAGTATAACTCAAATATCGTTGAATGACAGCCGAGTCGTTACAATTTCTTACTTCTTACCTATAACATGCAGTGCATCTAGGCGGTATAAAAATTAAAACTATATAAATACTGTATTGTACTTGCAAATTTTAAAATAATAATATTATAAATTGAAATTAATTGTCAATCAAGTATCAACAAAGGCACAAAGTTACTGAAATGAAATAGTATATTATAGAAGCTATAGAATATAACTTCTGCAAATTGCTCGCATTATTAGTGTTATATTATGGGCAGTGATCTCAAAGAACATTTTCATGAAAAGAATTGATTTATTCACAACAATATCCAGGCTAGTATCAATATTGTGTGCATCTCCCTTGCCGTCTGAGGTGCAGGAAGTGCATGCGCAATTTTAACGCGCTCCAAACGCAATATTATAGCTTGCACTATAATTAATCTTTAAATTGCCAGGTTATTCACCCCTTTATAAAAATATTTAAAATATTTGTCAATAGATTATTAAAAATACATAAAGTATTTGTTAATAATCTTAATCTATTTGTTTACAATTATGGAAAAAAAATTGTATTTAAAGGTGTATCTTTTAATTTAGATGATTGAGAAGAAAATATGAACGATTATAATGAATGAAAAAATAAAGGTAATTTATTATATACATAGGAACATTATAGCCAATACTATACTAATAAATACACAACAATGTAAAGTTTGTGATTAAAAGTTTAGTTCCACGTTGAAACATTGTGTTAATTTTTCAAATTTAAAGTACGAATTGGGCCCTATTTTATGTCCCAAACCAACTTAAGCATGATGTGTGTGAGAGAAGAGAGAGAGAGAGAGATTGTGAAGGCATTGTTAGGAGTTATAGGACAATGACTTAAGGTCAGCCACAACACAACTTTGTCTATTTTCGTGATTCGAACTCTGGTAAGAATATAATTCCTACGCTGCAACCAAAACGTTTATTTACATTATATACATTTTTCTTCTTCATATTTTACATAAAGAAAAATGATTTCAATATACCAAATAAAAATTATCCTTACCTTGCTTTGAAGTCAGCAAATTAAAATGACAGCACAACACTTAGAATTTTCAATGTTCAACCTAACTTATTTAGCTCCTACGTTTTCACAATAACATCACTCGACTCGGGGGTGACGGAACGTGGATCCTTGGAGCACGCGGGCCACTCGATTTTCACTCTAACACTTACTCCACTTGTGTTTCGGCCGGCAGGCGCAAGCCGATTGAAGGGAAGGGGGAGTGCCCGTTTTGAGGCGATAGCATACTAGCAAGGCGCGCGCTCGCAAGTAGTCAGTGCATACATGAGTTTAATGTTGTCTGCCCGAGTACCGCCGAGTAATACCGAACCACAGATGCACTTTTATCATTGCTTTCATCGTCACGTGATACACAGCAAGGTCAGTGCACTGGCAAGTCATCGAATTCGGGAGCAAAACGAGCTGCAAAAGCATGGCAATATAATAATATGTATAATGTGTTTTACACAGTTTGTATACTGTATGTAATGTACAGTACACAGTACTTAAAGACATTGCACACACCTGCGGTGCAATGCCATGCGACGAGGCGAGGCATTGTTTATGTTGTCCATCGCTACAGAAAATTCATCACTCAACCTGCTTGCAGCCCACCCGCACAACTTGTAATACAATAAATTTAAAATTCTGAATTTAAAATAATAATAATAAAATAAACCACATTGCATCTCATATTATACATATATTATGCCTATAAGAAAGTAAATGTATCGTGACAAAAAATGATGAGAAAAGAAGTCGCATTATAATAAAATCTATACAATATAAAACTAGCTGGAAATTCTGTTTAGTTCAAATTGGGTGATTGGGATTGAGGAAATTTTTAAAATAGATCTAAAATTTTCATTTATTATATAATATACTTCTGGATTTTTAATGAAACATTTTGTGATGACAAAATATATGATGCATCGCTCGCAACATGAGTTAATGTTAAGACTTTCAAAATCAACACTATTATTATAATATGTGTGTGTGTTAGAGAAAGAGAGAGAGAGAGACGAGGAGATGTAAGACAAATTAATTTAATGCACTATATATCTGTATTCTGTAACAGATCATTATACATAGGTGAGACCAGGAAAGTCGGAGGAGCAGTTGAAGGCACGCTTAAGGGAGTAGGGTACCGACCTTATATCTCAAAAACTAGAAGTGTTTTTGTTCTAATTTTGGTGTCATTTTGTAGTTAAGGGTCACATCTATAGCCGTTATAAAAATTTCATGATGTTTGACCGTCCCGAAAAAAAGAAAAATATTATTGAAATTAACATTGGGCCTTATTTATGGGCTTTAATTTCAAAAAATCATAAAATTAATTTGCACGGTGACCTCCCAAAATTTTTATATATTTGAAATTGTCTCAATTAAGCTGAAGTATCATTGTGCAAAATTTCAGATTTTTTTGACGAGAAAAGTTTGAATCTAATGGCCGACGTCGGTCCCTTACTCCCTTAAAAAGTATTTTTGAAATTGTAGCTTTTAAAAGTTAGGCTTTAACATTCAAGTTAAAAAAAATGCAAGTGGCAAAAAATGATAACAATGTAAAGTTGTTTTTTTTTTGACACTTATGTATGTAAATTGCACTCAGCAATGTGCAGTGCTCGATAAAATACCACCTGCTTTTTGAAACAAGTTATTTAGGACACTGCATTTTTTATATAGTTCATCTTTGTACAATTGCATACGTGTGTGTGTAGTGTGTGTACATTGCAAGGTTGTATTCTGAGCTTACTTCTAGCAGTTTTTTCATTTCTTTAATAATTATTAATGCTATTTAAAACTGAGTTTTATAATAATAAAATGCTTAAAATCTTTCAACCCTATATTCCTTCCCGGCTCCTGGAGCTACTTTTCAGGAGCAGCAAGTGACATTTTTGATCGTACAGAAAAAAATATCCACTATGTAAATAAATTTCAGAATGACGTAGACTGTAGCATAAATATATTATTTATTTACATCTCATTGAGCGCCTTTTTTCAATTTTAATTAAGATACCAGAAAAGGTAAAGAAAACTCATATCAACAAAATATCCATATGCATATCTAACATGCCAAAAAGCAAAAGAACTGCGAACCCTTTTAATTGCATAAATTTATTTTTCAAATTTTACTAGCTGAAATATTAATGTTAGACAAAACAAAAAAGCCAATGCAATGCGATTTATGTTTAAGTTTTTCACCACGAAATAAATAAATTAAAAAAAAAATTAAAAAAAAAAAGAAGTTAAAATGTCATTTGCTCTTTAATCTCTAAAAAAAGACTAAAATAACAGGACTGATAAATTATTCAAACTTTTGGTGTTGGGATTTTAAAATTTAATCCCTGGCCCCTCATAAGTGTCCAGCCCACGCCCTCAAAAATGTGCTTCTTTTTCCTTTCCCAAAAATCTATCTTCTGCGTAACACTGCAATAATGTGCAAATTTTATAAATTAAACTGTTCCAAATAGAATTGCAACTATGCAATTTGAAAAAAATGTTTGTAAAATTCATAGATATAAAAAGATGTAGAACTGTTGAAGGCTGAAAATATATGCAAAAATGACACAAGAAAATGTTGCCTCGACGAAAAAGATGCAAACCAATGAAATCTTGAAGTCAAGATGTCATTTCGACGATCGCATTGAAGTTTTGCCTGAAACATTCTGACGAATGACGAATATAATATGGCTTAGGTCTAAATTAAAATTAATGTTCTATTTATATGGTAATATTGGTTCTAAATGGTATATAATATATATTGAGAATTTTACACTCGTAAAAACAATATTCAACCTGATAGGGTGAAATAACTGTCAATTAAACTTTTTTAAGTTTAATTTCTCATTGTTAATTATTGTTATTTTATATGTTGTATAATGGAATCTTTAACAATAAATGTAATAAATGAAATTAATAAGTTTTAATTAATAGAAATAAATATATAATAATGTAATAAAAATTCTTCCCTGACAGTTTTTTTTTTTTACTTATTTGTTGAGCACATAAAAATGATAAATAAATAGAATCACTTAGAGGCTCGCCTCTGCTTCATGCTTCCTCTCACGAGTTGTTCAGAAATCCGGGCATTTGGATGGTTTTCTATAAACTCATATTTGAATATTTTCGCAATTTTTTTGGTCCTCAGATGGTTTTTACCAACGGAAAAGCTAAGAAATTAAAAACGAACAAACAAACATAGTTTTAGCATAATTTAAATATTTTCATGAACACGCGCAAGGAACATTGAGGTACATCAGCAAATGTTCCTCTTGATTCATTATGAACCCCCTCTGGTAACATATAATATATATATATATATATATATATATATATATATATATATATATATATATATATATATATATATATATATATATATAATATTTATAGAAACTAAAGATGAATAGTATTGTATACAGCTTTTATGTTATTTTTTTCTAGTAGTATAAGTATTTATTGAAGCACCCCGTAATGTAATTCATAAATATATGAAGCTGAGGCCTACATTATCAGATGTTTTATAGATACCATCCCTATACCAGGTAGAGGAACAACCTGAGAAACTCCCCTCAAAAGTTCCTGTAGAAGTGTATTAGAGGAATCTCCTGAAGACTTTACGATGTATACAAGAACCTAATTAAGGAACGTATTTCCAAGGATACCTCACGAACCTTGTAATGCAAACCCAGATCCGATGTAACCCTTTCCGGGACTTTGGAACGCAATATATATACCTATAATAATAATAATATTAATATATATATATATATATATATATATATATATATATATATATATATATATATATATATATATATATATATATATATATATATATATACATATATATATATATATACACACACACACACACACACACACACACATATATATATTATTTGATATTCTTATAAAGCATTTTATGTCATATTTATACTATTTTGAAGTAATTTTTAACTGTTTTTGAAGTTTATTCGATAGAAAATATTTAAATTCACCCATCCAAGTACTGACTTCACTCGACGTTGCCTAACTTCGGTGATCGACTTGAAGTTTCCGGCGTTACATTCTGGCAAATATATGAAATCTATTATGGTCGTGGTCAAAAATGTTCTACTTATATCGCGATATTGATTCTGCATATTTGTATTGACTTTTACCCTCGTATTACCTCAAGTATTCACCCTGGGGTGAAATAAAAACCAATTTAATTTTATTATTATTTCTTAAATCATTATTTTAAAATTATTTTTTATTCCTATATAATCGTAAACAAATAACTATCTATATATGTATAACAATAACATAGATAATTATCATATTATAAATTAATAGTATAGACGATTAAAAAAAAGTAATAATAAATGATAATAATATATATTTTTTTGGCAGTATATACTTGCACGTATTTTTTAAACACATGGTTAAATAAAAAAAAAAAAAAAAAAAATACAAAACAATAAAAAGTAAAATAAATAAAAAAATTTTTTGCACTTGATGGGTCAATCACATTTATTGATAATTGTCAAAAGAGGTTCCCCCGGCTTTTAATTGCTTCCTCTGCGCAATTCCTCAAGTACCCCACCGGGAACTTGGATAGAAGAACTTTTTTTTTTTTTTTTTTATCAAAATTTCCATTTTGTCCATCTTTATGTGCAAAACTGCCTCAGATGGCTTATAATATCGCATCTTTGTAAATTAACATTTTAATAATCAACCATTTTCTAATAATCAACCATTTTTTAGTACTTTTTTTTCAGGAAGATAGAGAAACTTCTGATTCCTCTGAATCCTCTCTTGGTAGGGATTCATTTCACATACTATTAAGGATCGATTCGAACGTAAAAATGTCAATTTCAAATGGGAAGTTATAATAACAAAATATCTATAAAACTTTTATACAATAAAGAATATTTTACAGCATGCATTCTGTTCTGTATTAGCAGCGAGCCTATGTTGTTCGCTCGGCCAGTCACCTCTCGCGCGCTTACCAGTTCATCGGTCTTTTGCTTATTGTGAACAAATCATCCTGCTGCAACAGAGTGAAAGTTGAATCAAAGCCGCATAGGCACACTATCTGGCCTGCTTTATGATCATTTTTGGTTAATACTACAACAAAAATTAAATTTTGGTACTTACGTGATATGTTTCATATATATATATACTATACACAATAAAATATAAATATACTAAATTTTATCAACTTCCAAACTAAAATTCTGCAAAGAGCAAATAAGATCCTATACCAAGAAGACACTTTAGAAATTTTGCACCCAACACCCAAATAAATTAATAAATTCAAGCAAAAATAGAAGGAAATTGATAAGGGTTGTGAACCGAATTTGATCGAAACTCTCTCTCGCTATAGTCACTTTATTTTTATTTTGCTTATATTTCTATAAATTCACAATACAAAAAAGCCGAAGCAATTTTTTGGACATAGTCCTATATAGTGTTCACTTAAAGTTGAGTAACAACTATACAGCAATTGCAAATTTCCAAACAAAATTTATTTTTGCAGTTTTTAAATCAATTCAATGAATGCAACAGATTTAATTTATGCAGCGCGAATGAGTATCATATTTTTAATCCATTTAATATAATAGTAAAGGAAAATACATAAATTTTAAGATTTTTTTTTTTTAATTAATAATAATGTATAGTAAAATACTTACAAATTAGAAAAAACAAGTAAAACAATTGTGACAATGCACCCTTTTTTTAATTTCTAAAAAGAGCAAAATTTAAATTGTGGAAGGTTTTTATTAGGTAGAAATTGAAAAAAGCTCTGCTCGCTGCGCTCGCTCAATGTTTAATATTATGCAATATTTATAATGATATTCAAATATGTGTATGTACATTTCTCGATAGTTCATTTCGACTTTAAACTGCTCTGCCATGAATATGGATCATTCATGGAACAATAAATGGTACTTATATATTATAATATGCCCTTATATAAATCATATGGGTTGTTATTATTATTATATTATTTTGATTTTACTTTATATAAAAATTTCTCGGGTAGTTTTTATTTTTTAAATTTTTTTATTTATTAGTAATGCTGTTCGTAAACCCTGTTCTCTGCACCAAAATTAAATGACGATCGCCTTTGGTTATTCAAATGGAATGCGCATTTTTTGGTGCAAGAGAACAGGGTTTATGAATAGCATTAGTATTTCATTTTTATACATTGCCCAACCAAGGTGTAGACTCAATATAGTTGGTTTAATTGATAATTTACAATTTAATTTTACACAATTTTTTTTTTAAATTCACATTTCACAGTTTTTGTATTTAAAATAAAACAAATTATAGAGTAACTTCATTTAGTTTTTCATTTTCCACTTTTTTATATTGAATTCGTATAAAAAAAACTTAATTATTTTTTTACAATATTTTTTCCACTTAAATTTTTTAATTTTAAAGGAATTTCATTCCAAAGTCTTGTTAAATTATATCTTCTTGTTCTTTCTGTAAATCTATTTATCACTTTTGGTACTATATCATTGATTTTGTTAATGCTGTTCTCGTATTATATTCATGCATTCGGGGTTTAACATGTTCATCACAAATAATAATTTTCTAAATAATAATAATTTAAAGCCATAGACCACATAAAACAACATGTGCTTTTTAATGAATAAACACGAAATGGGATCTTTCAAACTGATGACAATTTTACCAGAATGTTAATGTAGCCCCACAAGAGAGCGTGAAAAAACTGTAAAGTATGCAATTTGCGTGAAAATACATGTTTATGACGTCAGAAACATGCAAAAATTAGTATGAAAATGTTGTGCGGGTTGCATAAATCGAATTTTCTGATCACTGCTACGGGACTACTGTTGGGTTTTGAGACAAACTAATGTTATTTATGTAAACCCCATCAATTGTTTTGTGATATAAATGCTCATGTTTTTCTCTGGTCTATTCCTTTAATAAGTGCAAAAATAAATCTCTAGTTTCATTAAACTTGTCCCCTTTTTTAAACATTTTAAGTATTCTGAGTTGCATTTTTTTCAGATAACTTAGCTGATTTTGTAAATCCATATGCTAATATACCATAATATATAAAATAATTTATGAGGATGAACTAAAGAAAAATATAAATTTCTCATTTACAAAAGGTTTAGCATTAAACTGATATTTCGACACGTCTTTCAATTTTCATTATATTTTTAAAAGAATAACCTAATTAATTGATCTTCAATTAGTAAAATAATTAAAATATTCCCAATATTATACGTGTGTCACCTACCACTGGTAGCCGTAGGTGATATATATATATATATATATATATATATATATATATATATATAAATAAAATACTGGTGACGAGAATTTGGAAATTTTATCATTAAATATTTTTGTCCCGAGAACTAACTGCCACAAAAAAAGCGTATCACCAATTTAAATTGAAAAAAAGAAAAAAAAATGCAACATTTTTTATAAAGAATTTTATTAATGGAGCTTATCGGTTTAGCGCGCGGGGAGACGCGGGGAAAGCTAAGGGTCCCCTAATTTAACATTACGCTTATGGAGAAAAACACGTTTTTTGCAATTTTTGAGAAAACTACTCCACCGATTTCGGAGAAATTTAAATGAGAAATACTAGACATTATTTTACGTGTTTTAGAACATAGAAATTTTTTAAGAACTTTTTTTACCGATAACCTCCAATGGATACCATGCTATCAACTTTTGGTAAATTTTAATAACGACTTTTTTTTAACGTGCAGTGTTGCTACTTTTCAAATTATTTTAAACATGGAAAATTTGTTATCAGTATTTTCATTTTATTACAGGGTTTATTATTTAAAGCTTAGACACTAATTTGCTGTTTTTGAAAAGTGTCAGTCCAAATTGATGAGTTCAGATAGTGATTTTTGATGAATAAAGCACTCTTTGCCAAGTTGGCTTATTTCCGACGAAGTTTATCTATATTATACTGAACTAAAGCATCCTAATCAATTCAAAACTTTTAGTTGCACCAAAAAATCTCTTATGATGTGCGTTGTTAATAATTTTATTTTCATTCTCAAAATTAATAATTTCAAGAAAAAAAAAAGTAAAGAAAATAGTCTGAAAAAGGTACTTATTTTGGTAATAAAGAAATATCAGGTTACTGCATTTTGATATTAAAATTAGACGATTTGAACACGTGCCTCAAAAAAAAAAATAATAATAATACATAAAAAAAAAAAAAAATCGCACCTACGGCGAGCACCAGGGGGTTATTCCCCCCGGACTCCCTTTCGAGAGTTAACCTTCCGAGTTTTTGCATCACGGTAAATGTTTCATTCCTCTTTTACCACTGTAAGCGGTAACGCTCTTTCAAAATACCCCCCTACCGGAAGTTTCCCATCGATCCCAGAGGGAAATCCCATGGGGTTTTCAGATTTACCATGGGATTTTCAGCTTTACCCATGGATTTTACTATTTCCCAATCCCAAAGAGTTTCCCACTGACTATTGTCCATGGTTTTCCATGGACATTTTTTTGACTCTAAAAATGAAAAATATGGGTCTTCTTAAAAAATATCAGTATTTTAGTAAAAAAAAAAAAAAAATTATTATTATAATTTTTTTTTTTTTTTTTTTGGTATAGGCAGTGATATATTATTTAATTACTGTTGCGTTCGGGGATTTTTTTTTCTTATTATGTAGAATAAATTAAAATGTATTTAAAAATATTATTTTTTTGAAATTTGCCAACATTACATTTCCATTATTATCCACTTTCGCGATCAAAAACTTTTATAAAAAAAAACTTTTATCTATTAAAATAAAATACTTTAGAAAACACGTGTATAAATATATTATAGTTTGATTTACTTTTGACTGCAAATATAGAGATTTAACTTATTTATTAAACACAATAAGAAATAAATAAACCAATAAAGTGAGATTTTTTTATCTTAAAAGTTCAATAAAATTTATATTTTAATATTTTATTAACTTTTTATTTTCTGAAATTTAATATACTACTATTTATTTACAAAATAGAGAATAAAATTCAAAGTTTAAATTCACCGCGGGGAAGGGGCAACAAACATGGCCGCCGCGCGCTCGGTTGGCCTCATGGTAGTTTGGAAAAATGGCGTCTTTTACATTGTGTGTGTCGACGTCGCTCTACAAGATTTGTTAAGTGAGGCCAGTAAAGTCAAGTCTGGATGGAATAGAAGATTGTTTTTATTTAAGGGAAGTGTGAATTACTTATTTTGTGACATTTTAAATGTAAGAATATGTGTACTTTGTGTTTTATTTCTGTTTGTATGGGTCTGCACGTATGCACGCCGCGATGCTATGGGGACGCCATTACCGCTCCACGGCAAAACACGTACACGAGCGCGTGTTACCGATATTCCAAGGAGGTTTGAGTTATAACTAAATTATTGCTTGTTTCTTTAATTGGTGAGTAAAAATAATTTGTTATCTACATGGTAAAGGGTCATTTGCATAAAATTGTTGTTATGAGAATATTTTTCAAAAATTGTAAACAAATGTAAAAGAAATTGTCGCGGATCTCTGCCTATTTTAACGTAAATAAATGTTATATATTTTTTTTAGTTCTGCACGTTAAAGTAGGCAAGGGATCACCCGCCACATACTTATACATATAATATACTTGCATATTGGGTACGGGTTATGTAATTTTGAAAAATAAAGAGAAATTTGTAAAATTTCAATGAATTATTTTGCATGAATGTATGGTATATTTTATTGTATATTATATTTTATATGTATATTATCAATATAATTGAATTAGAAATTTTTTCAATGCCTCAAATTAGTGTTCAATTTTTTTAACATGTTTATTCTTATTAAAAGAAATATTGATCACTAATTTCTGGCATTGAACAAATTTCTAGCCAATTGTAAATAATATTTTGCAAGTGAAAATTCAAATATGAGTGTAATTTGCATGGGGATTTCGCTGCGGGAGAGAATTCCATGGGCAGAAGCACCCGCTCAAATTTCCCATAAGTGGGAAATTTGAGCTGGGATTTCTGTCCATGGGAAATATTTCCCGTGGCGAAATCCCCATGGGAAAAATTCCCAATGGGAAACTTCCGGTAGGGCCCCTAGTTAAATTTAGAATTATATTCAATAACTATTTAAAAAGAATATAAATAAAAACAATAACAACAAATTAAACAATAATAATAAATTGCCAACTTTTTCGCATTTACTATAATATCCTCAGGTATGATACTCGCTGTACAATACATAATAATTAAATTACATAATCCTATAGGGTGCCTAAAGGGTAGTTGCATTTATATAAAAGCCTACGTCATATGTGTGAGCAGTATAGGAAAATGACTCATTGTACTGAGCCGCAGTTTAAAAATAATGTATTTTTTTTTTGAGCATTAATGCCGTTGATGCATATTAGGTTTTCAAGTATGTGCAGAAAAAAGTAAATAATAAAAAACGATTTTCCAAAGAAAATAGCCAAAAACGACGTTATGGTAGGCTGAGCAATGTTTTTCATTATTCCAGTATGGCGTGTAGAAGCGCATTCCCTCGCTTTTTCATGCACTCTATATCTCTACAATGGAAAATGCAAGATCGAGAATGGAATACAATTTCAAAATAAGTTTTTGCACCCCCGCTTAATCTAAAAAAAAACAAATGTATATTACTAACATACTATAATATAAATTTTATTATTTATCCAGAGAATATTTGTCAAGTGCTATCATATGTGGCACAAGTGTGATTTTTTAACCAGAAACCATTATAAATAAGTGATCTACCATATTAGATTAAATATTTATTATATATAAGTGATCCACCATATATTAGCTTTAATACTTATAGTACAGTACATTGAAGTTTCACAAGGAACTAGGGAAATTGCGCCATTGCGACTTCACATCTGACAATATTATATACATATAATATATATATATATATATATATATATATATATTAGTGTGAGTTTACTATTTAAGAAATTTATTTCACGTTCAAACTTCCCCCCAATTTTATTTATGTACAATAATTATGATACAACAACTACGGCCACATATTATGAAATAATCTCCAATTTAGGATGCTGAGAAAATGAAAATTAAAACACAAATCAAAATGTTTTATTGCACAACTTCTTTATTTACAATTTTACTTATAAGTTGATGTACAGTTCAGTAACATTATTAAAACACTTAACATTTAATACAATTAAATACCTAGTAATGTCCTTGATAATAATTAATCAAATGATACAGAAGAATTTGCAAAACATTCAACAGGTTATATAAATAGCTTCATGTATGTGTGGGCAACAAATATATTATTGTAACAGATTTACATCTCTTTATATACAATCGAGCTGCAATTTTTAATAATTTCCTTTAGCTTCTGTAACCAGCACAATATTTTTATTTTGTATGTATCGAATTGCAAAAATATACAAAATACTATGTAGGATTATGTGTGTGTGTGTTTAGATATTACATATACATACATACATACATATATATATATTATGCACACACACACATATCAAATCGCCACAACAAGTTTAATTTTCTGTGATAAAAAAATAAATTAAAAAATATTTTTTTTTTTAGATCTTAAAAATCTCCTAAAATCTGCCAACTAATTTTTTTCAGCTAATATCTGCTTCCAATATAATGTGCTATTCATGTGGAAGTGGATAGTAGCAAAAAACCTATCTAAATCAGGCAGCTCATAAGTGGTATTATCTGTCAATAAGTACAGCTCTGGTCAAAAGTTTGAGAACGATGTGAAATGCAACCCGCAACACAAATCATGTAAACAAGCAAATTTCCTTTTTCCTGACTATATCACTATAGCGATTACGATTATTTATCAAGGCAGCAAGCAAGCAGACGTGCGTCGCTCTCGCTTGCTAACAGCTTGCTTGCTGCATTCACCTTTCTAGCTTTTCAATATTTCTGATGACTTCAAAATATTTAAGTTTTGTTATGCATGCCTGCTATTTGATATTGTAAAATGTTCAACTTCTTGTTTTTTTGTTAAAATGCAAGGTTTATATTATAATATAATATCAATTTTGGTAAAAATTTAATACTTTATTATATATATAGATAGGCCTATATTTTTATCATTTTATTATTATTATTATTTTTTTTTTTTGCATTATTTGATTTTTTTAACTAATTAATTAATTTCTACAAATAATCGCATTCCTTTATAATTTGTGTCATTAAATAGTTTGCTATAATTTATTAATTAACTAATTATTTATATGAAACAACTTTTATTCTATAATTCAAAAGACGGAAAGGGAAGATTGTTTATGCGGGAGAATAAAAACACAACAAATGATAAAATTAAATATAAAATCAAATTGTTTGAAATTTAAATATTATAAATAATAAATATGTTAATTAAAGAAATAGTAAAATAATATTTTTTTTAATATATAGGCCTATCCTTTAAATATAAAGTAGCATTAATATCATAAACTGTAATCATATAATTATTGAATATTTGTAATACTTTATAAAAAAAATTAGTTAGCTTAATTATTTATATGAACAACTTTTATTCTATAATTCAAATGACGCAATAAAGGGATGATTGTTTGTAGGAGAAAAGAGAACAGAAGATAAAATTATATATCAAATCAAATTGTTTTAAAATTAAATAGTATAAATAATTAATAAATTAATTAAAAAAAGATTAAGTAATAAAATACCTTTTTTTTATAATATGCATTAAATATAAAGTAGCATAAACATCGTAAGTTGTAATCATAAATTTATTGAATAATTTTAATAATGTATGAAAAAAAAAAACTTTTTTTCCTAGCTTCGTGTAAGGTAATATAAAAATAAAACTCAAGAAGACAATATTTTGTGAGTTTCAGAGGTAAAAATAGAAATAGAAATCACCACATTCTGTGTGATTGTTTGATCGAAAAACATGATAACAAAACTAGACACAACAGATTGCCAAACTTAAAGGAGGAGGTGAGGGGAAAGATTCACATACTATCGATATAGTCAGGAAAAAAGGAACCTGCATTGATGACTCATCTGTTTTGCCCCATCACTTTCATATCGTTCTCAAACTTTTGGCCAGAGCTGTACATTATTAAATTAAATAGAGGGAAAATAAGTGTAGAATTTATAAGTAAATTCAATTTTATATTTAAGATTTACAAAAGATCTTATTGCATTTGTGCAGTGTGCTATATGCTATCACAATAGTTCAATACAATGCTGGGAAAAGAAATAAAGAAGAGGTAGAAAAATGTGTAAATAAAGGGGGAGGGGGGGGGGGGGGGGGGAGAGACAGAGACAGAATTAGTCCAGCATTGAAGTACATTTTTAAGATAAGGGGTATAGTTATGGAAAATAGTGCAAAGTTTTGATTACATGATTTTATGTTGCAGAATGAATAACAATATAAAATATCACTTGCAGCACAAGTGAAGCAGTGTAGGTTTTAACTTAAACTTCACTAAAATTAATTTCATATTGAATGGTTACATGATTCATTTATTGACTGCAAATAATCATTAACACAATATAATATAACAATAGGAAGAAGAAGAGGAAGAGGGGAAAAGAAAAAGAAAAGAAAAAAAAAAAAAAAAAAAAAAAAAAAAAAAAAAAGCCAGAGCATTACCATAGTGAAGAGATTATGTCCTTTATATAATAATTGGGTGACAATTCTTGCTAGCACAGAGATAATTAATTGCAAACTCATTGAATATATCATCCATTTGTAGGTTATGCTCTTTTTTTTAAGTCTGTTAGAATTGACAAAGGTACACTTTCATTAACACACACAAAATTGTTTCTTGGGAGTTTTGTGCCAAAAACAATCCAGTGTGTTTACACTCTATTATCTCAGTGCAAATAAGATTTTTCACACAAAATATAATACATCTCTTCACATGAGAAGGTCTTGCCACTTTACTCTATCCTTTCCTATTAGTTTATCATACCCAATGAACTCATTGGCTTCTTTTTCTTAATTTATTTATCCTATAATACAAAATACCAAGTTTTTATGTAGATACGGATTAAACATATTATATATAAAAAAAATCATAAATATTATAACTTATTGTGACTAAATAATATAAAAACGACAAAGTTAACACACTATTATGCTGTCTTACACTGGCAAAAAGAAGAAATAGTAATAACATTAGGAAATAAATAAAATAATAAATTATATAACTTTAAAAATAATATTGTGTTTCTCTAATAATCTTTCTTTATGAAGCTGCCAGGGTCACACAATCATGCATCCAAGTTTGACTTTCATGCACATATGTAAAATAATGGTATGAAATGCAATATCCATCTTTGGCAATAATAGTAATAATATAAAATAGCAAATCAAATTAGAAATACCTTCAATCTACGATAAGAAGAATACAATATTGTCAATAAAGAGACATATCTATTGATACAGTTAGAAGTCTATATATTAGCAATGAATGTAAAATATTATTTAGATTATATTATAATACATTTCAGATTTAAGTTTGGCAACTATCCACTCTGTAAAATGGGCACACTCCATGTGTTCCATATTTACAGAGCAGTAGATGGCGACCCTCAGTGGTGTGTAGTGCATAATATCAGGCAGCTAGACTTTTAACTCTGATAATAGTATGGAATATAAACTTAGTCAACGTCAAGGGAAACTTTCATTGAGAGAGGGGTTGTGTCACTATTGTCTTAACACACTCGCTCACACAGATACATACATACATATTATATAACATCATTGTGCCGCTATATTTATTGTCCTATGTCTATTTGACCTCAAAAAAATATTTTCTGCTGCAACAATGGGGGGGGGGGGGCGGGGGGGGGGGGGGGGGGGGAATGGGGCCGAGCAGACAAATTTTTTTCAAGGCCAAGTAGACATCAGACATTGTAGTGGAAACATAATATATATAACTATAAATCCCTTTTAACAACATGTATTTTATTAATCTTATTTTCTGTCATTAGTGTCATTACTGCTTATAAATTAAAATAACATAATACAAAAATTTGTGTGTTCTTGGTCTTGGTTTCCTAATAGCTACAATTACTACTTAAATAGCTTCTATATCATATGTAATTATTATTACTCACATAGTGATCAATTCAATTTTTTGAAATGTTTATATAAATCTGAATGAATACTAAAACATAATTATGAATTGTACAAATTACCAGTGAACATTTAATTACCAACAGAAATCGTGACAATAGACAACTTGTATGCCGTTTTTTTATGGTCTTAAAAAATTCTTTAGGAAAAATAAATAATATTGGTGCATATAAAACTTCTTAAAAAATGCTCCTTCATATTTTAAATAATTTTTGAAATTCAAATTTTATTTGAAGTAAAGACGGTGGCCATTACGCCGAAAGACGGTTCGCGTTTCTTTTGCTTTTTAATTGTTGATATCGATATCGTTTGAACGAGTTTGCAGCAACTGAAGAATTTTTTTTCAACGGCCGAATTTTTTTAAAAAATCTGTATTTTCTCCAACAGAGCTGTTTAAAAAATTCGACCGTTGAAAATAATTCTTCAGTTGCTGCGAACTTGTTTGAACGATTTCAACAATTAAAAAGCAAAAGAAACGCGAACCGTCTTTCGGCGTAATGGCCACCGTCTTTACTTCAAATAAAATTTGAATTTCAAAAATTATTTTAAATATGAAGGAGCATTTTTTAAAAAGTTTTATATGCACCAATATTATTTATTTTTCCTAAAGAACTTTTTAAGACCATAAAAAAACGGCATGCAAGTTGTCTATTATGATTGGACTGCACAATACATGGTGTTGACATTGGAAGTGATCAATGTGACATTAACTTGCATTTTGTTAAAAAAAAAAATAAAAAAATAATAATAATAAAGCACAAACATTTTAAAGTAATATATAAAACTCATTGTGCAACTTACATTATTATATATATATATATATATATATATATATATATATATATATATATATATATATATATATATATATATATATATATATATATATATATATTCACATACATATAGGATATATATAGGCTATATATATGAGTGTGTGTGTGTGTATATATATTTCTATATTGGCATAATATTATATACAAACATGAAGACCAAAAGTTATTTAGTTCCAGTTAAAATTAGTGTAGCACCCAAGTTTATGAACATATCATGAACATATATGTTCATGCGATATATTTCCTTACATTTTGCATAAAAAAGTGTATTTTATCGTATCTTTGATTTTTCAAAACTACAAAAGTGCTAATATTTTAATGATGCGAGATAGGTAAGATGTTACATATTTACAAGACCCTTGCACAAGAACTCCTCACCACAGTTTTCGCTAATCACATGCTTGGTATACACGTTGATATTGGTCATGATGATGCTTAAATATAGGCTTGAATTGTGATTTTAAAAACTTAACAAGAAAACCTTACATAAAGTTTATTATGGAACTATAATTTTTTTAATTAAAATGCTGCAAATCATTAACTGAATTCATAGAAACAAAAAATTGGAAAGAAAAGGATAGGAGAAAAACAACAAGGGCCTTACAATAGTGAAGAGAGTCCCATAGTTGGGTGAAAATCTTGCTAGCAGTCTAATGTGTTAGTTTTTTTATATCTGTGTGTGTGTGTGTGTGTGTGTGTGTGTGTGTGTGTATATATATATATATATATATATATATATATATATATATATATATATATATATATATTTACACACACAACAGTTGAATATCTGTAATGTTTCAAGCAAGAAACCATTAAGAGGCCATTTTGATGTTATCAAAAATGGCCCTTGAATTGCTTTATATAAACTAACGGGTACTAAACACATCTAACTGGTTCTATAACTTTATTTGATATGTTCATTTGGCAGAGACAAAGCTATAGACAGAGAGAGAACGCAGATTATCACTAATATAATACATAGGTCAGAGGTGATATTTACGCATTAATAATTAAAATGACAATAAAGATGCCATATTCACTCGAGTGTTCACGAATGTTCAGGCTCATTTGATAACACAGATACAATTTCTACTTATCAGCACTAAGTTGATGCTCTTGCATAATGTGCTGAACGCTTATAATCACCATTTCAGCAAGTATAATCTAAGGTCACACCCACACACCATGTGGATTTTTGCTTGTGGGTACAGCATTTTCTAACTGTCTTGGAGAGCCAATCATGCGTCTTGAACTGCCTGCTTTATGAATACCTACAATTAAATAAAATTAGTTTTAAATAATTAAATTAAAGAATAATAAAAATAAAAATCAATGCATCATCAAGTGGGACATTTACCTTCAAGGAGATGCGAGCGCAATCCTTCATCAGTAGCAGGTGATATGGAAAGACTATGCAGGTTTGCCTCTTTCATATCCTGTACTAATTGCTCTACCTGTTGCTTTTTGTCTTGGATCAAGCTCTCAAGTAACTCCACCTACATGATTATAAAATAGTTAGAGCAATTTTGCATTGTACTTCATGTTTTTAACAAATCCAAAAGTATTTACTGACCTCCTTGTCTAACTGTGAGCCAGCTGCACAATCCCTTGCTGCTGCGGCTTTTGCTTCCTCCAGCTGCTGCTGCAGTTGTTCAATTTGCTCCATCACTTCATTGCCTGGGCCATCTTGTTGTGCTTGAGCCTCCTCACGTGCCACAGCTCTTTGCTCCATTTGTAACTCTTCCAGGAGATGCCTTCAAGTACACAATCATACTTTGTCATAAAAAATTAAACTCTTTGCCTTAACTCAAAGGCAAAGTGTTTAATTTTTTATTACAGAGGATGCACATGTTATTTTACATTAAAATAGATTCTTCATTATGGGATTAACTTCTTCAATGGATAAACATGGTAAAGAATACCACATTGCAACTAACTATCAACATGCATTAAAAATAAAAAAATTTATGTCTAGCTATTATTGTGAATCTCGCTCTCTCTCTCCCTCTTTTTTGAAGACAAAAAAGGGGAAAGAGAAACCCTCGCATTAATATTCCAATTCTTGTTATTGTTTCCTAAAATTTTCAGACTTTCATTCCACTATTATTATTATTTTTTTCATCTTAATTATTATTATTATTATTTATTTATTTTATTATTATTATTATTTATTGTAAAAATAAATAAAAAAACAACCAAAAATAATCTCCAACAAGAGCTACAGTGGACCTATGTATTTAAAATCAGTGATCTTAAATTTGTGTAGTTGCTAGTTAGCCATCAAACTTTATATTTGTCTAATAGTCTTTCCATTTTACTTGGAATAATTTTATCCACTCAGCTTTGTGCCTCACAAATATTTTTATGCTGCTCTAGAAAAAAAAAAAAAAAAAAAAAATAAAATTGAAAAAGCAGCCATGAAAAGAAAGCAATTCAAATGATAAGCAAGTTTGCTTTGTTCAGTATCCTACAGTTTTGTTTGCCATAACTATGAGCAACCCTTTAAGTGACTGTCTACATATCCAGAGAATGTCAGTTCTTTGTAACATTTAGATAAATTAATTGTAGGACAATAAACCACAAATGTGCACACCACTTACCTAATCTTAATCTTACACTGCAGCAGCTCTGTTTCACAATTTGCCAACTTTGAACGCAGCAGCGTCATTTCAGATTTTAGAGTTTTACTTTGCTGTTTTGATATTTCCTTTTCCTCTTCAATATTTTTTAAGGCCAACATCTGTAAATTTAAAGAAAAGAGAGCTTATAATTAATCACTTGCATCTAATACGGCATTGGGACATTCATTAATTCCACATAATTCCAAAGCAAGTATGATGACAACACATACCTGATCTTCTATTATTCTGTTAGTTTCCTGGAGACGTACACCTTCTTGAGCAAGAAATTCTGCCTTATGTTGCTGCTCTCGAGTCTTGCCCTCCCAAAATGTTATCTCTGCATCATACTGTAGAAGATACCATTGAAAGTTATAAAATAATGCATGGTGGAACATGGAACTAATAAAATTGAAATATTCGAATAAATGTAAATAAAGAAATATCAAATGTGTGATAACTAAATAAAAGCAACGATTTGATGGAAAAAACACAATCATGGTGGAAAGATAGATTATGAACAATTGGAAATGGGAGATAGAGAGCTTTTACCCAGGCCATAATTACATGCATAGAGAAGAGATGCAACTTTACCTCATTACATAGCATATTGGTTTAGTTACGAATGCTATATAAATCCACACATCTAATTGCATCAGTTATGATGACCTTAAGTAAATATAATACTAATATAAAAGGATAGAAAATAGTTTGAGAGAATTAGAGCACTATGTATTGAAAATTAATACCGAGCGAAAATCTCCGTTTGATAGTTTAGGGAGGGGATTTTAATCAATTCACTAGCATTTTGCTAGGACGTTTTATGAAAGTATTAAAAGGATAGGGTATTCTGTGCAAATACAAGCCATACATACCAATAAACAATACGCGATCCTAATCTCTTTTGCTGTACGCGTTTCGTCCATATCCACCCCGAATTTTGCAAAGTAATAAATTAAATTGCAATAAACATCGCGGGTTTTCGGACACATCAGCAGCCTTATGACATGCAGTATGCTCACCCGCACCAAGCTTCACCGCCTGGTGCGTGTGGTTCATACGGCGCACCACGCTATAATGAGAGATCGAGAAGACCAGCGAACGATGTCTGTACCCCCTCCCCCACATTCCCCAATGTAAGGAAGGCAGCAAACATCGTCACGCCACCCGTTCGCGTTGCATACCTGTTATGAATGGCGAGTTTTGCACAGGGGTATAGGGAAAAAGTAAAAGATGATAGAGGTTAGAGATAGAATAATAAATATAACATTTGGTTATATTTATTATTCTATCTCTAACCTCTAACATTGGTTATATTTATTATTCTATCTCTAACCTCTATCATCTTTTACTTTTTCCCTATACCCCTGTGCAAAACTCGCCATTCATAACAGGTATGCAACGCGAACGGGTGGCGTGACGATGTTTGCTGCCTTCCTTACATTGGGGAATGTGGGGGAGGGGGTACAGACATCGTTCACTGGCCTTCTCGATCTCTCATTATAGCGTGGCGCGCCGTATGAACCACACGCACCAGGCGATGAAGCTTGGTGCGGGTGAGCATACTGCATGTCATAAGGCTGCTGATGAGTCCGAAAACCCGCGATGTTTATTGCAATTTAATTTATTACTTTGCAAAATTCGGGGTGGATATGGACGAAACGCGTACAGCAAAAGAGATTCGGATCGCGTATTGTTTATTGGTATGTATGGCTTGTATTTGCACAGAATACCCTATCCTTTTAATACTTTCATAAAACGTCCTAGCAAAATGCTAGTGAATTGATTAAAATCCCCTCCCTAAACTATCAAACAGAGATTTTCGCTCAGTATTAATTTTCAATACATAGTGCTCTAATTCTCTCAAACTATTTTCTATCCTTTTATATTAGTATCATTAACCGCGATGTTTTTTTCATATATTATATATTAAGTAAATATAATACCTATATACATACCTATATATATATATATATATATATATATATATATATATATTCACTTATTAGTACATTTTAATGTCACCGCTTCCCACTAAATTGATTTTTTTATTCTTTATTTTTTCTAGATTACCATACTTGTTTGAAATTTTTTTTAGAGAGTATTAATATGGTATGAAATTTGCGACCCATGTAATATATAAATGTAAAACTGATGTGAAAAAAAAAAAAAAAAAAAAAAAAATTAATAATAATAAAATAATAATAATAATCATTTCGGCTGTGATCTATAGGCATCTTATAGCAAATGGCCTACTTTAGGAGGAGCAGAATGGTTGCAGGAAAGGAACCAGGGGTTGCAATGAGCTGTTGGTGATAGACACTGTTGTGTCGCAGCAAGCGCGGAAGAGGCAACGTAATATATCTTTTGGGTGGGTGGACTACAAGAAGGCGTTTGTCTCAGTGCCGCACTCGTGGTTGTTGCAAGTTCTTAGGTTATATAAGATCGACCCTTGTCTCATCAGGTTGCTCACTCATTGCATGAGCACTTGGAGGACTTCTCTTCATGTGGGGAGGGGTGCAAGTAGTGTTACAACGGAGGAGATCTACATTAGAAGAGGGATATTCCAGGGGGATAGTCTGAGCCCACTCTGGTTCTGTATGGCACTTAATCCGTTGAGCAGAATGCTTAGGGGCTCTGGGTTAGGCTA
This sequence comes from Ecdyonurus torrentis, assembly GCA_949318235.1. NCBI lineage: Eukaryota > Metazoa > Arthropoda > Insecta > Ephemeroptera > Heptageniidae > Ecdyonurus > Ecdyonurus torrentis. Next base: position 38,424,145 of record OX439127.1, read on the forward strand.
TCTGGTTCAGAGAAATCCCCGACTGTTGATCTCGCATCTTTTCTACATGGATGACCTGAAGATGTATGCATCGAGCCCTGCAATGTTGCAGAGTATGTTTGAGCTTGTTAAGAGTTTCAGTGATGCCATCTGTATGGAATTTGGTCTGGACAAGTGTGCTGTGGTGCATGCAAAGAAGGGTGAGGTCCAAGAGCCTGAGGGGGGTCTTCAGCTTATGGGGGGTATGAGTATTCAAGACTTAGGCGTTGAAGATAGTTATAAGTACTTAGGACTTCAGCAGCTTCTAGGTATTGGTGATGTGGAGGTTAGGAAGCAAGTCGAGAAGAAAGTATTATCCAGAGTGTTGAAGATCTGTCGATCCATGTTGAGCTCAAGGAACAAGATAACGGCTATCAACTCTTGGGCGGTTCAAGTTGCAACGTACACGTTTGGAGTTATCAAGTGGTCTGACACGTCATTGCAAGCATTTGACAGGAAGATACGCACAACGCTCACCAAGCACAGGATTCATCACCCTCGCAGTTCCATCGAGAGGCTTTATTTGTCTCGATGTTCAGGTGGAAGGGGGCTGCTGAGCGTTGAGGTGATGTGTCGCTCTAAGGAGAAGAAGTTGAGGCAGTATTTTGTGTCGCGTGAGAGTGAGATGCATAGAGCTGTCTGCGAGCAAGATCGTGGGTACACGCCGCTGCAGTTGCAAGAAGAGAATGTGGAATACAACATCAAGATGCCTGCTGAGAGAATGGAAGTGTGGAAATCCAAGCCTCTTCATGGGAGGTTTGTTGCTGCTTTAACAAGTGAGCACATCGACGTTAAGTCCTCGACGGAGTGGATCAGAACGGCTGGTCTCTTTGCAGAGACTGAGGGGTTCTTGTTTGCCATCCAGGACCAGGTGGTGCGCACAAAGAATTATGAGCGGTATATTCTCAAAGCTAGAATCGATGATCGTTACCGTCTCTGCAAGACTACGAGTGAGTCTATCCAGCATATCACAGGTGGATGCCCTGTACTTGCGCCCAAGGAGTACTTGGAGCGGCACAATGCAGTGGCTAAAGTGTTACACCAAGCGCTGGCCAAGAGATTCGGTCTGGTGGAGAAGGAGCTTCCATATTACAACTGCAAGCCCGAGCAAGTGCTGCGTAACCGGGACGCTAAGCTATTGTGGGACTCCGTTATTGTAACAGACAGAGCAGTAGAGGCAAACAGGCCAGATTTGGTTCTGTTTGACAGACAAGCTCAAACAGCGATAATCATTGTTGTTGCTGTTCCTCTGGACAATCATGTAGTTACTACAGTTGCTGAGAAGAAGAGGAAGTATCAGCCGCTTTCCATTGAGTTGAAGGATATGTATCGGCTGAGAAGTGTTGAAATTGTCCCTGTAGTGGTTTCTGTGAATGGTCTGGTTAGCAAGGATTGGTTAAAAGCAAGAGAAAAGTTAAACCTCGAGCACAGGCATTTACGTGTCATGCAGAAAGCTGCAGTTCTTGGCACAGCTAACATCGTGCGCAAAGTGCTTAGTTTGTGACCCCTCTGTATACCATCTGCAGTTTCTGATATAATTGGTACTGGATTATTCTCACCTTCACCTTGAATCAAGTAGGATTCCGGTGTTGGTGTTACACAAGAAGAAAGAAAAGAACTCATAATAATAATAATAAAAACATATCAAAGAGTATGTTCATGCCACTCATATTAACTATTTAAATCACTTAACAATATAAGCATAGCAAATATGCAAAAAAAAAAAAAAAAAAAAAAAAAAAAAAAAATCTGGATTTAAGTTTATAATACTGTAGTTATGATGTACCTTTGTTAGATCAGCTTGCAAAGATCCAAGCTTTTCCCGCTGCTGATTCACCAGCCTCAACAATTCTTTGTATTGTGAACTCAAAGCAATATTTGTTGTTTGTTGGGTGGGGGAGTCATCACACTCTGCCTGTAATTAATAATAATAAAAATATATGTTTTCCCAGAACAATCTCTTACAGTAGCTTATGTGAACTTACTTTAAAAAGACTCTTACGAGAATTCTTAAATGCACTACTCAAGTTGCTTTGGTTTTGCTCCTCTGCACTAGGACTTGATGAGTGACCGTGTGGAGAAGATGCAGCTGGGGAGTTGGGTGAAGGGGTAGATGACTTATAGCCATCGGCAAGATGTTCCAGGCTCATTGCTTTGTTATCTGCAGAAGGGTCACTGCCAAGTCCTCCAGCCAATCCAGGTAATGCACCAGGAGATGGTGGAGCTCTATAAGGTGGGGGCTGCTGCTGCTGGCTGCTTGGAGATTTTGGTCTAGGAGGCTCTCGATATGGAGGGGGTGGCTACATAAACAAAACAATTCAGTTAGTTCAATTACCATAAATCAAGTAACATGCAAACTTTACATTACACCTTAAATCTGAAGTAAATATTTTGTCAAAGAAAATAATGATAATAAAATAGCAATTAAAAAAAAAAAAAAAAAAAAAAAAAAAAAAAAAAAAAAGACAGTGAACTCTCAATTTTGTGAAATCGCATAGGACTCAGGAAATGTTTAATTTACAAAATTGAATTGCACAAAATCAAAATGTTTTAACATTGAAAAACCCATATCCTTTTATTCAGGACCATTGGTTGACTTCACAAAATCAAGAGTTTACTGTAATACAATAATATTTTTATTTCAACCACAATAGTTTCCCCAACCCCTTTTTTTTAATAATTCAATGAATGATATAGTATTACTAGAACGAATATGTCTTGACTGGGACTGGGATTGGTGTATAGCACAATAACACAATATGGCAAGCAAAAAAAAAAAAAAAAAAAAAAAAAAAAAAAAAAAAAAAAATAATAATAATAATAATAAATAAATAAATAAAAAAATAAATAATTAAACAAAATAATTAGAGATTAAATACGTTTAAAAAAATAATTAGGAAATAGTTGGTAGAGATTAGAGCACGTTGAATTGAAAATTAATAAAACGCGAAAATTCTCTAATTTAAATAGTAAATTGGGACTAGGGATGCAAATCATTATAGCTTGCGCTAAATAAAAATAGACGTTAAAAGGGATGAGGGGTATAGTGTCAATGTAAAATACGATATACCTAACATCTCACGTTCTCACACTACATCAAAGGCACAACATTATAAAACAGTATCAGACTTACTCTTGGCCTTAGACCGGTTTCGTCCTTTACCTAGGACTCATCAGTAAGGCTCGGCAGAGAGCTCTGTACAGCTAGAGATGGCTCACACCACATCTGCTAACTGACTGAGCTGAGGAAGCAAGTGGCAGCCGCGTTTTTATACGCGATGCCCCCGCAGCTGCTCGCGCTGATTGGTTGAACAATCGCGCGCGCAAACCCGGCTTGCTATTTAAAACCTCTCATCCTCACACTGTAATATAATATTGTGCACTAAGAGGGATGCAAGACTGGCTGCCAGCAAGCCACATGTGCCCTCCCTCACTTCCTAGAGTTCCCCAACTCCAGAAAGTTCGCGAGAGCAATGCGCCTGCCGGCCGCCTGTATCGTGATTAAGCTAGTTATATCGTTTAATATATTGACACCGGGGTAGGAAAAGTAAAAAAGATGATAGAATTAGGAGAGATAGGATAAAAATATATGCGCTTTGGCATATTTTGAATTTAATTAATTTAGTACGTGCTCTTATTGGCGTTGGCAAGTAAAAAGGGCCGAGAATACAATATAAATGAAAGAATCTTATTTACAAAAGCTTAAATATTAAAACAAAAAGATCGACATTGCGATAAATATAATATATAGGAAAAAACCATCGCGGTTGGTATTAATTACGTTTAAAAAAATAATTAGGAAATAGTTGGTAGAGATTAGAGCACGTTGAATTGAAAATTAATAAAACGCGAAAATTCTCTAATTTAAATAGTAAATTGGGACTAATTAGAGGAAATTTAAATATATCTTCATTGCTATATTTGTACTTTTATTAATGCTGTTCATAAACCCTGTTCTCTTGCACCAAAAAATGCACATTCCATTTGATTAACCATAGCTGATCGTCATTTTAGGAGCAATGAACAGGGTTTACGAACAGCATTATTAAATACCAAGCATTACAACAACAATTGTAGCTCAAACTTTGAAATAAAAATATAACACCAAGCAACATTTTCCTGTTTTTGACAAACAATGCCAGTTATAACTTACTGATTTCCATGACCACTAGTGATGATACATCAATAAATGCCAAAATTAATGATACAGATAATGATTAATGACTTGATTTGATAGTATCCACAGTGCAATATAAAGATAAAAACTCTTTCTATATGCCGTTCTAAATTTTTGAAACCAATACATAAATCAGTGAGATATATCTCAAACACACATAGGGGCTGGAGCTGGGAGCATGTTTGATGCTTTCGCAGGCTAATCAAATGGCAAATCTCCACGGAAAACTGAACTATATTATAGTCTTTGCACGCCTCAAATTTGGAAAATCTGCGCTCTCCGCCTAAGCTGAAATTGAAGCATCTCTTACCAGCGCACCATTACAGATGCTTCAATTTTGGAAGAGGCGGAGAGCGCAGATGTTCCAAATTTTAGGCGCGCTGAGACTATGGATAGTTTGGTTTTCCGCAGAGCCATCGAAATACCAGGAAGTAACCATTGTTATATCTCCATAACTACTGCTTGTAAAGTATATTTTTTTTATTGTAAATTACAGATGACTATATTTGGTAGAGATCATCTTAATTTGAAACCTTTAAATTTAAAAGAAACTTCATAATACATATGCTAAGTGATCTCTCTTCTCACTTGTGACACACTCCCTGGTTGCTGATCTTACCAAGATATTGCTGTACAGTCATTTTACGTAAAAATGAATTTCTATTAGCTTATGGCCATTTAATGCAATCAGATGGAGATTTAAGTTGGCACAAAACTCTATGTTATTCCTATATGCCAATAGAAATTAATTTTTTAGTAAAATGACCGTACATAGTTTATTTCTCCCACCCTCTCACTGATCACTTTTGAAAAAATTTACCCAGTTATCATCAAAAGTGAGATGTATGTGTGTTTGTGCCAGATTTTGTGTAAAATAGTAATGTATCCTTTTTTTATTATTATTATTAGGCTATAGAACTTCTATCGTGGTAAGACCCTTGCTGGTAATTCTATTTTTTCTTCATTATAGATCCTAACCACAATGATTTTGTTTTTCCCCCCTTAGATTGAATATTTTTAAGTTTGCAAGTCTTTAACTTTGTATTACACTGTGGCAGCATCAATGCAAAGACTTCATATTGACCTGTGTTTGACTAGGAGGTTGAAGAATGGGGGACGTGCACTTGGCAGGACTAGGGTAAAGTGAGACACGCTGTTGTTGCTGTTGGGGAACTCCACGAACTATTCCAACTCGATGATTTTGATAGCCACCACCAGTACTTATGGTGAGTGATTTTTTAATATTACGTGCAGGATCTGGGCTCACTACACTGCTATATTGAGTCAAACATCGTGTGGCGTCAGCTAGTAACCCTCCTGTAACACATTGAAAAAAAAATTAACATTTATGATATGAATGAATGAGGCTATTACAAAACTAGACTTTTGACTTTTCTGCAAATTTCATTTTTTTTTTTTTTTTTTTTTTTTTTACTTAGAAAGGAAAGTAAAGTAAATAATAATAGGTAATAATAAATAAAATAAAATCTTACACCAAAGGTGAAAGTTAGATTTTGAAACAGCTATGCTCATATTAAACAACCTTAACATTATGAACAATCTAATGTGTGATTTTTGTTTGTTTGTAGGAATCCAATGGTGTGTGGTAGCTCAGTCAGTTTAAAAAAAGTTAAGTACTGTAAGCAATCTTTAGCTGTACAGAGCTCTCTGCCAAGCCTTAATGACAAGTCCAAGGTAAAGGACGAACCCAGTCATAGGCCATGAGTATGTCTGATGCTGTTTTATAATGTTGTGGCTTTGATGTAGTGTAAGAATGTGAGATACTTGGTATGTACAGAATATCTTATTTTAAAGACACATGCAGTATCTATCCTTCTAACGTCTATTTTCTCCCTCTCTATATAATTATGCACTCAACTATGCTGAAACATTTGATCCCAAGTCCCAATTGACTACATAAATTAGAGAATCTGCACGTTTTATTAATTTTCAATCAAATGGGCTCTAATGTCTCTACCAACTATGCTCTATAATTATTTTACTTTCAATTTTTTTACCACACTAATATTATACCTCAAGGAAGCAAAATGAAGTGCTGCTTATGACCTGAAATGGAAAAATCCCAAATTTGGGGTTGATCTGACTTTTTTTTTTGTCATAGTCAAGTGGACACAGGACATCATAGTGGCACCACAACAATATAATTTGTGTGTGTGTGTATATATAGGTCAAACTTTTAGTTCTTAGTATAAATTAGTATTTATTCACTAAAAAAATATGTAACACAAAATAAACTGAACCAGAGAACAAATATAATTTGTAAATACTGCCCGATGCAAATAATAAAAATACAATAAAAACTTATCATTCGGTAAAAAAAAAAAAAGAAAAAAAGTAATACCTACAGTAATTGATTGATAAAAAGATTTGAAAAATTGGGGAAGAAAAGAGTAAGCTGTTACAGTACTGAAATACAGCATCATTTTAAAAATAATAACAAAATAAAGTTATATAATTACCATCCCTTGATGGTATCATCACTGCATTTGCATTAATTTTGGATGGGGACATCTTCCCAGTTGGTGATTGCTCAGACAATGCTGACGAATTTGGAGAAACAATACTTGCTGCTGGAATTGATGTGCGCTCAAGCACAAATTGGACATCATTTGAGTATTCACCCCATTTATTTAGAATCTGCACACATATAATATACTGTTAATACTGTTATATAAAGTTAACAAACATGAAAACAAAACAGTACCTTTAAGGGATGCTCTTGTGGTGCAAGTAGCCGCTCATTATTTCGCCATCGTTCTATTAATGTGAAACGTCCAGTTTGACCAGTAGCATGTGCCAAGGCGTACACAATATCCTATAATGGGAGAAAATATATTTAAAAAAATACCACAAGCATATAAATACTTAATATATAGTGTTTACATAAATATACAGCTGATTATTATTTCAGTTCTTCCTCTAAATCAATAAAATGTACAAACCAAAATATAAGTCTGCGGGCTGTGTAAAAGCTATGGTAGCCATAGATATTGAGGTTATAAATACAATACAGACATATGTGTAGCCTTATTCAATTGAATGAATGATATGTATGACAACAGATTATGAATACCGGTACTGCATATTAAAAATGTATGGTGTTTTTATCTGTAGATACAGTACTGGTACATACACATTAGGCATACAAACTATAAGTATGTGTGCACATTATGCATCATATGTATGTATGTACATATAGATGGTACATACATATATAAATCTATGTATAAACACATACAATTAAATTACTGTAAATATTATTACTGCACACACATGTACCGAAATGAAATGAATAACCTGCAATTTTAGTGATGCTTTTCAATCTATAGTTGTGCAGGTTTTTCATTTCCTTGCGGTATCATACATACATACATATGTATGTACATTATATAATACATACATACATACGCATTCATAAACTCATGAGTATTATGTATCATGCTCCTTTATTTAAGTTTTATGGTCGCATCAGTATTAAATTGGATCATTCAAAAAGTATGCTTGTTTTTTAAAGCTTCGATAAAATGATAATGGGCACTAATAAATATGTGACAAACTTACACATGTTATCATGTACATACATATTATGTATATGACATGTACATTACATATATGTATGTACATGTTTCTACATAATAATTAAGCTAATTTTTGCTATGGTCACAAACGAAAAACGTTGCGTATATATCCACATGTGAAAGTTAAGTACGTATGTACAGTATGTATGCTGAACATTACAATTTTAATACCAGCATATACATACATATGTACATAATAACTTTGAAGCGTAGTTATAATCACAACTTTCGTCTGCCGTTATAATGTTGTGCACGCAACAGGAATATGTACATATGTACTTACCTGTTAGCTTAGAAACTTGACGTATGTATAAAGCATTTGTTAATACATATTTATCTCTCTCGACTTAACAAGTCTGTACCGTATGTATGTACATATGTATAATCATTCAATCTTGTATGTACACAATACATTTTTCATACTTACTTGACAAGTAGTGTACTCCGTTACGCCGCAAATGATTCGTTGGATGCCTTCGACCCAAACTTTAAGCTCCATGACACCCAACAGTGCAACAAGAAAATTTATTCGTTCATTAATGATTAACTTATGCGTTTTCACAACGATTTAAGGACAATGTGTGAAAAACATAATTCTTAACTGTCACCAGTAACAAGCACATTATGTACATAGGATTTGTATGAAGAGTTAAGTTTGTGTTTATTAACAACTAGACATATCTGTTATTTTTACAACACTGTTGATTTCAAGAATTCAACGCAACGTTTTTTTGAGGCTACAAATATGCATTTTTATGCCTTTTCAACCAGAACAACTTAAAAATCGTCATGTTTTACACAAACCTATTTACATCACAAATCACAACAAAAGCCATTACCCATTTTTCCGTTCCCCCTCCCATTCCCATTATTAAATAAACCTAAACAATTGACATACGCCACCGTATATTTTGGGAGCCACATTTTCAAATCTAGGTGAGGATCGGGTGAGGATAATGACTAATGATCAATGATCACTAATGATTCCCGTGAGTCCGGACGAATCTAAAGCTTATAATCTGCTTATATGTACCAATCATAAACTATATGGCTTATACCTTATTTTATAGTATTAAAATTGATGTTAATGATAGCTTAATTTATATTTAATAATTATATATGTCAAAATCCATTAATGTAAACTTTCTAATCAATAAATTTTTACAGGTGGTATACGACCCTCCCCTTTTTCTAAATGTAATCTCCAGTTAATCTGAAATGGTTTAGTTATGCTGTATATATATATGATTAAATTTGATAACTACCCCTCCCTACAGATGGAGTTATGGCAAAGTGTTGTTAAACCAAGACTCTACAAAGTATGTGCTATATAATTAAACTTATTTGAGTGAGTTATTTGCTACGCATTTTTAGTATTAACTTTATATAGATCAGTGATTAACTTAACTTAGTTAAGCTGCTATCAGTTTAGCAGCTGATCTTTTGGCTATATTAATGATAGTAGAGAACTTATGTAATCCACTGAAAATGGGTCAAATGGACAACCAAATATAGCTTCCAGGATAAAATAAATAAAAAAGCAACGAAAGATTCAATAACGATAATCTATTTGTATTACCTAACACCTAACCCATCTGTTTATCTTTGGGATATATTTTGATTTAACAAAATTACATTTGAGGAATGAAGCAGTTCAATCGTATTGGAAATTTATCCTGAAGCTAAAAATGTAATTGCCTTTGTAGACCTTAAGGCATTTGTTTTCTCGAGGTTGGTGTTAAGCATATAAAAATCTTAATTTTCAGCTAAAAGATAAAAAATAAATAGTAATAATAAATAAATAAAAATGCAGGTCATAGATTTAGAGGAAAATTACTAAAATCTAAATGAAACAATACGTTATTGAAAAGTATTTTTATTTGTTTTATTTATTTCAACATGAATTTGGTGGGAAAAATCTCAGAATTTATGAGATTTGCATCATTAACATAAAAGAACAAACAGACGTAACTACAAAATTACATCTACATAAGAGTAAATGTAAAGTGAGAGAGAGAGAATGAGAATTTATTATTATTATTATATATAATTTTTTGTATGCAGAGCAGATAAACACAAAGAAATATGCCTCAAGGATAATAGCCAGTATTGAATGTGAGGCATACATTTCACATATAATATATTTGTTTTCTTACAAATATTACACAAATAAAGTTAAATTCAATTAATGATGCATGACCACTCTTTTAGATTATATATATATAAATAGTACAACATATAATTAATTATTTCAAACTCACTACATTCAGCAATTAATCTGCATACAGTGAGTAATCTGCAATATAAAAGCATTCAAATCTTCTCCCACTAATCAGTCTCATATCACTTGGCCAGCTCAAGCAAATCCAAAGCCTTCTGAGCATTCATGGATGGCTTTGAGGAGATAAGCGCGCAGCTTGTCGTATGTCTCGTACACTGGCAGGTCCAACTGATTGAAGCTGGAAACAATATATAATATGACATATATGTACACACAGTATCACTAAAATTGCAAAAAAAAACAACAACAACAAAAAAACAAAAAACAAGTGTAATTGTATTAGCATCTTCATTGCAAATGAATGAGAATACACCTGTTTTTATCTTTAATGGCATTTATTTGTGGCATTATGTAATTATTAAATAGGTAAATGAATTTAGTCCCCACCAACTTAGGATGTTTGATATTTCTTAAATAATTGTTTATGATAATTAGGTCATTAGAGAATTTAAACAGAGAAGTGTCATCTCTATGAGTTAGGCAGTCACACATACACAAACATTAAGCCTACGTCACTTTATTTTGAGGCACCAATAGCAGCCCAGAAGAGGCCATTCTGAGTTACCAATCACAGCGAGTATAAGCACTCTTATTACGCTTTTGCTCTGTCACTCACTCTGATTGGTGCCTCAAAACAAAGTGATGTAGGCTTAGTGTTTTGCAGATGTGCCACCGCCTAAAAACTGGGGGTGGCACTTCTCTGTTTAAGGCGGGAAATCAGCTACTGCGGGATTTGACTAAAATTTTGTAAAGACAGAAAAATCTGAAATTTTGCACAGTGATACAATAGGATATGGTATCTTCAAAAATGTAAAAATTTTGGGGGGTCACCATGCTAGATTTTTAATTATGATTTTTTAAAGTTTTAGTCCCATAAGAGCCCATGTTAATTTCAATAATTAATTTCTCTCTTATCTGATGGTCGCGGGTTCTGAAAATTTTATCATAGGTAGCTGTTACTGTTAACTTTCAAGTGGCATCATAAAATTTAAAAGTTTTCTTTTTAGATTTTGAGATACAAGTTATCTGAATACAATCCTTAAGTTCTCTACTGTCATTTGAAATGGGCAATATCTGTGTGCAATAATGCAAACTTAAGTTTTCCTGGCTATAGAAATCGAAATGAAACTATACCTAACATTATTGTTAAAATACGCAATTTCAAATATGAATACAAAAACAAATATGCTAAATAAAGTTTTAAAAACATTTTATGCCACTCTTTAACTTAGTTGATGCAGCAAAACTAACTTACCAAGTGTGTGCTGAAGGCAGGCGGTCCGTCGAGCGGTCATCTCTGTGGATCTGGAATTTCTGCACACCATTCATTCCCTCAAGTGCACCGAATCCTTGCAGTGGCACCTTTGATGTTCCAGTCACAAACTGGAGGAACTTTGCGCGGTCTGCCTGGTCAAGAGACCGTAATGCTCTCCAAAACCACTGGATCTGAGTGAAAAAAATGTGTTTGAAACAATCAACATTATTTAATCCATGTCCACAAATAAAATCTTACCTGGAGAGAAGTGCTTTGGTACTTATGGTACTCTGTGTTTGCTTTCAAGTCTTCAATGTCAACATTGGGTAGACCTGAAATAAGAAGCTCCAATTCTTGTTCATTGAAAATGGAAATCAGTCTCTTTGGGATAATATCGTAGAAACCTTCCAGGAACGCATTCAGTCTAAACAAAAGAAAATGATTAATTCATGCCCTGCGTTTTAGATATTCTACAGCTACAACTTACTGCTTCCTGATTGCTCCTGTCATTTTCATCTGGCAGACTAAACGTACATAATCCATCTTGTTGTTCTCAGACACACCACTGTTTCTCCCGTTGGGAATCAAGTCACGTACTTCTGTCACTCCAAATTCTTGCACTTCTGTACTAAAAGTGAGATCATAGCCCAAGTCTGTGACATGGTGTTCCATCAAGTATACAAGGCCTTTGTAGAAGCTGTAGTCTTCACTCTCCATGTCTGTGAATTTCACCAATATGCCTAGGATGTGCTTGTAGAATGAGCGAGTAAAGTAGCATTCCAAGAGTTTATTGTCATAAATAGCTTTAGCTAGTAGGGGTAGAAATCAATAAAATAATAAATTAGTACAATATAAAATATCAAAAATTTAAAATTAATAGTAGAAAATAGTAGAAGAGATTGGAGCATGTTGGATTGCAAATTAATAAAATACAAAGATTCTCTAATTTATTCAGTAAATTGGGACTTGGAACTAAGTGTTCTATTCTAGACGATTGTTAGATTCTAATAATTAGAATATTGAGATCATGATTTCGGGAGGTTTAATAACATGATCACTATAAAATTAAAAAAAAAAAAAAAAAAAAAAAAAAAAAAAAGAAAGAAAGAAAGAAGCCAATGTTGACTACACCTTTAAGAAGAATCTTAGCAAATAGATAAGGAATATTCATTTTTGGTTTTGTTTTTCTATTTTGATCAAAATTCAAAGACCAAAACTAGATATAGACGTTTACACCAGGTTTTGATCAATTTCGGGTTTTGGTGCTAACATTATGTACACACACACTCACACACAAATATAAAGAGGAAAATACCATTACGTGAGCATATATTAAAATAGTAAATACCAATGCATCAATGAATAACACTGATTGTAACAAAAATATGTAAATATATAAATAAATAAGTAAATAGCAATAAATATATGAATATATAGGTATTATTAGTATTATTAAATAGGTACTAACCTATGACACGTCCAACAAACTTGAAGTAACTGAGGTGATTAGGGTTGCAGTGTGATGTGGAGTTTATCATGTAGGTGACACGATCTCCAGGTGAGGTGGTAAAGAGGGCGTACATAGGGTTAAATATTTCACGTGAGATAATCACATACCACTCTCGTAACAAACCACCTGCATCTTGACCTTCTTCACCTAAAAGAAAAAAAAAAAAGGAAAGATGATATGTATTATATAATAGATAGGCCTATATATATATATATATATATATATATATATATATATATATATATATATTATATATATACACATACATACATACATACATACATACATACATACATACATACATACATACATACATACATACATATCATGACGCTATAAATCCCTTTCGGGGTAAGCCAACAACACATATTATCAAAAGAATTACCTATAAGTGCCTTACCATGATTTCACGTGGTAAGGCATTTGTTTGGTTTCCTATCCTTTTCTTTGATAATATATTATTATTATTATTTATTAAACACATTGCGTGTACAACATACATCTAAACATTCAACTCATAAACATTACATAATATCAAGATCAAATAACAGTATTTATTATACATCGAAGGCGGCAAAATGCAATGTTGCCCGATGCTTAACAAAATTAGGGCTGTCAAACTCGTCAATCTGGCAGCGTTTTTCCCTCCCCTTGTTCACCCTGAGCTACCCTGCAGCCAATCACCCCTCACACGCCGCCTGCTCTCCACCAATCTGGCTGCCAGGGTGGATTTTAAATTTTTTTACTACCCCTGCAATTCTGCCGCCTGCGATAAAAATTGAAGAACGCGCCGCTACCAACTTTCTCTTCACTGCTGCCTATAGCGGGAGTATAGCAATGCTCTATCCTTATTATATAGATCAGTGGTGTGTGTGTATATAGAATTATAGATACACAGAAAACTATTAATTGTTTAGAAAGTAAAAACTATTTCCGTTTGAATATATTATCAAAGAAAAGGATAGGAAACCAAACAAATGCCTTACCACGTGAAATCATGGTAAGGCACTTATAGGTAATTCTTTTGATAATATGTATGATAATGTACAGGGTGTCCACAAAGTTTGGGACATTTTTAAACGCTTATAAAACTAACAATTCTTAATATTTTTCAAATGTTGAATATACCATCTTGTAGCCCTATTTTTTACATTTTTGAAAATGTTTACAGAATTAAAATCAGATTAGCGGTAGAGGAGTTACAGCCAAATTTGTAAAGTGACCTTTTTTGGGGTAAATTTCTCAAAACAATGACAAATTTTTCACATGATTTGCTTTAAGTGGGGTATCCTTACCCATTAATCCGACCTTGCTGATCTCAAATTCATTGTCGGATTTGACCTAGCTACCACTCTTAAGAAAATAGGGGTGGTTTTGTGGTCAAAATTTTACTATCATTTCATCAAATTTATTGATTCAATCTTTATAAACTTTTCAACTGAGCCACAAAATTCTGTGCAAAAGGGTGTAAGTCAAGCACCATCTACATAATGTTCAGAAACAACTTAAACAATTTGCTTCCCGTGACAAAAGCCGAGATTTACACATATTTTCCACTACAACATTGATATGTTAAGTTTGCCTGTCAAATCCCTTTTAATCCTTTCTATAAGACATATTAGATGCTTCAAAGGACATAAAATTTCCTCAGCCACACTTTCATTGTCATAATACAATGTTCCTAGGAAAACATATTATTTTACTCTCTCAAACTTCTCACCATTCAACTAAATTTATGCAATTTCATTTGCATCATCATTTATTCCACCTCACATCATTACTTTAGTTTTATCAACATTCATCTGCTTCCCCATGATCTATAATAATAAATTCACTTAATGTCCTTACCTTCAAACACAATGTAGAATCGATTCTTCCATTCATCAGCTGAACGGCGATGCAGTTCTCTGAAAGAATCTTCAAACACATGAGATCTGCGAACATGCACTGCAAGTTCTTCTCTTCTGAGTCCATCATCTCGGCGATCTAATTCAATACGGAAGTAGCGCCTCTTGACATCAAAGTCCAACATACGAGTGTGGTCTACAAGCACAGCAAATGGACCATCTGCTAGGTGTACAGTTGACTGGCGCAGTATTTGATTCAGAACAGTGCGATGCATTTCTGAAAGTTAACAATATTGATCAATAATAGTAATACTCTTTAAACTGGACAAAATCGGACAAATAAACTAGAGACTGGATCTTTAGGATTTTACATTATTATTATTATTATAGCAGAGAATCCAGTTTTGTGTTTAAAAAAATGTGCCATGAATTATGAAATTTCAAAATGTTTGGTGCAAGCCTATCTTTATTATTGCTTTTATTTATTAATTTATTATTATTTTAGTAACTTTAAAAAAAAATGTTGATTTTGCACCCCAATTATGGCTCCACCCTGATTTGAATGAGACAGTGCCAAGTTCTTTTGAAATTCTCTCACTCAACATCTTTCAATTCCATTTAAACCATAGTAGCTGTTTGTTTCCTGATTTTATGGAGATGAAAAAAAAATTGCAAACTATCGAGTGACGTCACCATAGAAAAATGCGATATAAATTGTAACATCCAAAATTAAAAGTTACTGGGCTCCATTACATGCCTACATGCAAAGGATGTATTTCCTGTGTATTTCTGTAGTGGAAAACAAGTTAGACTTTTCTGTCATAGACTCACATACTAGTTCAACTCCATGTCTCAAAACAGTTTCAAACAGTTTTTACTGCAGAAATTCATTGCATACATAGAGGAGTTTAAAACATTAAACTTTTGAGTATCTCAATTTCCATCAAATTCTTCAGTGGTGACATAATGCAATGTTTTTTTATTTATTATTATTATTTTTTTTTATGGGCAAATGATGTACCAATGATTGTTGAAATAATAAAAAGTCTAATTTTGTTTTGGAACTAACTGAGCCAAGGAAGCATGTAGCAGTGGGGTTTTGAACACAATGCCCCCACAGCTACACTCACTTATTGGTTGAAATAACCACACACGCAACCCGGCTTGCTATTTAAAACCTCTCATCCTCACACTGTAATATAATATTATGCACCAAGAGGGATGTGATACAGGCAGCCATCAAGCCACTTGTCTCCACCCTCACTTGCCAGAGTTCCCCAACTCTAGAAAGTTTGTGAGAACAATACACTTACTGGCTGCAGAATATCGTGATCCAAGCTAATGACATCGCTTTATATATTGACACAGGGGTAGGAAAACTAAAAAAAAAAAAAAAAAAAAAAAAAAAAAAAAAAAAAGATAACAGGGTGTATGCATTTAAGTTAAAGTCGACACCATGTTGGATCACTCAATACATGGGCTGGTATTCGAGAGTACCTAGTATAGAGACCCTTAACAGAGAAGCGACAACCTCATGTTTTAGGCAGACCTGCAATACATTGTTTTGAAAGGCCCGCTAAAAGTACCCAAACTTTCTAGCGTTCTGATTGGCTACCCCAACAATCTCTCAAATCTGATTGGTTCCGACGCCACAGGCCTCCCTGTAATGTTTGCTAACCTGATGTATTGTAGGTCTGCCTAAAACATGAGGTTGTCGCTTCTCTGTTAAGGGTCTCTAACCTAGTAAACAAAACAGCGCCTCTGCAGGGAAGAAAATGAACACTGGGAGGCTGAGCTGAGGGAAGTCGTCTCATTCAAGTTAGAGACTGATAATTTCAAAAAATATTTTGAATTCCTATCCAAAAATCAGCAGATAAAAATAATGTAAATAAATTTAAGATGATTAACATATAATGATATTTCCAATTTTATCACTTTTGGGGATCAACTTTATTCCTAATTTGACTCATTTCTTGGAACAGCTGACGAAATTCGATTGTCAGCCCTCGCAGAAGTACACCCTTCAAATTGGATCAAGAGAAGGAGTTGGGTTTGCTATGCACTCTCGAATAGAAAAATGACTCATTTTGCCAGTTAAGGGTGGGACCTCTTTTTTTTTCTTGGCAGAAAAGGGCGTGGTCTGGTAAATAGTGATTTGATTTTTTTACAGCCAAAATAAGTAATATATTACTTTTAAAATACATTCATCCCCTAGATTATATATTGAAGTATTTTAATTAATTTTTTCAGTACTGAATTTGAAATAGTTTCAGCGTTCAGTCTTGCAAGATACTACATACAACAGGGTTTCTCAACCGGTGCTCCGCGAGATGGTTTCAGGTGCTCCCCAGAATAGAGGAAGAAGTAAAAAAAAAAAAGAAAAAAAAAAGAAAGAAAGAAAAAAAGAAAGAAAAAGAAAAGAAGAAGAAGAAGAAAAAAAAAAACGTTCATAATTTTTAAACAATACAGTACAAAACGTCTCAATTTTTATGAATATTGTGTTTCTGAATAATACCTGTTAATGTATTATTAACAATTTTATTTAATTTTAGTTACATTATTTTAGTTTTGAAAATTATTAAGGTCCCTAGTTTAAACTTTCAGTAAATACTGAAGGTTGAAACTTAGGACAGTATTGTATTTTCTAAGCAGCCTTAATTTTCCAAAATATAAATTCAAATAAATTTTTCAATTTTTTGACAGAATCGTTTTGATTTTTTTTTTTTAACAGGAGGCAGTATCTGTGACAGTTCTATATACCAAATATTTCCAGAAAAATATTATTTCTCAAAATTACATTTAAAATCGTAAAATAGTTCAGAAATGTTCAAAATTACGATTTAAAAACAATTTATTTTATTATTTTTCAATTAAACATACAATTTCTGCTCTGAAGTTACAAATTTATTACTTAATTTTTTCCTTGATTCCATTATATTTATAAAATTTAAAGCTGTAATTTTAGCTAGGGTTTTTAATGGGGTGAATGTTAATCTTCTTGAAATTATGATCACTTAAATTCACTTAAATTGCCTAAAAAACGGTCACGTGGTTGGAAAAAAAATCGCGCCTGCGGCGGGCTTTTTTGGGGAGCTACGCACCCAAACCCCCCAGTGCTCCGTGAGCTCTCCTTACTCCCAAAAGTGCTCCGCAGCTCAAAAAGGTTGAGAAACCCTGACATACAAGATAGCGACGCGCGGATTTTGGTATCCGGTTTGGGCCGCCGCGAAATATTTGAATTGCTATGTAATCAAATGGCACGGCCCAAAATGACACTAGCGGCACCTAGTGGCGAAACTGTGAAGCTCCTATGCTTTAACATGGGCCGCCGTTATACATGGGACCAATGGGTGTCCTTATCTTGTATGTAGTATCTTGAGTCTTGGAAAAAAAATCTGGCCATCTATTGACTAATTTATGAACTTAAGTTAATTTAATTTTTCGAGACTGTGAACGCTGAAACTATTTTAACGATGAACCTCAGACCTAGAACGCCCCCTTTTTTCAAAAACTTATCGTAAAATATTTTAAAAATTATTTTTGGATAGATCTCATCTTTACAAAATAGAAGTTCAAGTATAATTTCTTCATAATTGCCATACATTTCTCACAATTAATTTTTAATAATTTTTATTTTGCCGCGAAATTCAAAATCAATGTTATTCAAATGGGCAAACTAACGCTTAATTTTCTCGAACCAGAAATAATTTTGAAATATAAAACAAAAAGTAATCGATAGAGCTTGGACATATCTATAACGTCAGAAAGTTTCAAAAAAAGTTGTCGAACCAAAAATTTTTTAAATTGAAAAAACAAAAACACAATGCTAATCATATGCAAATTTCAATCCTAATTATCTCGAGTCACAAATATTGTTTGAATATTCTGTTAACTGGAGCTCGTAGATCATGACATTTTTTAACCCCCTTAAAGTTTTTAAAAAAAGTTGTCGAACCAATTTTGAGATATTTTGCTTTTGCTAGGTCTGAGGTTAATCCTTAAATTCTGTACTGAAAAAAATCATTAAAATACTTTAATACATAATCTAGGGGATGAATGTATTTTAAAAGTAATATATTACTTATTTTGGCTGTAAAAAAATCAAAACACTATTTACCCGACCACGCCCCCTTTCTGCCTAGAAAAAAAAAGAAGTCCCACCCTTAAAAAAAAAAATAATAATAATAAAAAAAAAAAATAAATAAATAAAAACAACTAAGCAATATTTTTGAGAGCATTGATGCTGTTAATAAGTTGAATTAGTAGATTTCCCTAAGAAAATAGTTAAAAACAAAGTTTGTCCTATATGCTGAGCAATGTTGTTCATTGATCCAGTATGGCGTCGAAGCGCATTAAGTATGACATAATTGGATAGATAACTGGATAGTAACTGGATAGATAGAATAAAATGTACTTAATGCTATTATTATTATTTTACCTAAAAATCTATAACAAAAGCAACCAACCTGCAAACTTGAGGAATTTGCGTGTGTCTGAGGAGAGAATGGTAGGCTGGCTAGTTTCCAAAGCGACAATAAGAGGCTGAGGCGAACCCTGTGCCACGGGATGTATTGAAGAGTTTGTAGATGCAGACGAGGCAGATGAAGATGATGCTTCTCCCTCTCCTGGTAATGGACTGACTGGAGCAAGCTCTTGGCTTGCAGCATTCAAATTGTTTCCCTCAGCTCGAGTAGTTTCACTAGCTGGACCACTGCTACTGCTCTCTTCACGACTCTCTTTATCAACTGATGATGCATGTACCAAAAAGAAAGCTTCCACAGCAGGCTGCAAAGTATACATTTCCAATGTGTTAGTTTTTTATATGTGCTAGCAAGATTTTCACCAAACTATGGGACTCTCTTCACTATGGTAAGGCCCTTGCAGGTGTCTGCAATCCTTTTCTTTCAAATTTATCATGCCTAACTGCAATGGTTTATTTTCCTTAAAGGCGTAGAACACCTTGAACAAAAAACTTATCTAATGCCCTAACATATCTAAATATCAGCGTTGATTTGGCCGGTAGTTGATTTCTAATTTATTTTCCAATAACAAAATGGCAGATGCGGGTAAATGACATCACAGCTAGCTTGTTTCCACTCGCATAGACTAGTGAGCTGTGACGTCACAAACCCGCATCTGCCATGTTGTGAATGGAAAATAAATTAGAAATCAGAGACTCTGGCCACATCAACATTTATATTTAAGTATGTTAGGGTATTAGACAAGTTTTTTGTTCAAGGTATTCTATGCCTTTAATGAATCCCTTTTATTAAAATTCTTTACTTTTGCAATAAACTATTATACCACTACACATACCTGCAACACTAGGACGGCATAATGATCTGGAGTGTGCTCCAACTCCAACAGGCAACGACTCAAAGTGTCCCATAGTACATCCACAGAAAGCTGCTCACTCAACAAGGGCAGTTCGAATTCTTCAGGCTTATCTAAATTAAAATATTATTTTTTTTAGAAATTCTGAGCAACTGCAAAGCTAGCAATATTGGCAAGCTAATAGTAGCTACCGGTACCTGAAGGAGCTGTGTCCATGAGTTCCTGGCCAATGGGGTTGGTGTTGTTCAATGCAGTAGGTACAGTTCGAGTTTCTTCAGGTGGCTGCCCACCATCTGCTTGCATGTCTGAAAATACTGAAGCATTAGCAGCAGGAGCTGAACCATCAGTGGTAGGCGGTGCTGCTGCTTCCGTACCTGTAAAATTTGTTACATGAAAATCAGTATACTCAATTTCCAGTTTTAAAAGGAACATAAAATTATCAAAGGTTGTTTGGTAATTCTGAATACTTATCTAGCCAACAATTAATTGTAGTAACAAGACAACATTTTGGGAGATAGATGAGTAAAGTTATGCAAAAATTAAAACGTATGAAACAAAGTTGAAAATAAATAAAGCCTTTTGTAGCTATATAATACATCTGCTTTCCAAACACTTATTACAGAAATAGAAACATTATTACTAGGACTGGTGTACAGAGCTAAACAAAAGTTTCCAAACAGGACAGATAGGCAACACTGAAAGGTATAAATATCTGGAACACTAGTAGCCTTTTGACCATTGTAAGTAGTGAGGATTGAGAGAAATCTATTTCCCCTCCAACTGGAAACCTAAAGAGGACTATATAGTTGGCTTAACAGGGATGGATGATCTTGACTTCTGTTTCTAAAAACTGCACTTTTTAACTCAAAGTTACTAAAAGCTCACTTTTCATCTTTCCACATATGGCTTTTACATAGGGCAATGACTTGGGTCCATAATTTTTTTCTTTAAAACGCAACTTGTATGTTGTGTCATATTAATTTGAGACTTGCATTCTGAGAATTGCTCAAGGCACATTCCTAAAATTAAGGGGTGACACTTGATCTACACATGTGCATTGACCCCACACAGTCAGGCATTTACAGGTAAATAAAGATAACAATAATGCATACTTATAAATTTTGAATTGCTTATTAGTTATTATACCTATAGACTATATGTGACCAAAATGAGTTTGTAAAATATACTGAAAATTCACCTATAAAAATAAATAAAAATAAAATTATACAATAAAAATATGTTTCCATTTTTTTATAAACTTTTGTGCAAAAAAAAAAAAGAAAAAAAAAAAGAAAAAAAAAAAAAAAAAAAAAAAAAAAAAAAAACTCAACACCACAAAATCCTTCTAAGCCTTTTTTTCTAATGATCCTCACTAGGCATAGCTCTATAGCATCCCTTGATAGGAAACCTGCAACAACCCAATGCCTTTTCTTTGCTTATCTCCTCTCCCCCTTCCCCCAACCTAAATAAACTATGAAACATGAACAATAGCCATTATTCATAATTTCTCTCCAAGTTTGTAAGACAAAACATACTCAATTTCTCGTGGAGCTTAGTCCTGAAAGCTATGCAATATGTGTTATTTTTATCTCCGTGCTAGCAAGATTTCCTCTACTTTATGGTGTAATTTTTTATATTGAGACATGCAAATCATTTTGATCAACAACACATCTCTGAAGTTTGTTTTCCATTATCTGAACAATATAAATATGTAGTTTTAAGATTTAGACTAAATTCAATTCATACATACATAGATATATTGACACTATAGTCCCTTTCGAGGTAAGCCAACAACATAGATGTTTTTAGCCTGACCTAGTGATGGACCTCCACAACTTTCTTTCTTTATTTTTTATTATTATAATTTTTTTAAATTTAAGAATATGACATTTCTGCAACAAATTCAAAGGAATTTAAATACCACCTCACATTGTTAGGCTACTTACTCTTTTTGGAAGATTTGGTGGGTTTGGTGGGTGTCATTGTATCTCTCAGCTGGATGATAACTTTGAGAATGCGGAGGAAAAATGACTGACTTGATGCCTTGCTTGTCAAGGCAGCCATTGAAGGTAACTGCAACTCACAGCCTCCCTTCACTTTGTTGGGTGCAGTCACAACAACAGTGGTATTAGTGAACCTATCAGCAAAATACAAGAATTTAGTAATGTGAGAGATTAGTAAGTTTTAAAAGTTCACAGTACCTGTCTTGCAATTTCCCCTTTTCTACTCGTTCAAGGTGTACATTTCCCTCTTCTTCAGTATCACCAGTCTTTTCTTTGCCAGATTTCTTGTTCATTGACTGCAGTTCATCCATGAGAACAGCAATGTGACCACGAACTACTTCACTCAGCTGCTTGGCACCCTCCAGCAGCAACTTGAGAATCTGGATCAGACTAAAGTATTAGTATCTATGCAATCATTTTCAATGTTTTAATGTAACACTGCTATAAAAACCAAATGCATGTACATTATTTTAATGCTGTTTTAATTTTAACAAAACAATAATAGTTTGGAGCAAAAGAGCAAAATATATAGCAAAGGTACCATGTCTCTGGTTGCAATAGGTCCAGACGAAAGATTCAGCAGGAATGCAGTAGCATCATCCAAACCATTCTCAGAGCAGCTCTTTGAAGTAAGCACATCAATGGCCAGCTTGAGGTGCTTTTCAGGAATCTCAATAATAGTTTCAACTTTGGGATTGTAGCGTCTGCCAGAGACAGGCTTGGTATACGTGGTAGGGGGAGGTGTAGCTGGGGAACCATCAGGATTTTTTCTCTCTCCAAAGTTAGCGTCCACGATAGTTGCTCTCAATTCAACATATTCTGTGAGACCTTGAGCTGCCACATTCAGCAGACGTAACAACCTGTCTGTGAGGAAGGAATTGCGCTTGATCAGAGGGAACACAAGCATGCAGAGTAAATGCTGGAAGTTGTAAGACTCAATGTTGAGGCACATAGCTGCAGGATCTGGGCGTTCTGCATGTGAACTCAATGAAGTGCGTGTCACACTCTTGCCCTTCTTAGTGTAGCTCATCATGTCCAGCTTAAGTAAAACATCCCAAAAGTCAGGTTCTTGTTTGCTCTTGGTGTTTCCTGATGCCAAATTGCTTGTGCTTGCCTTTCCTTCATCTTTGTCTTTGTCGTGGGATTTTGGCTTGCAAGGTACATAAAAGATGGGGAAAACTTTGGATAAGAAAACCATCATTTCCAAACTATGTCTTGCAACTGAAGAAGTTGCTTGAGGGTGAATAATAATACTAGGTGTATTTTGACGGTCAGAAGTGGTTTTCTTTCCAGTTGGTCGCTGGACATAGAAAACATTGGCTCTAGAGCCTAGAGCTGCATCCATTGTGATGTTCAGCCAGGAAGGTTGAGGTACCTTTACATCACATCTGGGCCTGAAAAAAAAAAAAAAAAAAAAAAAAAAACAATAATAATAATAATAATCACACTCTTTTATTAGTATTAATTTTTAACTGGCACTATGGTTTAATGGTGTAGCCTCTTCAATATGTTTTACAAGATACATATTTAAATAAAGACACTGGTATTATTAGTTATTTCAATACTTACTGAGTATCAGGGGCTTGGACTGCTTGCTTCAAAGTAAGCTTGTTGGTTCTTGGGCATGATTCTATAAGCATGCGACCATTTTGCTGTGACATGAGGTTATTTGTAGATGGTGATTGACACTCATTGCATTTCTCTACAATAGACGTTAAAGCCTAAAAAGTAAAAATAATTTTAATAATTGACTAGTTTTATTAAATAATTTTTTAAATAAATTTAAAAAAATTATTAAAAGATTATGTTTTCAAAAGACAGAATTAAATAATGCAAGAAAAATCTATGTCACGTTACCTGTATATATTATATAGGCCTATATATTATATATATATATATATATATATATATATATATAATGAATGTTGATAATTGGATAATCATGTACATAGGTAAATATATGCATGTTTTACATGCATATATTTGGAGTGTGGGGTCATGCAAAATACATTTTGTGAATTGTGGTAGGAAGTTAAAACTATTACTATTAGAAGTCACAGGCAGGATGTGTTTGAAAAAGTGTTTTTTGAACAATTGGGCATTGTCATTTAGGGGAAAAACAAGAAAGAATTTTTGAAGCCAAAAAAGTTTTTTTTTTTTTTTTTTTTTTTTTTTTTTTTTTTTTTTTTTTTTTTTTTTTTTTTTTTTTTTTTTTTTTTTTTTTACAATTTTTCTAATAAAATGAAAAATAATGTTTCGCCATTCAAATTTTTGTGTGAGAACATGTCTTTATATGTTAATTACATTATAACATAAATTTTATTTCATTGGTTTATCTATCTACAATTTTTTATATTCATGTAAAAAGTGTACAGCGTACTATGGGGCGATGTGGGTCTCTGCTACAGTGTCATGTGGGATCAGCCTCATTGTACTAGTTATGATCTCTTTTAACTCATTGTTGGTTAATATGTATATATTTTTTTTATATTTAGAAAATGGTTAGAGCATACAAAAGAAAAAATGAAAGTTTGGATGAATCTTGTATAAAAATATATTCGTTTGGTGACATAATTTTTTAATGGGAATAATTTGCTTGTTTAAACGTTGAAATTGTAAAACATTATGAAATAATATGTGTACCCTTTGAAATAAAATAAAACAAGAATCTAAAATATGATGTATCTAGTACCTTATATTGGAGTGACCCACATGACGCCACGTTTTCGCAAATTGTGAGTACAAACATATTTTTGTTTTTTTAAAAATTAAGGGAGAAAGACTCGGAATAGATCACTAAACCTTTTGGAGTTAGTGTAGGAATAGATGAGCTAAATTACCATTTTTTTTAATATCATACATTACAAATAAAAAAAAAATACAAAAAATAAAATGTGCAAAGTGGTATGACTCCACTTTCACCTACAGTTATGTATATATGTTTAAAAAAAAGTGTATTCTTTCTTTTTTTGTTGTTGTTAATAATAATTTGTATATCATTTGTGAATGGACAATCACATCATCTTTCTTTTTATTTTCTATATAATTTGTATCTATGATTTGCTTCAACACGAGCGAATGGCTCTCTGAAGCGCACTAACATACAGACCACTAAAAATTTATGTATTGTTTTCTATAAGTGTTGAATAATAGGCTACTAATAAAAATAAATAGAATAATAATAAATACAAGATTTCAAGGAAGAAGAAGAAAGGAAAAGGAAAAAAAAAAAAAAAAAAAAAAATTGCAGTTAGGTATGATAAATTTGAAAGAAAAGGATAGGAAAAACCAGCAAGGGCCTTACTATGGTTAAGAGTCATACAGCTTGGTGAAAATGTTGCAAGCACATAGATAAAAAACTAACACATTGAATATATTTCGGCAATGAACTCCAAGAGAGTGGTTTGCCTTCATCAGTCCTTACACGAGTCTGTAAGAACTGATGATGGCAAAACACACTCCATCTCTCTTGGAGTTTATTGCCAATATATTTCCTTTTTTTTTTTTTTTTTCCTTCTTCTTCTTCTTCTTTCATCACTGTGCTAGCAACATTCAATGTCCCTTACATGTCTTCCGATTCCCTGTATAAATTTGTAGACAAGCATGATTCAAGCTTTTATACTCTAGCACCGCAATTGGCAGCCAAAACTACTGTTACTAATACTGCTTCAGGTATTCAGGTTTGAGGTCTAGTTGTCACCTGAGCGCAAGAATTCTGAGTGGTTATCTCTTTTTACGTCATACATTATATCGTTTCTAACCTTTTGTCAGCCTTATCAATCCTTAACATAATAGTTCAAATTGCCCCCAAACGTATCGCAGCGTTCCCTAGAGAGGGAAATTTAAAATAGCAAGTCTAAAAAATCAGCCAAGAGTTGGAAGACATGTAAGGTACATTGAGCAACATTTTCCGAGCTATGGTAAGGCCCTTTCTGGTTTCTCCTATCCTTTTCTTTCAAATTTATCATATATATATATATAATATTTTATGAGTTTATGCGGCGCAAAAGGGGACTTGAAACTTGTCAAAAACTAATTATTTCTGTCATCCAGTTCATTATGATTTCAATTTAAATGGTTATTTTTCACGCAAAAGTCCCCTATTGATACAATTTGAGCAAAACATAACAAATATTTAGATTATTTAACCTTTTCAAGTAATGTTTTGTTCTGGTGACACCTAAGCGTTTAAAATAGTATCATACCTAAATTTGGAGAACTTTAATTTGCAGGGGTGGCACCCTTAAATTAATCAGCGTTTAATTTTAACATTTTTGTTGGTCACACTTTTGTTTCTTTCAGGTTAAGTTATTTAGGAAATGTAGAATGTTTGTGTAATAGTCAGTGAAGGTTGATATGCAGGGGTGGCACCCTTAAATTAGTTAGGGGTCAATTGTGTCAACATTTTTCTTGGTCACCAACGTCTTTGTCAGGTCAAGTTGTCCTAGTAACATCGTTAGTTGCGTCAAAATCAATAGTTTAATTTGCAGGGGTCAATTTTACCTTTTTTTGTTTTGTTTTTGTTTTGTTTTGTTTTTGTTTGTTTGTCATGTCAGCATTTTTGTCAGTCATAAATCGGTCACAATCAGTCAGTCTATAAAACGCGGTTGGTTTTGTCAAATTCGGAGAAATTCAGTATCAGCGGTTTCACCCTTAAATTATCCAGGGTCAATTTTAACAATATTGGTGCTCAACATCAACTTTTTCAAGTCAGGTTCACCTGGAAACATTGTTTATTGAGTCAAAATTGGTGCCCTTAAATTTGCAGAGGTGGCACCCTTGAACAATGCAAGGGTCAATTTAAACTCTTTCTGTATTCAGCATCGTCTTTGTAAGGTCAAGTTGGTCTGGTCACATCTTCTATAGTGTCAAAATCAGTGAACTTAAATTTTTAGGGGTGGCACTCTTGAACTATACAGGGGTCAATATATACACTTTTAATAAACACCATCACCTTTGTAAGGTCAAGTTATTCCGGCAAAGTTGTTGGTTAAGTCAAAATATGTGAAAGTCTATATTGGTGGTTAAACACCCCTTAGGGATTGAAAATCAAGCTTCATATTCATGTTCCTTATTTTTTACCCCCCCCCCCCCCCCCCCACAGGTGCTCATTTACCTACATTCATCCTGGACTTTGGGATTTATTAAACATTCTTCCTTTATTAAAAACTCAAACATAGGCAAATTAAAACCCTTAAATAGGGTCTAAATGGTCCAAATTGGGGGTGCAAGGTTGATAAAGTCAAAGAACAAATGGTATTCTGAAAATCCTTAAATTTTCACGACCCTACCATAATTGTAAGCAGGTAAAATAAATTGGTCTTTCAGGCTAGAATTTACATGCATCAATGTCCCTCACACGTCTTCCAACTCCGAGCACTTTCTGTAGTCCATGCAACACTAGCGCTATCGCATGCGACATCTGAACTACAATGCTAAGCTTACAAAGTTTTGTAATAATAATAATAAGTAACTTTATTAAGGCGTTGTGAGGGCTTGACAGCCCTATGTTACAAAACCTTGACCACAACATTACATGAGAAAAATACATAAGCAAAGAAAAAATAAGAACTACAAACAGAAAACAATAATGTTATAGGCACAAAAAATTTGACAGTTCAAATCGTGATTTTTGCCTTTCATTTTGCTGTGTGTGTGTGTGTGTGTATATATATATATATATATATATATATATATATATAATAATACTAATATATTTCACACTTGCCTTGAAGATCCAGTCTCTGGTTGGACGATTGTAACATACATTTCTAAGCACACGTTGGAGTCGGGCAATATTTAATTTGGGATCATCAACGAACAGCAACACCAAAAGACAGGCAATTGCGTCTTGATCAAGTACTAAGCGGCCTTTGTATCTATGACAATAACATATACATTTAAATTAGGTAGTTTACAGCAATGTAAAAATATACAAATCTAGTATTTCAAAGATAAAGTAATAATAAAAACTGCTATTTGCTACATAGTACTTCATTGCACTTACTTTGCTCCTGGAATAACACCATTTGGATCAGGTTGCCCCCAGCGAGCCCATTGACGTTGTGGCACAGAGTGTATCGCATAACGTCCTGCCATCCTCCCTTTAAAGTTAATATGTATTAGAATCTCCCTAATTAAATGCATTAATTTATCTTTTTGAATCAATCATTAGGCCAAAGGAAAGTGCCGTTGGCTTACCCTGAAAGGGGTGTATATCATCATAATATGTATTGAAATCATTTTAAAGAAGGAAACAATAAAAATGTATTGTGGCATCATCATTCACAGCAGCAGCTGGATTTGTAGCAGTGCATGGCCAAAATAATATTTTGGATAGTCAAATAATTCAAAGGTCATTGCACTTTCAATTTTATCAAATTTTATCAATTTCAATTGATCATTCAAATTCACGGGCGAACTTCATCCAGTAAAAATAGTGCAAACGGTGAATATTGAAATAATATACTGTATTCCTTACACATTGGGCGCAGCAGTGGAGCTAATTATTTTTATTTAAGCCAATTGGCTTGTAATTTACATAAATATTGGAAAGTTGAAGTTGAGTTTTACAAGAAATATTATGGTAGTTAGATATTATATTGCTACATTTTAGAAGTAAATACATATAAATTTACATAACAGTTCATAGTGCTGCTCTGAATCGTCGTGAAGTGTTAAGCACCAGACTCTTGCCTTGCACCCAACTAAAAGTCCAGACTTTGCCAGCATGGTTGTAATAATCTACATCAATTCATTTTAACCAATTTAAGGAAAAAACCATCGCGGTTAGGATCAATGATAAAGAAAAGGATAGAAAAACCAGCAAGGGCCTTACCACAGTAGAAGTTCTATGGAGAGGTCGAGGTCTTGCATGGCACAGTATAATGTTATAAAAGTTTCTTTATAACTTGAGAGCTTTCGTCATATGATAATGACATTATCAATCAAAAGAGAAAATTACTTGAGCACATTACTGAGCAGTGTCTTGTCTTGTACTGCCGTGTTATGCTCTTGCTGGTTTGGGGTGGGGGTGGAGTAGGGAATCTGGGAAGGAGTGTGAATGAGTGAGGGAAGGAGTGAGTGAGGGAAAAGGTGGGGAGGGGAGCGGGAATAGGGTATATTTTTGAAATATGTTAGCGAATATTAAGTCCAGGCAGCCCTTGGGCTTTTCTGGATCTTAATATATGTTGATATGCTAATTCATATTGTCGTAATGTCGCATAGTTGGCTGGGCCCGGAATAGTGCGAAGTATTGTTGATTTATAACATAATTGGAAATTTGATATGCCATGAGAGGCCGCATGTTCAGCCACAGGTTTTTCCATCTCATTGTTTTTTACGGATTGTCTGTGGCCATTCATGCGGTCTCTCGCTTTTTGTGTGGTTAAGCCTATGTAAAATGTTTGACATTTTTCCTGTTGGCCTGTGGTGGGGTTGGTGGTATGTTGGGTACATTCAAGTTTGTAGATTACGTTTTCTGATGTGCAAGTATTGTGGCCGTGGATAGGGTATGTAAGGTTGGTGACGGGACTTGTAAACGTTTTGCTGGGAATTTGAGTGATGCATGTATCGCATCTCCTTCCTCTGTTACTCTGTTTGCCGTTGTTTTGACAGGGGAAAGATCCACTAGGTAGGGGCTTAGGTTTTGGTGTGGGATCAGTATGGGATAAGATTGCTTTAATATTTGGTGGTTGACGGAATGCTATTGGTGGTATTTTTGGTAACAGTAGGTTTGTTTCGGTGGTGGCTAGAATGGGGTGTGCATATTGTAACATCTGTCTGATTTCTTTTTCTAATTTGGGGTGATACGTTGTGATGAAGGGTCGGATAGATTGATTGTCATTATTTGTTTTATTTTGGTCACAAGGTGTTTTGTCGCCCAAACTAAATCTATTGGCAGCTTTTGCTATTTGTTTCTCCACCAGGTGCTTGGGGTAGCCTCTGGTGGAGAAAGCTGTAGTTATGCTGTCAATATATTTAGATTTGGTTTGGTCTGTGTTTGGGATGCGGTTGCCTCGGCATGCTAAGCTAAAGGGAATGGAGCGGATAGTCCTCGGGGGGTGACAGCTATTGACAGCTACCCTCCCACATAAAAGACACCACCCACTTCCTAGAAATAATTAAAAATGACATTCCTCAACCACTACCCCCTGACTGGCTCCTGGTGACCATTGACGTCACGTCCCTCTACACCAACATCAATCACCTCATGGGTATTAGAGCCGTTGAACACTATTTAGAGAAACGACCTAAACCCCATGTCCCCACCACTGGATTCCTCTTACAACTGGTGCGGTTTATACTTCAACGCAACAACTTTCACTTCATGAATGAGCACTACGAGCAGAAGTGTGGTACGGCTATGGGTACAAGGATGGCCCCATCTTATGCTAACCTTACCATGGGTCTGCTCGAGTGTGAGTTCATGGGGAGACAGAAGTATAAACCGCACCTATGGAAGAGATCCATAGACGATATATTCATGGTTTGGCAACATGGCATCGGCCCACTTCATGAATTCCTAGATGAACTCAACAAATTCTCCTGCCTAAAATTCACTCACTCCACATCACCTAATTCAGCCACCTTCCTCGATGTTGACATCAACATTGATGACGGTAAACTTATAACCTCAATCCACATAAAACCTACTAACCACATGCAATACCTCCACTACAATAGCTGTCACCCCCCGAGGACTATCCGCTCCATTCCCTTTAGCTTAGCATGCTGAGGCAACCGCATCCCAAACACAGACCAAACCAAATCTAAATATATTGACAGCATAACTACAGCTTTCTCCACCAGAGGCTACCCCAAGCACCTGGTGGAGAAACAAATAGCAAAAGCTGCCAATAGATTTAGTTTGGGCGACAAAACACCTTGTGACCAAAATAAAACAAATAATGACAATCAATCTATCCGACCCTTCATCACAACGTATCACCCCAAATTAGAAAAAGAAATCAGACAGATGTTACAATATGCACACCCCATTCTAGCCACCACCGAAACAAACCTACTGTTACCAAAAATACCACCAATAGCATTCCGTCAACCACCAAATATTAAAGCAATCTTATCCCATACTGATCCCACACCAAAACCTAAGCCCCTACCTAGTGGATCTTTCCCCTGTCAAAACAACGGCAAACAGAGTAACAGAGGAAGGAGATGCGATACATGCATCACTCAAATTCCCAGCAAAACGTTTACAAGTCCCGTCACCAACCTTACATACCCTATCCACGGCCACAATACTTGCACATCAGAAAACGTAATCTACAAACTTGAATGTACCCAACATACCACCAACCCCACCACAGGCCAACAGGAAAAATGTCAAACATTTTACATAGGCTTAACCACACAAAAAGCGAGAGACCGCATGAATGGCCACAGACAATCCGTAAAAAACAATGAGATGGAAAAACCTGTGGCTGAACATGCGGCCTCTCATGGCATATCAAATTTCCAATTATGTTATAAATCAACAATACTTCGCACTATTCCGGGCCCAGCCAACTATGCGACATTACGACAATATGAATTAGCATATCAACATATATTAAGATCCAGAAAAGCCCAAGGGCTGCCTGGACTTAATATTCGCTAACATATTTCAAAAATATACCCTATTCCCGCTCCCCTCCCCACCTTTTCCCTCACTCACTCCTTCCCTCACTCATTCACACTCCTTCCCAGATTCCCTACTCCACCCCCACCCCAAACCAGCAAGAGCATAACACGGCAGTACAAGACAAGACACTGCTCAGTAATGTGCTCAAGTAATTTTCTCTTTTGATTGATAATGTCATTATCATATGACGAAAGCTCTCAAGTTATAAAGAAACTTTTATAACATTATACTGTGCCATGCAAGACCTCGACCTCTCCATAGAACTTCTACTGTGGTAAGGCCCTTGCTGGTTTTTCTATCCTTTTCTTTATCATTGATCAATTCATTTTAATTCTGAAAATCTAACCTTTTAAAGTACTCAATCAACAATAACACTACTAAGGATTCATTGTTGGGCAGACACAGAGATGTTGTATCTCTTTAAAATAACTAATATAATAATACAAAGTAAATGCAGGTAAAATAATAAATTTAAATGATGTTTTAATTAAAATTTAATGATTAAATTATTATTCTAAAATTTTGTTATTTTAATGGAAGCTGAAATATATTTGCTCAAGCACCATATAAGAGATGTATGTTTCTACATCCAATCAAAAAGTTTGCAATAAAAACTGAATTAAATTGTTAACACCAATAACAATCCACTTTCTATACACTAACACGTAATAATTTGACGATTCTTGCTACATAAAATAAATATTATGATCACATCAAATTACCTGGATTGCGGAGTATTGAAGACAAAGCACTGCTGCCATGGCCAACATGACTAAAGAAACGTTCCTGCATCATTTGTCTGTTGCGTGCTTCCCAATCTCGGCGCAAATTTTGAGCCTCAGCTGCTAGCTCAGGAGGCAATACTGATATTTGGGATTCCTCCATGTCTGTTAATATCTGTAAACAAAAAGCAAAACAATGATAAATTGTCAATACATAGCATACCATATACCTAGTATCTCATATTCTCACAATACATCAAATGCACAACATTATAAAACAGCATCAGACTTACTCATGGCCTTAGACCCACTGATGCTGTTTTATAATGTTATTCCTCTAATGAGTCTAATGAGTCTAATGTGGTGCGAGACATGAGATGCTACTAAGTATTTCCTATTTAATTGACAAAGTATCCCCATCCTTGAACATTTTGTTTGAAGTCCCAATTTACTATACTATATTGCATTTTATTAAAAATTGATTTCAAAACTAATCTCTACCTAATATTTTCTATTAGGGCTGTAAGCTGCAACCTGTAGTTAAACCTTAGTTATCTTTTTTTAATTGTTGCAACAATCAAAATAACAACTTAACTACGGTTTAACTAGTTAGTTAGCGTCGCAGCTTACGGGGGTTAGATTATTATTAGATTTTATTTCTTAAACACAATGTGTGTACAACATACATCTAAACATTCAATTGATAGACCAATGGACTTAATCATTACATATAATAATATCAAAATAAAAGCAACATTATACATGCTCATCATTGCCCTCAGCATAATAGCCCATACTTAAATGCCTCTTAGTACATGTGAGATGATACTGATCACATGTCAACCCACATAAGGAACAGATACAATTATTAGTACAGATATGATATACCTTAGTGTTACAAATTTTGTGATGAAACCCGTGTGCCGAGAAGCAGGTGATAACATTACGGTTTTTCTGATTCGAATTAGATTATTATTATTTTGCATAATATATATCAACCTTACGTTCCCTATGTGGGTTGCCATGTGATCAGTATCATCTCCTCTCATGTACCAAGGTAGTTAAGTATATGGGCTATAATGCCGAGGACAATGATCAGCATGCATAGTGGTATGGTTTTGCAATTATGTACTGATTATGTATATCGGTCTATCTGTATCTTTATATTATATAAAATTGAATGTATAGATGTATGTTGTACACATATTGTGGTTAGTAAAAAAAAAATATATATATATATATCAACCTTACTCATACTCCTTCTATGACTCCACCCCTACCCCTCCCTTCCAAATCCAAAACCAAGCAAGAGCATACCACAGCAGGACAAGACTACATGCTGCTTAGTGATGTGCTCCAGTAAATCTCCTCTATGATTGATAATGGCATTAATAATATGTAGAAAGCTCTCAGGTATAAAAATATTATAACTAAAACTGTGCCACGTGAGACCTTGACCTCTCCATAGTCTACTGTGGTAAGGCCCTTTGCTGGCACACATGTCCTTTTCTTTAAGATTAATCCTAACTGCTACGTTTTTTTTCCTTTCATGGACCAATTTATAAACAACAATAATTTTGAGTTGCTAGTAAAAATAAAGTGCTTACAGCTT
Organism: Ecdyonurus torrentis; assembly: GCA_949318235.1. Classification (NCBI taxonomy): domain Eukaryota; kingdom Metazoa; phylum Arthropoda; class Insecta; order Ephemeroptera; family Heptageniidae; genus Ecdyonurus; species Ecdyonurus torrentis. The sequence goes on from OX439127.1 coordinate 38,458,146, forward strand.
GGCGTAAAGTTGGAGCAAGGTTTTGGAAAAAAGCTGCAGCATCTACAGGATCATTGGGATTGGCAGCAGCTGCTGCTTGCCGCTGCTGTTCCAAGCGTTGCTGAGTTAGCACTTCTTCCTGTATGTTAGGTGGCAGAGCAGCGAGAAATTCTGGATTTACTTCCAGAACACTGGCACTTGCTGGCTCTGCGGTGCCCGCATTATGGGTGTTTCGAGCACGTTGTTGAAGCCTCTGTAGTCTGCAAAGTATTAACATTTTAGTACATCATACACCACTCTTTAAGTTTAATTGTGTATATTAGTTTTTATTTCTTTGGTTATGTATAATCAAATTACAAAATTGAACAAATTTACTAGGAATTATATATATATCGAGGGTGCTCCGCTATAATGTCCTAAGTCCACTTGACCTTGAAAAATAAAAAATCGTCAAATCAACCCCAAATTTTGGATTTATCCATTTCAGGTCATTTGTAGCAAAAAATGTTTTTCAAGGTCAAATGGACTTAGGACATTATAGCGGAGCACCCTCGATATATATATATATATATAGGTATATAGGTATATACAGGCCTATATATATAATAATAAACCTTAATTGTTCTGCTATAACTTCTTGTCTCATTTCTTCTGGTAGAGCAGCCAAGAATGATGGATCAACACCTTCAGGTACTTCAACTGCCACGGTTTGTGCAGAAGCAGAGTTTGGAGATTGGGTATTATTCGAGGGCGTGTCAGGAATAGGTATAAGTGGGCTTGATGCTGCTGCAGCTGCTGTTCTTACAGTATTAGAAGAGCTGCAAAACAAATATAATAATGTTTTTGTACATAATCATGATAAATTTTTGAATTAGCGCTTTAAAAGTATTGAATATTTCTCTATGCTTACCGTCGATTTGTGTTAGTTGATCCAGCATCACCTTGAGCAGATGAAGCCCCAGGCTGATATTCAATCTGAGCATGGAACCAAGACTCTGCAGCATCCAAGTCCAGTTCTTCATACACATTATCGATGTTAGCTCGCACTTCTGCAAAACGGCTACCTGCACTAAGGAAGCTCTGACTCATGTCCATTGGTGCAGCTCCACCAGTACCAGTTGAGCTACTACCAGCCGCTTCTAGAGCAGCAGCATCACTAGATGAAGGCAATGCTAGAGGATCTTGATCTAGATTTTCAGCAGCATTTGAAGAGTTACTAGGTGAATTTGGAATGCTGAGTGTTTCCATTGGTGCTGGGATAGTGCTGGCATCAGAGTCAACACTCAAAGTAGCTTGCTCACTTAGGTTGGATTGGTCTTCACTGGAGGATGCTGTGGCACCATCATCTCCTTGGGCATCATGATCAGAGCTGGTTGCCACAGTGGTTACTTGACTTGAGTCTTCAGATGTATCAGAAAGCATAGTATGTTGACGTTCACTGCGTGATTGTGCAACTTCTGATGCTTCAGAGTGTTGACTACTGCTACTTGCATTCACTTCAGAACCTTAAAGATGAAGCAAATAAATAAATAATAATAATGAAAAGATTTCATAGAAAAATAGAGGTACATTGTAAAAATTGGGAATTGGAAGATAGTGAGCTTTGGCTGACAGGGATAACTGCATTTGAAAGAAACTATTCAACTGTATATTTTCTCTCACAAGCAGGGTGATGTTGTCAGCCAAAGCTGCTTGTCTCCCATTTCTCCCCCCGTTTTTTTCTTTTCTTGGTCAAATCTGCCCTTAAAGGCATAGGCAACATGAAAACATTAGCATTTACATCACAAAACACTTGATGGGACTTACATAAATAACATTAATTGTTCTCAAAACCCAACTGTAACGCCATAGCAGTGATCAGAAAATGTAGATTTATGCAACCTGCACTTGCCTGTTTCTGACGTCACAAACAGAAATATTCACGCAAATTGCATACTTTACAGTTTTTTCACGCTCTCTTGTGGGGCCACATTTTAATTCTGGTAAAAATTATCATCAGTTTTGTGGATCCCATTTTGTGTTTAATGATTAAAAAGAACATGTTGTTTCATGTTTTCCATGCCTTTAACAATTATTGCAAAGCCGATTTGTACTGAATTTTTATTTAACTAATAAAAGATTAAATTTCAGTTGATTCAAATCTTTTTTATAGAAAAGTACAAAATGCCAAAATCATGGTTACATAATTTTAAGTTTAAAGTATTGGGAGACCTGCTACCTTAACATTAAACCCAAAAATTAGGACTATTGCTATTTATTAACACAGGGGAGCGGGAAAAAGTAAAATAAGGGAAATAAATTAGATAAATTTTTATACACTTATTTACATTAGCATCATTTAATTTTGTCATGCACTTATGCATGTTGACGTTGTTGCGAAAAAAATGTGTAACTCGTATTTTCTCAGGCGAAGCAAAATGTGTAAGTAATTTTTTGTCACGTTAAAGCAAAATGTGTATCTCGTATTTCGTCACGCGTAGCAAAATATCCATCTCGTTTTTTATCACGCGAAGCAAAATGTGAAACTCGTAAAGAAGAAATTCTTTACAGATAGAAATGATGTTGTAGAGGTTTTTTTGTGGTGCGACCTTGAATCTTACCTGTTCTTTTCATAGAGCTCATAGTCGCATGGCAAAAAAACTCTACAACAACATTTCTATCCGGAAGAACTGATATATTGTTTTAAATATTAAATAACCTAATTTTTTTATGGTTATTAAATTTTTCAAACATAAATTTTATACTAGATATTATTATAGCAAACAAAACGCATGATTTATGTGTAATTGCATTTCTTTTAATAAAATTTTATACTAGGTAAGCCAAGAAGTGCATTATTAATATAAATAATAATTTTAATTTTATAAATTTAAATAAAAATAGGATTAACCTATCATTGTTCTTAATTTCACGTAAACATCTCCACACTTATACTATGTTCGGAGCAAAGTAGGTTTTCTCGGGGAAGCGGAATCAGCTCTTGCCGCCACGCCGCCACATAGACTTTACCTGCCACATTCTACTCCTCCCGCGGCGGAGGGAAGTGGATGTGGCACGTGAAGTATATGAGACGGCAATAGCTGATTCCGCTTCCCCGAGAAACACTACTTTTCTCCGAACGAACTATACACGCCCAAGTGTTTTTCGAAAAATTTGCATACCAACTTTACAAAGAAACAACTAAAATAAAATTATGGTTAGTTAATTCTTAAAGATGTATCACATCATTATTGAAAATACAGGCTCATTATTTTCATTAATTAATAATTTTAGAAACATAGCATGCAGCTCATAAGTAAATAATTTTAAATTATCAGGGCAGTAAAATTATTTAGTTATAAGTTTTAAAACTCTTAAAAGTGGTACTTCTCTTTTAAAAATATTATTTTTTAAATAAAAAAAGTGCCACCTAGCGATTTAATTTGAAACTAAATATGCGTTTTAAGATTGACCAAGAGAAGCGATAAGAAATAAACAATAACTTAATCAATAAATTGATTCAAACAATAAAATTAAAAGTACATAATTCAAAGAATTCAAAACATTAAAAAAAATCCATTGTCAAAAATTGGAGTTACACATTTTGCTTCGTGTGACAAAAAACGACTTACACATTTTGCTTCGCCTGACAAAATACGAGTTACACATTTTTTTTCGCAACAACGTCGATGCATCCATGCTAGATGCATGGTAGAGAGCCGATTTTCTTTCTTTCTTCTTCTTCTTCTTCTTCTTCTTCTTTTTTTTTTTTTAACTCATATTATATTATTTCTATATAGAAAATCATTGACTGATAAAGGAACAACTGTTTTAAGGCCAACTTTCAGCGATTTCACTCACACCCACTTCTGATTCGACGTCCTTCTCAACCGCAGTTCGTCGAAACAGAAGCCGATGTAAGCGAAATTGCTTAAAGTTGACCTCAAAACAGTTGTTCCTTTCTTAGTCAAAACGTGAATATGTGAAAGGGCAAATTTTTTATTTTTGGGGATGTCCGAATGTCCCAAAAGTCTTTGAAAGGAGGTATTTTAATATTTTGCAATTATGAAGGGGAGAAAAAAGAAAGAAAAAAAAAAAAAAAATGTGGAATATATTTTATACTAAAATCAGTATTTAAAAACCTTATATATGAAGCCAAAGTACTCTGGTATTAAAATTGATTTAAATGCTCTAGCATAGTAAAAAGCTCAAAATCAGAAGAATTTTTTTATTTAAATTTTATTTTACTTACTGTTTTCTGAAAATTCAGAATTGGGCACACTATTGTCATTAGCACCATTATGCGCCACCAAGTTAGGAATTGCACTAGTGCGAAACACAGAGTCGACAATTGAAGAAATTTCAGATGCTGCCATTTGCAGAGCCGATTGCTGGCGACTAGTACCCCCTGTTGAAGCTGTTATGTCATTAGATACTATTTCTATTTTATCTACCGAGCAGTTATTAAGGTGAGGGGTCAGCAGTTGATGATCAAAGATAAGTGAAACTTTGATCAAAATATACAAATTTTATAAAGTTAAGATGTTATTATTATTTTATTATTACTTATTTCATTTTTCTTGGGATGAAAAATTATAATTTCATTTTGGCACTAAAATACTGTTATGATAATTTTTGTTTCACATTTCTGAGAGCTTCAATTAGGGAGTGAATAATTTTAATAATTTATGAAAATTTGGCCAAAGTCACTCCAGCGGGCCAAAGTCTCCTCACTTGACGGCAGAACTTTACAAAGCAACAGTCAATTTCTTAATATATGACATTAAATAATTTCCAATACACAGTTAATGATTTTTTTTTTGTCAAATTATAAAATTAAAATTATCATACCCAACAACAAATTAATAATAGGCCTAATAGTAAAAAAAAAAAAAAAAAAAAAAAAAAAAAAAAAACCGTAACAAAAATGGTTTGTAATTGTAACTGACCCCTCGCCTTAAGAAAATATTGTAAGGATAAGTGTGTGTGTGACAGAAAAGAGTAAGATACTGAGATTAGACACAGACAGACACATACGCGCATACCCAGAAATAATGAGACAATAATACAAACTTTCAGCAGATGCTTTAGTGTCAGACTTTTTCTTTTGATCTTCATCTTCCCCCTGTTTTTTTTTCTTGTCCCGTTTTTCACTTAATTCTTTGTATTTTTGATCTTCCAATTTATCTACAAGTTCTGCACAAATGGCTGAAAGATAAAATTTGCTGTTCTTACCAATAAAAATAAAGTATACTAATGAACTTAAAAATGAATCACAATTTAAACAATACAAATGAGATATTACTTGCTTTTACATTTCTGTGCAATTTCAGAACTTTTAATAATTATGATTACGGCTTTTTCAATAAATAATGCTGCAGTTATTAGTGAAACATACCTATCACACAGGCTGGCATTGAATCACCATCAAGCAATTTCCCCTCTTCATTCCACCAGTGAAGAGCATTCGGAATGTTGTTTAGGGTTGCAGCAAGGCTGGGACCAAACAAATAGCCTGGCTGTTCCTGAAATATTAATGTGTAAAAATAACAGAGCTAAAACCATCACAGTTGTAACTCAGAGCCAAGTTACCAAGTTATCCAACCATGGGCTTAAAAAGAATTTATTATTTACCTGACATTTCACTTTTATTATTTATATTACCATACATACTTGAGATTTTTTTTTTTTTTTTTTTAAAGGCCTATACATATAAATAAATGAGATATTAAAGCGATACTTAATCCTAAAATTAGGTAATTTTTACTTTTCTCTAGAATAATTCAATACAAATTAATAATTTATTTGACTTTTCTAGTCCGCAGGACAAACAAACCCCACGAGGGTAAAGAGGAAAACTCTGACAAATTAGATTTCCTTTAATGTGTGAGTAAAAAATCTGTACACCTTTTCAGTTAAGGGTTGTATATAGTTGAAGACTTGCTGGTCACCACTCTTTAAATTCACACCAGGTATACCTTATGTGTCCAAGATTCACGTAATAATATTTTTAGACTCAATTTTCTTTTTATATTTTGAGATAATTAGCTAAATATTTTACATTTGTTTACATTGGAAACCAAATCCACCCGCCATCTTGGTCGCCATTGTTTCTAATTTTGACGTAAAGAAACTTAATATATTTGAATTGGCCAAAATATTTATAAAATTATTTAACAAATTTTCGTGCAATTATTTGTAACGGAACTACAAGTGAAATTTAAATTGTTAAAAACAGATAATTACATTAAATTTGTTAAGGATAGACTAAGTAAAACTGAAGATATCAGCCTGGCCTTCTATAATACCCCTGCATTTAATATTAATAATATTAATGGGTGGAAAGGCCCAAACTGTACAGACAGGCATGTTTTTACCCGTTATGCGGTGCATGGTTTCCACCATGTAATCTGTCAAATTAAAGAATTTCACGAGTGTAATGATAAATGTGTATGTGTATTATGTAGTGGCCTATGTACTAGGTACCACTTACTTCATTGTCCATCTCGGACCCTATCATTAAGTCAATATGCAAAAATGTAGACCTATATAAATATGTATATAAATATGTATAAGTACACCTTGGTGTTTAATAAATAAATAATAAATAAGAATTATTAAAGTGAGCAATGCACTAGTGACCCCTTTCGGATAATTTTTGTACTATTTTTTTTAATTTTTTTTTTCATTATTATTTTAATTTTTATAAAAGGAAATTGTTATATTTTAATTTTAAATATTATTTAAATAATTAATGTATAGTTTTTTGTTATTCAAAGTTATTTTCCACTACAAAATTAATTCTGGGCGCGAAATAATTGCACAGCTGTACCTTTCAAAATGACGATTGAAATTCAGAAAAACAAGTCAATTGAGATATTTAAAAAAGTACTCGGTAATTAAAAATGACTTTCAATGTAAAATATTGAACTTTAAAAATACTATCTTAATTTTTAATGATTTATCCACTTATGTCTGGCTGCCAAAAGTTATTTTTTAAAATAATTTTTTCATTTTAAATGTTGACTCGGATAGTTACTGATTTCGCGCCTTAAGCTTAGCAGGTAGAGCAAGGGGTACAACTTTTTTACTCTCATAGTTGAGGGGCATAGTTACCCTCGCAGGACTCACTTATCTCGCAGACTAGGAAAGTCAAATAAACGACTAATTACTATTGAAATGTTTTAGAAAAGAAAAACAAAAACAAAATTTAAGGGTTAGGTATTGCTTTAAGGAAAATAAGCCATCATGGTTAGGTATGATAATTTTAAAGGAAAGGATAAGAGAAACCAGCAAGGGTCTTACCATAGTGAAGAGAGTTTCATAGTTGGGTGAAAATCTTGATAGCACAAAGATAAAAAGCTAGCACATGGATATATTTCGGCAATAAACTCCAACAGAGATGGAGTGTCTTATGCCCAGGGTTTAAATTAAAAAAAAAAAAAAAAAAAAAAACACTGGGTAGGGGTTTTATTATTATTTTTTTAAATATATATATCGATCTTGTTGCGAAAAAAAGGCGTATCTCGTTTTTTGTCAGTGGAAGCAAAAGGCGTATCTCGTATTTTGTCAGTGGAAGCAAAAGGCCTATCTCCATCCCGAACGTTATGGCGATAGCGCTCGAGATAGGCCTTTTGCTTCCACTGCCAAAATACAAGATACGCCTTTTGCTTCCACTGACAAAAAACGAGATAGGCCTTTTGTTCGCAATAAGATCGATATATATATATATATATATATATATATATATATATATATATATATATATATATATATATATATATATATATTTAAAAACCAATACGCCTTTTGCTTCCACTGACAAAAAACGAGATAGGCCTTTTGTTCGCAATAAGATCGATATATATATATTTAAAAACCAATAAAATCCATTTTTTTTTTTTTGGTTATTTAAAAACTAATGGAAGCCATAAATTTACATAAAATAAACTCTAATGTTGTTAAAAATGAAAATTCTTCTGTTTTAAAAGTTATATCATTTAATCTTTAATGATTTTCAATAAACTATACCTAAATAATAGAATTAAAAATTTATGTACTATGTTTTTATTTTTTGTGATTTACATTGCATTATGACTAGAGCACGGATTTTTGGGTGATTATTTTTTTGAAAAAAGTGACTAAAAATGTGAAATTTTTCATCAAAAAAGGTGATAAAAAGGTAAAAAAAAAAAAAAAAAAAAAAAAAAAAAAAGTGATAATTTTCCAAAAAAGGTAAAAATTTAAAGTTTCACTTTTATTATTTTTCACTTTAATAAAAAATAGGTGAATTTATTGCTTTGAAAAGGGTAAAAAAAAAGGTGACAAAAAGTTGAAAAAAGGTAAAAAAATTTGAATATCAATACCATTTTTTTTTGTTTTGCTGAAGAAAAGTGGGAAAAGTTTTAAAAAATTGGAAAAAACGTAAAAAAGTTTGAAAAAGGTATAAAAAGGGGTGAAAGTTGAAAACAAGTTGGTGTCAAAAATCTTGAACTTTTATAATTTGTGCTCATTTTTACTCATTTTTATTTAAAAAAAAAAAAGAGCTACTGTTTTTTTTTTGGTCCTTTTTTTTAATGGAACTCTGCTTATGCCTTCATCAGTCCTTAGAGTCAGAGATATATTTTTTTTCCAAGCTTCTCTCTGAGTCTGTAAGGACTGATGAAAGCAAAATACACTTCATCTCTCTTGGAGTTTATTGCCGAAATATATCCAATGTTTTTTATTTGTTTTATTTATTTGTTTATTATTACATTATTAATATTTTTATCCCTGTGCAAGCAACATTTTCACCGAGCTATAATTTTCTTCACTATGGTAATGCCCTTGCTGGTTTCTCCTACCCTTTTCTTTAAAACGTGTAAATTAATAAAATCTTTTTGAATAGAAAACGATTTTTTTTTTAAATTAAAGGAATACTATGGTATAATATTGTATGGTTTTTGTTTTAATAATTCAGCATGTACAGCTCTGGACAAAAGTTCCTGAACAATTTGTATAGGCAACCTGGAACCACATTATGTTCCCTGCAGCCCTGTTTGAGAACTTTTGCCCAAAGGTGTACAGTACCTAATGTATATATAAATTTTATATATATATACACACACACATAAATAGAGCACAATAACACAACATAAGTTTACCATTCTCTATTATTAAAATGTATAACATCCCCGAAACAAAACTTATTTTTGATTTTTATTTTTTTTTTTAATTTTTGTGAACCCTCTTAATTATATTTTGTAAATTAACTCAATAATGATGTTCTTAAACACTAATGCTGTTCGTAAACCCTGTTCTCTTGCACCAAAAAATGCGCATTCCATTTGAATAACCATAGGCGATCGTAATTTTTGGTGCAGAGAACAGGGTTTACGAACAGCATTACTGTTACCTTGCTAAAAAAAAAAAAAAAAAGGCGCACTTTTATTTAAAAATCATTAGGTGATAGCCGTTTTTCTTGTGGTTTGGAGCACGAAAAACAGGGTTTACGAACATAATTAATTTAAGCTCCTAATTGCTGGGTGAGCCTCAATATCTCAGAATATTTATTTTAACATCATATGGACCACCCTCCCCCTAATGAAGTGTAAATGTGTACTGTATACTACGCTTTTAAATTTATTTTACCAAGCCAGAATGGCTTATTTTCCTAAACATCTTTCCTTTTAAATTGATATTCATCCACAACACAAGATTTGATGATACATATTTTATGTAACAACATTGGAAAAAAAAGAAGAAAAAAATGCAGATGGTAAATGTAAACTCGTAGCTTTACAGGAAAACCTTACTCAAGGCTTGTAGTATACTCCTACGATTCTAAAATTACCCATTAAAGGGAAGCCACTTTCTTTAGAAAATGGTCAACATGTCATCAGAAGTGCCAGCAGCAATGCCAGATTTAACATTCACTAATAGAGCTGCAGGTGTTCCACGAGGTTAAATCCGGCAACGCTGCTGTCACTTAAGATGACATGCTGACCAAGAAAGCGGCTTCCCTTTGATGGGTAGATTTAGAGAAGGACTGATTATGTTTACTCAAAATGCGGAAAAGGAAGTGCTGAAAGAGGAAACCATGTGATGGTAAATGTGGGAGGTAGCTCAGGCCTAGCTTGCTGCTGGCACCAACTTTTCTCCCACTTTTACCATTACGTGGTTTCCTCTTCCGGCACTTCCTTTTCCGCATTTTGAGTAAACATGAGCGGTCAAGGCTGACTGTACCAAGATTACAGGTTTACTATCCATGCATATTCCAGCTGGGCACAATGCCTCCTGGGTTTGAAGAATTCCATAATCAACACTGACTTAGCAGAGAAACTGGATGGCCAATACCCACTACCCCTTCTGGTTTATCATGATCCAGTAGTAAAACCTGCTTTCCACGACAAATCCTGCATTGGCTTAAATTTAAACTTAGGTGCTCACAAATTGGAAACAGAAAGCAGGCATTGACCTTACTACAACAGGGATGTCCTAATTTGAGTACCAACTTTGCCCCCCCCCCCCCCCCTCCCTCCATAAATTAGATAAAACTGATTTTAAACAAAAATAACAAAAAGGGAAGCAAGGAAGGCAAAGCACAGAGACTTACCCCTTCCCCATTATCTTCTTCAGAATTAAAGAGACCAAGTCCACTGTCCATGACCACAACACGAGTATCTCTGAAAGTAGATGCCAATGCTTGGCTTGTAGATAGCGGCAAATCATGGACACCAGGTCCCAGTAGTCTACCAACAAAGAAAATGACATTAAGACCCAACAAAATACATGAAGCAGAGAAGCAATGCTGCCAAAGTTGTTATTTACAAACTTTTTAATGTTGTTCACTCTTAATTAGTATTTGTTTTAGATCTAATGTACTCTGTGTTTTTGGAAAAACACATAGATTAGAAAAAAATTGGGAATGGGAGATAGTGATGAGCTTGAGACTGCTGGGGATGGCATGATATACAGAAAAAGCTTGCTTTGTAACATAATATCGAGCATCTCGGATAGTAAACGGCTGCCAGGATTTTTGCATTTTTCAACTTAACATCGTAGTATCACCATAGTATGACTCTGAAAAAAATTGTCAGACCAACACTCTTGAAATGTGCACATATTAGACAGTAAATGTGTAAGGTTTCAAAAAATTTCTGCTCCTGGTAGCCTCGCTAATGATTAATTAGTCATCAGAAACACCGATTTGCCACTCGCTTTTTTTTTTTATTAATCATGGACTTTACATGTGATTTATCTATATAACCAATAGTGATAAAAATTTCATACTTGATGGACAGAGTAAACAAATGTTACTTATGAATGTAACATAGTTAAAATAATTTGCAAACTACTCCCTCCCACCCCGTACTAGTACTGTGGTAATACTAAATTTTAATGTAAAGTTGAAAAAAAAAAAATAAAAAAAAATAAATGGCGACTGTTTACTATCCGAGATGCTCTCTTGCTCTCTCTCTCAATCTTTGGCCTAGGTTCTAGGTTAGAAATTATTTTCTCTTCACCATAGCATAATTACCAGTCTAAGCTCATTACTATCCCCTCCACTGTTTAATGTATATAGGATTTTTTTTTTCTTCTATTAACTCCTTTAACTGTCAATTAAATGTTTTTATTATAAGTAGATTTACATCCTGTGTTTTTTTTACTTCTACTGCAAATTGATAGCACAAATTCATTAACTAAGTTACTTAGTGATTAAAATATAAAATAAATTGTACATGCATGCTCTTGTCTAAAGCGTGCAGCATGCCAGAGAGAGTAGCCGTCAACTCTTGCATTGCATGCATAGCTCAAAAATAAAAAATAAATCTGATTTTTAAAAAAATAAATAGACCTATATTTTTCTATCTCTCATAAAAGGCATCCCTGTCAATAAACAGCTCAATTTTCGAATTTACAATTTTTTAAAATCTATCCATGTGTTATTCTATAATCTTTTATATCAATCTATTATTGCAAGTTGAATTGTTTCCATAATTATCAAACTTCAACAGAATTAAAGAATTTTTATAATCACACATTTTCATAATTTTGAGAGCTAATTTTGATTTCTTAGAATAAAATACTTTATCCTCATCATTAATAAGTTTAAAAAAATGTTAGAAAATAGTTGGTAGAGATTAGAGCGCGTTGAATTGAAAATTAATAAAACGCGAAAATTCTCTAATTTAAATAGTAAATTGGGACTAGGGATCAAATATTCTAGCTTGAGCTAGTTAAAAAGTAGACGTTTAAGGGATGGAGGTATAGTGTCAAAATAAAATACGATGTGCCTAGCATCTCACGTTCTCACACTACATCAAAGACACAACATTATAAAACAGCATCAGACTTACTCTTTGCCTTAGACCGGTTTCGTCCTTTACCTAGGACTCATCAGTAAGGCTCGGCAGAGAGCTCTGTACAGCTAGAGATGGCTCACACCACATCTGCTAACTGACTGAGCTGAGGAAGCAAGTGGCAGTCGCGTTTTTATACGCGATGCCCCCGCAGCTGCACGCGCTGATTGGTTAAAATCACGCGCACAAACTCGGGTTGCTGTTTAAAACCTCTCATCCTCACACTGTAATATAAAATCGTGTCTAAGAGGGGTGTAAGACAGGCAGCCAGCAAGCAATATGTGTCCTCCCTCACTTCCCAGAGTTCCCCAACTCTAGAAAGATCGCGAGAGCACTACGCCTACCGACTGCACAGTATCGTGATTCACGCTAGTTACATCGCTTTATATGTTGACACTGGGGTAGGAAAAGCAAAAAGATGATAGACCTACTCTATCATCTTTTTGCTTTTCCTACCCCAGTGTCAACATATAAAGCGATGTAACTAGCGTGAATCACGATACTGTGCAGTCGGTAGGCGTAGTGCTCTCGCGATCTTTCTAGAGTTGGGGAACTCTGGGAAGTGAGGGAGGACACTATTGCTTGCTGGCTGCCTGTCTTACACCCCTCTTAGACACGATTTTATATTACAGTGTGAGGATGAGAGGTTTGAAACAGCAAGCCGAGTTTGCGCGCGCGATTTTAACCAATCAGCGCGTGCAGCTGCGGGGGCATCGCGTATAAAAACGCGACTGCCACTTGCTTCCTCAGCTCAGTCAGTTAGCAGATGTGGTGTGAGCCATCTCTAGCTGTACAGAGCTCTCTGCCGAGCCTTACTGATGAGTCCTAGGTAAAGGACGAAACCGGTCTAAGGCAAAGAGTAAGTCTGATGCTGTTTTATAATGTTGTGTCTTTGACGTAGTGTGAGAACGTGAGATGCTAGGCACATCGTAATTTATTTTGACACTATACCTCCATCCCTTTAACGTCTACTTTTTAACTAGCTCAAGCTAGAATATTTGATCCCTAGTCCCAATTTACTATTTAAATTAGAGAATTTTCGCGTTCTATTAATTTTCAATTCAACGTGCTCTAATCTCTACCAACTATTTTCTAAATATTTTTTTTTTAAACTTATTAATACTAACCGCGATGGTTTTTTCCTAATACGCATATTATCCTCATCATGTTGAGTATTTTTGACAAGTACGCAAAGGGTAGGGATTAAAGTGAGGTCTGCGAAATGCGAATCTTGCTTCTCCTTGAAAACGTTTATATATATGTTGGTCATCTAACACAAATTTATTTCCTGCTGTCAACATACACATTCTCGTCAACTATACAACACTATTTTTACCTTTGCAAAATCACAGGTGGTGGATTTGCTTGACGAGCATGTAGTTGTAGATATTGATACCGCCTTTGTCTGTTGGACCTCTGAGACCTGGTAGGAGGAAGGTTGCCTACATCCAGTGAGCTCGTACGGAATCCTAGAAGTGGATGTTGAGGAGGGTAAGATGTCACTCCTAAGCGTAAAAATGGGCTTAGGTCAGCCGCTGAAAAAAAAATGTAAAGAACAAATCCAAAAATTAATAAAAGGTTACCTAAATTCTCATTTACTGTTTCTTAAAAAATACCATGAGGTACCAAATTGCGACCATCATCACTTAAGACAAGTGGTACTGAGGGATCATATTCTAAATATTGGCTCATGAGGTTTTGTCGTCGCTCTAGCCCAGGTATATGGAAAACACCTTCATCAGACTCAAAGATGTCCTCAAAGCCCAAGCCACCTTCATTACCTGCCATGGAAAATAGTGCCAGTTAGTTAACTAACAACTTGTAAGTAGCCTGAGCAAGGACTGCCAATTACTCAGTTTGCCTAATGATATTTCAAAGTGAAACAAAAAGTTCCACATCATTGCAAGCTGACTGTCAAACCAACAATTGTCGGACTATTTTCCATGCCATTTACTATTTATATATAAAAATTTACTGTGTTACCTTCTCATGCAGCTTTATAAGTTACAAATTGCATACCTCTAAATAAATAATAAAAAAGGTACATTTGAAAATAATTTGAAGAATGCTTAAAAATTGCAAATTCGTCCTTTAAAAAAATAAAAAAAAAATATGATAACTGTTTTATTTCACCCACTTTTGTTGATTAAGCTTAGAGGAGATGTTGGGCAAGCAAGAGTTCAATCATGTTCAAAATTTAAAGTGAAACCATTATGTTTACCAAGATGTGATGGCAACCTGTAGGCTTATTTAATATTAACAGCTCAACAGCTCTGAACAAATAAATAAATAATAACCTTATAATAATAGGCCCTAAAAAAATAAAATATTATTTACAGTAAACAAAAAATCCTAAGAATATTTAAAATTAACTTTCTTGATCCATTTTAACGTGAAAAAGAATCCAAGGTTTGATTTTACTAACGAAAATTCTAGTACTTTTCAGTTATTACTCTGAAAATTCCAGAGTTCCCAGCTGTTTTCAAATTTGAGGTGGTTGGTTTCCCTATTCTTTCCTTTGCTAATACATCTTCAATTAATATTAGTAATACTATCACAAAGTAGCTACAAATACTAAAAATAGTGCGAGTCAATCTCTTTAATTTGACACACCGTAGACAGAAGCAATGTGTTGGCCATTGCTGTGGCGTTATTAAACTGATCATGCTACTACAATAATATCACCAAAGAAGCTTGTGTTGTTAGTATTATGATGTCTCTACGTCTCCCTACAAGAAGTCAAGCACAGCTGATGTATCGTTCAGTTGATTTCATTCTGCAAAGGCTTGTACTATGTCACTAACAGCTCAACCAATGGAATATATCTAATCAGCTACATCAGTGGCTACTATTCACCAGCTGCCACATTCAGCCTGCCTATTAACGTCTTGTCAACAAAGCATGATTGGCTATTTTGATCTTGTTACAGATACCTTAAATTTGGCATAATGCAATTAAAAATCAACAGAGTTATGTTCAAATCATATAAATGGGGTTTAATAGAATTTGGAGTACACATAAATTAATTATTTACTGCAGTAAAAAGAAGCTAAATTAATAATGTTGTGATAACAAGGTGAAAATCAATGATAAACATTAGGGCACTTAACAAGTATCAAAGAGAGTTTAACTCACTAGTGCTTAAACTAAAACAATGAAGGCTCCAGCTAAAGGCCCGCACAGCCACCCTATTTTATTTAATATTGAGCTAACCTAAGAAATCTAGTCCTTGTGATTGGCTAGAAGAGTCAACTCTCAGCCAATCACAACTACTAATTTTTCTTAATTGAATTACCTAAATATTAAATAAAATACGATGGCTGTGTGGGTATTAATGCATCAACAAACAAATAATTTGAGGAAGACTTTTTTATTTTTATTATTTTATTTATTTTTTTAGATGAAGTTGGATTGGTGCCAAAATGGATCTATTACTTTTAAATAAAGGGTAGTTCGTTTTATGACCGTGCGTTTCACAGCTTTCAAGTACATTGGATATAAGCACTCAGAAATGGAAATGTAAAATGCTGTTGTTGTTGGCCCTACGCTAAGTTCACTGTAGTTTAATTACTGTGTTTACTATTGTTATTTCTTTTGTCCCGTTGCTTAGGCCCAGTGCTATTTGATCTTGGAGGTGAAGCAATGTTGCGCCTAGTCGCCTGGTCAATACTTGGATGGGCAAACACCTGTAGCTTTTCCTGTGCTTTCCTTGCATCTCGCCATCACAGACGGTCAAGTCTACCCTACTGAACCTCTGGACTACCTTGAGGTTCCCTCTGTGCCGCTCTGCTACTTGTTAGGGTGGTAAAAGTAGGGTAGCCTGGGTATTGGAATGCACACTACGTGGGTGTTGTGAGTGTCTCATAGGTGGTGAATCACCAAAATGATGAGATTGCCCCCATACACATGCCATCTACGTCATGTCAAGTAACTGTATGGTGTAGAAATGCATTGTTCCTAGTAAAAATATTTGAGCCTTCCAACCTGTCACAAGTACAGGTTAGGATATGAAACCCATCCTTGCATGGGTTGGCTTGTTCCAAGTCAACTCCCGTCAAATGTGCAAGTTGCCACACAACATGAGAAAGTGGAGTAGCTTGAGTCCGATAGTGGTTAATTAGAGCCTGCAGTGTCAGAAGTATGAGCTGGTCTTCACAATAAGATGATGGAGAGAAACCAAGCTCATAATATATTAACCCTGGCGCCTGAAGTGTTCTAAGAGGTTCACAGCACCACAACAAAATGTTGTTGGATGTAGAACCACCATATAACTTAGGGTAGATAGATGAGAAAGTGAACAGGAACAGGGAGGTCGTATTTGGTATTTAACATTTAACCCTTAGTGGTAAATTAAATCTAATTCATTTTCCATGGTCGTCCCTTGATTTTAATCCAAAATATTAAATTGCAATACTATTTCTGTTTTTCTCTAATGGTATATTGGGGGTGAAAGATTGCAGTCCAAATGAACTTGTTCTAAAATTTTACACTCTGCGCCAAGGCTGAAAATACTCTTCTTAAAGCAGAAATTGATGAAGTGACTCTATTGGTGGTTTCAGAACCACAAAACAACAAGACAGAAGGAATAGTAAGCAATGATTGACTTTTTGAAGTTTAAAGTATACGCATAAATCCTATGTGCAAAAACACACTCTCCTTTGTGTGCATAAGACTAATGTGGAAGCAGAGCATTCATCAAGTAGCAAGTTCATGATTCTCTGCACATAAATATCATTACAGCAACAAAAGGAGTAACTGAATACAAAAATGTCAACATGGAAAGCAAAAGAGTTGCAAAATAGCAAGCAATAGTATAATAACGGACTTTGATAATATACACATCCCAGGCATGGTAATTAATAAGTGTAAGTTGCAACATACCATCATCATCATCTTCCTCTTCCTCCTCGTCTTCTTCCTCCTCTTCCTCATCATCATCAGAATCATCTTCTTCTGCCTCCTACAAATCAACAACATGTAGCAATGTATCATAAAATAATAATAATAAATGTTAAAATGAGAAAAATAATAATGGCATGTTATTTATATTACTGGATATCGATCATGGGCAGTTAAAATACGACCAATAAAAAGTCTTAATATTTTTTTCTAGAATAGTTACAAGGTGAAAATTATTTTATTTAAAACAGCTGGTTTATTAACTTTCTGATACATTTTTATTAAAATTTTTAATTTACGACACAAATTAATTGTCTAGTTTTTGCACAGAATAGCCCATCCTTTTAAATTCTTTTCATAAAAAACATTCTAGCAATGTCTAGTGAATTAATTTGAATCCCTGTCCCATTAACTATCAAAATTAGAGAATCTTGCTTTGCGTTAATTTTCAATACGTAGTGCTCTAATTTCTCTCGTCCTATTTCTATCCTATTGTTTTAGTATCATTAACCATGATGTTTTTTTTCACATATTTATATTTTTGACTGATTTTTTTTTCTTTGCTACAGTGAAATTTTGTTACGACGGGTTTTCCCTATGCTTTTACATGTAAAAGTTGGCGGAACTGGCAAAATTACATCGCTATATTCAAGTTTGCTATAACGAGGTTTTATATATAGGTATGTATATATAATTATATCGTAGATAAAGATTGAAACATTATTTTTTTTTAAATCAAAATTTCTTGAAAAATGGAAAATATATTTTAGCAAAATTATAAAAATGTAAATGAATGAAGTGCCTCAAGTGTGAAGTAAATGAAGAGTGGTGAGCGCCTCAAGCATGCCCCAATTAAAATAGCCAAATTCCTACCTCCTCCTCATCTTCATCATCTTCTTCCTCTTCCTCCATTTCGTCATCTTCTTCTTCTTCTTCTTCCTACAGTACACATTGGCAATTTAATACATCAGCACACGAGATGGCAAAACATAAGTATACAGTGCTCTAATTACTCAAGTAGGGATAAATGTTGTAGCACATTTTGCAACCACTGAGAAATTGGCACATAATAACAATAATAATCAGCTGCATTGTTAAAATTTTGGGGGTAAAAACAAAGCCAAGCATAAGAAACATGCTTGTCATTATTAAAAAAATATTTTAGAAATTCGATCACTGATGTCCAAAAACATGCTACTAACCAAGATGCATAACATAGAAGGTGGTATAATAAGCCCTTTTACTGTCGTCACAACTCGGTTTCCTTCGTAAAACTTCCAATTTTGAAATACTTCGTACAAGGTGACTGTCAACAGACCCTTGTGGCGTCTCAGGTACAATACATTATGTACCTGGAAGAGGAGGAGGAACAAAAATTTTCACCTCTTTCGGCGATTTAAATTTCCCCTCTTGCTTTGATTCACCTTGTGTGATGCTTCATTCCTGATGCTGACTAGGCAAACTACACCACCTTCTATATATACATCTTGCTACTAACAACCTCTGCATACATTTGCAAATATAAAAGTCATAGCACAACGTGGGTAAGAAAATAAGTATGTACTCTCATTTTTTCTTTGTCTGTAGTATACTGCACATAGTAAAAGACTACGATATTGGACCTTGCAGCTAGGTTAAAAAAAAAAAAAAAAAAAAAAAAAAAAATGATAAAGCTATCTTCATAACTGGAAATCACATGCCCGATTGTGGCTGCTATCAAAGAATGGGAGAATATATATATATATATATATATATATATATATATATATATATATATATATATATATATATATATATATATATATATATATATATATATATATATATATCGATGGAGCTGCGGCCAAAGGGCGTATGTGCAATTTTGGCCAGTTGAACAAAGGGCGTAAGTGCATTTTTGGACAAAACTATATTATTCTATTTTGTTTAAAAGGGTATCATTTTACATGTTCCCTGTAATTTTTATGAGTTTTTGACTATTATTTTTAAATATACATACAAAATATATTGCACTACTTTAGTAGAAAACGGTTTGGCCAACTAGAGGTTTAAAAGGCATATGTGTAACAGCAGGGCTACCACTTGCATAATATCGCTACTAAATGATGAACTACGTTATATTTTATTAATTTCGGTATTAATTTGCATTTTTTTTTAAAAACAAAATTTAAAAAAGAGTGAAAAAAATAAATATAACTCCTATAAATTATGTTGCATCCCTATATCTTTTCATAATTTTATGAAAAATTGTTTGGGTAGTATTTGTCAGATTTTGTTTGTTGTTGGCTATTATTAACATGATGACGTCAGAAAACGATGTATGTTTATATTATTTTTAATAATTACGGGAAAAAGTTCCTAATTTGATGGAAATATGTAGTTTTATTTTTTTGATGTTTTTAAATTTATCCTGTTCATGGAAATAGCAAATTGCAAAGTAAATTCAAATGGATTTATTATAGGATTTCTGAATTAATTATTGTAATATGCAATATCTCTTTAGATATAATAATTTTTGATTTTATCTTTATTTTTTTCCTTTTTTTTTTTAATGTTTCTGATATTAAAAAATTTACTCTGTAGCAAACTGAAAGTATTTTAAGTAATTTTCAGATCGAGAAATAATGGAGATATACTCGTAGATATAGGCAAAACTGGTGTCGATTCTAAATATATATTTTTAACAAAAAATAAGATTGGTGGTATGGTTCCATTGCACTAGTTTAATTAGGGAAAATTAATGAGCCAACTGTGGCTACGTAATCGCGATATACAGCGATACCTTGAGATCTCCGAGTGATTTTGCTTTCACCCGCGCTTCAATTTCTTTGTTTCTAAGTAATGAACAAAAAATACAATAAATATGTACATAATAATATTATATCAATATTAAAGAAAAGGAGAGAATAACCAGCAAGGGCCTTACCACAGTAGAAGTTCTATGGAGAGGTCGAAGTCTCGCATGGCCCAGTGTTTTGTTATAAAAAAGTTCATTTTATAACTGAGAGCTTTCGTCATATATTAATGACATTATCAATATATATATATATATATATATATATATATATATATATATATATATATATATATATATGACGAAAGCTCTCAGTTATAAAATGAACTTTTTTATAACAAAACACTGTGCCATGCGAGACTTCGACCTCTCCATAGAACTTCTACTGTGGTAGGGCCCTTGCTGGTTATTCTATCCTTTTCTTTAATATTGATCCTAACCGCGATGGTTTTTTCCTTAAATTGATAATAATATTATAAGTAATTTAATGATAACTTGATAATCCATTTTTTGTAAAAACAAAATCCATTAAAAACAGAAACAATTTTCTTTTGTATTTCAAAAAATAATTCAGCATATTATTTGTTGACAAAAAAAACAAAACAACAAAACAAATACTAACATATTTTGCTAATTTATTAATTAAAACTAAAAATGCATAAAATACTTTATTATAGGCCTAAACATTGCCAAAAAATGGACTTGACTTAAACATTTAATTTCCTTCTTCTCATTGTTTTAATGTTTAAAACAGTTTTTTGTCTCTCCTGTAAAATTATGAAAAATGCACTTACGCCTTTTGCTGCAAACTGGCCAGATGCACATACGCCCTTTGGCCGCAGCTCCATCAATGTATATGTATATGTGTGTATATAATTATATATATATATATATATATATATATATATATATATATATATATATATATATATATATATGCATGCATGTATATATGTGTATATGTGTGTGTGTATATATATATATATATATATATATATATATATATATATATATATATATATATATATATATATATATATTCTAGCTTGTATATTATTGCCCTATAACTGTTATATTTGGCACCACCATAGCAGCCAACTTTAGTTGGACTGCAAGGGTGGTGTTACCCTACATTTCCTTTTTTTGTTGTGGGGAAAATTTTGAAATACAATCATTAAGGGACATTTTTTTCCTATCCTGTACATTATCTAGTGATCTTACCTCTTCCTCATCGTCGTCATCATCATCTTCATCTTCATCCACGATATTAGTGCGTGAGGCAGGGGCACTAGCAACTGTAGGCATATGTACATAAATTGCATCAAATTAAAAAAGTTGTGTTTTAACTACAGACACACACACACTTGGTCTAAGGTAATGAGTCATGAGTAAGTCTGATGCTGTTTTATAATGTTGTGCCTTTGAGGTAGTGTGAGACCTTGACATACTACTAGGTCTATTGTATTTTATTATCACAGTTCCGTATCCTTTTACAACTATTTAAATAAAAAATTTACAGGAAATGTGTGAATGTGAAATCCTTTTAGAATTGCTGGAAAAAATTTGTTCCAGAATGCTGAGAAATTAGTTTTTTTTTTTTTTTTTTTTTTTTTTTTTTAAGAGTTACCCTAAAAAAGAATGAGACTTTGGAGGCAATTTTAGTGGATACTTCAGGTTAAATTTTAGAGGTATATTTAGTAACAAAAATAAAAATATAAACACTTAATTGAAGTGAACTGTTTTTTTTTTTTTTTTTTTTTTTTTCAATGCAAAAGTTTATACTTCATGCTAAATTATCTTGTGCTAAGTCTTCATGAATTAATCAGTAATCACAAATGTAAACCTAACTGCCCAGTACAGAGAGCAAACTTACAAGCTAGTGTCCACTTCCAATCTGTCATATTTTATAGATAACCTTTAAAAATAAAACTATGTGGGGTAAGATTCATCAAAGAACTAAAGGCACAAGGTAATGCTTATGAATCCTAGGGTCTTAGGAGTCCTAAAACCTTTAGCTGACCAGAGTGCTTTCTCACACATGGAGATCCAAACAGAATGATAAAGATGAATGATTCAGTTATCCATTTTTGTGAGTCAACTTATGAAAAAAAATACATTCAACTCTAGCTCAGTGACTGCTGAGTGAACTGGCGCGAGCACACTGACAAAATATGGCGACCCTTCATTTGTTTGTCTTAATTTGGAGTTGTTTTAATCTTGAATATAGCTGTGCAAAAAATCAACTTTTAAAATTGTTAGTACTTAAGGTTTCAATTTAATTAATATTATAAAAATTTTGTAAGTGACTGTACACAAAGTTGTGTTTAATAAAAAAAGAAAAAAAAAGTTGAGTCAAATCACAGCAATACCTCATTTTAAACCTTAAAAAAAAAAAAAAAAAAAAAAAAAAAAAAAACAAAAAAACAATAACAACAACAACAACAACTTTTTAGCTTTGCTTAGAAAATGACATTCTGTGAAACAAAATTTACAATTTTTATATCCGAAAAAAAAAAACAATAATAAATATATATCGAGGACGAGGAGCAGGGATACGACCAATGAGCTAGCACCCGAGTTTAGGAAAACGAAAAACAAAAGTCTTAATATTTTATTCTATAAAAGCTAGAAGCAAAAAATTGTTTTATTTAAAACGGCTGGTTTATTAGCTTTCTGGAACATTTAAAAAAATAAAATTATGACGCAAATTAACAAAGTTAATTAATAATGGGAAATATTTGAGCGCGATTTTTGGTCTTGTTTTTACAACTGTGAAGTTCAACTCGATGTCAAAAGTTTAGTTAACATTGGATTGTAATAAATTTTTTACACAAAATACGAAACTGAACAGCGTATACAAGGATGTAAATTTTTTGGCAAACTTAAAAAATTAGCAAAGTTATTTGCGCCTTTCTAATTTAAAAAATTTTAGCGTTAAAATGAAGCCACAACTTTGAAATTTGGCCTCAGTGTTCACCATTAAAGTGAAAATGTTTGCTGAAAAAATAAATTATTTTTGATCATTTGTTACAATTTTACAATTTAATTGAATACTTTAGAATAAATGAGAAAAAAATGAAAAAGCTACTAAAAAGTCACTGTCCTAAGCTACTACGTAAAAAAATCTGTTGGTTTAAGCAAGTATAACAGCGTAAAAATATGCATACTTCAGCAACATTTTGTTTGGGTATTTGTTTTATAATTCACATAATTAAGTTATTTCGTTGGTACCGTATGAAATTTTGATATTTTGATAGACAAAAATAAAATTACGTAGTAGCTTAGCACAGCGAATTTTTAGTAGCTAGCAAAATTTCTTCTCTTTTTTCTCTCGTGCATCGGCTTCACTTTTCTCATTTATTCTGAAGTATTCAATTAAATTGTAAAATTGTAACAAATGATCAAAAATAATTTATTTTTTTCAGCAAACATTTTCACTTTAATGGTGAATACTGAGGCCAAATTTCAAAGTTGTGGCTTCATTTTAACGCAAAATTTTTTTTAATTAGAAATGTGCAAATAAC
Organism: Ecdyonurus torrentis; assembly: GCA_949318235.1. Lineage (NCBI taxonomy): Eukaryota > Metazoa > Arthropoda > Insecta > Ephemeroptera > Heptageniidae > Ecdyonurus > Ecdyonurus torrentis. Next base: position 38,481,662 of record OX439127.1, read on the forward strand.
TTTGCTAATTTTTTGAGGTTGCCAAAAAATTTACATCCTTGTATACGCTGTTCAGTTTCGTATTTTATGTAAAAAAATTCATTACAATCCAATGTTAACTAAACTTTTGACATCGAGTTGAACTTCACAGTTGTAAAAACAAGACAAAAATCGCGCTCAAATATTTCCCATTATTAATTAACTTTGTTAATTTGCGTCATAATTTTATTTTTTTAAATGTTCCAGAAAGCTAACAAACCAACCGTTTTAAATAAAATAATTTTTAGCTTCTAGCTATTATAGAAAAAAATATTAAAACTTTTGTTTTTCGTTTTCCTAAACTCGGGTGCTAGCTCATTGGTCGTATCCCTGCTCCTCGTCCTCGATATATATATATATATATATATATATATTATATGGTGCTATGATTCAAATGAGCAAGGATCGGAACCAATATTGTCCAATCTTCTCCAAAAAAATATATGTTGTTTGGGATGATATAAAAACAAACTATTTTTAATTTTAGGTCATTTGGGCAAAATCTGAAATTTTGGGGGGAGTTTGTTTAAACGTCACTATTTATCGCTAATGACGGAACAACCATTTTGGAACGGCAAATTTGCTGAACAAAAAGCGTCAGACCACATTTAATTTTTTTGTGTAATGTGTAGACAGTATTGGATAGCCTCCATGAAAAATATCGATCCCACCTATTATCGATTTTCTAGGAAAAATCGACCAAAATTGGATTTCAGCGTTTTTTTTTTATTTTGAAACGAACCCTGTGACGTCACGAGTAAAAATCAAAATATATTTTTTTAAGTTTTATGCAGAGCTGACTATAGTTGTAACCACTTGGCATAATAATTTCCTCAGTTTCGATTATTTTCTATTTTTAACGATTTTTTCAATTTGACAACTTTTTCAAAAATCATGATTTTGAGTCCCGATTTTTTCTATGCCGCTCAACTTAAAATTCAATTAATTTATACTGAGATTGATGTTTGGCACTTTAGCTCACTTCCTATGTAGAAAAATCGATGGCTTCAAACTCGTGAGTATTTTTAATTGACGTAAGAAAAATCCAAAATATCGACTATGGTTGCAGTTCAAAAAATCGGTAAAAATCGGGTCACTCAAAGTATAGTTTTTTGAGCTCCTCAATGCATGGGATGAATTTTGGTATATTAAAAAAGGGGTCGATTTTTTGAAATTTGCACTGGGACTTAACCTCTGAAGAGCGATGGTATGGAAATCGCGGAAACAAGTCTCGTTTAAAAGTTTTGTATAAAGGTAAAGGTAATATTCTGTCCACTAACTCCTATAGAGGAATTGCGAACTGTTACATTATGTTCAAAATGTTTGATAAAGTTATTTGTAAGAGAGTTTTTGAGTGCACTAAGGCTCTTATCCCAGATGTACAGTTTGGGTTTATGCCTGGCAGATCAACAATTCAAGCCGTTAAATATTTGCATGCTCAGATTTTAAAAGATGTAGCTGAACCAAAAAGTTGTACATACGTGCTATTCATTGACTTTCTAAAAGCGTTCGACCTGGTTGATAGAAAGTTATTTTTATGTAAACTTATCGAAACTAAAAAGCTTCCGAAAGAAATACTTGTTGCTCTGGCCCTGCTACTGGAAGTCAATTTTGTAACTGTAAATGATGGTTTACTTCTCTCAGACCCTATCTTGCAAAGCAATGGAGTTTTGCAGGGGGGCCCGAGTAGTCCTCTTTTGTACAACCTTTTAACCTATGATATACTGACTATAATCGAGGAAATTGTTAATTTAATAGCAGATGATCCTGAGATTTTTCTCAGTATCTATGCTGATGATTTGGCTATTATATGTAAAAACTTAGAAAAATTACAGAAAATTTTGGATAAATTATTTGAATAGGCCTCTCTAAATGGGTTAAAAATCAATGCAAATAAAACAAAAATAATGAAGTTTAAATATGCAAGTGGTGGCCGTCCAAAAACAAACCCTCCTCCAGAAAATATCTATTGTAATGGAACTAAATTGGTGTTTATAAGCTCATTTAAATATCTAGGTATTACCTTACAGCAATCAGGCAAGTCATTTGCAGCTCATGTTAAAGATAGAAGCAAAAGTACCATCACAGCATCCTTCACCATTTCAAACGTACACTTGCTATCTCTTAAAACGGCCATAAAACTTTTTCACCTGAAAATATCACCTGTAGCATCTTACGGAATAGAGATTTTCTGGTCATATCTAACCATCACAGACTTCAACTTATTAGAGTCTGTAAAATCTCGTTTTCTAAAGAGAGCAATGTGCCTCTCAAAATATACAAAATCCAGACTAATTTATGAACTTTCAGGAGAGGAGTTTTATGTACGTGAGCTGAGATTAAAATTTAATTTGCCAGAAACTGAAAATTATATTAAGTTTGTTCAGATTAGAGAAAGAAAAACTGATGATATTAATCTATCATTCTATAATACACCAGCTTTTAAAAATGATACATGGAAAAACTCAAATCAGAGAAATCGTAATATTATCACCCGCTTCGGTTTTCATCACAAAATTTGCAACACTAAGGAATATCATATTTGTACTAATAATTGTATCTGCTCCTTGTGTGGGATGTCATGTGATCAGTATCATCTCCTCACATGTTCTAGGAGACATTTAAGTATGGCCTACTATGCCGAGGGCACTGATCAGCATGTATAATACTGTTATTTGATCTTGATATTAAGTATATGTAATGTTTATGAGTTGAATGTTTAGATGTATGTTGTACACGCATTGTGTTTAATAATAATAAAAAATAATAATAATAATAATAAAAAAATAATAATAATAATAATAAAAAAATAATAATAATTTTTTACTCGTGACGTCACAGGGTTCGTTTCAAAATGAAAAAAAAAAAAAAAAAAAAAAAAAAAAAAAAAAAAAAAAACGCTGAAATTCAATTTTGGTCGATTTTTCCTAGAAAATCGATAATAGGTAGGACCGATATTTTTCATGGAGGCTATCCAATACTGTCTACACACTACACAAAAAAAATTAAATGTGGTCTGACGCTTATTGTTCAGCAGATTTGCCGTTCCAAAATGGTTGTTCCGTCATTAGCGATAAAAAGTGACGTTTAAACAAACTCCCCCCAAAATTTTTGCCCAAATGAACTAAAATTAAAAACAGTTTGTTTTTATATCATCGCAAACAACATATATATTTTTGGAGAAGATTGGACAATATTGGTTCCAATCCTTGCCCATTTGAATCATAGCACCACATATATATATATGTGTTGTAGTCGTAAAAAAATGCCAGGTGGGACGCTCTAATATGGGACCAGGATACAATCCGGGGGGAAGGGGGGGCGAAGCCCCTCTTTAGCCCGCCGCAGGCGCGAAATTTTTTAATGCCACGCCCATTTTTTAGAAAAAGAATACAAAAATTACGTAAGATATAGTTAAAATTTATTCTGACCAAAATTTTGTTGGGGGGCTATTGCGTGCAACGGGCTCATACTGATGCCAAGATGCACGCACCCTGTCACTACCCAAAATGTCGTGACTATTTTGCTAAGAGGCGAGTTGATGGCTATTTAATTTAGGCTTTTGGCCCTGATGGCCTCCATCGGGTTGACGTCCACTCCTGGACGCGGGTGGAACACTTTACCGCGAGCTCATTGGAGCCGGATGCCCATAGTTACCGAGGCACTCAAGGGCGGGGTGGTTCTTGGCCTACCAAGCCCATTACATGGCTCGGCCGCCTCGCGTCCGAAAACGAGAGCTAGGCTAAGGGGCTTCAGAGGACAAGACCCAGCCCACAACTAGGTCCTCTCCTCAGTGGTGACGGACGCTACCGCACGATTCGGGGCTGGATGCCCATGCAATAATTATTATTATTATTAGATACGTGAATTATGTTTTTGGGCACTGAATATTCATACACTAGCTGAGGATTGAGGTTATGTTAATATTGAATTATGAAAAATGTATTTGGGAACGTAATATGTTTCTTTTTCCAATGAAAAAAAAAATGTATAAATTATGAAATATATTATAGCTTTTCAAGATTTAACACGCAGCAATATTTTTTTATTGTGTATTGAATACTGCTTCGTATATAAATGCCTAAGAAAAAGCTCAAAATCTAAGAACATCTCCAGTTAAGCTTCTAGAGAAAACAAACCTACTGTCCTTTTTTTCGATTTGCGTTCCATAATTATTTTCTATTAACTTGACAATAAAGATTTACTCTGAGAATTAAAATAATAATAAAAAGAAAGACAAATAACTTATGCGTAAATATCTGGATAAACCGAAACTGCATAATAATAAAGTGATGAAAATAAAACTTTGTTACAAAAAGAAACTTGCGAGCGTAGCGAGCGAAATTTTTTAGTAATTTCAACCAATTAAACAGCAAAATTAGTCAGGAAATTTACAAATTAGGGCACATTTTGTCAAGAAATCCGTCCCACCGCGTTCCCCTGGAAATTTTCCAGGTGGGACGGTCCTAGCTTTTTTTTTCGCCAGGTAGGACGCCGTCCCACCGCGTTCCCTTAGGACTACAACCCTGATATATATATACATCGGCACTCAAATGCCGCGATGATAAATACTCAAAAGAACTGTAAAAACGGTGATCAATGCCAATGCCTATTAATTCCTAATTTATTAGCACGTATTGATAAACTACAACACCATATTGAGTACTTATCATCAGCTATTAACAACAATAGCAGCAACACGTCTTATACTTCGAACAATAAAAATAAGAATCGTATCAAAAAATCAAGTTCCACCCCGGTGTATAATCAATACCAGGATGTGATCTCTGGTAAAACTCCATACCCAACAAATGAGAACAGTAAATTAGTATTATCAGAAACTAATGAAGATTTATTGTCATCAAGCGAGCCCGTCATCGCACATGTGGTGGCTGCAGACATGCAATGCTCTACTGGCATTGCTTTGAAAATCAAGAAGAAGTTTGGTATGCCGATTGAAACTGGCAAAAGACTCAAACCTGGTGACATCGTTCCTCATGACTCTAGTGAAAGTTCCGTAATTTTAAATATTATATCTAAATACCAATCGAGTCACAAATTACGGCAGAATCCCAACCAATTTCTGGTCAATTTTGCAGCAGGCATCAGGGGTCTTGCTCAATATTGTCAAACTAATAGTATTGTACATTTGGCAATTCCTAAAATGGGGTGTGGCCTGGACCACCTAGATTGGGGCTATGTTAAATCTCTTCTTCACAAAGAGTTTGGAGGTCGACACAATACATGTCTATCAAATTGTTTTCCCCCTCCAAAAAAGTTGTAATTCCTGTAGCAACTCCTGATCCTCTCCACAATGTTGAGCCAATAATTCTTGTACATAGTCTGCCCCCTCTGTTAACTGCAGTTCTGCCTCCACAATCAGAAACAGAAACTGCACCTTCCCTGGCAACATATCCTTCCCCTCCTCAACTGACGTTCATGGGTAATCCTGCTAATAATTTGTTGTCATCCCCTAGCACACCTCTATGTAGATATTTCCATGATAAAGATTACACTAACGTTCAACCTCCGCAACTTAACTCGCCAACATCATCTGTCTGCTCTACCCCCATTAAGTCGCCTTTCCTAAATCCCCTCTCTGCAAAGTTCTCTCCGATACCTATGATGGTATAAACGAGAGGAATTTGTCGATCCTGTTGTGGAATGCGGAGGGGCTGAGTACACTGCTAAAGTGCATCCCGGAAATTGACATGTTTGGTGACAGGGATGTTGTGGTTTTTACGGAAACATTTCTGTCACGGCATGTTGATATCCAAGGGTTTTATTCAGTCCATTCGTTTGCCGCAAAGGGGTTGAGAGGGAGACCATCGGGGGGTATATCGTGTTTTATTAAGTGCACTCTTGGACAAATTGTAAATAGTGCTGTTGAGAAAGATTATGTCGTTGTGAATTTACAAGACATCACTGTAATTGCTTTCTATCTCAAACCAACTCTCTCAGAAATTGATGTCTGGGAAATTATTTTATCTGCTTTCAGTCAAGTTCCTAAAGACAAAACTATTTTATTGTTAGGTGATTTTAACTGTAGAATGGATATTGTGAATGAGAAGGGAAAAGCTCTCATTGATTTAATGGGTACGATTAATTTGGTGTTACGTAATTCTCCTCAAGATAAAACTTATGTTTCTCATAATGGATCCAGTACCATTGACTTATTATTTTATGACCCGTCAAAATTCAAAAATACATCCGTTGTTTTTCCATCCTTATCTGCAACAACTTTACGTAAACATCTTCCTTTAATTTTCAATTTGACTTTTAATGGTAAGAAAATACCTGTTCATATTGTTAATAAACATAAACTTTCAAACGTCTTAGATATTCAGAAACTAAATATTATGTATGAACAAAACTTTATATTGTTAAATAAACTATTTGAAGATCAAAATATCGATGGAATCTATAATTTTTTGCAATCAATTATTGTTTACTCAGCTGTCCCTAAAAAATTTTATACTAGAAAATCAAAGCCATGGTTCAATCATGAACTATATCAATTAAAAAGATACTCCTTGTATATTTTACACAAACTAAAGCAAAGTAAATTTAGAGACCAGGACCTTCTTAAGCACTTTGCTATGGTTAAAAAAGAATATAAGAACTTGATTCAAACAAAAATTAAGTTATATAGAGAAGAAATAGAGAGGAAGTTAGTCATCGCTGCAGAAAATATGCCGTATACATATTTAAAGAAGGACAGGGTTATAAAATTGCAATGTCCAATTCCAATGGATAAATGGGAAACACATTTCAAATCAATTCTCAATAATAACAAACTTTTGAATTCTCAATCTCTTAATTTATGTGAATTTGTTGATGCAAACTATATTTCCTGTAATTCATTATATAATTTTATCACTAATGTAGAGGTGGATCTGACTCTTAGGAAGATGAAAAACAATAAGTCTCCTGGTCCAGATTGTATCACTAAAGAACACATTGCAGCGTTTAGCATGCAATGTAGTTCATCATATATTGCAGACTTGTTTAATCTTTGTATTAAAAATAGAAAACTACCTGTAGAATGGAAAACATCGCTGATATCTGTATTATACAAAGGCAAAGGTAATATTTTGGATACAAATTCATACAGGGGTATTGCTAATTGTCTTATTATGTTAAAAATGTTTGATAAGCTTACATGTAATAAAGTTTTTAATTTAACTCGTAATTTAATCCCTGATGTACAGTTTGGGTTTATGCCTGGGAAATCCACAATTCAAGCTGTTAGATACTTGCATGATCATATTCTAAAAGCAGTCTCAGTTCCAGCAGGCCATGCTTATGTAATTTTTATTGATTTCTTGAAAGTATTTGACATGGTGGATAGAAAATTGTTAATGCATAAGCTCATCAATACTAGAAAACTGCCTAAAGAATTATTAATTTCTATTGCCATGTTGCTTGAAGTCAATTTTGTGATAATCAACGATGGCTTAGTTTTATCTGACCCAATCTTGCAGAGTAACGGAGTTCAACAAGGTGGTCCGAGTAGCCCCCTCTTGTATAACCTCCTCACACATGACATCTTGGACATCTTAGTTGACCTTATCTGTAATGATCCTGATATCTTTATCAGCATCTATGCAGATGACATCGCTATTATTTGTAATAATATTTTAAAACTTCAAAAAATTCTAGACAAACTTATTGAATGGGCTAATCTGAACGGATTAAAAATTAATGCTAAGAAAACAAAAATTGTAAAATTCAGGAGAGGTGGCCCTTTAGCAAAGTCAGATGTAATAACTTGTAATGGAGAAAAGATAGAGTTTGTAAATTCTTTTAATAATCTGGGGGTTATTATGCAACAAACAGGGAAATCTTTCTCTAAACATGTCAAAGAACGCTGCCGAAATGCACTATCATCTTCATTTGCTATTTCAAATCTAAATTCGTTATCTTTGGAAACAGCTTCAACTGTAACTGTAACTGTAACTGTTTCACCTAAAAATCTCTCCAGTTGCTTCATACGGCATTGAAATTTTCTGGTCATATATGTCTATAACAGATTTAAAAAATTTAGAATCTGTAAAGTCTCGGTACTTAAAACGGGTACTTTGCTTGTCTAAATTTACGTCAACAAGGCTGGTTTATGAGCTAGCAGGGGAGGACTTGTTTGTAACAGAACTACAAGTGAAATTTAAATTGTTAAAAACTGATAATTATATTAAATTTGTTAAGGATAGATTAAGTAAAACTGAAGATATCAGCCTGGCCTTCTATAATACCCCTGCATTTAATATTAATGGGTGGAAAGGCCCAAACTGTACAGACAGGCATGTTATTACCCGTTATGCGGTGCATGGTTTCCACCATGTAATTTGTCAGATTAAGGAATATCACGAGTGTAGTGATAAATGTGTGTTTGTTATGTGGTGGCCTATGTACTAGGTACCACTTACTTCAGTGTCCATCTCGGACCGTATCATTAAGTCAATATGCAAAAAATGTAGACTTGTAGAATGAAATGTAAATATATATGTATAAGTACACCATTGGTGTTTAATAAATGAAATAATATATATATATATATATATATATATATATATATATATATATTTCTATTTCTATTCTATATTTCTAAATATATTTTTAAACTTATTAATACTAACCGCGATGTTTTTTTCCTAATACGCATATTATCGCCAAGTCGATCTTTTTGTTTTAATTTTAAGCTTTTGTAAATAATATTCTTTCATTTTTATTTTATTCGGCCCTTTTACTTGCCAACGTCAATAAGAGCACGTACTAAATTAATTAAACTATATGCCAAAGCGCATAATATTTATTCTATCTCTCCTACTCTATCATCTTTTTGCTTTTCCTACCCCAGTGTCAACATATAAAGCGATGTAACTAGCGTGAATCACGATACTGTGCAGTCGGTAGGCGTAGTGCTCTCGCGATCTTTCTAGAGTTGGGGAACTCTGGGAAGTGAGGGAGGACACATATTGCTTGCTGGCTGCCTGTCTTACACCCCTCTTAGACACGATTTTATATTACAGTGTGAGGATGAGAGGTTTGAAACAGCAACCCGAGTTTGCGCGCGTGATTTTAACCAATCAGCGCGTGCAGCTGCAGGGGCATCGCGTATAAAAACGCGACTGCCACTTGCTTCCTCAGCTCAGTAAGTTAGCAGATGTGGTGTGAGCCATCTCTAGCTGTACAGAGCTCTCTGCCGAGCCTTACTGATGAGTCCTAGGTAAAGGACGAAACCGGTCTAAGGCAAAGAGTAAGTCTGATGCTGTTTTATAATGTTGTGTCTTTGACGTAGTGTGAGAACGTGAGATGCTAGGCACATCGTATTTTATTTTGACACTATACCTCCATCCCTTTAACATCTACTTTTTAACTAGCTCAAGCTAGAATATTTGATCCCTAGTCCCAATTTACTATTTAAATTAGAGAATTTTCGCGTTTTATTAATTTTCAATTCAACGTGCTCTAATCTCTACCAACTATTTTCTAAATATATTTTTTTAAACTTATATATATATATATATATATATGCATAACTCTTGTAGTGCTGATTGTAGTATAACACAATTTGTATTGCAAAGAAGTGTGTCATACACATTAACTCATACATTTTCATGCTCACGCCATTCAATAATCGTTAAAATATTTGTTTTCGTGAGTCATGTCGCTTCATTTCTATCTTATCCTACATAAGACACAATAGATTTTGCCTAACTTTTCAATTTACCTATGCCTTATAATAGCTTATTAACAGGGTGGTTCAAACTAGCAAAGTTTGGAATTTGTGAGTCCATTCAAACAGCAATATTACCTGTAGGAGCAACTGAAGTCTCGCTAGGACGTGGAGGTGGCTCTATCACTACACAATCATCATCTTCCTCCTCTTCCTCATCATCGTCTACGATATCATCATCATCATCGTCATCTTCATAGTCCCTACGCACTTGATTGCCCTGCAACACAATCAATATATCTTAACTATAGCACGAAATAATTAGCTATTCTGGTAAAATACGTGCCTTTGAAGTTAGCAAACATGACCTTTTGTATAGTGTACATCCAGTCTCATAAATAAAAAAGAAATAATAACACCCAAATACAACTCAAAATATATGAACTATGAGCCCTGGCCATTGGAGCCCACAATTAAAAACTATTCCCTTTGATTATGCTTATGGTGCCTTTAAACAACTTCTTCTTCTTCTTTCTTTCTTTGTCAGGAAATACAGTACACTACTTTGTAATTTTGACTTTTTGGCCGAGGTATTAAAAAAGACCACTTACGGACAATTATGAACTGTGAGTTAGAAATTTAAATCAAATTGATTTAGATACCCATTGAGTTGTTCTGTACAGAAATCACGTGACATTTGACCTAAAAATAGTTCAAGGGCAACCACAGAGGGTTAAAATTTTAAAATGCTGATTTGACAAGATTTATATATATGGGTCAGATATATGGTCAGCAAGCTATAAGTCGAACGCTGTTGGACATCGAACGAATCGAGGATAAAGGGCATTTTTCACGTTTTATGCTATGATTTTGCCACTTTCTAAAATCATTAAATGTAGTTCTTTTTTTGTTCTCAATGACAGTTTATCAAAAATTCGTAAAAATTGAGCTATATTGTGACAAATTAGACTTTTTTCATTGAAACCCCAAATATCTTAATTTTCTTAGAAATTAGCATATTTTTCTTAACACTGCAGCTGTCGCACAAAATAAAATATCAAAATCATTTTCACATGACAATATTGAGAGTTTTCCATACCTTGAAACTCATAAAAAAACAAAATTTTCTCTATATTAACTCCGTAATTTGCAATAAAGTGCTGCTCGAAGACTGTCCACGACTTCGAATTCACGAATATGGCTATCAATAAAAAACTAAAAATTTCTTCAATGTGGCTCAAAAAAATATATGGTGGTTGGGATGGTTGTAATATGAAATGTTTTCAATTTTAGGTCATTTGGGCCAAAACTCGAATTTTTGGCGTTTTTTATTAGGATGTCTGCACCTGGTTGGCACCATGTTTTAGAAATGTCTATCAACTCGTTCGATGTTTGGCATGTCATGGAAGGTTGTTTGTAGTCTACCTTTTTTCTCAATTTTTTTAGACTTTTATTTATAGCAATTTTATTTAAATTAGAATTACAGTTTTGTAAGAGTTTATCACATCTAGGATTGTCAAAGCATTTAAAAATCAAATTTTATTATTTCTTGACATTCTCTTAGGTATTTAAATTAACAATAAAGTTGTCACTTTTGCTTAGCTGTTTGAAGACTAGCTGGATGACCATAGTTTACAGCATTTTAAACTGTGTTCCAATGTACAACTTGGGACCTCTATAACGTTCAGAGAAAAGTTTGGAAAAGTACAGAGTCCGAATAATAAAGGGTAACTATTTAAACTTTACCATTTTTGCGTGCCTCAAAATATTATGCGTAAACTAGAAATTTCGCTTGTTACGTAAATAGTAAATAGATGTTTAACACGAAGCTTGGAAGAAGAAGACGAGGATTGTCAAAGAAGAGAAGAGATAGCTCCTCGCCGCTCAGGTGATTGCTAGCAAGCAAGCCAAACACTCCTTGTTCTGCCATCAACGAACTTCGCATGTCAGACTCAACCTTTCTCTCTCACTTTTATTTTTTCTTCTTACTACTCTTTTGATACTGTAAAATAGGAAAAGCTTCGATACTGTAATGATTTATAAGGTAAAAGTTATATATTTTTTTATTCGCGTTCATTAATAAAACAGTTTAGAAAATCGAGTCAGTGGCAGAGATAGAAAGCGATAAAAAGACATTGAGTTGGGCACCACGAGTCGTGTTTGGCTTGCCATGGCTTAGCTAGCCAAGTAGCTCACCTGAGCACGAAGAACTAACTCTTCTCTTCTTTGTCAATTTCCGTTTCCTTCATCTATTTTCAATTTACATAAAAAGCGAGATTTCTCGTTTACGCATGATATTTTGTGGCGCGCAAAAATGGATCAAGTTTAAATTGGTTACCTTTTATTATTCGGACGCTGTACAACTGCCACTCATTGAAAAGTGCAAACTTTAATATACAAGCTCATAAATAATTATTATTTGTGTCCATGTAAATAAATAAAAATTTCAAGGTCAGGGTGGAAAATAGAACTAAAATTCTCAAAAAAAAAAAAAAAAAAAAAAAAAATCAAAAATTGTTCTCTCAAAGAGATATTAATGATGTTCATAAACCCCATTTCCTTGCTCCAAAAAATGCGCAATTCTATTTAAAAAGCATTAGGTGATTGACTTTTTTTTTGTGGTTTAGGGCATAGAAAACAGGGATTACGAACATCATTATTTATTGATTTTCCAACCCACCTCAATCACTTCTTTTAAAAAATTAACATTCATTATTTACCTGGACAAATTTTCTGAGATTTTTAAAAAAAGTAATTGTTTCCAATGTTTATGCAAGGTATTTCAAAAAGTACTTAACGTTTCTAGAAATTTGATAACAAAGGACCATGCCCCCTACAATAGTCATGGATCTAGTGATATATATTCTATATAACTCTGAAAAACTAACAATTTTAAATGCAATAACTTACTGATGCTGGACTTTGCTGCAAAGCACGCTGTTGACGAGATCGAGAGTTTTCAGTATCTGTACGACTAGGCTCCACTTCCATCATCTCCTGAAGCAAGCGTTGTTCCCCAGAGCCTCCAAGTATCTGTTCCATCATATGCTCTAAAGCTGATGGCTCTGTGACCAAATGTCCTTCTGAATTTTGTTCAAGACTCTCAGCAGCAGCAGAGATATCATGATCAGTATTCTCAGTGTCCTCAGGTGCATCTTCATTTTGGGCCAAAGTAGCATCAGAAAATGTTGAACCTCCTAGTTAAAATAGTTTAATGATGAACTATGCACAATAAATAATAATAAAGCTACAAACCTGCTGTCTGTGCTCCACTCCCTTGAGTTGCATCTGATTTATTTTTGCCTTTGTTTGATGGTGCAGGTGGAATGGGATGGTTGACAATGCGAGTAAGTGTCTCCAAGGGCTTGAGAGCAGCGTTGACTGTGACATGCATGGTAGGACTTGATAAGTCCAAACAATGAGGAATTCGAGCCAGATCCATGATGATGCCTTTACGCAGCATCAAACGTACAATATTGTTCAGAGCAACACTGAAATACACATCACATGATTACCTAATAATTATTTACTGTACCAATTTTGTGATATGCACTTTCAAAACATGCATTTTTGTTTTGTTTTCAATTACTCAAAAATATTGAACATGATATACTACGCAGGTTGAGTGCTGTGGGAAAATTAAATACCATCTTTTTTGCATTATTATTAAAACATAATTACAATACTGACATAACCTTTTTAATTTTGCATAGTATGAGACAATTAGGCAGGTACACACTCTTTCATATAAACTTTTACTCTATTGCCTAAGAGTAAAGGCAAAGAATATGTAATTTTTTTATGACAGTCTGTACAAAGTGTACTGTGCCAGGTACACCAGAGTAAGAAAGAGACACTTCTATTGACCTAGCATCTCGTTTCCCTCAGTTCCTTCCTTCCTGTTCCTTTATTAGAAAAGTATCAGAAGCATGTAAAATAATAATAATAATAATAAAGTTTTGTTTTAAAAGTTCTAGTGGCCCTGATTATTTTAAAAATGTCTAATAAATAGCACCATCTAATGCAAAATGTAGTTATATTATTTGTACATAGTTTATGAGATATTATGACCTAAAGAACACTAATTCAACTTTAATTCATTCTTGCTTAAAATGGAGATACAGCATGGAGGTAAAGGTGTTCTTTCTGATTCAGAAGCAAAGCACTCTCTAATAAGATTTTTATGAACCACCACCTAGATGTAATGACATAATATCAATTGGATCTTACCTGCATTGATTCAGCTTGACAGTTGAATTAGCCATGCCAGGGGGTGGAGTTGGAGCAGGACAGTTGTCAATCATGACAGAGATAAGACTGCACAGTTGCTGAATCTGTGTATGTTTTTCAGGACTCTCGGGGAGTGCTACAGTGCGAGACAGTGCACTTTTCACCTATTTAACAACACATTATCTTAATAATAAGTCTTAATATCACGTTATGGTAGAACTAGATACTGTATATAAACAAAAGCAAATTGAAATACTAAATTCCATGAAAACACAGTTTTCCTTTAAAAAACCAGAATTATTCTAGTTGTACAACCACAACTTACTTCTGACACCAAGGTAGATTGTGTATCATGAGAGTGATTGCAAGAGGCAAGGGCTGCAATTAACATGCGAGCCATGTTTGCACACTCCACATCTCGGGAGCGAGGACGCTCTTGCAACAAATGATCCAGAATGAATGACAGAGCACTGCACGACTACAAAGATACAAAAACATGATATTAGGAATACTGATTAGAACATCAATAAATAAAAAAAATCTAACCTCAGTAATAAGTTCACTGGTATTAGGTCCATAGAAGTAATCTATAATAAGACTGCAGACATGGGTGTATGAACGCACAGCTTCAGCCAACATCTTGAGCACTGCAGATCGGGGAACCAGAGGACGAGTCAAGTCCTCAGTTGTAATAGTTTTCTTTGGGCTACTTTTGCCAATTTCAATTTTGTTGCGATCTACAACCTGAAACGTAATGTCCTAATCATTTGACTTGCTAATTCTGAACAATTTTATATTTATGAGGCCATACCTGCTCTTCTGTATCTTGTAGATTAAAATCGGACGAATTTGAGTTTCGTAATAGACCTTGGCGACCAAGCAAGCCATGTTGAAGAGTGGCATTGCGTGCTGCAGGTGGACTTTGGGATGCCTGACTTGAAGCAACACTACACGATGAAGATGTGCTAGTAGCACATGGGCTACTAGCTTCTTTATCATCATTGTCCCCTGGTACAGGTACAATCAGGGCTTCCAGCAGATCACTAATTACTTGAGTAGAAATTTTGTTCAAGTTTGCAGGAGTAGGAATGGAGTGCTTTGAGGACGGTGGTTCCATTTTGAGTAAAAGTCGAGAGTCTTCCTCTTCATCTACAATAACATTATATGATGAAACATTACATATTTACCAACCCATAGTATGTTGATGAAGTCAAATAACTTTCTTGTAACAGTGAGAATGTTTGATGCAACTTAGTTCTATGAAGAGTAGAGTTATGGTTCAAGGTCGCATGATACATTTTCTCAGATATGAGAAAGCTATTTGACTTAGTCGATATAAAATATAACTTACTTCTACGAGACAAAATTCCAACATCAACTTGCAAAGTTTCCTTGGAAAGCTGCAGAAAGATGTCCGGATCTCGGCAAATTGCATTTCCACACATGCGAAGCATGTAATATAATTCTTTGTAAGGAGGGGGTATATTTGGCTGTGTCTTGGCTCGTAGAACCTACAACAATGCACACATTACTCATTTTACAATATTGAGCATGGCTAGATACATAATACAGGAGACTAAAAGTATATATTACCTTCTCCATCGATTGGCGAAGAACACTTGGCTCTTCAATGACGTGGCGGATAAGCAGAGTTGAGAGACTGACAAAGCCAGCAAAATGGGAGGCATATGTTAAGTTCAAAATCAGTTTAACTCCTCCAAGCTCAGCAAATTGCATGGCATGCTCATACTTGCGAGTCATGCGGAGGCAAATACGGAGCATTGCATGGAGAGCATCATTTTCAATTGGAATTCCGAGCATGAAGACACAGGACCTTTAAATATTGTTTGTTAGGCACAAATAAAGCATTTCAGATTGAATATATCCTATATATATATATATATATATATATATATATATATATATATATATATATATATATATATACACGACTTACTTAATGAGAATAGATGCATTGTTATCTCCAATTCCATGGATGAAGACATGCTTTACACTTTCTTCTTCTTCTTCATCATCATCTACTTCTTCACTTTTCTTTTTATAGTTTTTGCTGTCAATTTCTTCAACCTCCATGGCTTCATTTTTTTCCTTGAGTGTAGAATTTTCTGCTTGTTGTTCACGTTGCTTCTTGTCCAACAGAGCCATCATAATTGGCCGCCTGTTGCCAGTTTCATCATTGCACTGAAGATAAATAACATCAAATATGTTAGCACGGGCACTTAATAAATACAGAAAAAAAATATTAGGATTTGAACATACCTGATACATGCAAGAGAACTGCAGAGTGTATTTTCGCCGACCGTAGTTAATACGAATGCTTGGTTCACCAGCCCAATAGCTTTGATTGATTAGTTTATTGTGAGTTGCACTGTATGAACACCACTTTCCAGTCCCTATGTCATACCACTGCCACTGGCGATTACAAATCTAAAGAGCAATTGAAATTAATTTCAAATTTGGATTAACCATTTTAATTGGTAACAATATTTATAATAATAATAAAATAGGGTCACAACATATTGTGCATTACATGACACATAAAACATAACATCATATGGAATAAAAATTCCAGAGAACAAAAGGCAAGCAGACAGTATGTTAAATATTATGCTACATACTGAATGTAGCGGTGTACAAGTGCTGATGTTTCAAGTTCATAACAAAAAGTAGCCTTTAATACTTACTTTATGCATCAACTCCTTTCGCTCTGTGCTGATGGCTACTTTTTCATAGAGATCCAAGAGCAAGAGCATGGGAGCTAGCCACTTTGGAGTATGTGTTTGAGAGAACGATGGTTCTGAGTGTTTCAGAAGTGCCACCAGTTTATCAATGATTTGCATCTGTTGTACTGCCACAGCACAAGGAACTTTCATCTCCTGTAAGCATAAATACAGGGTATTATATGATTCCAACATTAATGCCTCTGGAGGCTGGCTAAACTTACTTCAAAAAGCAGAGAGAACACATGCAGCCTGACAGCAGTTTTCTTGGCAGCTTCAGAATTACTCAGAATTTGAATAACTTCTGCAGTTTCTGTTGAACTTTTGACTTGTGCTAACAGAGTGGTAACATTGCTCAACACCTGTAAAGAAAAGCATTGAAAAATGAATTAAAACCTCACTTCACATATACTATACATATGGCCATGTACCGCTTTGTATATATATAGGCTACTTAATATAACCAAATAGTAAATAGCTAGGGGTTTTATAAATTTTAAGTTTACATCATAATATATCTGCAGTGTGACTTTGAACATAGTTAATAAAGTTGCACACCACCCCCTTGGCAAATAAATTGCAAAAAGCGAGAACTTACATCCTCTTAAAGTAGATAGAATGAATTTCGTGTTATATGCAAAACAAAACCCTTATGGTCCCTTGTTATTTTTTGCCAGTGTGCGGATCTACAGGAAGAATAAAAAAGGCTTGCCCTTCAAAACAATTAACCCATTTTTAGCCTCAACCTTCGAATTTACTCTCATATGGCATGGGTTAAAAAATGGCAACGACCTTGTTTTTACAACTTTCGATGCTCATACATTTTGGGAGCTGTATTTTTCTTTTCTGAAAAACTGAAACTTATGCTCTTCGATAATGTAAAAAAAAAATTAAGACAATAAAAAGATGCTGTTCTATGAACACACTTCTTCCAATTTTAAGTTTAAAAAAGTCACTATTATCTAGATTTTGTTCATCGACATAACTTCCAGTTTCTATCATCTTCGACAAAATGTTTGTGCATGTTCGTATTGCCTTGTTTACACTGTTTTGCATCATGCAATAAAAACTTAAGAAAATTAAAAAATGTGAAATAGTAACAAAATTAAAACTTTTAATAATTGCTGGAAGCATTAGAATACGTAAAGTAATTAATATCATATGATCACAGCAAAGTGGTAAAAAAAAAAAAAAATAATAATAAAATAAATATAAATAAATAAAATAAAAAAAAATAAAAAAAGGTCAAAAATTGAAAGCATGGCTGAATATCAACAAATTCATCATTTTTATCAGATTTTTATTTTAACTTGCAGATTTCACATTCTAAACCTTATTTAATAATTATTTGTTAAGTTTATGTTATTGTTGACATTCTAAACAACACTTTTAGGGGTTTGTGACTGCACAAAAGTAAGATAATATTCCAAAAAATAAAAATGTGTCATGAGCATCACAAGTGTTTAGAGAAGGGGAAACCAATATCTTAAAGGCATAGACAACATGAAAACATTAGCATTTATATCACAAAACACTTGATGCGATTTTCATAAATAACTTTAGTGTGTCTCAAAACCCAACAGTCGTTGTGATCAAAAAAAATTTATTTATGCAACCCGCACAACATTTTCAAACTTATTTTTGCCTGTTTCTGACGTCAGAAACATAAATATTCACGCAAATTGCATACTTTACAGTTTTTTCACACTCTCTTGTGGGGCCACATTTAAATTCTGGTAAAAATTATCATCATTTTTGGAAATCCCATTTTGTGTTTAATGATTAAAAAGAACATGTTATTTCATGTTTTCTATGCCTTTAAGAAATCGTTATATCTACTTTAATGGTGACCGACTGATATCTCGCAAACTAGACGGTCGTGAATTATGATATAAACTCAAAGTAAAGATATTGTACTTAAAAGTTTAAAAATGTGAAAACACGATCAATTATTTCAGTAATTCCACTTTACAAATAACATGTAAATGTTGAAATTCAAATTTAAGCGGCAAATTTTAGTCAAATTAGAAACTTTTTTAAAATTAAAAATTTTATTAAAACTTTTTTCAGAACATAAAAATTTATTTTAAATTTACTCGATTTTATTTTCAAATTATAATGTTTGTATTGTTGGAAATAAATAATGTACAAAATTTTTTTGTGAAAATATAGCTCTACTTTGAGCGATTTCCGGTCCAAGTCGGTCACCCTCTACATCAAGGATTAACCTCACACGTGGAAGTTTTATTTTTTATTTTTTTATTTTTTTTTGACTCAATAAGTTTCTATAATTCTTTCTTTCTTTTTGGTTGGTTTTAAATTTTTAGCATATGTTTGCATTGTCTTCAATAAAATGTGTGCCAAATTTCAAATTGATTTGTCCATTCGTTATTTTGGAAAAAAAAAAAAAAAAAAAAAAAAAAAAAAAACAACATGGTGAGCATAGGACGTCTATGTATTAAGTTACAAAGTTGGAAGTTAGTTTCTGGGTAAGCAGTAGCTCAAGTAAAAGAATTTAACTAGAAGAAAAATAAAAAGGGGGAAGAAAAAAAAAAGTGTGAGAGAGAGAGAATGAATTTTTAATTTTTAGAGAGGTTTCAATTTATTTTGTTCGTGTTGTGGGAGAATTATTTACAAGTCATTAGTAATAATAAGACAAATCTCCTCAAAAAATTAAAAATGTTTTACTTTTCAAGTTTAACTCTTTTACTTAAGCTACTGCTTAACCAGAAACTAAATTTCAGCTTCGTCATTTAAGAGGATCTAAGTTCACACTTATTAAAATCTAAAAAATTAATTGTGAAGAGGGTAGTTTGCAATTTTTTAAAAATTGTGTTATATTAATGAGCATCATTTGTTTGTTTACTCTATCAAATAGGAAATTTTGACCACCATCAGTTATATAGATAAAACACCTGTGAAGTCCACGACTTAAAAATTTAATGCCACTATTAAGTCTAGCCCTATACCCTGGGTACCCAAGTTTTCATTAACATAACTGCCAACGACTAGGTCTCAACCATACTTTAGCAGTCGAGAACTTAGGACTATTTGGTACTTTTAGTTAAGTTATATTCTGCTAATTGAGCCACCAGCCAACTTGCAGGAAGCATTGAAATTTTTACCTCTAAAAGCATGACTTGAAGCATCTTGTCTCTGAACTCATCTCCATTACGCTTTACAATCATAACAAGCAAGTCACAGACTCTGAAGACTGCAGCTGAGCCAAGAACATCTAGAATACAGAGGCATGTTGTTGGTGCAGATTTGCTCCACTTGTCAAGTGCTTCTTTGGACAACTGCTCTGGCTCTTCAGGTTTGTTCACACTCTGCAAGAAATAAAATATATAGCCCAGTGGTACAATAAATATTTGGATATTTTTGGCCCATTTAAATACATTAGCTGAGATTGTTATGCAAAATGCAAACCGTTAAACATTATTATAAAACTAATAAAAATGGTACTTACAAGACCCTGCAAGTTGATAGCACTACTTTTCTTTGTGTTGTCAGGTGCATCTCCAGATGGTTTTGTACTACTTTCTCCAAGAGACATAGCTATGGCTTGATGCACTTGGTCTTCTTCTGACACCTCCATGTCCATATTCTACACAAATATAAAACACTCATGTAAGATGTAAGACAAAAAGTTCAGTCATTCATCAAGCAGTGATGTTACTTCTATACACCAAAAAAGTCAAAGGTACACACATAACTTTTTCTAAAGAAATTCATTATATGTATATATACCTATATATGCGTATTAGGAAAAAACCATCGCGGTTAGTATTAATAAGTTTAAAAAAAAAAAAAAAAATATTTAGAAAATAGTTGGTAGAGATTAGAGCACGTTGAATTGAAAATTAATAAAACGCGAAAATTCTCTAATTTAAATAGTAAATTGGGACTAGGGATCAAATATTCTAGCTTTAGCTAGTTAAAAAGTAGACGTTAAAGGGATGGAGGTATAGTGTCAAAATAAAATACGATGTGCCTAGCATCTCACGTTCTCACACTACGTCAAAGACACAACATTATAAAACAGCATCAGACTTACTCTTTGCCTTAGACCGGTTTCGTCCTTTACCTAGGACTCATCAGTAAGGCTCGGCAGAGAGCTCTGTACAGCTAGAGATGGCTCACACCACATCTGCTAACTGACTGAGCTGAGGAAGCAAGTGGCAGTCGCGTTTATATACGCGATGCCCCCGCAGCTGCACGCGCTGATTGGTTAAAATCGCGCGCGCAAACTCGGCTTGCTGTTTAAAACCTCTCATCCTCACACTGTAATATAAAATCGTGTCTAAGAGGGGTGTAAGACAGGCAGCCAGCAAGCAATAGTGTCCTCCCTCACTTCCCAGAGTTCCCCAACTCTAGAAAGATCGCGAGAACACTACGCCTACCGATTGCACAGTATCGTGATTCACGCTAGTTACATCGCTTTATATGTTGACACTGGGGTAGGAAAAGCAAAAAGGAGATAGAGTAGAAGAGATAGAATAAATATTATGCGCTTTGGCATATATAGTTTAATTAATTTAGTACGTGCTCTTATTGACGTTGGCAAGTAAAAGGGCCGAATAAAATAAAAATGAAAGAATATTATTTACAAAAGCTTAAAATTAAAACAAAAAGATCGACTTGGCGATAATATGCGTATTAGGAAAAAACCATCGCGGTTAGTATTAATAAGTTTAAAAAAAATATTTAGAAAATAGTTGGTAGAGATTAGAGCACGTTGAATTGAAAATTAATAAAACGCGAAAATTCTCTAATTTAAATAGTAAATTGGGACTAGGGATCAAATATTCTAGCTTTAGCTAGTTAAAAAGTAGACGTTAAAGGGATGGAGGTATAGTGTCAAAATAAAATACGATGTGCCTAGCATCTCACGTTCTCACACTACGTCAAAGACACAACATTATAAAACAGCATCAGACTTACTCTTTGCCTTAGACCGGTTTCGTCCTTTACCTAGGACTCATCAGTAAGGCTCGGCAGAGAGCTCTGTACAGCTAGAGATGGCTCACACCACATCTGCTAACTGACTGAGCTGAGGAAGCAAGTGGCAGTCGCGTTTATATACGCGATGCCCCCGCAGCTGCACGCGCTGATTGGTTAAAATCGCGCGCGCAAACTCGGCTTGCTGTTTAAAACCTCTCATCCTCACACTGTAATATAAAATCGTGTCTAAGAGGGGTGTAAGACAGGCAGCCAGCAAGCAATAGTGTCCTCCCTCACTTCCCAGAGTTCCCCAACTCTAGAAAGATCGCGAGAACACTACGCCTACCGATTGCACAGTATCGTGATTCACGCTAGTTACATCGCTTTATATGTTGACACTGGGGTAGGAAAAGCAAAAAGGAGATAGAGTAGAAGAGATAGAATAAATATTATGCGCTTTGGCATATATAGTTTAATTAATTTAGTACGTGCTCTTATTGACGTTGGCAAGTAAAAGGGCCGAATAAAATAAAAATGAAAGAATATTATTTACAAAAGCTTAAAATTAAAACAAAAAGATCGACTTGGCGATAATATGCGTATTAGGAAAAAACCATCGCGGTTAGTATTAATAAGTTTAAAAAAAATATTTAGAAAATAGTTGGTAGAGATTAGAGCACGTTGAATTGAAAATTAATAAAACGCGAAAATTCTCTAATTTAAATAGTAAATTGGGACTAGGGATCAAATATTCTAGCTTTAGCTAGTTAAAAAGTAGACGTTAAAGGGATGGAGGTATAGTGTCAAAATAAAATACGATGTGCCTAGCATCTCACGTTCTCACACTACGTCAAAGACACAACATTATAAAACAGCATCAGACTTACTCTTTGCCTTAGACCGGTTTCGTCCTTTACCTAGGACTCATCAGTAAGGCTCGGCAGAGAGCTCTGTACAGCTAGAGATGGCTCACACCACATCTGCTAACTGACTGAGCTGAGGAAGCAAGTGGCAGTCGCGTTTATATACGCGATGCCCCCGCAGCTGCACGCGCTGATTGGTTAAAATCGCGCGCGCAAACTCGGCTTGCTGTTTAAAACCTCTCATCCTCACACTGTAATATAAAATCGTGTCTAAGAGGGGTGTAAGACAGGCAGCCAGCAAGCAATAGTGTCCTCCCTCACTTCCCAGAGTTCCCCAACTCTAGAAAGATCGCGAGAACACTACGCCTACCGATTGCACAGTATCGTGATTCACGCTAGTTACATCGCTTTATATGTTGACACTGGGGTAGGAAAAGCAAAAAGGAGATAGAGTAGAAGAGATAGAATAAATATTATGCGCTTTGGCATATATAGTTTAATTAATTTAGTACGTGCTCTTATTGACGTTGGCAAGTAAAAGGGCCGAATAAATTCAACGTGCTCTAATCTCTACCAACTATTTTCTAAATATATACCTATATATATGTATAATATGTGTGTGTGTGCAGGGGCACATGCAGGGAGGGGGGGGTCCAGGGTCCAGACCCCCCCCCCCTCAGTTCTGAAAAAGCATGGGCAAAGGGGGCGGGTTTCTCCCTTTTGCCTATGTTCACTATAGGCTGGACCCCCCCCCCCCCCCCAGCCCTTACAAAATCCTGGATACTCCCCTGTGTGTGTGTGTGTGTGTGTGTGTGTGTGTGTGTGTGGGAGGACCAACTGTAGAAGAAAAAGCAATGCTTACATGAATGGATGGAGCATTCAATAGATACTCTGTGGCTTGTTCCACAGTAGGTGATATGCGAAGTGCCTGAATTGACATGGCGCGTGAGAATCCCATATCTACGAGACGATTCAGTAGCTCCAGGCTCACTTCAGGTTCTGCTTCTTCATTGTTTCTCTGAGAGTTAGCAGAGTTTCTAGGTTCACTGATGGAACTAGTAGCAGTAGTTGTGGTGGTGGTGGTGGTAGTGGTTGGGGTTGGGGTTGCTGTGGTGGTGACAGTGGAAGTTGCACCACCACTTAATTCTTTGCTCTTCACTTGACGCTCCTAAAACAAGTAAAATAACAATAATAACAAGAAATCACAATATTTGCTAAAATCCAGCTAGAACACAGTACCTCAATGAGTTTTTCAGCTCGTAAAATATGGCGCCAAATGAGGAGACAAACGGACATAATTCTAGTACCAATTTTATTCTGGAACTTTGCATCAGGATTCCACAGCAGCATCAATGCGTCAAAAGCCATCTGTAATGTTATAATTAATTAATTGTGGGCAAGTTGCTTTCCTTTACATCTCTTCTTATATAAATACACATAAGAGTTGTGATAATCATCAAACCACAAATATATATATATATATATATATATATAGGCCTATATATATATATATATATATATATATATATATATATATATATATATATATATATATATATATTATTTCTACCAGGTTGTGGTATTTAAGAGGCTCTTCAGCAGTGACATAAAAATTAAATGAACTAACAATTTTTAAATTTAAATATCCATTAAAATGCTAACTCACCCTCTGCATACTGATCAGATATTTGAGTGGATCAAATGGTCGTGGCAAAGTAGAGTTTGCTTTGGCTGAAAGGGAATGTGGAGAGTCCAGCACAGTTTTTGGGTTTACAAGTTTCTCCAGCAGTTCCAGCCAATTTTCAAGGAACTCAGCAACTTCAGTACCCCATGGCATGTGTGCATTCTCAAGTTTTTCAGGACAGGTACTTTTCTCTTCACAGTTGAGAACCCAGCGAAAGGTCCTACAATAAAAGTACAAATATAATTATCACACAATAAGTACGCAAAACTCTTATTGTGTTAAGTGTTTCGACAAGTTAGCAGTAGCCCTAAACATATAAATGGCACTATGATGTTGAACCTTTAGGAGAGGTTCACAGCACCACAACATTTAAAGCCATAGACCGCATAAAACAACTTGTGCTTTTTAATGAATAAACACGAAATGGGATCTTCAAAACTGATGACAATTTTTACCAGAATGTTAATGTAGCCCCACGAGAGAGCGTGAAAAAACTGTAAAGTATGCAATTTGCTTGAAAATTCATGTTTATGACGCCATAAACATGCAAAAATTAGAATGAAAATGTTATGCGGGTTGCATAAATCGAATTTTCTAATCTCTGCTACGGGGCTACTGTTGGGTTTTGAGACAAACTAATGTTATTTTTGTAAATCCCATCAAGTGTTTTGTGATATAAATGCTTATGTTTTTCTCCGGTGTATTCCTTTAATTACAAGGCAACTTTCAAATCACAAATTGCCACAAGTGTTTTATTACACAATTGTGAACCTTTGTTCAGATTTTGTGACAAAAGAATTTAAAATGGTCTCTAAGTCATTGAGATTTTACACAGTCAATTTTAAAATTATTTTTTTGGGTTACTGTTAAATACATACACATATTTTATTGCTACTTACTCAAAGAAGATGAAATGTCCACCTTCTCCCACAAACTCATTCAACATTAGATGATAAGGGAATTTCTTGTCATCAAAAATCAAAGATGAGGTGAACCCCATTGTTGACATTAGGTAAGTCATTCTGAAAGTTTAAGACACATTATATATATATATATATATATATATATATATATATATATATATATATATATAAGAAGCAAAAGTTAGGATTTTTTTTTTATTTTTTTTTTTTTTAAATTTTACCTCAACATAGGAAGAGGAGCTACAGAGAACTTGCGCCAATTGATGTTACTCGTCATAATGTAGCCCAAACGACTAGCTACTTCACATGCATATGGAGTGGAATTAACAGTGGTGTTTCCCACTTGTCCTCTGCGCTGTCTCAAAGGAGAACCAACACATAGCTGAAAGAAATACCACACAATAAAGCAAAAACAAAACACAATATTAAAAAAAATAATAACAAAAATGAATTATTTTATTTAGGTAGATGAAAAGAAGTTTTAGTTACCTTCACTAACAATCCAAATAACTCAGCTATACTTCTGCCTAGCCTGGATGAAGTTGCCAACACAAGATTCAAGTATTTGAGCTGGTTTGCACTAGGCATAGGACGCACAATATCTTCAGCTTTTAACATATCTGCCGCGTCATCCAAGTCTATGTCCATCTTGACTGATGGATCTGTGCTTAGTGCTTCCATGGCAGATGTCATACCATTATCATTTGTCTGCATCACCTTCCACGTCTTAGATTTAGTTTGCATTGTAATCTATGGAAAGGAAAATTATGTCAGATGGGGAAGTTAGCAATAATAATAATAATAACTTTACTTTTTCATCTGGCAGGCGCAGTTTTTCTAAATCTTCCAGGGCAAAATCTGAACGAGGATCAATTATATCATCACCACACAGGGCAAGTAAAACATTACTTTCCCACATGATATATTCATAGAGGTGATGCAATTTGTCCAGCACACGTATGCCCAATAAAGATCCCCATTTGCTGATATTGATGGCACGTATATCAGACTATGAACATGGAAATAAAATAATTTTCATAATTTTAGCACATAGGTGTGTTTAAGAAAAAAAAAAGTAGGCCTATATATATATATATCGAGGGTGCTCCGCTATAATGTCCTAAGTCCATTTGACCTTGAAAAATATTTTTTGCTGCAAATGACCTGAAATGGATAAATCCAAAATTTGGGGTTGATCCGACGATTTTTTATTTTTCAAGGTCAAGTGGACTTAGGACATTATAGCGGAGCACCCTCGATATATATATATATATATATATATATATATATATATATATATATATATATATATATATATATATATATATATATATATATATTGTAGTCAGTTTCATTTATTTCTAAAACTATAGTAAACTTTACCTGGCCTGTTCTGCAAATGTGAATAAGCATAACAATATAGCCTTGCAGAGCAGCCATTAGGTGCAGCAGAGGTGTCTGGGTAGAATTATTGACAGCTTCATCTGGATTGGGAGCATTGGCAATCTCCCTCAGTAACTCACACCTTTCTATTGGATCATGAAAGCCTCTGGGGTTTATAAGTTTGTACATGTCCACAAGTACTCGCTCCATCTGAACCAGTCCCTCTTCAAGCACTTGTGGTTCATGAGCTAGGTTCTGAAAGCAGTATTATCATCAATAAGTTGTCATTTTTATTATTATTATTATTTTTTTACGGCTCTAAAGTTAAAATGTATTTTAACCTAGGACATCATTACAGAGAATCTCTAAAATAATATAACAAATGCATTTTCCATACCATTTTTAACCTCTTCATTCTTCCCAACTTTATTTATTGTTGATTTTCATTTGAACCTATGATTTCTTATCATATGCAGACTTTAACAAGCTAGCTGTATGATGTTATAGTGCCCAGATATGCATATACCATTTTTAAATTTATATTGCAATAATAAATATGACTTACAAAATACTTGGGAGTTTATTTTACATACAAAAATGCAGAGGAAGTTACAAACTTACGAGAATGGACTTGCACACAGATGCTACAGCTTGAGCCCATGATGTCACAGGGCAGTCAACAGGAAGGTTTGGTAATCCAAGAATTGACATTAAAGGTACAAGACCTTTCTGACTGACAAATTCACGACAATGATCATCAGTTGAGTTATTGCTGAGAATGGCATCAACAAATTTCATCTGGAACAATATAATATCGTTATAAAAAGAACTGTAATGCAATAATGATGAATAAAGAAACCAAGCTTGTGATAACTGATTGATAAAAAGATGATAGGATAAAACATAGATTTGGAAAATTGAGCTGAATAATTTATAGTTTTACTCTGAAATATTTTTGTCCATAATTCCTACGGTTACCCTCCACCAATTGCCGAACTTCAAAGCACTACTATCTCACACAGACCCTACACCTCATTACTATCTCCCATTTCCCAAATTTTCCTAATCTATATAAATATAAGTTTTTCTATCAACTCTTTCAATTATCACATACTTAACTTTTCTTTAACATTTATAAAATAATAATAGCTATTATAAACACACATACAAACACATAAGCAAGTGAGCACGCACTACATATTAGCGTTTAATTTAACACTAACCACATTCAAAATGTAATCCACAAGTGGAATGGGCACTCTCTCCATGGAGGCAGGTACTGGTTGCTCCTCTGTTTCCTCTCCTCGTGCCTGGCTAGTTTCATCATCATCGTCATCTTCTTCATCATCACTACTGCCTCCCTCTGTGGATGTTCTCAGCATGGCAGACGGTACTTCAGCTTTGCTCTGAGGTCGCCAGCACACATACTTGGGATCACGGCCCATGTTGCACAGCTCTTCCAGTAACTAACAAAAAGAAAAGTATATTTTATTTATTACCTTATTAGTGAAGTGGCATTGATTCAGTGATTGCAGGGGAGGACATTTTTATTGTATGGTTGCATGTAAAATGGGGATTGTTTTTCCAAGTAAGGTCTAAATATTATGACTTTGTCTTAAAATTATACCTTAATAATTGCCCCAGTGGCATCAGATTTCAGACTGGGCTGGTGTCTCATCAACTCATCCATAGCATTGCCTAGATTAGAAGCTGTGTCACCCATAGGATCTGAACTGCGACGGCGACGCATAGCTGCCAAGTAAACAGGTGACAGCAACACTTTGAAGAGGCGTTCAAATGGACAGCACTTGACAAAAGATGCTAATCCACTTGCATTTAAACACAATGCACTGAACACGTTAGGTAAAGATCCCAGTACTTCTCTAGTGGCTGGAACCTGCCAAAAAAATTACAAGTATAAACATTGCACACACCTAAAATTTTACAACCTACTTTACTTACATCTTTTACAAGCAGTGCATGAAGAACAACATCAGTAAGACCATTGTCTTGAAGAGACGATAGCAAAGATGGCTCCTGGAATACATACACAGTAACCACATCTGTGGCTAACAAAAAGAGTGATGGGCCATAGTATTCAGCATTGCTGATCATATGCTTCAATGACGATGGCAACGAACCATCCATTACGTGACGAATACTGTCAGAAAATGCAGGATCTTGTATAGCTTTCTTCAGAAAGTTCAGCATGGATTTCAACAAGGCTGCTCTTTGGGGTAAACAAGGTTTGCTTTGTCTTGGTACAGTATCAGCATTATCCTGGCTTGAAGAAGCCGCCATGTCAACATCCATCATTGGTTCTTGACAAGTTAAGCTGTTTTCATTAAAACTGGAAGGACTGGCATCGTCCCTCTCCTGATCAGTAACTGTGATATTGGACTGTGGTTTGATCACAAAGGGTTGCTCTTTTCTGCACAAGTTCACCTCCAACTAGAAAATCATGAACATACTATTCATCAGACATGAGAATCAAGCACATGCTATCAGAACATGTTACAATAAAAGTGCAGTTATATCTGGATGCCTCAATACCCATAATTCAAAAATGGAGGGCCTTAATAAAAACTCAGTAAAAATAATAATGAAGGAAAAAAAAAAAAAAAAAAAAAAAAAAAAAAAAAAAAAAAAAAAAAAAAGCGTTTCTTTAATCTAAACCTTTGCCACCCAGTCACAGCACATTTACTTTTCAAAGCATGATACTACAGTCTGCGCCACCTAAGGGATGTTACCGATTAATCGAAATCAACCTACGAGCCAATAGACGCTCAAGCACTCAAGGTCATCAGGAGTTGGGGTAATGCTAACTAAATGGGAAGTTTGTAGGAGCTCTGTAATTGGTGGCATTCTTAGCTGACGCGGACTGTAGTAAGGAGTAAAATATACTGCTGGACTCGTCCACGTCAAAAAACACAGTAGTACATCTCAAAAAAATAGATTTCGCTCAAATTGATATAATTTGTTAAGGGTCCCTTACACATGATAAATACCCAATTTTAGGGTCATCCAATCAAAATTCGAATTTTTAGAGCGCAAAATTCAAACGTTATAGGGGCTTAGTAGTAAATTAATAAAAAATAGAGATACCGCTCTTTAGCGTGTTTTTCATTTTTTGTCACTAGTATGACATCTAACAAGTTCGATTATTACCAAAAAATCGATTTTTAAATAATCGATTGTGGTGAAAAAAATTCATCAATTTGCCCAATTTTGCTATTTTTCCACTTTTTCTGACCGCCGTGACACCCAAACCACTACGAATTTCAACACGATTTTTTATGGGGATATAGTTGGCATATATTGTAACACGTAAATAACCTTTATTGTTTCTCACAATAAAAAATGAATTTTTGCGGGAATTTTGGAAATTTAAAAAAATGCATTCCTAGCATTTTGAAAGTCAATTTTCTCAAAAAGCAATTTTTTGTAATTTTTTATATTTTTTATACACATAGTCAAAGTTGTCTACTACAAGGTCTATAAGGTCCCCGATGTATTTTTTCAGTTTTAGGGAAATTAAAATTTATTGAACACTGGAAAAAAACTTGGTCTCGCATCCTTTATTTTTATTTAAAACCATAATAATTTTTAAATATTGCTTTTTTTATTGTTACTTGTGAATTTTATTAGGTAATTTAACATAATTCTACAAATTTTTACTTTTTTTTGTAGATTTTAGCGGTAATTTTAGAAATAATTTTTTTTAGGTTTTGGCCATATTCTAACACAATTTTCTCAAAAAGCACTTTTTTTTTTATTCTTTTTATATTAATACCCAAGGTTGTTGTCTACAATGTAAATTAGGTATGTGATGTATTTTTTTGCTTTTAGAAAATTTAAAAAATATCAAAAGTGGGAAAAATAATTTTTTCTTTGGTTGAAAAAAATATAATAAAACCATAATTTTTCCCACTTTTGATATTTTTTAAATTTTCTAAAAGCAAAAAAATACATCACATACCTAATTTACATTGTAGACAACAACCTTGGGTATTTATATAAAAAGAATAAAAAAAAATAAAAAAGTGTTTTTTGAGAAAATTGTGTTAGAATATGGCCAAAACCTAAAAAAAATTATTTCTAAAACTACCGCTAAAATCTACAAAAAAAGTAAAAATTTGTAGAATTATGTTAAATTACCTAATAAAATTCACAAGTAACAATAAAAAAAGCAATATTTAAAAATTATTATGGTTTTAAATAAAAATAAAGGATGCGAGACCAAGTTTTTTTCCAGTGTTCAATAAATTTTAATTTCCCTAAAACTGAAAAAATACATCGGGGACCTTATAGACCTTGTAGTAGACAACTTTGACTATGTGTATAAAAAATATAAAAAATTACAAAAAAATTGCTTTTTGAGAAAATTGACTTTCAAAATGCTAGGAATGCATTTTTTTAAATTTCCAAAATTCCCGCAAAAATTCATTTTTTATTGTGAGAAACAATAAAGGTTATTTACGTGTTACAATATATGCCAACTATATCCCCATAAAAAATCGTGTTGAAATTCGTAGTGGTTTGGGTGTCACGGCGGTCAGAAAAAGTGGAAAAATAGCAAAATTGGGCAAATTGATGAATTTTTTTCACCACAATCGATTATTTAAAAATCGATTTTTTGGTAATAATCGAACTTGTTAGATGTCATACTAGTGACAAAAAATGAAAAACACGCTAAAGAGCGGTATCTCTATTTTTTATTAATTTACTACTAAGCCCCTATAACGTTTGAATTTTGCGCTCTAAAAATTCGAATTTTGATTGGATGACCCTAAAATTTGGTATTTATCATGTGTAAGGGACCCTTAACAAAGTATATCAATTTGAGCGAAATCTATTTTTTTGAGATGTGTGTTTTTTGACGTGGACGAGTCCTGCTGCAAATCATTAGGAGATTTCATTACGTGCGGCAAGTTATATTCTTTGTGTAACCTCAAATCAGAGAAAGTGGTGGGTATATTTTGTAGTAATAAGCTCAAAATTTAGCTCTTTGACTCTAGGGAAGCTTATGCTGCATGGAACATCCAACTCCCATATCGGATCGTCCGTGCATTTAACTTGTCCTCTTGTTGCATTCTCCACCATTTTAAAATCCCACATGCAGCTTAAATTTATGGGAGGCATCACATTTTATTTTTTATTGCTTAGACAGAAATGACAAAGTTATAAATTTGCCAAAGTCATACAGGGACAAAGGTAGTTAAATCCACAAAGTGCGTAGTCATCAAAATGTAAAATACTTTGATTTGGGATAAGATGCTGCTATATTTCCAACCATATATTTAAAAATACTCCAAATCTAAACTGTGAGAAATTGAAACAATTAATTATTTGTGATTTTATGTTGTTTAAATATCGATGCTGTTGCAGCTAAACCACACTTCTACTATAGCAAGTTTGCTTACTTTCACGCATCTACGTTTATTGTGATAGCCATAGTAACACGCATCTACATTTATCGCAACACAAGGTAAAAAATACATCTACATAGGAAAACAGGTGTGGAAGTGTTTTATACCTGTTGTCATGATAAATGTAGATGCGTGTTTTAATGGTTATCCTGACAAACGTAGATGTGTGAAAATTATCAAACACGCTAAAAGTAGAAGTGTGGTTTAGGCACAACAGCATCAATATACTGAATTACAATACTTCATGAAAATACTAGCTATGGTGAAAATGTTATTCCCTGATACTTCCTTAAATTAAGTAGAAATTTAATTTAAGAAACTTAAATTATTTAAAAACAATTTACCTCGAGGCGATTTATAAATGTGCTCAGTCCTCCGTGCATTTGGAATGCTTGCATATCTATATTGGTAATAAGGTCAATTACTCTCACTGCTCGAGTAACAAACTGAAACAAAAAATTCACCCACATACATATAAATTATCAAAATAAAAGCAATTTACAAACAAAAATACTGTTTAAATACTAAATAACTCATTTGTCTTATTTTAATGATTTTTCTTAATATATAATACCCATATTAATGATAAAATTCTATTTATTACTGAAAACTAAAAGACCTGTGCCTCAAAAACTAGAGGGCTTATTTTATTATTATTATGTTCCAGTAGCACAATAAGTTACTTACTGTGATGTGCTCCAACTCTGAACCAGGCCACTTGATGACTCTTAGCAGACTTTCCATCATACCACAGCTCACTAAGGCCTCTCCTCCAGGCTCATAGCTGGCCATGTGGTATAAAAAGCTGAATAGGGCTGTGGCTAAGGGAAGTGGGAATGTGGGAACAGGCTGAGCAGGCACCACAGTTTCAGTGCTTGAAGATTTCTCTTTGTCTGGCCAGTTGGCAGTGAGTGATGTGATACAAGTACGAACCATTACTGGGAGAAAGCCATGGTATGATGCAGCACCAGTTACATCGATGATCATATTTAGCCTACGGCCAAACATCAAACTACTTGTATGATTATCATTGTTCAGCAAAGTAATTCAAAGTTAAAAACTTACTTGGGTACATGTGGATTACGTTCTAAATGAATGATGGAGGTGAGTGTGCGAAGAGCTGCTGCACGTATCTCTACTAGATGTGGGGATGTCAGCTCAAGAAGCTCTACCAGTTCTTCCAAAAGTCCTGCATACAGCAGAACATGTGCATTCTCCATCATAGCATTGGAGTACACAAGAACAGATAAAGCTTGGAGACGTGCTTGTACACATTGCAGGCGATATTCATAAACTGAGAAGCAATGAGCCAAGCGCAGATGTGTGAACAACAGCATCTGCAATATTCAAAAGAGTGAAGTGTTAGCCTTTAAACAACGCAATGTAACAAAATATAAAACACACACAAATGTATACATCAGGGCTCTAGTCCTAAGGGAATATGGTGGGATGGCGTACTACCTGGAGAAAAATAGATCCAAGACAGTGCCACCTGAAAATTTTCTAGTAGAATGTGGAAAGAATGTCTTTGCAAAATATGCCCCAATTTGTAAATTCTCTAACAAAATTGCATTTTTTTTTTTGGTTAAAATCAGTAAAAATGGGCAGGTACTCTTAAGCATGATCAAAGGGCATAGTTTTTATTTTTGGGTTCCGATGGTTGGACTAAATAGGTTCCATTCAAATATTGTATAGATACATGTACTCATGGTCAGCAATTATAAGCTCACCTGCTTGTCTTCTGGTACTTCGTATGAAGAGAGCAGAAGATCCATAATGTCTCCTAATGACATTTTCATTTGATCTACATTGTCCAGATGAATGCTTACAACTACATTGGCTGCATTTTTGTTCTTGCCTCCAGGCGAGTTCTGAGTTTCAGAGGTATATGTGTAATATTCAAAGTGCAAAGTGGTTGCACCAGCAGGGAATTTCTACACATAAAAAGACATATATTAGCTAACTAGGTAATAATAGTTGGAAATACCAAAACCCAGAACACAGTAGCTCCTTCTCATGAAAAAAAAAAAAAAAAAAAAAAAAAAAAAAAAAAATCACCATCTGATTGCATTGTATGGCCAATAGAATTGAATTTTTTTATGGAAGAGACTGTATCGCTCATAATCTAACTCTTAACAACCAAAAGTCGTTCACCCACTTACAACCATGTTTCTAAATTTTGTTATCACAAAAAATGTACTGCCAATTTTTAGAACAAAAATGGTCAAGATTAATTTAATTGTGCCATGGAATTTGACATTGACACAATACTTAAAGAAACATAGAATGTATGTGTATTTTTATTCATGCAGGCACACCCACAAACTCGTTATTTAGGAATATTGAGCCAAAAGCTATGAATGTGTTGATTATCTCTATGCTGCAACATTTTTGCCAAACTATACTACAACACTTTCCTATGGTAAGTCCCTTACTAGTTTCATCTATATTTTTCTTTTAAGGTAGTAGGTAAACTGCTGACATCTTACAAACTGAACAGCCACAAAATATAATATTAACACAAAGTAAAGATGAAATGTTAATTAAAAGTTTAGTTATGTCAAGCACAATCAAATATAAAATTTCTTTTACTTTGCAGATAACATGTTAAAATTCAAATTTAAGTACAATCTGTATGTCAAATTAGAAACTTTTTATAAAATAAAAAATATTAACATAAACATTTTCAAAACAAAACACACTTTTTTAATTAAGTAAAAATTATTACAAGACTACAAATCATATATGTAAATATAAAAATTACTTAGAAGAAATTATTGCAAAATAGTTTCACATTTGACTAATTGGTGGTCCCCAGTTGGTCAATGTCTGCCTTAATTCACCCAATTACTGCATGCTCTATACCCACACAACTGTTATTTATTATTACCGAGAGGGGGAGATCTTTGCAGCAACCAGCCAGACCAAAGCCATTTTCTTTGCCGCCCCAGCTCTGGAACAGTAAAGAATGCATGTAATGCACAATCAATTATAACTATAATGTCTTATATTTAATTACAAAAGTTGGTAATGAAATTAATTAACTGTACTCTACATTATATTATTGCCAGTTTAGTGAGAATTTACCTCTGCTAAGTGAGTAAGCCTTCGGATCAAGGCATGTCGTTTATCAGTGTTGAGTCTTGGTATAAAATTACTCCTCTTACTGAACATGTACAGCAAGTTAAGCACACCCAGGATGACATGCATGTCACTTGATGACAATAGAGTGATAAGGTGTTCCATTGAATTGTAAAGATGGCGTGAGAAGGAATGCTCAATGAGGAGTGTAGTGAAGTGGAGTACCCACAGCAAAAGCTCTTTGACCTGCAAAAAAAAATGTACCTTTAACCCTACAAAACTGCTACACAACAATTATATTAATTATGACTATTGGTCCTGAATAAATCTGACCAAGCATTAATCTCTCACAAAAGAAACTTTAACACAAATGGTCAGATTTATTCGGGACAATCCAAAATATACATACATATCATGACGCTATAGTGCCTTTCGGGGTAAGCCAACAACACAGATGTTTTTAGCATGATCTAGTGATAGACCTCGAAAACTTTCTATCCTTACATACTCCTTTTGCTTCCTTCAGGCCTATACCTTGTTTCATACATTTTCTTTTGAATCTCATACTGCTTACATTATTTTTTAAAACATCTTCAAACCACCTCAGAATATGATGTTTTAGGCCTGCCTATACCTTTCATCCACTCTGCTATGAAATACCTTTTTTGCTATTCTTCTATACTTCTCCGTCACAGTTTCTTTCACTCCACATTTCTCCATCACCCAAGTATTCCTTACCCTATCTAATCTTGTTTAATCACACATACTTCTAAGAAAACTCATGCCAACTCTACTCTGACATACCCATGATTCAGACCCATGTAAGATAGTTGGAAATAAGACTGTAGTTTTGCTTTGTTTGATAAAGCATCACTCTTGGCCAATCCTGCCATGCTGCCAACCACTTTCCTACCTGCAGCCACTCTCCTCTCAATCTTCCTATCTATATTTC
The DNA here is from genome assembly GCA_949318235.1 of Ecdyonurus torrentis. NCBI lineage: Eukaryota > Metazoa > Arthropoda > Insecta > Ephemeroptera > Heptageniidae > Ecdyonurus > Ecdyonurus torrentis. The sequence goes on from OX439127.1 coordinate 38,517,586, forward strand.
CATTCACTTGATATAATCTGCCTAAGTATACAAACTCTTTCTTTCTTTCTTGCCAGCTTTTCTACATTCCGTTCGATCTCATTTCTATCATCCTTTGCTCCACCAAATAACATTACTTTTGTTTTCCTGTTTATTTTTATATTATTTCCAACATTTCATTTGTAGAATTCAAAATATAGAAATACCTGTGACCGTATCTCGCTTTTATTTGAATATAATATATACTTATATCAATATAATATTTTGTGCAAACCAGAACTGATTTAGCTGTACACTTTGATGTTAAAAAACAAATGATAATAATAATGGACAAAACTTTTAAAATATCACATAGGCGAACAATTCTGTGAGCACTTAAAATGCATCTTAGGCTTATAAGCACCCCATGTATTTTATCTTACCTGTTCATTTTCTGGTACATCACATGAGAGTACCCAGGAATTAGTATTTGCTCGTTTTGTTGCATCCTCTAAAATATCATCACAAATGTCCAAGATGTCAATCCAATGGTAGAGCTCACATTTTCCAAACACCCATGTGTCAATTTTTTTTAGTTCTTCAAGCAATTCATCTCGGTGACATGAACGCAGTTTCTCAATCAAAGTTTGACATTCAGTTGGCTGAGGAAAGCAGAAATGCCCACACTTAAAAATAAATATTTAGGGTATACAAGTTGGTGGGGCTCTATTATTATTATTTTTGAGTTCACTGCTTTTACTAAATATTTTTATTATTTTGATATTCTCTTAATAAGAAGGTTTGTTACGCTTACAACATGTCAGCAACTATCTCCTTCTCAACCAAATTTTAGCTCTGGCCAGAACTTTTGATTAACTTGCAGCAGTTTCCTTGATTCACTTTTCTATACTTAAGTACTAAGTTAAAACTGTGATGAAAAATGAAAGTTTCACAAATAAATTTAATTTGATCCTGTATCTCTATGTTGACACAACTCAGCAACATGTTAAACCTAAATTGGAGGGGGGAGGGGGTTATTTGATTGTTTAAGAAATGCATTTACACACATTTTATAGTTTTTTTTTATTGATGTGGTTAAAGCATTAGGATATCCTATACATATGTATAAGAAATATTAAAAAATATATAAATTTTGAAGTTATTAACACAATGTTGCAGAGACAAAAAGATTAGAAAACAAAATAATACAGTAATAATAATAAAACTTAAAGACTATGGACTATGGTCTAATAACCTAATAATGGCAGATGTCCACTTGACCTTGAAAAATATTTTTTTGCCGCAAATGATCTGAAATGCAAAAATCCAAAATCTTGAGTCGATCCTACGATTTTTATTTTTTCAAGGTCAAGTGGACCTAGGCCAGTAGAGCGGAACAACCCGAACAACAGATATATATATATATATATATATATAAATAATATAGGTATAATACACACACACACACACATATATATATATATATATATATATATATATATATATATGTGTGTGTGTGTGTGTGTGTGTATGTATGTATGTATGTGGTTTTAGGCGGGTTTCCTACTTTCTTGCTTAGTCAGACACTAAAAAAATGTAGCTGCATAAAATCCATAAAGTTCTCGTTTTTTTCAGTCAGTTATCAAATTTTGAGATTGTTTGTGACAGAACACTTACCACTTCAGACGTGCTTTTCTTCAATTTACTCCTATCAATCTTCATTGTGTCGAGTTTTTCAACACCTTAGTACTTGGCATACGTGCTAAGCAAGATGATGATAAAATTTCTGAAACAATGTTGATTATTTTATCAACCATATTTGTATTCAGGTTTTATGATTTACAATTACATACATGGTATGTATGTAATATGTTATATGCACATGGTATGATATTTCTTACTTAAAAATACCTATATAAATTTCTTTGAAAAACATTGGTAGGTAAACATAAATGTTCAGAAACAAGCCTATTATGTATGTATCTGTTTAAATTATTTTTACATTAATTGGCGTATGTATATATTATGTTTATGTACATATCCATACCAAAAGCCCTTTATTGTTTGCATATTGCATTGCATTTCCCACTGAACTGTATAATGAACATGAGCGATGTTGAAGCAACACTAAATTTAGTACATTTTAACGCACGTTATAGGTTAGATATTCAAAATATAATAACATAATGTACTTTATCACTCAAGATCATACACAATTACCAGCATTTAACAATATCTTTCCATCTAGTCAAAATATTTGCAATTTTCCCCTCATTAGACAAGAATGAACAAACTCGAACATGTTTGAACCTGTATACGTATGAATGAGGAAGTCTACACGAAGTTAACCCCTATGTTTGAATACGTCATTAGAAAGAGAAAAAGTAGTAGATAAACTTGGCATAGGCAATTACCTGCAAAATTGGCATTTTATTTAATAAAAGAAGAAATAAAAAAATTCAATTCCCAACCCTTTGCCGACTGTGACGTCATTTGTTTACATCCGATTTTCAATTGTTTTCTGGATTTCATGCAACTGCTATAAATTCAAAAAATTTAACGGCCAACGGCCGCCTTTCAACAATGGGGTCGTTTGAAATCCAGAAGACAATTGAAAATCGGATGTAAACAAATGATGTCACAGTCGGCAAAGGGTTGTGAATTGAACTTTTTTTATTTCTTCTTTTATTAAATAAAACGCCAATTTTGCAGGTAATTGCCTATGCTAAGTTTATCTACTACTTTTTCTCTTTCTAATGACGTATTCAAACACAGGGGTTAACTTCGTGTAGACTTCCTCATTGAGTCGACTCATACCAGAATGGTTTGCTGCAACTGTCATTTCGTAACATTGCATGCATATTATACATGAACTATATTAATATATTCATTAAACAAAATCTATAGCAAGAGCAACGAGTTAAATCAACGATTAAAATTTCACACTGAGAATATTGGAGGTTTTTTTCCCGAGTAACAACCCGCTTGTTTTCCGCACGCTATACATACAAAAGTGAACATGGCCAACATCCAATGAAAATGTTGCAAATTTTCGAAGACTTCATAATTGAATAAATTGAGCAAATATTACAACATTTCACTTACCTACACCTACACTATAACTGAAATAATCGAGACGATGTCATTTAACGTCTCGTTATGAGAGAAAAATTTATTCTTTTTGCAAAATAAAACGACACTTCGTCGTCCATCAGCAAAAACACTTCTTCCATTAAAGTGCGTCACGGTGCGATGATGGGTCTCATGGCCGACGACAAATGAAGATCGAAATTGATTTTTTATAATTTTGCTTCAATCGTTGACGAAACAAAAACTAAGAAATTATATAACATTAACTATATATTTATATTTTAAACTTCCAAGAAACCTAATTTTAATGATATCAGTATCATTACTAATTTAATATTTGACCATCCACTGATTTATGTTTGAAAGAACAAATTTTATTGGGCGCTCAAAAATTGCAAACATATACGGGCCAATTAAATAATTTTTCATATTTTACGCGCAAGTTTTCAAACTGAAGTTTCAAAAGTTCCTGGCATTATACCAATTACTGACATTGCTCGCTGGTTCCAAAATGTTTAATCCAAATCCCTAACACAACAAGCTCTTAAATTCCCCTATCCTCATACCCTGCTTATATCCTATATACACTCTACTGCAGACGTGGAAGCCTTAAAGCATATATGCTGTCACCGAGTTATTCATCGGGTTACGATGAAAGTTCCATACCTGCTGAAGTCATGTGCAGTTTCTATAGCATCCACTCGCTGCTAAATTATTAATGTTTGTATTGCAATATAGGGAAGTTTTACTATACACTTAAACTATATAGCCTTGATATTTCCAATTCACAAAAAAAGGGCATCAGTACAATTCAGCCCTAGCTATATAGCACACTTATATCACACACAATCACTGTGATCCAACACAAAAGTGATCACACTTGTGCTAGTTTATTTGTATATAGCTGGGTGCTAAATACAAAATTACAGAATCTTATTTTGTCATGTTCAATTCAAGGAAAAAAAATCACGGTTAGGATGAATATTATAAAGTTGAAATACAATGAGGCCCTCAACTTCAACAGTAGCAAGTTCTATGCAGAGATTTAGGTCTCACACAAGGCAAAGAGTTATACTGTCATAAGCTGAAACGCTAGCTAACTAGTTAAACCGTACTAAAAGGGGAAGCCAAAAATGTCTTATTTAATAGTGATCATCTTATTATTAAACCTCCCAAAAAGCCGTTACAGCGACCCCGAAACATATACATCACAGCTAAAACTTGCGGCGTGCGCGGGAATTACTCTTATATTTGCGCTGGATACTTGAGGTAATATTTACGCTTATAAAACACTTTTTTACGTCTACAAATTAATAATCATAATGGATAGATAAAAATAAGGGTAACTCTCACTTGCGTCAAGCTAGCAGGAGAGTATGCTTTAGCTAGATAGGACATTGGTTCAGGGTCTATATGTAACGGCTTTTGCTCTCAATGTGTTAATAAAAAAAAAAATTGAGATCACGCTTTTGGAAGGTTTAAAAACACAATGATTTCTATTAAAAAAAGCCATTGTTGACTACTAAGACACACTCTTCACTATGGTCAGGCCCTTGCTGGTTTCCACGATCCTTTTCTTCAATATTATCAACCTAACCATGATAATTTATTTTCCTTGATTTAGCATAATTAAGAAATTGTTCAATTGTTGCAAGTAGACAAAGAATACTATAATTTACAAGAATTTAAGAAGTTTACTATGACCTACTATAATATACTGCCAGATTCTAAACATGCCTGCATGAACAAAAAAAAATCGGTGCATAATTAGCTATGTTTATAGGAATTGAAAATCAACAGTCATTTGTACACACAATCACATATTCGTTAATTAAAACTAAAACTATGTATCATATAGATACTTTATTTAAATAAGTTGATAAGATAAGTACGTGGATAAGAATCTACAATCTACTCCTTATTAATATAGCAAAATTAGTAGAATGATATGAAACATATTAGATACAAAAATATTAGAGAGCTCTTGACTTTGATGTACAGTATATAGTTATAGGAGGATTAAAAAAAAGCATGATTTAAGCGAATTAATGTACAATGTTCTTTTATTTGGTTGGTTCAATTATTGTGTAAAGAAATCAGTCATGGCCAAGAAATCATGGAAGCAAGTTGTGCTGTCTTATTTTCCAAATAAAGCTTTACAACTTCTCGTAGATGTGATACAGTTGAGTAGGGATCAACATTAACATTGTTTACCTGTAACAAATAAATAAAATAAAAACTCAAGCATTTTATACATTTCATTAAATAATAGAAAAATGAATCTTAAATTGAATGGTATTGATTGCATTATATATCGTCGTGGCCGCGCCCAAAGGGCGTACTTGCATTTCAAGGTCGTCTTACAAAAGGCGTACTTGCATTTTTGTCCAGTACAACAAAGGGCGTACTTGCACTCGGTTTTAAATGTTAAGCTTATGGCGGATGCGCGCGCAGCATTGAAATTAGCCAAATGCAAGTACACCCTTTGCGTGAAAGTAGCCAAACGCAAGTACGCCCTTTGCGTAAAATTAGCCAAATGCAAGTACGCCCTTTGGGCGCGGCCACGACAATATATATTTTTTATTATAGATTACAAAAAAAATATATATCGACTTTTACGGATAGTAAACGGCCACCAGTATTGTTGTATTTTTCAACTTTACATCGTAATATCACCACAGTACGACTTTGGAAAAAAATTAAGACCAACACTCTCGTAATGGGCACATATCGGACAGTAAATGTGTAAAGTTTCAAATTTTTACTGCTCATGATAACTTCGCTAATAATTAATTAGTCTTAAGAAACACCGATTTGGCACTTCATTTTTTTTTATCAAGGACTTTACAGGTGAGTTATCTATATAACCAATAGTGACAAAAATTCCTTACTTGGTCAACAGAGTAAACAAATGTTACTTGTAAATGTAACATTGTTAAAATAATTCGCAAACCACTCCTTTCCACCCCCTTTGCAAATAAATGGCAAAAAGCGTAAACTTGGATTCGCTGAAGTTATAAAGATGTAAATTAGTTTCAGGGTAGACAGTAGTAGTCTAAGTAAAAGAACTCAAATAAAAAATGTATGAATTTTTGATTTTTTAAGAAGATTTGAATTTTTTTATTGACTGATAAAGGAACAACTGTTTTGAAGCTGACTATAAGCAATTTCGTTCATATCCGCTTCCGTTTCGACTTACTGCGCATGCGTAGTAAGGAGAAAAGGAAGCGGATGTGACCGAAATCGCTTATAGTCGGCCTTAAAACTGTTGTTCCTTTATTAGTCAATAGATTTCGTGTGTTGCAGGTTGCCTACATTCAGGTCTCCCGGGTTAAAAAAAATTGCAACATTGCTAAAAATAAAAATATCCCACATTTTTTATTTGAGTTGTTCTACTTAGGCTACTGTCTACCCTGAAACTAATTTTCATCTTTATAACTTCAGCGAATCCGAGTTTACGCTTTTTGCCATTTATTTGCAAAGGGGGTGGAAAGAAGTGGTTTGCGAATTATTTTAACAATGTTACACTTACAAGTAACATTTGTTTACTCTGTTGACCAAGTAAGGAATTTTTGTCACTATTGGTTATATAGATAACTCACCTGTAAAGTCCTTGATTAAAAAAAATGAAGTGCCAAATCGGTGTTTCTTATGACTAATTAATTATTAGCGAAGTTATCATGAGCAGTAAAAATTTGAAACTTTACACATTTACTGTCCGATATGTGCACATTACGAGAGTGTTGTTCTTAATTTTTTTCCAAAGTCGTACTGTGGTGATATTACGATGTAAAGTTGAAAAATACAACAATCCTGGTGGCCGTTTACTATCCGTAAAAGTCGATATATATTGTAGTTGATGTATAACGTTTTTTTTTTTTTTTTTTTTTTTTTTCCCCCTCATTATTTTTAATGGAACATAATAGTAACAAAAATTAGAGCACATTGAATTGAAAATTAATAAAAAGCAAACATTCTCTAATTTACATGGTAAATCGAGCAGACAATTGCTAGAAAAAAAAAAAAAAAAAAAGAAAAAAGGATGGGGATAGTGTCAATAAATTACGATATACCTACATATTGAGATATTAAGGAAAATAGTATGATAGATTTAAAGAAAAAGACGAAGAAAATACATATCGATGCTTACCCGTCGAAGTCAACAAACTACACTTTACAAATTTTGTGAAAAATGAACGATCTACACTTTACAAACTTTCAAGTTCTCCCACCTAGTTCTCCTGTTAAAAGAAGAAGAAGCGCCAAACGTAGATCGTTCATTTTGAGTCCAATTTGTAAAGTGTAGTAGTGTTGACGGGTAAACATCGATATATGTCTGTAAGTCTGTAATTCATGCCGAGTCTGTAAGGACTGATGAAGCACAATACACTCCATCTCTCTTGGAGTTTATTGACAAAATATATCCATATATATAATAAATTACCATTAGAGGTGAGACTTATTAGTGATTTCAATGTTTTTAAAGAGAAATTGAAATTATTCTTATTAAATAATTCTTTTTACAACTTACAAGAATTTTATGATTTTTAAATAATAATTTATAGTAAATAATAAAAAAAAAAAAAAAAAAAAAGTTGACAAAGTCAGGGCCCTAGAGTGAGCCCACAGCTATGTTTTTATTGATTTTAATAATAATATAAATATGAATGTAAAAGTAGCACCAAATGTGCATATAGTATGTAAGTGTTTTGACTTTTTCTGTCTGTTAATTAACCTTGACGAATACGATGTATATTGTATACGATTGAAGGAAAGAGAGAAATAAAGAAATTTTGAATTTGAAAATTTGAATTTGAATTTTGAATTTGAAATGTGTTAGTTTTATTATCTCTGTGCTAGTAAGATTTTCACTGAGCTATGGGACTCTCCTCACTATGGTTTCCCCTATCCTTTACTTTTAGATATACCTATATATTGTTGTTGTTGTTGTTGTTTTATCATTTTTTATTGATACAGTATAACCATCCCTTAAAGGCATAGAAAACATGAAATAACATGGTCTTTTTAATCATTAAACACAAAATGGGATCTACAAAACTGGTGATAATTTTTACCAGAATGTAAATGTGGCCCCTCAAGGGAACGTGAAAAGCTGTAAAGTATGCAATTTGCGTGAATATTTCTGTTTATGGCGTCAGAAACAAGCAAAAACTACAATGAAAATATTGTGCGGGTTGCATAAATCGAAATTTTCTGATCACTGCTACGGCGCTACAGTTGGGTTTTGAGACCAATTAATGTTACTTTTTGTAAGTCCCATCAAGTGTTTTGTGATGTAACTGATAGTTTTCATGTTGTCTATGCTTTTAATATCTATTTTATCTAGCAGTTGCCTATTTTAGAACATTCGGTCTCAAGTCCTAATTTATTGTACAAATTAGAGAATATTTGAGTTTTAAAAATTTTAAATTCATCGTGCTCTAATCTCTATCAACGATTTACTATTAAAAAACTTTTATTTTTTATTTTGTTGATTAAACACACTTGGTGTACAACATAAACATACATTTTATAAAAGAATAAATTTTTTAGAGGTAAATACTTGATATCAAAAAATCAAATTGTTGTATAATTACTCCTTTTGTAACATAAATCACTGTTTACTGCAAGTAATGAACAGATGAACTGCAGGCTACATAGATTTTAATCAATTGAATTGTTTAAATCAATATTGATTTTGAATAAAAGGTTATCATATAGCCTTTATAGTACAAAATAAAATGAGTTACTGTACAAAGTTTGATTGGCCGTAAGAATTGATCAGGGATACCCTGATGCCACCCCTTTCCTCCCCTTTGGACTGTTGGCACACGTTTTGTTGATTCCCTGACTATGTCCCGTACTCGCCAATGTGAATCTGCCTTTACAATTCAAATACTCTTACTGAATAAAGCTCCAGTGAACTAATATCACTTCTGATGCTGCTACAATCCCCTCGTGTACCAATTCTTATGATTGCAGGTTGTTGCATTTGTGGTCCTTCTATTGCTGGTAGGGCAATACCAGTACTGAAGCAGTATATTCTGAATTTGTCACTGTAGGTTTTGATAACATTAAATAGTAGTCTAAATAAATCCACCGATGGCTCATCACTTATGAGGAAGATTTCATGGTCCTTTTTGGACGTCTGAAATAATATTTAGAAAAGAAAATACCAGAAACAAAATTTTTTAACATGCCTTTGAGTGTCAAATTATTATTATTTTTTTTTTATAAACTCTAAGGTATCTCAACTGTAATCTGTAAACATTAAAAAATGGGACAATGTGACAGATGTTCCTAAGACATATAGGCAATTGTACAAAAGTTCTGCCGCTAATACAAATTAGATTATATATATATATATATATATATATATATATATATATATATATATATATATATATATATATATATATATATAATATATATATATATATATATATATATATATATATATATATCGATGCTTACCCGTCGAAGTGAACGAACTACACTTTACAAATTTGGGGAAAAATGAACGTTCTACACTTTACAATTTCCAAGTTCCCCCATACAGTTCTCATGTTAAAACTCGTAGAAGCGCCAAAAGCAGATCGTTCATTTTTCCCCAAATTTGTAAAGTGTAGTTCGTTCACTTCGACGGGTAAGCATCGATATATATATATATATATATATATATATATATATATATATATATATATATATATATATATATATATATATATATATATGATATAATCACTAGGTTAAGTTGAAAATGAAATGCTGTTGGCAAACCTTAGAGGAGATATAAAGCGTCATGATATTATATTATATTGTCGCATTAGAGCACAATCCGTGTATCTGCATCTGTGTATCTCTTATAATGTTGTATATTGTTTTGAGCTTTGTTGCTTTAGCAGATACATGGCTTGTGCTCTAATACAACCACACATATATGAAATCTAACACTTACTAGAGGTGCTAAAGCAATTGCTGAGCCAAGGCTAACTGTTAATCCCAAAGCTGAATGGATCTCTGCAAAATCTTGCCAGTATTTGTTGCTTGTATATTGGGAATATTTTCTGGCACCTTCATATTGGATGTGGGCAGCACCATAATACTGCACTGAATCTAACATGCCATGCAAATGTGGGTGCACTTGAGAAGCCCCTGCATGTGGTAAATTGTCCCAAATGATTATTGGATAACTAAAACAACAACATAAATGATTTATGTTTTCAAGTTCATTCTTTTAAGAAAATAAAAACAATACTAACTGACTTAAAGGAAAATGAAAAATAACTAAAATTAAGGAATAAGATACAACAGAATAATATTTTGTGAGAGAAAAACAATTTCTAACCCAAGCCAATGAAATTAAACTCTTATTACACTATAACAAGGGTATATTATGCTCTATAGCCACTAATATAGAATTGTTTTTAGATGGCTTGTATTTCAAAATCTAAAAAGAAAACTTAAAAAACTTTATGATGCCATTTGCAAGTTAATAGTAACAGCTACCTATGATAAAAATTTCAGAACCTGTGACCATGAAATAACAGAGTAAATAATTACTAAAATTATCATGGGCTCTTATGGGACTAAACAATAATAATAATAGGCTAATAATATGCAAGTGCTGGCCGCCCAAAAATGTAATGGTGAAAAATTAGAATTTGTAACATCATATAAATATTTAGGGGTAACTTTTCAGCAATCAGCTAAATCTTTTGCTAAGCATGTCAAGGACAGATGTCAAAAGGCTATTTCTTCTTGTTGCTAAAATTATTTAATCTGAAAGTGTCTCCAGTAGCATCATATGGGATTAAAATTATTTGGCCATATTTATCACTAACTGACTTTACAAACAGTAAAAGTTAATTTTCTTAAAACAGCACTTTGTCTTTCCAAATTCACAAAAAGTAGATTAGTTTATGAACTGAACTAACGGGTGAGAATTTCTTTGTTCAAGAACTTCAAACCCAATTTAATTTGCCTTTAATGCCTGTGTTTGAGTCGTTTATCAGAAGAAGAGTTGATAAGTCTGAGGACATCAACCTGTCATTTAACAATACCCCAGTCTTTAATAATGTTAATTGGAAAAATCCAAATTTTAAAAATAGGCACATTTTTACTAGATTTGCAGTGCACGGTTTTCATCATAAGATTTGCTTAACTAAAGAGTACCACGTACATGTAAATTGTGTGGTGAACCATGTGATCAATATCATTTGTTGAAATGTACTAATTGTAGCATTAGTCTGTTTATTTATGTAATTATTGTTTATGTATTTTTGTAAATTTTAAGTTATATGTTGTACACCATGTGTGTTTATTGAATAAAATTAATTAATTAGTTAATTAATTAATAGGCTAATAATTATAATAAAATCAAAATATAGCATGGTATGTACTAACCCCCCCCCCCCCCCCCCCCAAACTTTGCAAATTTTTGAAGATGATGTATCCTAATCTAATGTATCTGTGATCTGTGTGCAAAATTTCACATTTATTTATTTAAATATCTTTACCACTTTTAAGTCAAATCCCATAGTAGCTGATTTCCCGCCTTAATTGGAATAAAAACATCTCAAACATCACACACACACACACACACACACACACACACACACACACACACACACACACACACACACAAACACAAACAAACACAGTTCAAAAAGAAAAAGAAAAAGAAAGAAAGAAAGAAAGAAAGAAAGAAAGAAAGAAAGAAAGAAAGAAAGAAAGAAAGAAAGAAAGAAAGAAAGAAAGAAAGAAAGAAAGAAAGAAAGAAAGAAAGAAAGAAAGAAGGAGAAGGAGAAGGAGAAGGAGATTAGGAGAAGGAGGAGAAGGAGAAGGAGAAGGAGAAGGAGAAGGAGAAGGAGAAGGAGAAGGAGAAGGAGAAGGAGAAGGAGAAGGAGAAGGAGAAGGAGAAGGAGAAGGAGAAGGAGAAGGAGAAGGAGAAGGAACGAAAACAGAATAACTTGACAAAAAACAAGTAAGAATGAAGATTAGTATATTCTATACCTTTTGCATGTGAAAAAGAGTATGTCAGAGATTCAAGTCAGCCCTTAGGTATCAGGGTGAGTGAACACAGGAATGAGATAGGTAAAAGAGCTGTATGTTAGAAAATAGACACCAAAGTTGAAGAGAGGATGTCCTTCTCTTGAATCCACCTGAACTAAAACATGTACCACGTGACCATACAATAACACAACAAGTTTGCTAATAACTCATCCCCCACCCCAAGTTGCAGGAAGTTGTTGTCACACAGAACATCAGCTGTCAAGAGCCAGTATGGGCCTTTTCGAATCCGACACGACCGCGCCCCCTCGTGATCAAAAATCTCAAATAGTGGCAAGAAGCCTGTAAAGCAATACAAAGCATGTCAATTATGACCCTAAGGACCATTTTATTTGACCTAGTTAAAATTAAGCCAGGGTCATGAAACTTGCAGGATCTTAAGTACAACTCTTGCCCTTTTAATTTCTGACGTTTTCAACCCCTGAATTTGCCCACTTCGACCTTATTTAAGGGGTTGAATAGGGTCGCATTTGCCACCATTTGAGTTTTGAAGGTGCAAGGAGGAACTTTTAATAAAAAACAAACCCCGGGGTGGATGTTAATTAAATGAGCACATATGGTGGTCCAACAAATGAGGATGCTGAACAAGGGTCTAAATATTTAATTTTCAACCCTTAAGGGGTGTTTCAGGGTTGTTCAATAACGATATAGAAGTTCTCCGATTTTGACGCAACCAACGGCGTTACCGGGGTTAATTGACCCTACAAAGACGATGGTGACCACCAAAAATTATAAAATTGACCCCTGGAGGATTTAAGGGTGCCACCCCTACGAATTAAAGTTTTCTGATTTCAGTGCAATCAGCGTTGGTGCTGGGGTAACTTGAACTGACTAAGACGATGGTGACCACCAAAAAGTGTTAAATTGACCCCTGGAGGATTTAAGGGTGCCCCCCCTGCGAACAAAAATTCTCCAATTTTAGTGCAATCAGCGTTGGTACTGGGGTAACTTGAACTGACTAAGACGATGGTGACCACCAAAAAGTGTTAAAATGACCCCTGGAGGATTCAAGGGTGCCACCCCTGCGAACAAAAATTCTCCGATTTTAGTGCAATCAGCGTTGGTACTGGGGTAACTTGAACAAACTAAGACGATGGTGACCACATAAAATTGTAAAATTGACCCCTGGAGGATTTAAGGGTGCCACCCCTGCGAACAAAAATTCTCCGATTTTAGTGCAATCAGCGTTGGTACTGGGGTAACTTGAACTGACTAAGACGATGGTGACCACCAAAAAGTGATAAATTGACCCCTGGAGGATTTAAGGGTGCCACCACTGCGAACAAAAATTCTCCGATTTTAGTGCAAGCGTTGGTACTGGGGTAACTTGAACAAACTAAGACGATGGTGACCACATAAAATTGTAAAATTGACCCCTGGAGGATTTTAAGGGTGCCACCCCTGCAAACCAAAATTTTCTAAATTCAGTGCAATCCATCCTCCAGGGGTTATTTTAACTATTGTTGGTGGTCACCATCATCTAAGTAGGTTCAAGTTAGCCCAGTACCAACATTGATTTCACTAAAATTGGAGAATTTTTATTCGCAGGGGTGGAACCCTTAAAATCCTCCAGGGGTCAATTAACCATTGATGCTGGTCACCGTCATCTTAGATGGTTCAAGTTAACCCAGTACAAACATTGATTGCACTGAAATAGAAGAATTTTTGTTCACAGGGGTGACACCCTTAAATCCTCCGTGGGTCAATTTTACAATTTTTGTTGGACACCATCGTCTTGGTTAGTTCAAGTTATTCCAATACCAACGTTGATTCCACTGAAATTGGAAAATTTTTGTTCGCAGGGGTGGCACCCTTAAATCCTCCAGGGGTCAATTTAACACTTTTTGGTGGTCACCATCGTCTTAGTCAGTTCAAGTTACCCCAGCACCAACGCTGATTGCACTAAAATCGGAGAATTTTTGTTCGCAGGGGTGGCACCCTTAATCCTCCAGGGTTCAATTTTACAATTTTTGGTGGTCACCAGCGTCTTAGTCAGTTCAAGTTACCCCAGTACCAACGTGGATTGCACTGAAATCAGAAAACTTTAATTCGCAGGGGTGGCACCCTTAAATCCTCCAGGGGTCAATTTTACAATTTTTGGTGGTCACCAGCGTCTTAGTCAGTTCAAGTTACCCCAGTACCAACGTGGATTGCACTGAAATCAGAAAACTTTAATTCGCAGGGGTGGCACCCTTAAATCCTCCAGGGGTCAATTTTATAATTTTTGGTGGTCACCATCGTCTTTGTAGGGTCAATTAACCCCGGTAACGCCGTTGGTTGCGTCAAAATCGGAGAACTTCTATATCGTTATTGAACAACCCTGAAACACCCCTTAAGGGTTGAAAATTAAATATTTAGACCCTTGTTCAGCATCCTCATTTGTTGGACCACCATATGTGCTCATTTAATTAACATCCACCCCGGGGTTTGTTTTTTATTAAAAGTTCCTCCTTGCACCTTCAAAACTCAAATGGTGGCAAATGCGACCCTATTCAACCCTTTAAATAAGGTCGAAGTGGGCAAATTCAGGGGTTGAAAACGTCAGAAATTAAAAGGGCAAGAGTTGTACTTAAGATCCTGCAAGTTTCATGACCCTGGCTTAATTTTAACTAGGTCAAATAAAATGGTCCTTAGGGTCATAATTGACATGCTTTGTATTGTTATACAGGCTTCTTGCCACTATTTGAGATTTTTGATCACGAGGGGGCGCGGTCGTGTCGGATTCGAAAAGGCCCATGTCTGAGAAATTACACAGACAAGTAATAATATTTTATATTATATACAGTTCTCCAAAATATTTTCCTTTTTTTGTCATTAACATAGCTATATAAATTTCATAAAACTGTGAATTGACTATTTTAATTTCTCATAAAAAAGACTATAATAAGTATTCTGTGTTATTTGTAACATGGCAACAGTCCAGTGTCTTATAAAGGTAAGACAAAGGCTTTTTTTTTTTTTTTTTTTTTTTTTTATCATATGTATTGCCCTTGTTGCGTCCCCTTTGCAGACTTGCCTTTGGATACTTTTTCGCAAAGGGGGTATTTGCATTTGGTCAAATTTGATGCTGCACTTGCATCCACCAATGGCTAATAAAGGAACAACTGTTTTGAGGCTAACTATAAGGCTGACTTACTACTCATGCACAGTGTTTCAAAACGGAAGTGGATGTGAGCAAAAGCGCTTAAAGTCAGCCTCAAAACAATTGTTTCTTTACAAGTCAATAAGCTTAAAGACATTCTTTACAGAGAAGACAAGTGTTATTCCCATACCTTGTATAGTGTCTCTGAGGCATAAATTACCAAAAAAAATACTTTTTGATCAAAAATGAATTTAATTGGGTTAATTAAATTAATATGTTTAAGAGCCAGAGCAGTTGCCAGAGCAGTGTGTGGCAACATTGCCCAAAAAGAAATGTAGGGGGGTCATAAGTGTATGGGGGTTATGTTAAAAGTGAAAAGATAGTCACACAATAAAGAAGGTGAGCTATTGTCATAAAACTCACTCAGGTAGAAAGGATTAAATTAGCGAGTTAAAATAAAATTAATTTTGTTCTCTGATCATGGTGCGAACAATTTATTGGTAATTGTCACAAAATTTGCATTGGAATTCATACCAAAATCAACCTCCTACCCCAATTAGAAGAAAAGATTTTAATATTGATTTATTAATAATTAATTGGTCTAATCAATTGGGCTAGGAATTTGATTTTGGTATGAATTCCAATGCAAATTTTATGACAGTTACAAATAAATAGTTTGCACAATGATCAGAGTAAAAAATCAATTTTATTTTAACTCACTAATTTAATCCTTTCAACCTGAGTGAGTTTTATGACTATAGCTCACCTTTTTCATTTTATAAGAAACTGAAATTCAAATGGCTCACCACTCATCACCTGTAAAATATTTGACATTGTGACATTTGCGTTTCATCTCTGACGTCAGAGATGAAGAACTTACTATCAGTTATTATTTTGTTCTCCCTTATGGTCCACTTGTCACGTGTGGCAAGGGTGAAATTAAGTCCAGTTTATAATGATTAAAAAAATAAAAAATACTTGTCGGAGTCCGATAGTGCCACTTTAACACGTAACACTAACAAGTAAGTACAAGTATGCCCTTTGACAATGCCTTTGTGGTGCTGGATAAAAATGCAGGTACGCCTTTTGTAAGATGACCTGGAAATGCAAGTACACTCTTTGGACACAACACACACAACACACACACACACACACACACACACACACACACACACACACACACACACACACACACACACACACACACACACAAACACAGACACATATAATAACATATATACACACACAGACACATATAATGACATATATACACACAGTACATAATTGTATTTTTATTAATTTTAAAATGACATATGTGTATTTAGTAAACTTACTTTGCTTCAGGGTCTATACTGTGTACCCTTTGAAACCATCTAAGTGATGTGTTGAATAAATCTAATATATCTTCCTCTTGCAATTCAAGTGGATTGTGTTTCTTCGTTAAAAACAGGCCATGCCATTTATCTATTTTAAAAGTATTTGCAGCAGAGACTGAATGCTTGCCTTCAATTCTGTAACACAATTCAATTTTGTGGTTAAATTTATTGAAAAAGGTTAAAATAATATTGCCACAAATAAGAGCATTAATAAATATTAATTATGAGGTTGTTATAGTGTGACCAAAAGCAGTCTTTAGCTTTGACTTTCTTGCAGCCAATTTTAAATTACACAACACTAGGAAAAACATGTGACATTAAAATTTGATAGGGAGAAACCAAATGAGAGTTGGCGCCAGGCAGCAGCGTCAACTGAAAATCTCAAATGGTGATAGTGGTGTAAAAAAATATATATTTGCAAAATATATAATATATATCATGCCATATATTGTCTCAAGCCATTATGCACGGCCCTATGCACGCTAGGCGTGCAAGGCTATGAACACTTTTATGCATGTATAATTAATTAGGAGTTAACTCCTAATTAACTCCTAAAAAATTATACATGCATAAAAGTGCTCATAGCCTTGCACGCCTAGCGTGCATAGGGCCGTGCATAATGGCTTGAGACATATATAGGCTATATTTTGCAAATATATATTTTTTTAAACCACTATCGCCATTTGAGATTTTCAGTTGACGCTGCTGCCTGGCGCCAACTCTCATTTGGTTTCTCCCTATCAAATTTTAACGTCACATGTTTGTCCATACCGTGATGGTATCTTTCCTTTTCCTA
This sequence comes from Ecdyonurus torrentis, assembly GCA_949318235.1. Lineage (NCBI taxonomy): Eukaryota > Metazoa > Arthropoda > Insecta > Ephemeroptera > Heptageniidae > Ecdyonurus > Ecdyonurus torrentis. Next base: position 38,534,960 of record OX439127.1, read on the forward strand.
AATACAACACTAGGAAAGTGCAATATTGTGTATGTCGGTATTGAGTTTGGAAATTACAAAATTTCAAGTTTGTTTCAGTTCACTGGCCTATTTTGAACATTTGGATTTCTTTAAATTCTAATTAAAATGCTCTACATATTACTTAGGCTTAGATATTGATAACATAGCATACCTTTCAAAAATATCTTCTGCAGTCATTTCCTTGTAGTTGCAGAAGTCACACGAACTATTTGATTTAGCAGCAAGCTGATTGACATAATCTCTAGGGTTGGCCCCTGACGCAGATCCAGGTCTTTTAGAACGAAGAGGGTTGTAGACTGTATGTTCCAAGTTATACAAATTTCGAACATGAAACACTGTCTGGAAAGGAAAGTAAAAAATGCTGATGTTTCAAATTGATACATACAAGTACGTGAAATATAGTTAATACCATATAGTCTCGCAGCATTACAATAAAAACATGAACACTATAATAGTCAAAACTATTTAAATATAGGACACTGTGTGCGTGTGTGTGTGTGTGTGTGTGCGTGTGATAGCTACTGGAGTGTTTGTCCTATGCTGATCAATGCTATTCATTACTGCATTATGGTTTCCAAGCGCATTAAATACGATGTCATGCACATACACCCTATATATCGAAGGTGCTACACTATCATGTCCGATGTCCACATGTCCTTAAAAAATTAAATTTCATCATATCGGCCCAAACTTTTGGATTTATCTTTTATCTATTTCAGGTCATTTACTGCAAATATACATTTTATATATATACATATCAAGGTCAAATAGACTCAAGACATTATAGCAGAGCTGGCAGAGCACCTTCAATATATATAATTATATACAGAACTACTCGTTTAACTACTAAAATTTACCTGATTATGAACTTGCTTGATTAATTGCTGATTGTTTCCAAGCCACTGAGAGACTTTTGCTTCAAATTTGATTGGAAGATGCAAATTGCCTCGTCTCACAGACACAGAATACATATCTTGAAATTTTCCCCATAATATCTGACATTTTCTGTCAATGGCTTGTGACCAAGTGTGTAGGTTTTCTTCTAAGTCAGCTATTGTCAACTTGAGATTTGCATCAAAACAAGCATCATAGTACCTAGGCTGCAATTGGAAAAATAAAAAAATGTGTAATAATTACAAACGAGTAAAAATAAAGACAATTTTTCTAATATCTTATTTATTAGACAATGTTTGTCCTGTAACATTGTATTAATTGAATTTTCTAATAAAAACCAAAGTGATGCATAATACTATGCAAGTTTGAATACAGATAAAAATACATGTACAGTAGTACCAACACCCATTCCCAGCACTGACTACACTCATATCTAGTTTGAACTATGTACCATGACTCATAAAGTAATCCTTCCTAATTATCCCAAACAAGTTCTTAGATATCACAGTGAAATGATGTTATTACATACAATATTCTTTAAACTCAAACATTGCACAGACAAAGGCAAACTTAAAATATTTGTTCTAAATTAATTACATAAGGCTTGTGGTACTGTACTCTTTAAGATTTTTAGTTCAATATCCTTACAATACAGGGTAGTAATTTATTATTGTATTTATTAATAATTACAAATAAGGGTGTCACTATGTCATTGTACTGTTTTCTAAATTGTAGATACTATGTTTGCAGTGAGGAAGACTACAAAAAAATTGAGATGGTAATTTTATTTTATATTCTAAATGAGGATATTGCCCTGGATCAATACATATTATGTGAGTTTTTATTTTTTAAGTTCATTTCATTGCGTATTTTTAATTAATTCTTGAAAGTCACAACATGAAGTCACAGGCTGCACCTAATGCATGTGAGCATAGGAAAAAGCTGCAGCCTGTGACGTCATTTTGCCACTTTCTAAAATTAATTAAAAAAACTTAATGGACTCAGAAATTAAAAATTTATGCATGCATTAATTCAGGATAATGTATTCTTTTAGAATGTGAAATAAAATTACCCTGAAATTTTTTTTTAGTCTTCCTCGTTGTGATTTTAGATAGAAAAATTACTGTTAAATGGTGTAATTGTAGTAATGTGTATACTAGGCTTTTTATTTACTATTACTAACATAGAACTTCGACAGTAATATCAAACTTATTCACTTAATATAAATAACATAGCACAAGTGTGCTTTAAGAAATTCTAATGACAGTGTTGTGTAGAATATAATGTATAATGTTAAGTTTACATTTTTACATAGGTACTGTATTATGGGTGAACTGTCGGTTTAGTAAAAAAATGACAGATACAGCTGATTGCAAAATTACAAAACATCACTCTTTACCAAACAGACAGTATGTACACCTCTGGACAAAAGTTTCCAAATTATTCGTAAAGGAAACCTGCAACCACCACCCTATGCTATCTTTATGAGAAAACGCAGCAACCGCCACTGCCCAGTGGTTCTTAAGAACCTATTTTTGAGAACTGGTTCTTAGAAGCAGTTCTTGGTAGTTCTTAAGAACTGAACTGCTCGAAAAAACACTTCTACACCTGTTTTCTTATGTAGAAGTGTTTTTTACCTGTTGCCGCAATAAATGTAGATGGGTGTTTTTATGGCTATCGCGATAAATATAGATGCGTGGAAGTAAGCAAACACGCTAAATGTAGAAGAGTGGTTTAGCCGCAACAGCATCTATATGGTAATTGTACTAGTTATAGCATGCTTGCTGCAATTTTCTGCAGGAGTTTTCTGCTTTTTTATACTATGTTTCCCTCTTTTGAGTTTTGACATTTTTAAACAAAAATGATAGATTAACTATCTCTTTTCTGCTAAAATTTCTTAATGTTAAAACCCTTAAAGGAATAGACCAGAGAAAAACACAAGCATTTATATCACAAAACACTTGATGGGATTTACATAAATAACATTAGTTTGTCTCAAAACCCAACAGTAACCCCGTAGCAGTGATCAGAAAATTCGATTTATGCAACCCGCACAACATTTTCATACTAATTTTTGCATGTTTCTGACGTCATAAACATGAATTTTCAAGCAAATTGCATACTTTACAGTTTTTTCACGCTCTCTCGTGGGGCTACATTAACGTTCTGGTAAAAATTGTCATCAGTTTTGAAGATCCCATTTTGTGTTTATGCATTAAAAAGCACATGTTGTTTTATGTGGTCAATGGCTTTAAATGTGTGGAAGGTTTTAAAACAAATACAACTACCAATAACAAATACAATTACCATATGTGTGTGTTGTGTGCATTGAATTTCATGTTTCATGAATATTATAATACTGTACTACTCATAAAAATTTAAAGTTGGGAATAGGGTGGGGGGATTCAAAGAGATCCATTCCAGTACTAGTGGATCAAAAATTTCATTAGCACACAGCACTATATTTATCATAGCATATAGGGCAGCACATACATACAGTATAATATTATATATCGTTCGGTTAAAGCACAAACCCTGTAAAGTACCTACAAAAGCAGCAAAGTCGAATTTCTTATCTTTTTGTGTATTGTTTTCAACTTCATTGCTTTTGTAGATACATACACGGCAAGGGAGGCTCACTAGCAGCCGTGACATCACACTCACAGTTACCAGCAATGTTAACTCAATTGGCAAAACGATTCACGTGATGTCACAACAGCCTTGTAAGCCTAGAATGCATACACGGGTTGTGCTCTAGCCCGACGATATATATACACACACAAACATTTGTGCGTGTACTAAGTTATGATTTTACTACAAACAGTTGTGTGGTCAGGATTTTGTGACAGTTGGAAAGGGATCCATCCTATACATAGTTCGCATAGGTAAAGGAGAAAACATTCCTTTACCCATGCTTTTTCAGACCTGACAGAGGAGGGGGTCCAAATCCTTAGCTCCCTCTGAATACGCCCCTGTATACAAACATTTACACACATTATACTTGTCATGGTACGTACCGGTATTATGCAAGTACAGTACTGTACATATGATTGTGATATTTTACTATTTCAATTTAACGCATGCTTTTCTCAAACAAGTATCATACATTTTACTACAGTACCTATATGATCGATAGTGACGTATGTATCATATTTACATAAACATGTCGCCTATATATGTATGCGTTTATATTAATATCTAACGGTAATACTTGTACATGTTATGATGCACTGTCAATGTTGTTACCTTTGCTTGAAGAGCCTCTAAATTGAAATTATGACCATGTGCTTCTTTTTTGTTGTGTTGAACAACGCTTGGTTTTAGCCAAATAAAAATAGACACAACCATTAGTATGATGACTGACGCTTGGAACAAAGATCTTTTATTTCTCACTGGTAACATTCTCGTAATCTTCACTCTATACAGCAATTGATTAATATTTGAAGAAATATTGTGCCTTCTCATCAGAAGGTGGCACGTAATCTCAGCCACTTCATATCACAGCACCGGTAAATGTATTTTTTTTTTTTTAAACCTATGCCATCAAGCGTAGCAATTCCACCTAACCCTAACATACGTCATAATGAAATAAAGGAATGACGATCCAGGTATCATTGTAGATTAAATTAAATTAGCAGCTTCAGCAGCAAACACATCCAAACAATAACAGAGAGGGGAGGAGAAATCTCGGAGATATTAATGAATGAACAACTACAAACGCCCACCCTGAAACACTGCGCTCCTGACCTGCTGAGTGCTGACTATCCTGATGCAAAAACCTGCACCAGTATCACGGTGGTATGTACGCACAAGTTTGGTACACATGCACAGGCTCACAACTTCCAGGGGCATAAAAAAGAAGTATGTCAATGGCCAGGTTTGCCAGGCACACTCGCACTAAATAAATAGCATTTCCATTAAACACATCGAACCACCTATTAGTTGTGACTTGTGACTGTAACTGAATTTGAATTTTGACTTTTCTAAAAGCCTGTAGTCCTATTTCTTATGTTCCTTATTCCCGAGACCTGCGACTTAAAAAAAATATGTAACAACATAATTGACTGGATTGACTTTTGCATTTAAAGGCTCCATGTAGATTTCAACAGTATATCCAGTATGTATATGTGGTGAATAGCAATGCTCACGCGACGGGATCTGGTCGGGAATAATTTTAATTAATCTGCAAATCTTGTGTTTACATCAGTTTGCAACTATGTTTACAACGCTACTAATCTGATATCTTTTCCCCATTCCCCAACCCCAATCCATTGTTCCAAATTTTGCACACGACTGACACGACAAATTGACAATCTGCAGACAATTGCGAAACGATATTGACGTAAACATATGATGAGTTATGAACAACCAAGTCAATAATTTTTGCTAAACGTCTTTAAAAAAAGATATTTATTCGTTTTTTTTAGCTTTTATTCATGCCCTGTGATAAAAAAATATATAAATTCCTATTCATTAATTGTATTGTTTTCGTAATTTTTATGTGAATTGTAAATTTAAAGCAATATCTGGAGGTAATACCGAAAAAAAAAGTTACTTTTATTTTGAATGCAATGGCCAATATTTGGCCTGGAGGAACCACTGGAAATGAAGTGGCATTAAAGTTTTTAGAAGTTCTTGAGAATGATTTGAAAAATTTGTGCATCGAACTCAAGAAAAAGTATCCGCTGATAAAAGAAGTAAGTGTAAGGGTTGTCCAAAAAGTGGGCATGTATGTATGTATGTGTAGCACAATACGTAACACCTAATTTGTTTATGTACATATGTATACATTATGCATTTACACATTCACAATGTCGGCTCATTATGCATAAAATTTTACTCTGTATTGCATTAAGCTGTATTCACATATTCCGAGTTTTGCATAACAAAATTCAACAATGAAAATGTATTGTTAAATTTTGATATACCGGTATGTACATTATACGTACCATACCTTACATACATATGCATACATACATATGTATGACATATATAATACAAAAATTAAAATAATATGTGAATTCAGCTACAAGGCACCATGTTCACATTGAGCTTGTTGTAATTAGAATTGTTAATTATTATTAAAATAACATGCATTCTTATAGAGCTCACTTAACAATTCCAATTAGAAAAAGCTCAATGTGAACACGGCAACAGAATAAAATTTTATATGACAGAGTCTGTACCTACATATTATGTACTGTACCTACAGTATTATGGTATTTGTACTAGTTATCGGCAGGCTCTTTTTACGGCGAAAGTGTTAAGTTTACAATATTCTAACTAGAACCAACCATCTTAGAATTCCGTCTACTTGCCATACCACTGCTTAAAACTCTTTTATCAGTAGAGGGGGCCGAGATAAATAGGGGTGCCGATAACTGCGGCAATGCCGTTTTGGCTGCTTTTCTCAACAACACTATAGGAATTTCAACCTTAATAAGACCCTTAAGCTGCCGATTACTAGCCCTAATACTATATACAGTACATATTATATTATTCTTTGCTGTACCTTTGTTTCTTCTCTCATGATAACATGCATAATATGAAAGCATAAATATTTTATGTACAGTGGTGTACTAATATGATATGTATTATGTGTGAGTGTGTGTATGTATCTGTACATACTATAATAAGAAAAAATCATTTTTGTCTTACCTTCAAGACACTAGGCTTTCACTTGGTGCTTGTCTTGATTATAAAAAAACACTGTCTAATAATAATTGTCAATTATATATATAAATTTACAGTGTGCTATAAAGTGATATTATTATTTTTGTTATACATTTTTTCAGTCATGTGAAGAAGGCATTGTTAAGCTGAGGAGTGCAGCTGCCAATCCACAAACTCCTGTCTATTACATCGTCAATCAAATCCTGTATCCAGTTGTACAAGGTTGTGAAACTAAAGATCCAAAAATCGTAAAGGTAAAATTTTTGTTGCATATGTACTAGCAAGACATATTGGTATGCTAATTCCCATTGTCATAATGCTGCATTGTTAGATGGACTAGGGGGATGATTTAAAATTTATAATTTGAAACATTCATTGAGTTTTTTTTATGGTAGGCAGCATGTTCAGCCACTGATTTGTTAATTATGGTGTTGTTTTTGTCACTGACTGACTGCCGGTGACTGTTTATGCGTTCTCTCAGTGTTGGACTAGTACACCCTTTATAGAATGCCAGTCATTTTTCCTGTTGTTGTATTGAAACCGGCAGGGGCGTATCCAGGATTTTGCGACGGGAGGGGTCCAGCCTATATTGAGCATAGGAAAAGGGGGAAACCACCCCCTTTTCCTGTGCTTTTTCAGAACTGACGGGGGGGGGGGGGGGTCCAGACCCCAAAACACCCCCCCCTGGATACACCCCTGGAAACCGGTATATTGAGATTTACATTCTAACATATAAATATTGTAACAGTATCTGTTGTGCAAGTGTTTATGGCCTTGTATAGGGTATGTGATGGTGGTGTTTGAACTGGTAAATGTGGTGCATGGATGTTGCATAATTGTCACACTGTCTGCCATGCTCAGTTGTTTAACTGTGATTGCTTTAGAAGAAGCCACTTGTGGGGGTTTTGATGTGTGATCTGTGTGAGATAGAAATGATTTGATATTGGTTGCTTGATGGAGCACAAGAGCAGGAATTTTAGTTTATAATTGGGACATTGCAGCTGAGGAGGCATTGATGAGTTGTGCCACTGTCTGGCTTCTCGGTCCACCCCTGGGATATATTTTGTGACAAAGGATAACTTATGATAGGAGATTCATCATTAATGGGTTGGGGTTTGTGTTGTTAGTGGCTCTTGCTATTTTTTTTCAGTAATGTTTGTGGGTTTATAGCCTTGATTAATGAATACTGATTTAATGATTTTGAGATATGAAGAGCTGAAATTTTGTTGTTGTTAGGGATGGGATTACCTCCGCAGGCTAGACTATGTGATGGAGCAGATGGTGAGTGGAGGGTGACAACTGGTGTAGTGGAGACATTGCATGTAACTAGTTGGTTTTACATATATGACTGAATAGTTGGCCTTGTGGTCAGTTGGGCTTTAAGGGCAGGACAGGGGTCAATTTCTTATCTCTTTTTGTCCTAAAAGATAAGAAATACGATGTCCTATTGGTTGATTTGTAAAATGGATAGAGCTTTTTGCATTTCTTATCTCTCTAGTGCAATAGCCAAGCTTATTCTTAGATAGGTCCTTCTTCTGTAAGGACTAAAGAAGGCATAACATACTCTGTTTCTTTTCAAGTTAAGTGCAATAAGCTTTTTTTTTTTTTTTTTTTTTTTTTTTTTGAGTGTAGTAGTGAAGATTTTTACCTTGCTATGGGATTCTCTTCTTTACTGGTATCTCCTATTCTTTCCTTTCAAATTTATCATACCTAACCTGGGTGGTTTATTTTCCTTAATATATTTTATTTATACATAAGAATGTAAATGTCCATATTTATATAAAACAAAACGTTGCGAGGAAAAATGCTCAGTATTCTATAATGGTCTTACTAGTCAAACAATGAGAGAAACCCTTAAACATCCACCATTAGTCAATCAGTGACAAAAACAACACCATGATTAACAAGCTGGTGGCTAAACATGTTGCCTCTCATTAAAAAAAAAAAAAAAAAAAAAAAATCATATTTGACAGTAAAAATTCTTAAACATGTCCCCAGCTCATCTAACAAATGCAGTACAATATTATGACAGTGGGGATTAGAATACTAATAAGTTTTACAGTCCAGAGAGGCAGTAGACCAACCTGGCCTTTCACACATTCAAACTAACCTTTACTATCACCAGAATATTGAGTGCAATGTGCAATATATTATATAGGTACCTATATAAAGGATTGTTAGTTCTTAATTTAGGCAGAGTATTGCAATTGTTTACAAAAAACTGAATAACTAATGTGATGACACATTTTTCTCTCTGAGTGATGGTTTTAACTAAACAGCAGGGTCAACTTTTAACAAGGTATTCATGGTGATAGCAGAGCCGTCTCAATATACAATTCACCACTACTTATATACACCAAAAGTGCTCTTCAACTTATGAATTATACCTTTTGTCTAAAATAAAAGGATTTGTTTTCTTTTTTCAAGCTGTCAATGAGCATCATGCAACGATTGGTGACACAACAAGCAGTAGATCACAAATGTGCTCGTTACATCACAGATACACTGTGGTTTCTTATGGAATCAGGTATTGAAGAAGTCAAAGTTCTGCAGACGGTTACCTTGCTGCTTACAACTAATACTGTTGTACATGGAGACACATTAGCCAGAGTAAGTAAATAAATACATTGCACGTGAACCATAAAAAAAATTATTGAAAATATCTCTCAACAACAGCAATATAACTACAGTATTACTCACTCAGATATTGGCAACAATGATGTCCTATAGTAACTAACTCACTAACTCTCCTTTGTTTGTTTGTTTGTTTGTTTGTTTTTTTTTTTTTTTTTTTTTTTGTTCTGTCATGCATATATGACTTCAATGTTAATGTAGAATAAGTTTTATCTCTGCCCTTTGTTGCAATATGCAAAAAATAGAGCAACTGTTCTTAAAAACTTGTTCTTAAAAAAGAAGAGGGGGTGATTCTTTAGTGGTTCCAAGAACCAGAAACGGTTCAGGTTCCTGAAATTTCTAACCCAGTTGGAATACTCTCTCTTTCTCCCCCTCTCTCTCATGCCAAGCATCCTTGTCAATTAACAGCTCAGTTTCCCAATTCTTCAATTTTAAAATTTACCTATGTATTATTCTATTTTTATTCTTAATTTTTTTCTATCTATATTATAATATATTGTATATCATCATTTTTCAGAATCTTGTACTTTGTTTTCGACTCCACTTTGCAAAAGATTCAACCACAATCAACACAGCTGGAGCCACAGTTCGACAGCTGATTTCTCTGGTCTTTGAAAGAGTTGTGGCGGAAGATAAACAGTTCAGTTGTCAGGATTCAGATAAACGAGTTAGCAATTTAGAAGAGTTGAAAGTTTCTAGTAATGTACCACCCAAAGGACTAAGACCATGTGCTGCAGATGCCTACCTTATGTTCCAGGTAAAACACACATACTCACATGCTGAATATAAGTAAGTGCAGATTAATGCAATTAAAATTGCCACTTAAATATGAAACATTATCTGCACAGAATCTAATAGATATAATAAAACTCTATTGCCATTTGGCAATATAGTGCATTCATATGGAGACTTGAAATAACACATTTCTCCATATAAATACAATGTTATTTGTGTTAGACAATGAAATAAAGATTTCACCTGATGATGCCTATGCATGTTTAGTAAACTGGTCTTGTATTTTAAATACTTACAGGACTTGGTACAACTAGTGAATGCTGACCAGCCTTATTGGTTAATTGGCATGACTGAAATGACCAGAACATTTGGACTAGAATTACTTGAATCTGTACTGTCACAGTACTGGTCAGTTTTTTATGAGGTAAGAAGATACTTATAAGCTAATTTAGACATGAAATGTGATACATGTGTTTAAAGAATATAAAAGTGAAGGATAGAAATACCAGCAAGGGCCTTACCACAGTAGAAGTTCTATGGAGAGTTGGAGGTCTCACGTGGCACAGAGTTAACTAAAATAATGTTCATATAACCGAGAGTTTTTAGCATCATAATGACATTATTAATCAAAGAAAAAAAATTACTTGAGCGCATCATAGAGTTACATTTAAAAAATATGTTTATATTATTGATCTGTAGATATATATGGATATATCCAATTGTAAACTTAGAAGTAAATTTGTAATCTATGCTGATGATATCTGTTTAGTATGTATGTAAAAAAAAAAAAAAAAAAAAAAAAAAAAAAAAAAAAAAGCAATAATAATAAAAAAAATCAGGATGCAGAACATAATTTAGAATTACTAAACAAATGGTTTAATGCAAATTTAGTTACATATTATGGCAACTAAATCTGAGAATCAAAATTAATTTTTATCCTAAAATAAATAATTCATATAAAAAGTATTTTATATAATTATAAATATTTGGGCTTTATAATAGATGTAAAATTGAAATACAATAGACAAATTGCAAATGTTCAAACTAAAATTGCTCCTATAATAGTTGTTCTATGGAGGGTAAAAAATATATGCAACAAATAACTAAAAGCCATATCTACAATGCCTTCATACTTCATACATTCTTATTTAAATTACTCCTAGTAGGTTTATGGGGAAATGCGTGTCAAAGTGAATGAATTTTTCAAAAAAATTATTCAAAATAAAGTTATAGTGTAGGAATTATATGGTTTTAGGTCAAAAAAATAGTAGCAAAGCTGATTTTTTTATATTTTTTGCCCACTACCATGAGTAACAAAATATCAAAATACCTCCTCTTAAAAATGCGTGCGTCATCCCGAAAAATCCGAAAATTCGCGCGCTCATATATACACCTATAACTTGCGTTAGAATTAAGATATTTTTAAAATATAAAATATGTTTATTCTTTAGCATACATTAGTTTATATGTATGTTAAATTTCATGCGGCTAAACTAAAAACTGGGGTGGCAGGGGGGAGAAAAGTAGCACTCAATGGCGGCTCAAATGTAAAAATTGGCTGTGGTTTGAAAAATATGCAAGTTATCAAAAAAATGTTGAAACAAAAAATCAAGTAGACATTCTAAGGATTATTTTAATATATTAACAGTTAATATTAGACCAGCAGTAAAGGAGATACAGTGCGCTGAATGTCGGATTTTATGCTAAAATACGACAAATACTGTACACTTGAAGGGTGAATATGACCCAATATTTAGTCATTTTAGACATGATATGCAATTTTTTTTATATCATCATTTATCATCATCCCCTTTAAATGAGACCAGTTTTAGAAAACATTTTGGAAATTTTTGCAACCCCAGACGTTAGTATAGTTTAATTTATTTGAAGGGTGTAAGGTGTAATTTTAGCTCCTAATTTGAAAATTTAATATTTTTTTTATCAAATTAAGAGCTAAAATTACTCCTTACACCCTTACAATAAATAAACTACCCTAATTTCTGGTGTTGCAAAAAATTGCAAAATGTTTTCTAAAACTGGTCTCATTCAAAGGGAATGATGATAAATGATGAAAAAAAACAAAAAAATTGCATATCATGTCTAAAATGACTAAATATTGGGTCATATTCAACCTTCAAGTACAGTATTTGTTGTATTTTAGTATAGAAATCTGACATTCCTTTACCGCATATTTTCATATTGCATATTTTTCAAACCACAGCCAATTTTTACAATCGCGCCGCCATTGAGTGCTACTTTTCTCCCCGCCCCCCCCCCCCCCCATGCCACCCCAATTTTTAGTTTAGCCACGTGAAATTTAATATACATAATAACCTAATGTATGCTAAAGAATATGTATTTGGAATTTTAAAACTATCTAATTTCTAAAAGAAGTTATAGGTGTATATATGAGCACGCAAATTTTTGGAGTTTTCGGGATGACGCAAGCATTTTTGTGAGAAGGTATTTTGATATTTTGTTACTCATAGTAGTTGGCACAAAATATAAAAAAATCAGCTTTGGTACTATTTTTTTTTTGAAGTAAACATAAAAAATGCCTACACTATTATTAAAGTTATCTGTAATATCTTTTATTTTAAAAAGAAAAGGATTGAGGAAGCCAGCAAGGGGTTTTCTTTAGTGATAAGAAACCATAGAGTAACCAGCAATGTAAGGCTCTTGCTGGTTACTCTATCCATTTCTTTTAAATTTATCATATCTGACTTTAATGTTTTATTTTACTTAGTATCTAATCTATACCATACATATCTAAACCTTTTCATAATATATAAAAACCATTGTGCTATGTGCAATGTTCAAGGCGTCTAAACCAATTTACAAGCCACAACTCCCATTTTTATGAAGCTCGCTTTCTACAGAGCAATAGGGTGTGTACGCATGATTTCATTCTGAGTGCTTTTCGATGCTCTTCTTGAACAATGAATAACATTGCTCAGCATAGGACAAACATAGTTTTTGGCTATTTTCTTTGGTAGATTAGCTATTTTTTGGTCATTTTTATTTTCCTTGCATACTTGAGGTACTAATTAAACCTGTTAACAGCATCAATGCTCTCAAAAAAATTGCCAAGTATTTTCAAACTGGCAAAATGTGCCATTTTCCTATACCGGCCAATGTTTTGTAGTACTCACTTATGACGTTGACTTTAACATGAATGAAACCACCCAGTTTCAGTACAGCGACAGTACATACGCCATAAAATCCCTTCGGCCTGAGTTAGATTTTTTTTTTCTGCCACAGCATTCCTGTCAATGTATGCTCATTAGTATCTCTCATTCCCCAATTTTTCCTAATCTATCTGTGTTTTTTTTTCTATCAAACCTTTTTAGTTACCATTTTTATAAAAAGTAGGTATTCATTAGGTTTATTATTATTGCTTTGGTGCAACTTGGTTTGAGACGTGATTGGATATTATTTACATTTTTAACAGTACATATAGTTTATGTACTGTGATACATGTGATATATAGCCTAATATTACTATATTGCCTTACGGAAATTTCATGTATTTATAATTATTTGTATTAAGACAATAATTTAATGAATTATTATTGATTTGATTTGAAAGCTCTCAGTTATGAAATGATTTTTTTTATAACAAAACACTGTGCCATGTGAGACTTCGACCTCTCCATAGAACTTCTACTGTGGTAAGGCCCTTGCTGGTAATTCTATCCTTTCCTTTATTATTGATCCTAACCACAGTGGTTTTTTCCTTAACACCGTGTTCACAATGGTCCGAAATTTCGGGTCCGATGACGGATGACTCTTCCGTCGTTTCCAATGAAAATTTGACGACCGTCTCCAATGCTCCGAAATCTGTCGGACGACGGATCCGACCAGCGGATCCAACGGATATGGATATAAAAATTAGTGCTGCCATCTATTTTTATGGCGCGTTTCCATTCAAACTATAAAATCTCGTTTATTTATAACTAAAAAACAATTTTATTTGACCTGGTTAAAATTAAAATAGAGTCGTGAAACTTACAGGGTCTAGAGAAAAAAACTCGCACTTTTGATTACCGACGCTTTTACTACCCAATTTTGTGCATAATTTCGACCTTATTTAAGGAGTTGAATTTCCCTTTATTTGAAATTTGAAGATACAGCAGTATAAAGTACTTTTAATAAATGCTTATAATTTCGTGGTGGAAGTAAATAAATTAGCACCTGTAGTGGTGTAAAAAAAATTATAAAAAAAAAAAAAACAGGACGCAGAGCAAGGTCCTATATTTCTATTTTTTTACCCTTGAGAAATGTTTCGGGGGGGTGCAACCACCGAGTTCTCTGATTTTGACGCAACTAATGATTTTACCGTGGTAACTTTTTCCCTGCAAATGTCGACAATAGTGACCACTATATAAAAATGTAAAAATTAACCCTTTTCTTTTGTGCCACCCTTGTAAATCAAGATCTCCGACTTTGAAGCAAACAATGATGTTATTGTGGTAACTTGACCTAAAAAAGATAATGGTGACGAAGAAAATGTTAAATATTAGCCCCAATGGCAAATTAGGGGTGGTTATATTTAACTTTTAAAATTTTAGAAACTCTTTTAAATTGTCAGGGAGTGTAGGTTAACATTTTCTGTGGTCACCACCACTATCAGATTACCTTGGCAACGTCAGCTAGCGGACGAATTGGCCGCCGAGATATCAATGATTTCTATATGCGTCGCGTCCAAATATGGGCTGTACGAGCTTTGCTCCTCGAACCCCCTATCAAAGTGTGGACCGTCTCTTGGCTATAGAACCATAGCGACGCACTCCGTCTCACGTCATTGCTTGCATCCAAATTGAAAAACGAAAATTGTTTTCCAGGTGTGGCACCCTTACATTCTGCCGGGAGCAAGTTGAACGTTTTAGGTGGTCACCATCATTTTTTTTTCAGGTCAAGTTACCCCGATAATATCGTTGGTTTCCTCAAAATCGGAGAACTTGAATTTACAGGGGTGGCACCCTTAAATTCTGCAGGGGTCAACTTGAACATTTTTGGTGGTCACCATCATCTTTTTCAGGTCAAGATACCACGATAATATCGTTGGTTGACTTCAAATAGGAGAACTTGAATTTACAGGGGTGGCCGTACCCCTAAATTCTGCAGGGGTCAAGTTGTACATTTTTATTTGTCACTATTGTTTTTTCAGGTCAATTTAACACGATAACATCGTTGGTTGCCTCAAAATCTGAGCACTTGATTTTACAGGGGTGACACCCCTAAATTCTTCAGGGGTCAAGTTGAACCCTGGTCGAGGGGTCACCATCATCTTTTTCAGGTCAAGTTACCACGGTGACATGGTTGGTTGTCTCAAAATCGGAGACCTTTAATTAACAAGGGTGGCACCCCTAAATTAAAGGGTTATTTTTAACATTTATGTTGGTCCCAACATAAATTAAAACCAAAAACCCTAGAAAATCTGTTAAAAAACTCTGAAAAATTCCCATCCGAAAAGACACGGCCCCCTTCCGTCGTCCGTCAACGTCGGAGAGCTCGACGGATGGCGGATGGCGGACGTCGGAAGGCTCTTCCGAAGCTTCGGAAGGCTCTTCCGTCATCCGACGAGTTCGGAAGTGTCGGACCATTGGAGGCAACTTTCGGACCATTGTGAACAATGTGTAAATTGATTATTGTAATAAGGCCATATGTATGTTTTTTTAAATCTGGATATTTTTGGACAACACTAGTTTGTACTATAAGTATGATTTCTAATTATATTTATTTCTAGCATCCTGAATTCAGCTTTTTATTGAAAGAAAGAGTTTGTGCCCTGGTCATCAAATTGTTCTCACCCAATATAAAGTACCGCAACAGTGTACCTGCAAGTGTGCAACAAGCTACCTCTTTGGATAAACCATATTTTCCAATCAGCATGCGACTTCTCAGAGTGGTTTCCATTCTAATACAAAAATACCACAGTTTATTGGTTAGTATTTTGAAGTTTGTAATGAGGTCACTGTGAAATCTGAATCCTTGTTTTCCAGGTGACTGAGTGTGAAATCTTCCTTTCTCTCATCATCAAATTCTTGGATCCCGACAAACCTGTGTGGCAGCGCTCCCTTGCTCTTGAAGTCTTGCATAAAATGGCAATCCAACCTGAGTTACTTGTTTCTTTCTGTGAGAATTATGATTTAAAGGCACACGCAACAAATATTTTCAAAGATATTGTCAATTCGTTAGGTGCATATGTTCAGTCATTATTTGTCAATCCACAGTTAATGGGACAAGCAGGTAGTGGAGGTAAGTGATTGTTGGGCATAAGTATTTTAATATTTCATCACTATTAATCAATGCTATAAGAAAGAGATAATTTGTTTCTTATTTTGTCTATTTATATTGCAGCAAACCGGGTTCTGCAAGCAACTAGTATTTATTGATACAAAATATTTATTACATAGCACCACTAAATATATTTTAATTTAAATTTTCTTTTTTATAGGTGGTCCAGGTAAAGCTGCTCAAGAACAACCCCCATCTCTTGTGGCTGGCTTGCCAGTGGGAGCAGGTGTATCGCCACAACCTGGATTTTATTTGCGTGGAGTATGGCTGCCTGTAGTAGCTACATTCACTGTTGGACAAACCAAGTGTGTCTAGTAAGTATGATCTGTAAATTAAGTTTAGTTATGCCCTTTCTTAGGTTATACCCTGGGAGGCTAACAAAAATACCTAATTGCCTTATTTTGTAAAAAAAATAATAATAATAATCTTGTATTTTTTTGTCTCTACAATTTTTGTATAGTGCACATTTTTTTCACGTAAATTTAAATTTCAAAATGTTCTCTTTTGATTGTGCAATTAATAAAAAAGTATCAATTCTAGAAACAAAATCTTGTAGGTTTGTGGTGAAACAGACAATACAGTATGTAGGCCTATAATAAACAAAAAGTAATATTATTGAAACAATAAAAAATATCTGGTAAAAAAATCACATAAATAAATTTGGAAAAAGTGGGGAAACCATTTTTTTTTTTTACTTTGCGGTGGCTGGGTGTTGGTCAGTGTTGAATGGCATACTATTCAGTAACTATTTGACATAGACACTTCATTTTTTTCCAGTGGTACAAATGTAACATGACTTACTGTTTTATGGTGTTGCCATGTGTGACACTTTTCACAGATTTCTGGGTAGAGGGAAAGGGAAAAAATATTGGTTAATTTTTTGTCTGAACAAATCCTTGTATCTCCCATGCAAATGATTTGTTTCACTTATATGACATTTCTTGGTTACTTCATGATGTATGTAGTATCGTTTTTTTGGGTGCCACCCCCCCCCCCCCCAAAAAAAATGCCCTCCAACATTGCTATGGACACTCGGCTGCTGCAGCGTAAAAAAAAAAAAAAAAAAAAAAAAAAAAACTGAATAATAAATATTGATGAAAAATACTGATTGAATATTGATGTGATATGTATAATAATAAAAAGATTTCATAGCAAAACACATAGATTAGGAAAATTTAGGGAATGGGAGATAGTGTAAGCTTATACTTTCTCCCATTACCCAGTTTTTCCTAATCTATGTGTTTTACCATCAAATCTTTTATGACCATTTGGTTTCTGGTTAGCCAAATTCAGTGTAATTGTCAACGGTTGCTAAAACTAAATACCCATACCTCTAGGGAAAAAAAAAAAAAAAAAAAAAAAAAATCAACAATACAAGTCAGACAGGTGGATATAATTTTAGAACCCACTAGGAGTAGCTGATATGATTATTGACATTTAAATAATAGTAATAAATAACAAATAAACGTTTAATTTTACAGCCTTGAAATGCTGGATAGGATAGAACCTCCTGCTATTCCAGATGGTTATGGTATATCAGTAGCATATGCATGCTTGCTGGATATTATACGATCCATTTCTCTAGCTATTGGGACAACAGATGAATCTTGCGAACCAAGAGAACTAGTAAAAGAGGAAGCAGAGTCATCTTCAGTTGCCAATGAAGACAAAACACTACAATGTCAGCTAATAAACTCAAGTTGGTGTGGATTATTAGCAGCCTTGAGTCCCTTACTTGAAGCAAGGTAAATAAAGTAATAACATATAATAAAGAATATATATAACTCTAGACCATATGGACGGAATGTCGCCGTTTTTTCTCATCGTGTTTCTGTTCACTGGATGGCAGTAGTTGTACACATTGTCCCTTTTTCTTACTCTCGAAAGGTCTTTTTCAGTATGAAAGAAAAGTTTACAATCTCCCTCCAACGGGGGAGGAGGGTGACGAGGCAACCGGAAGGGTATTTAGGGTAGTCACAGCGTGAAATCGCAAGAGTAATAAAACTTCAATCGAAATATTAACTTTCTCAAATATTCATGATAGCCTTAATTTTATCATTTATTAAATAGTTTTGTAAAAAAATAAGTTATTTTCTCGTTTCATTCGTGATTCTACAACAGTTAGAAGTCAAGTAATGGATTGATATATTTCGCTCCCTCCGAAAAGGACCGAAAAGGGTAGTCACAGCATGAAACCGCAAGAGTAATAAAAGTTCAATCGAAATATTAACTTTCTTAAATATTTATGATAGCCTTAATTTTATCATTTATTATATAGTTTTGGAAAAAAATAACTTATTTTCTCGTTTCATTCATGATTCTACGACAATTAGAAGTCAAGTAATGCATTATAGTTTTCACCTCCTCTTGAAAAAGATCGCGCAAAAGAAAAAAATATATTTGTAAGAAAAAGGCAAAATGTTATATACAAAAGGGAGGGATGAGTGTTCGAATGCATCGTGTGAGGGTGGGTGGGTGGTCAGCCAGAGCTTCCTGGTGAACGCGAACAGACAACTGATTGAAAACGGAGACACAATTTAACATAGGGTATGAAGTAGCCTGGTAATAATATTAAAATGAGAATCGATAACTTAGAAACATTTGTATTATTAGCACTATTTTCTTCATTAGATTTAAAAATATTTTAATAGTTTACAAAATATTTCTTGTAATTTCAATGTATAAAATAAATCAAGGCAAATAAACCATCGTGTAAGAAAATTAAAAGGAAATTATAGTGAAAACCAGCAAGGACCTTACCAAAATGAAGGAACCCCTATAGTAGTAGGACCCATAAAACTTGCAAGTAGTGCAGAAATAGTACTTTGCCCACACACCCCTACACACAAAGCTTTTCAATGTGTTTCTTATCACTGTGCTAGCAAGATCTTTCAGTGACCTACAAGACAACTTGTCAGTATGATAAGGCTCTGCTGGTTTTCTTTATCCTTTCATTTTAATTTTGTTTTTAATAGTTTGTAAAAGTAGCATTAAAAACTTTTATCAAGCGGCGATAACAAATAATAAAACAGTATTAATATTTTTGTTTTTTCTTTCATTATAGTACTGATGAAATTGTGACAGAAAATGTGTTGAAATCTATTCAAATGTATGCAAGTTTATGTGGTCACTTAGAGCTGAACATAGCTCGCGATGCCTTCATTACAGCAATTTGTAAAGCATCACTTCCCCCTCACTATGCTTTAACAATGCTGAACATGGCTACACCCAGTGCAGGTAGAGGTAAGATTTGATACACATACGTACATACGATATCCAGAAATCTTGCTTGAGTGAACTTGTACAGCTCTTAAAGGCGTAGAACACCTTGAACAAAAAAGTTGCATAATATCCTAACAAATCCGAAAATAAACGTTGATTTGGCTGGAGTCATTGATTTCTAATTTATTTTCCATTCACAAAATGCTGCTGCCGGTCACTGACGTCACAGCTTACCTGGTTTACTTGCGCGTGGACCAGGCGAGCTGTGACGTCAGTGACCGGCAGCGGCATTTTGTGAATGGAAAATAAATTAGAAATCAATGACTCTGGCCAAATCAACATTGATTTTCAGGTTTGTTAGGATATTACGCAACTTTTTTGTTCAAGGTGTTCTACGCCTTTAAGAAATGAATATTTATTTATTTTTCAAATTGCATTGTTTAGGAAACCATGGGCAAGAAGTAACATCTGATGTACACTATAATGTAAACATGTATGGAGAAAATGACTACAGGCAGCAAGTGGTAGCTGTTGGCACTCCTTTACCATCTGCATCATGGCCTATAGGTAAAGAAAATAAAATCTGTTCATAGTTACAAATCTAAAATGATATTAAAATTTATTAGGAGCCCAGCAAGGACCTGTGATGCTAACTTCCAAAAATCTCCAATGTATGCGTGCACTGCTAAGCTTAGCTCACTGCCATGGTAGTATTTTAGGATCTTCCTGGTATTTAATCCTAACAACACTGCAGGTAGGTTCCCATCTAATGGTTAACAGTAGACAAAATATTATCATATTGATGTTTACCCGTTGAAATGAACAAACTACACTTTACAAATTGCACTCAAAATGAACGATCTGCGTTTGGCTCTTCTACGCGTTTTAACATGAGAACTAGATGGGGGTACTTGGAATTTGTAAAGTGTAGAACGGTCATTTTTCACAAAATTTGTAAAGTGTAGTTCGTTCACTTCGACGGGTAATCATGGATATATAATTATATATTATATATAAATGCATGGATTTCTACTTTTTATTTTAGCACTTAGTATGGATTCTTGGCCTGAAGCCTTCTACTGGAGGTAGTTTAAAAGCTGGTCGTAGTTCAGCAGATTCAAACGCAGTCATTACCACTGCAGTTATGGCAGATCTTCCTGTTCTATCTGCAATGCTTAGCAGATTATTTGAATCTAGCCAATACCTGGATAAAACAGCTCTACATCACCTAGTAGATGCACTGTGCAAATTGTCACGAGAAGCTATGGAACTGGCTTACTCCAATAGGGTGTGTGTTGTTTTATATACCTATAAAAAAAAAAAAAAAAAGTTTATTGATGCTAAATAAAATAATTGATGAATCAAAAATTGACATCATGATGATTTAAAAATTAAATTTGATTGGAAAAACATGAAGTTGGATTAGAAAAATTGAGAAATAGGAAATAGTGAGCTGTGATTGTTGGACAGCCTGTTGTATAGAATATAATTTCTAATCCAAGGCAGAATAAAAACATACCATATGCATATAGCATGGGTATATATGAGCTGCAAATAATAGTAATTGAAGCAGAGAATTGTTGTTGGGGTAATTTGGCTTGTACTTTGTAACGACTTGTCGCATTCTAGGAGCCATCCTTGTTTGCTGTAGCCAAGCTTTTGGAGACAGGCTTGGTAAATCTGCCCCGAGTTGAGGCATTATGGAGGCCTCTTACGAACCACTTGCTGGAAGTTTGTCATCATCCACACATTAGAATGCGAGAATGGGGCGTTGAGGCAATAACATACTTGGTCAAAGCTGCCCTACAACACAAGTATCAACCTCCTTTAAGAGAAAATAAAGTATGCCTTTACATACCTATCTACGTGTATACATATATATACATACTTGCATATTTTTTATTTATATATATATATATATATATATATATATATATATATATATATATATATATATATATATATATATATATATATATATATCTGTGTTGTAGCCCTAAAAAATTGCTAGGTAGGACGCTTCAACACAGGCCCAGTATATAAATCGGGGGGTAAGGGAAGGGGGGTAGAGCCCTCCTTTTGCAGAATTTTTTACTACCACATCCATTATTTAGAAAAATAATACAAAAATTACTTTATATAATTAATATTTATTCTGAACAAAATTTTATTAATAACGCATCAAAATCGACACGAGAGTTACGATTTTTTTATTATTATGTATATATATATATATTTTTTTTTTTTGCTAAAACACAAAGGTTCATTTTTATTAATATTTTTTGAATTTATAACTCCACAATCGATGATGTGGGGGACTATTGTGTTCACCGGGCTCATACTGAAGTCAAGATGCTGATGCACGCACCCTGCCACTATATACCCAAAATTTCTTGACTATTTTGCCAGGAGGTGAGTTGATGGCTATTTAGCAGGGTTCGCAAAAAGCTGGCTTTCATTAGTTTTATCTTAGCCGGTGGTTTAAACCGGTTTAAACCGGCCAAAACTTTTTTTGGTGGCTTTTTCCTTAAAATGAAGTTAAAAGGAAATAAACAAATCATATATAGATTCTATGGCTTTGGACGATTTCAGGGACACATTATATAATTACTTTAGAGTTTATGATATGTAACTTAATTATTTTCAATAAAAAAAAAAGATAAATTTATTAAATATGAAATCCATTCATTATAAATAATAGCCTATAAATAGATTATAAATATTTTGTTTTTTTTTTTTTTTCCAATTAGTAAATGTTTTTTTTTTTTTTAAATATTATAAATAAATTTTATAAATAAAAATTTTTATATATAAATTATTAGGATGCATTTATTTTATGAGAAAATCATTACTCACAATTATATTTATTTGGTTACATATGATATTTTGAGCATATTATAAAAACTTATTTTAAAAGCGGTCTAAACCGACTAAAATAATAAAAACTGGGCCGGTTTAAACCGCCAGGTGGCTAAAACTTGCGAACCCTGCTATTTAGGCACAAGGCCCTGATAGCCTATATCAGGTTAACGTCCTCTCTTGGGCACAGTGGGATACTTTTTCACAAGCTCATTGGAGCCGGATGCCCATAGTTACCAAGGCACCTAAGGGCGAGGTGGCTCTTAGCCTTTCAAGCCAATGCCTTGACCGCCTCGAGTCCGAAAACGAGAGCTATAGGCTGATTAATTGGCTTCAGAGCACGAGGCCCACCCCTATAGGTCCTCTCCTGGGTGGAGACGGACACGACCCCCGGCCCTAGAACCGTACGCTACTGCACGATCTGGGGCCGGATGCCCAGTTATTATTATTATTATTAGATACTTTGTCGTATAATACGTAAAAATTTGCTTTGTGAATTAAGTTCTTGGGTGCTAGATATTTGTACATTGAGGATTGAGATTATGTTATTGTTGAATCATTATGAAAAATAGTTAAAAGCATTATATATGTATAATTATTTCTTTTTCCAATCAGAAAAATATGAAATAAAATGTATACCTATTATATAGCTTTTCAAGATTTAATACGCAGCAATTTTTTTTTATTGTGCGTTGAACATTGCTTTGTATGAACTATTTAAATGCCTAAGAAAAACACCAATATCTAAGAAGAGCTAGTTTACATCAAATTAATAATTATAAGTAGATTACTTATCTCCATATAGCTAAGCTCCTAGAAAACATTTTTTTTTTCTATTTGCGTGCTGTAATTATTTTTTATTAACTTGACATTAAATGCTTATTCTGAGAATAAAAATAAGAAGAAGAAGAAAGTCAAATAACTTAAGAGTAAATTTCTGGATAAACCAAAACTATGCATAATGGTAGTGATGAAAATAAACTCCGTAATAAAAAGGAACTTGCGAGCGTAGCAAGCAATTTTTTTAGTTATTTCAGGCAAATAAGCAGCAAAATTAGTCAGGAAAGTTACAAATTAGGGCTCATTTTGTCAAGAAATCTGTCCCACCGCGTTCCCCTGGAAATTTTCCAGGTGGGACGTCGTCCCACCACGTTTCCTTAGGACTACAGCCCTGATATATATATATATATATATATATATATATATATAGAGGTATATATTATTATTTTATTTATTAAACACCAAGGTGTACTTATACATATATATTTACATTGCACTCTATAAGTATACAGTTTTGCATATTGACTTAATGATAGGGTCCGAGATGGACAATGAAGTAAGAGGTACCTAGTACATAGGCCACCACATAACAAACATACACATTTATCATTACATATATATACATATATATATATATATATATATATATATATATATATATATATATATATATATATATATATATATATATATATATATATATATATATATATATATATATTATATTGTTCGGAGAGACAATACAACTTTAAAAATAAAATTTCAGATCAATTGGATTTATTTTTGAATTTTCAACATTTTTAGAAAATTTGCTCTAATTGCACCCCAGAGAAGAGGTATTTTTTAAAAGATTTGGAAAGCATTTCTTTTCTTTAATATAATTTAAATACATTCATTTGTTAACACTTACTTTATGGATTGACGATTCATTTGTATTTTTCATCCATTGTATACTGCTGCAAGAGTAACAAGATTCAAAATTTTCAAAATATTATTATTATTATTATTATTTTCATTTTTATATTTTTGTAGCAGAAACTAGGTGTATCTTTTTCTTTCTTTCTTTCTTTCTTTCTTTCTTTCTTTCTTTCTTTCTTTCTTTCTTTCTTTCTTTCTTTCTTTCTTTCTTTCTTTCTTTCTTTCTTTCTTTCTTTCTTTCTTTCTTTCTTTCTTTCTTTCTTTCTTTCTTTCTTTCTTTCTTTCTTTCTTTCTTTCTTTCTTTCTTTCTTTCTTTCTTTCTTTCTTTCTTTCTTTCTTTCTTTCTTTCTTTCTTTCTTTCTTTCTTTCTTTCTTTCTTTCTTTCTTTCTTTCTTTCTTTCTTTCTTTCTTTCTTTCTTTCTTTCTTTCTTTCTTTCTTTCTTTCTTTCTTTCTTTCTTTCTTTCTTTCTTTCTTTCTTTCTTTCTTTCTTTCTTTCTTTCTTTCTTTCTTTCTTTCTTTCTTTCTTTCTTTCTTTCTTTCTTTCTTTCTTTCTTTCTTTCTTTCTTTCTTTCTTTCTTTTTCTTTTTCTTTTTTTTTTTTTTTTTCTTCTTCACAGGAAGCAAAATGTGTTGCTTATTTCTGACCATAATGTAGATGGCTCTCCGAGCTACATTATTTTGTTTGCTGTAACAAAAAAAAAAAAAAAAAAAAAAAAAAAAAAAATTTTCTTTATGTGATGAAAATCAAGATGCACATATTTTCCTCTACAACATCAATACATAAGAAAAGAAGGGGGGGGGGAGGAAATGGTCTACTTTTTTTCCTTTCTTTTTCGTTGTGCTATATAAGTCTCATCACTTTAAAACAGAGTAAAAAAGGTTTATTATCAAGTATGTTGCACAAAACAAATATTTCTACAGCAAAACCTACAGTAGTTGCTGGGTCTTGAACTTGTCTCAAATTGAAAAAAGCTGAACACAAAACCATACAAAATTAATGACTTTGCTTCAAGCATTTATATTTATTATTTTAAATGGAAAGTGTAGCCAATCATGTTTGAAGAATACTAAGAATAGTGTTATGAAAGACTTGATGTATATTTTGTTTTAATTGTCATGGCAAGTTGTGCTAATAATGTGCATTATGGAGACAGCAAATAGTTGGTAAATAACTTTACTCTTTGAACTGTTTCTTTCGCACATCTAACTTCATTTAAATGGTTATATATATATTTATATCGATGCCTCCGCGTCAAAAGCGAGCATTTCCAGATTTCCGACAAAACGACTATCTACACTTTCCGCCGCCGAGTATCAGCAATGTTAAGCTTATGGCTGGTAGTCGAGTTACAGCGCTTCTCGGAAAGTGTAGATAGTTGTTTTGTCGGAAATCTGGAAAGTGTAGATGCTCGCTTTTGACGCGGAAGCATCAATATATACCTATATATAGGCCTAGACACACACACACACACACACACACACATCCTATATATATCTATATCGAGGGTGCTCTGCTATATTGTCTGAAGTAGTGAAAAATATTTTTTGCTGCAAATGACCTGAAAAGGCAAAATCCAAAATTTGGGGTCGATCCAATGATTTTTTATTTGTCTAGGTCAACTGGACTTGGGACATTATAGTGGATCACCCTTGATATATCCTATGGTGTGAATAGAGCAAAAATTTCAATCACGTCCTGTGAATTTAAAAAATTATCTGAATAATCTGAAACTTTGTTTCAAAAAATATTTTTATTATATTTGTCATTTTATGTTTATATAATTTTTATATAAATTTTTTAGAGCGTACACAGACCAAAAATGAAAACGTCATATATATTCATCATTTTTCAGAAACTCCAAACCTTGTTATTGAGTCCTTTGGCTGAGTTATCTGCAGTACCACACAGTGATGTACGCCAGCGACAACTAGAGTGTGTTTTGCAGGTATAATATAGTATACAATTTGTGTGCAATGCAGCTATTGCACATATATTTAATTGGATATATTTAACAACAATATTTTTGTTGCTGTAGATGCTGCACAGTGCAGGAGAAATATTATCTCATGGGTGGCCATTGGTATTAGGAATTATAGGGGCAGTGTCACATCATCATGGGTAAACTATATTATTTTCTAAATAAGTTTTTTTTTTTTGTCTTTTGTTTAATTTATATCATAACGTAATTAATTATATATCCTCTGTTTCCTGCATATTACAGCGAAGCTTTAACTCGTGTAGCATTCCAGTGCCTGCAATTAGTGGTAACAGATTTTCTTCCTGTAATGCCATGGAGATGTCTTCCACTATGTGTTGATACCGCAGCCAAATTTGGCTTTCAGACACAAGAGCTCAACATTTCACTCACAGCAGTAGGACTTATGGTTTGTTTATTTGGATATAAAATATTTCAATACATTATTAATAATATCACTAAGCTCTAAATTATAATAACATTTGCATGTTATACTTTGTAGTGGAATATATCTGACTACTTCTACCAAAATCAAGAAAAATTATGCAGTTCCCTATGTGGGGATGATGCTGTATTTCCAGATTTCCCGGGAACTCCTAACATGTCTGCTTTTGATAAACTATGGATGTGCCTTTATGCTCGACTTGGTGAGTATACTTGGTGCTGTACTTTGAACCTCATTGCAAATTTGTCAGTTGAAGACGTTGAAAACTTCAGAAATTTTAAATTTAGATGTGTGTGTTTTATAATTTTAATGTGCAACATAATAGGTGACTTATGTGTCGACCCAAGGCCAGCTGTTCGCAAATCTGCTGGTCAAACACTTTTCTCTACCATCTCTGCTCATGGCAGCTTGCTCCACCAGCCTACATGGCAAGCTGTACTTTGGCAAGTACTTTTCCCACTACTACATAAAGTACGCTCATTATCTAGTTCTGCAAGTAATGAAAAAGTAGATCCTGGTGGAAACATTCTTATTCATCACTCAAGGAACACAGCTCAAAAACAGTGGGCAGAAACACAGGTAACTATAAGACTAGAGGTTAAAACCTGTAGTATAAATTTGTGCATATAATTGGTGTACTTAAAATTACAGGTGCTGACATTATCAGGTGTAGCACGGGTATTTAATACTAAGCGTCAACTGCTGCAAATGTTAGGAGATTTTCCAAGAGCTTGGTCACTTTTACTGGAGTTTGTTGAACATTCAGCTCTGAGCAAAAATAACGAGGTGAGCATATTATTTTATTTTTTTTAAGTACATGTAGACAGAAGCATTGCCATATGTTGAATGCATATATTTTATAAGTACTTGCATATTAATATGTATATTAAGGAAAATAAACCATCGCGGTTAGGTATGATAAAATGAAAGAAAAGGATAGGAGAAAACCAGCAAGGGCCTTACCATAGTGAAGAGAGTCCCATAGTTCGGTGAAAATCTTAATTACGACAATGGGAATTAGCGTATCAATACATTTTGCAATCCAGGAAGGCAGTAGGTCGACCTGGGCTAAATTTACGTTAACACACATTTAATCATCCCCTCCTATCCCCCTCCATATTCCTTATTTCACTTTCCAGGCTCCCTTATTCCTCTGTTCGCTCCCTCCCTTATTATTATCCTTGCTCATCATATCCTACCAAACTTCCCCCACCCTCACCACATCTATATACACCACAAAGTAACACCAGCAGAGCCATCATTCATAGTTTCTCTCCGAGTCTGTAAGGACTGATGAAGGCATAACACGCTTCATATCTCTCTTGGAGTCGATTGCCGAAATATTTCCAATGTGTTAGTTATTTTATATCTGTGCTAGCAAGATTTTCACCGAACTATGGGACTCTCTTCACTATGGTAAGGCCTTTGCTGGTTTTCTCCTATCCTTTTCTTACTTACATATTAATGCATTCAAAACTCATGAACAAGATTTGTTAAAAAAAAAAATAATAATAAGATTACCTAGGAAAAATAGGAAATGCAGATCTTTTAGCTGATAGGGACACTATGTTAGAGAGAGAAAGAGAGAGAGAGAGAGAGAGAGAGAGAGAGAGAGAGAGAGAGAGAGAGAGAGAGAGAGAGAGAGAGAGAGAGAAATTTATCTATTCACTAATTTTAGGTATAGGCATACAATCTTTTTATTATCCAGTTATCAGTTTATTTATTTATTTCTCTCCCAGTTAATAATTGACAAGTTAATTTTAGTTAACAATAAGGTGACACTAAATATCTTAATCCAGACATGTTTATGCAATTAGGTATGTAGATCATAAACAAAGAAGATTCATTTTTGAAAAGTAGAAAGGGGCGTATTCAGTAATACTGCGCTGTTCTAGGTAACTACTTTATGTCATTATTTTACACAAGTACTTCATTGTATAGGTTTCACTGGCTGCCTTAAAATCTCTGCAAGAGATTTTATATCTGAGCAAAAGCACTGAGGAACAGTGTGTAGTAGATGAAGATAAGAAAGAGCTGTGGAATGTTGCATGGAGAGTATGGTTAAATATTGGGGCTGAGAGTACAGCACCACCTCCTATGGAACTAGAAACAAGTGATGACTTCTACATTCCTTCGCAGCCATTCCTTACAGCTCTCATCCAAATATTTCCAGCTCTATTTCAGCACATAAAAAATAGGTAAATTGAAAGGTAAAAACAGGTAAACTGAGATTTATAAAAGTCAAAAAGCCAAGCAACACGCATTATTGGAAGAACACCAAAACTTGAGAGATAGAATAACACATAGATATATTTTAAAAATTGGAGATCGGGTAATATAGTTGGCTATTGACAGGGATACCTTGTGTGAGAAAGGAAACACTCTTGGCCGGTCCAAAATTAAATGCAAGAAGCATGTACAGTATAAATCAAAGGGGTATGTACTTAAAGGATGGGTGGCGTCATGAAAAAATGTCTAATTTTCATTGTAAACTAAAGCAAGCTAATTTTAAATAATAACTCAAAAAGTTTCATTTACAAATTTTGATTATTAACCCATTAATTAGTTAATTAACTAATATAGATTTTCAGACATCGGCAACATGGGAACAAATATTTTGAAAGAAATAATAAAAAGTAGGATATATTTATTTTAGAAATAGGTGAATTCTCCCTCTTTCAGATATATACTGATTGCACACTAAAGTAATGAGTTACCTCAGTCAGTCTCAGGTAAAACTCTGCATTATTTTTTATTACTGCGTGGGTACTTGCATTGCAACAAGTATATTTTAGCCCCTCCAAATCATGGTAGGTGTGCGAAATAAAAAATAACAATGCGAGTACTAGCGGTACTTGCATTGTTATTTTTTTCAACCCTTTCTCAGTGGTAATTTCTCAGGTGACGGCGGAATCTCAGGCCAATGAGATAAAGTCACCAAATCTAGCATAGAATATAAGGAGCGCTGTTGCCGTTGTGCACTTCCTTTGTGAAGTAAGCTCTACTTCACAAGAATTTTGTTAATAATTAGAAAGATATCTAATTAATGGCATTTTTTCGATTTTTTTTTTAGTGGTGTAAGTCTAATTAAGTCACAGTATACAATTAATAGTCAAAAATTACATTTTTACTCCAGGCATCCTTTAAGTGAGCTCATCATTATGTATGATTGAATTTTTTATAGAAGGTGAATTTAGGGGTTGGTTATGACTTGCATTTAGTGCAGTGGTGCAAAAACATACACCACCACTTTGGACTCCTCACTCTTAGCTGTTTTGGCCTTACTGGGCCTCATATGCCTGGCATGGAGAGAGAAGCTCCCACTCTTTGGTGACCACAAGCTGTGGCTACCTGAGAATTAATGCTGGAGGGGCGAGACTGTGCGGTATTTAAACCCAGGACAGCCGTCGTTTCTTATCGCACTTTAGGCTCCGCCCCTGGGATAGCGTCCATAAAGTTAGCACAGGCCAAACTCTTATTGCTGCGACAAGAAAAGGGATAAGAAGGACTGCTGTCTTGAGCTTTATACCCACAGTCTGAGTGTTCCCCGGCAGTTCACAACCCTCATTGGGTGCCGCTCTGTGAAGTGCTTAAGTTTGAAAGCACAGAATTGGACCCACTGCACTAAATTGCATGCCAGGGATTTAAGATAAAGATTATTTTTTTATTTGTTTGAAAAATTATGGAAAATAATCTATTGAAGTTAGGATGATAATATAAAAGAAAGAGATAAGGAAAACTAGCAAGGGCCATACCATAGTGAAGAGAGTCCCACAGTTTGACGAAAATCTTAACAGCACAAATCTTATTCAATTTCACAGATTCTCTCTGAGTCTGTAAGAACTGAAAAAGGCACAAAAACGTAATCCATTTTCTCTTGCAGTTTAGTGCCAAAAGCTGGCCAATGTATGTTAATTTATTGATTGATTTTCATTCTCCCCTGTTAATAAACTGTAAGTTGACATGAATCACACTCAAGGGAGTTTCCTTAACATACACAAACACACATTTTAATTTTCTCATTCCCCACAAAGGTACAAACACAAACTCTTTGGAAGTCTTGTACTAAAATGTATTTTTACATCTCTGTGCTATCAAGATTTTCACATAGAACATCTCTTGACTTTGTCCTCTATCCTTTCCTTTTGTTTATTAAATTTTATTTACTTATCATTTATTTATTTCAGAAAAATAATGGAGCAGGAAAAACAATATTTTAATCATTTTATTGCCTTTCAGATTAGTTGGTGATGAATTGTGGAAGCTTTGCCAAGTGTTACACAATTCAGTATCCATACCAGTAAATGGAGAATATTCTCCGTTCATCATTCCTTCACTAAGTGATGTTGTGCTTACACCACTCCAAGATGGTGTTCTGCAATGCATGGAGTTGCTGCAAAAAGAGGCACTCTCAAATGCTAACAGTATGCATAACATGATAGCTGTGATTTTTGAGCAATTGTTGCTATTCATTAAAATGGCATGTATAGCACCACAATATGGAAATATACAAGCAAAGAATTCTGTGCAACAGATGCCTGTAAGTGGAAATTGTAGTATCATTTGTATTGTAAAGGATTATTGTAGGGTATTATTATTTTTTATTGTATTATTATTATTATTTTTTTTTTTTCTTTTTTTTTCCAGCCTGAATGGACTGCTATTAATTATGTTCCATTTGGAGAAAAAGCTTTAAGTATGGCAGTGAAATTATACCTCAAAACTGCAGAAGAAGAAGCTGTTATTCAGAACCAAACACTTGAAAAAATAATTGAGGTTTGTACATTATTGACTTGGAATATTTGTTACGTACTTAACAGTTAATCACTCATAAATGAACTGTTAAAGCCCTTATCAACTTACTTTTTTGTCATTTAGAATACTAGATTAATAATTAGTAATTACCATACTTTATTATCCATGAATTAGACACCATTAGACATGAATTACACACAATTAGTTGATTTTGTATTTATTTTCATTTATTTTTAATTTGACGGTTATTTGACGCATCTGACGTCACAATGTACCGCCGCCAATCACAGTCACCACTCTGGTCACGTGATAAATTTAAGCCCCCCCCCCCCCCCTCAAGTTCTTTACCCCTATCATGGCCCCATCAGTACATTGTGACGTCAGATACGTGGAATAACCGTTAAAATGAAAATAAATACAAAATCTAATTCATGGATACTAAGGTATGGTAATTGTCATTCTAGTATTCTAAATGATAAAAAAGTAAGTTGACAAGGATTTAAAGAAGTAAAATAGCATGCAATTGTTTATAGATCATGAAGTATACTTGCCCATTTACTTTTTAAAAACCAACAACCTAATATAGTTTCTACTTATTCTGGAAATTCAAATAATTGGCTGATATAATAATGATTTTGTCCAATATTGTGAGAGACTTACAATAATAATAATAAGATAATATAAGATAATTTCTTCTTCTTTTCGTTCTTTTCCTTCTTTTATTTTTTATTTTTTTCAGACATTGAGGGTTCCATTATCAATGAAATACAGCTGTCCCTCACCTTCCACATGGAAAGCAGCAATAACAAAACTCCTCGGTATTTTGCATGTGGGCCTTCCATTAGCAAGACAGCACAGTGAGCACTTCACTGGCATGTGGCCCGTGTTAGCAGAAACATTGGACTTATTCCTCTTTCCTAAAAGGTATGTTTTAAATAAGTTGCCTATTAAATAAAATTTCTACTCCAAAATTTTCAAAGCCTAGTATCATTTATTTATTGTTTTGGTCTTTTAAATTAACATTAGGGGAAATGGTAGGAACCTTTAAGATTAATACCAAGAGGAAGTTATTTGTCATAGGACATGAAAAAGTCTTGCCTGCTCACTTTTTTGTTCAAGAGTTGTCAAATGTAATGCATGGTTGTGCTAGCAAGAATTTCATCCTATTTTGTGGCTTTTGTGTACACTCCTATTTCAGCTTCATTGTGGTGGTTACAGCAAATTATTACCATCTGCTTGGCTATATATAGCCAAGGTAAGAAGACTGTATAGAAACTTTATGGGACATTACTTCACTATTGTTTGGGCCCTTCCCAAAATCTTATGTTCTTTAATTTTTATACCTGCCTACATTCTTTTTCTATTTAATTTTTTATGTCTTAACATTTTCTATTCTTCATGATTTTAAGCTTGCCTCCAGTTGAGCAAGGCTTAGAGGAGATGGAAACTGATGAAGCCATGGACTGTCGAGTAATTGAGCAATTAAGAGATGAAGTTTTGCCTCACGCTCATACCATTCCTAAGGAATTTACTCTTAAAGTAGTTGTGCTGCTTAACAAGGGCTCAATACATTCAGCAACTCATACTTCCTCATCAGGTTTGTTATTTTACTACATAAAATTGATACAGTTCTATTTTTTAAAACACTAAGCAGTTATACATTTATGGTCACATTTATGTGTTTGCAATCAGAAAGCAGAGCTTGCGCAAAAACAATATATTGGTGCTGTTGCGACTAAATAGCACTTCTACTTTTAGCAGCTTTGCTTACTTTCACGCATTTATGTTTATCATGACAGCCATAGAAACAACAGGTAAAAAAAAAAAAAAAAAAAAAAAAAAAAATTTACATAGAAAAACAAGTGCAGAAGTGTTTTATACTTGTCATCGCAATATATATATATATATATATATATATATATATATATATATATATATATATATATATATATATATATATATATATATATATATATATATATATATATATATATATATATATATATATATATATATATATATATATATATATATATATATATATATATATATATATATATATATATATATATATATATATATATATAGATGTGTATGGATGTTTGTATGGCTGTCCCGATAAACACAGATGCACGAAATTGACATACACACTAAAAGTAATAATAATAATAATAAATGGTTTTTAATAGAGGCCAAAAAAGGTACAAACCACTTGCATGGTCCTCTTTTACATGGTAAAAGTAGAAGTAAAAGTAGCAACAGCATCAATATAAAATATAGGAAACAATCTTTTGCACTTCGTACGACAAACATTCTTTTTTATTCTCAGACACTTTTCAATCATTTCAGACCATACTGCTTTAGGCCTGCACCTTCCTTTCCTTCCATCCATTCTGTTATGAAATACAATTTTTACAATTCTCTCATTACTCATTCTTTCCACATGTTCAAACCAAGTTAACACGGTACTGTCATACGTACCTCTCTCCAACTATTTCTTGAACTACACCTTTTTTTAACACCCATGTATTCCTTGTCTTATCAAATTTTGTTTTACCACGCATATTCCTAAGGAAATATTCACACTGCAATCAAGATGCTCATATGCCTCCTATGCAATACCCATGATTTTGCAGCATAGATATGTAGTTTTACCGTAACAATTACTTGAACACTAAGTAAGTTTTATTGTAGAATTTACAGTTCCTAATAATCGAGCTAATTATTTATGAAAGGAAGTAAGTACCTGTTTTGCCTGTTAATTGTCAAGTTATCAAAAACAAAACTATTATCTATGAAAACATGGTTGGAAAAAATTTCATACACGTCATATGTATTTGGTGAACAAAGGTGAGGAATCTTGCAAATTATGGTTGTATAATATGTATTTACCAGTTGGAGGCAGGGGCCAGATTTTTGTTTTCATCCCTACATAAGAAAGGTAAAAATTGACAAATTTAATTTTAGTGGAATGTTTTGGTAATAATAATGCAGACTTGTATTCAACCATAAATTCAAACAACATAAAGCAGCACCAATTGTTTCATATTTATTGAAGTTTTAGTTGTGAAAACTCTACAAATTCCTCGTGAAACAGGCACTAGTTATTCACAAGCAAGATTATATTATAGGCCTACATATGAGTAGAATAATTATAAAATAAAAAATAACCATCATCCAATAAATATGAGTAAGAGACCATGTAAATTTCAATTTTCATAGTAAACTTTCTGATAATAATTATTGCTAACCAAACTTCAAATTTTAGGGAAGGGGAAAAAAAGGAAACGGAAAAAAAATTAATAGGCCTAATAATGATAATAAAAAAAAAAAAGAAAGCAAGTGAGAGAAAGCAATAAGCAATATATTCTTATACCCTATGTAATTAAAAAAAAAAGTTTTTACCCTGTATTTTGTGTTGAAAAATTGTATGTTGCTTTGTAACATGTAAGACAGAGAGAGGGGGGAGAGAACAAGAGAGAGAGAGAGAGAGAGAGAGAGAGAGAGAGAGAGAGAGAGAGAGAGAGAGAGAGAGAGAGAGATCTATGCTGGGATAAAAAGGGGGAGGGGGTATGCGGCCTATCCACAGCAATTGATTTAACTTAATAGGCATTTATTGTTGCTTTGTCCTGTACAATTAATATAGCAAGAACCTGGACAGTAGCCACTGTTAAGATTGTTTCACACCTGCTACTATTACTATTTTTAGACAGATTGTTTAAAATACAATTAATATATTTCAAAATATTGAATGCAATAGCATTTATATGGATTTTTTTAAATCTAAGATATTTTTTTGCATAGCGTTTATTGTAAAAAAATTAATGATTTTTAATTTGTTATACCTCTAACAAAGATTGCTAAAAGCAATGTTCACAGAGAAAAATTGCTGCTGACCAATCCTATGTCTTTTAACTTACAGATTTTGACAATGAAGGAAAGTTGAGAGAAGAATTTGCAAAAACTTGCTTTGAGACCTTATTGCAGTTTTCATTACTTGATAAACATTCTTCTGGCAATGAATGTGAGAATGCAGAAGGTGGCATTGCTGGTCGACTTGCAGTCACTGCATTGCTACACCGATTCCAAGATGTGCTACGCCAGTTTGTAGAAGAAGAACGATGTACAGGAAAATGTCCTCTACCAAGGTGTGTTAGAGTGTCATGTCAATTAATGTAAACTTACACAAATATGTTGTTTATTTATATTTTGGTTTAGGTATCGATTGGCAGAAATATCATTTGTCCTCAAAGCTGTAGCTACTCTTGTTATGTCCTTAAAGAAAGCGCCAGCAGGGAAAGGTAAAGTTAAACATTATTAGTGTTACTATATTTGTTAATAATAATTAGGGATATAAATTATAATCAGCTCTTGAAAAGAACTCCTATCCAACATGTTCAAAATAGAACAAGTTGGGATTATATATGAGACTCCTGGATGTGAAATGTGTGTTTAGAGCACAGAAATTTGATCCCAACACATTGATTGATTTGTACATTTATAATGCCTTCTGATCATTCCTGATAAAGATGCAAAAACCAAATAATAAAAGCTTACAGAAAATGATATGTCAAAAAGTATTCGAGTTTTCTGACTTTAAGTTAAAAAATATTGAAATATATGATTAGTACATTAATATTTTCAATAATACTAGTGAGGAATTTATTTTTATTATTTTTTTTTTCTGCGGAAAATTTTGTTTTTGTCTTATCAATAAACATACAACAACAACAACAACAACAACAATATCACATTTTATCTCTTCTATTATGTTATGAGTTAAAAGGTTCAAACCCACCTTTTTCCTCTTGTTTTAATGATAGTGATTTAACAGTATAGCAAACCCTTTGCCATCTTTGCATATGATATTACCTAATAATATTATAGAAAAGGAGAGCTTTGAAAGTAAATGCAACACTTGTAGTTAGAATAAGCAGTTGACTGTGTTAAAGGCGTAGAACACCTTGAACAAAAAAGTTGCATAATATCCTAGCAAACCTGAAAATCAACGTTGATTTGGCCGGAGTCATTGATTTCTAATTTATTTTCCATTCACAAAATGACACTGGCGGTCACTGACGTCACAGCTCGCCCAGTTTACGCGCGTGTAAAACAACTTTTTGTTCAAGGTGTTCTACGCCTTTAAAAGTCAGTTCAGTACAGAGGCAGAGCATGGCACAGTTTGCTGCAGAAGGGTAGCCAGCGTACTTATATAACCTAGGTCACGTGACCTGGAAGGGGGGGGGGAGGTTTACTGGAGACGCACAGGGTGAAGGGGTGGTCGCATCAGCCCGCGAGCTGCATGCGACCTCCCACGACCTCCCTGCCAGATGCCTGACTTCTTAGAAAGTCAGTGGATGTTGTTAGCTAGGCTTTGTGCAAACGTTCAGGTTCAAACTCCACAGAGTTGCCACAGCAAAAATCATGTCATGTAATACAAAACATAACATGAGGCAGTCACTGCGGTCAGTTGATTTTATATCGGTGTGTGAACTAGTACATTGTTTTCTATATCTAATAAAATTTTAAATGTTTTATAATTTAACTAATTAATATAATGGTCTGGTATGCAAAATACTGTAATTAGAAAAACAACTACAAATAGTTGAGATTGTGTATGTAATTTTTAAAAGTCTCTCCTTGTCATACATACATATCACTTTTTCCTTTTTATTATTATTATTTTTTTTATTATTATTATTTTTACAGCGCATTGTTATTTATTTATTTTATTGTTTATTTTTTCAATTCAAGCATAATCATAATTGATATGTAATACTGGTTTTATAATTTTAAGTAGGAATTCAAATCTCAATTACGATAAGCAATGACTATAATAATAATAATAATAATAATAATTGTGAGGGCATGACAGCCAAAGAACCTTGACCACAATAATAATATTAAATTTTCTATAGGTATTTGGTAAGTTGCATATATAAACTTTTAATAAGCAAGCCTTCTTTATTTGTTTTTGCATTCAGGCCCAAAAACAAACGACCTAAAGGTTTTTTAATATTTTATAAAGTACTGAACAACTTGGGGTCAAATTTTGATGTTAAGAACTGTCTGCAAACCTGAATTTCGCATCCCTTCATCTCATGTGTGTTCCCAACGAGTTTGTGTCCAGAGGCTAACACACATACACACAAATGTGTGTGTGTGTGTGTGTGTGTGTGTGTGTGTGTGTGTGTGTGTGTGTGTGTGTGTGTGTGTGTGTGTGTGTGTGTGTGTGTAAATTCAGGGCTGTAGTCCTAAGGGAACGCGGTGGGACGGGGTCCTACCTGGCGAAAAAAAAAAGCCAGAACCGTCCCACCTGGAAAATTTCTAGGGGAACGCGGTGGGACGGATATCTTGGCAAAATGTGCACTAATTTGTATATTTTCCGACTAATTTTGACATTTATTTGGCTGAAATTGCTATAAAAAAATCGCTCGCTACGCTCGCGAGTTCCTTTTTATAACAATGTTTATTTTCATCACTTTACTATTATGCAGTTTTGGTTTATCCGGAAATTTACGCATAAGTTATTTGACTTTTTTTATATTTTTTCATTTTATTCTCAGAATTAGTCTTTAATGTCAAGGTTATAGAAAATAGTTACAACGTGTGAATAAAAAAAAAATAAAAAAAAAAAAAAAAAAGGACAGAAGGTTTGTTCTCTGAGCTTAACTAGGGAGATATGAAATCAAGTTAAAATTATTAATTTGATGTATACATAGTACTGTTCTTAGATTTTGGTATTTTCTTGGCCATTTATAAAGAGTTCATACGAAGCAATGTTCAAAGCACATTAAAAAAAAAAAAAAATGCTGCGTGTTAAATCTTTAAAAGCTATAATTAGAGTACTCTAGAAGGGGGGAGTATACGCGATCCAGCAGAATTTTTAAAGCCCTTTCATTGGTTGTTGAAATTGAAAATTCAAATCTGTTTGGCTGGTATGCCCAAAAATTTCATTGTTGTCAGTCAATGTTATTTAAATGGGGGTTTTTTGGTTCTGAAAATGACCGTAAGTAATGGGAAAAAAGATTTTGAACACTCATAAAATTTTACCAAAACGTTGTCACATTATGAAACTTTCACGGATGAAACTTTATTATTTGGCCAAAATAATAACATAAATTCAAAAGTCGTAATAGTTCGCAAATACCGTTATTTACTGTAAATTTTTGTTCTCTTTTTCGTGAACGCTGTAGTTTTCAAGCAAGCACAAGATTTTTGAGTTTGTTTATATTTTATTTTTCATTGTTGGAGCGCATTAGCCAATGAGCATTGAGTATTGATTTTCAAAATATGATATTTTTAAAGCTTAATAAAAGTTAATTTTTAGTAAACTGAGGGTTTTGAAATTTTAGACATAAAATTGCCATAAAATGAAGTTTGTTTTGTGAAAATTTCGATGCTGTAACTTCCTTTGTTCAATAGTTATGACGTTTCAAAATCGCGATTTTTCCCATTACTTACGCGATTTTTCGTGATCAAAAAACCCCAACTAAGGGTGCGCGTATACTCCCCCCTCCTAGAGTACTCTAGCTATAATAACATAAAATATATTTCATATTTTATGCATTTCATTTTATTTATTTATTTTTTTCTTTTTCATTGGAAAAAGAAATGCACATATAACGTTCTTACATTTTTCATAATGATTTAACCTTTAACCTCAATCCTCAATGAATTAATATCCAGCGCCCAAAAATAGAATTCGCAAAACAAAATAAATGTCATGTTTTGTGACAAAGTATCTAATAATGATAATTGGGCGTCCGGCCCCAAATCGTGCGGTAGCGTACAGTTCCAGGGCCAGAGGTCGCGTCCGTCACCACTTAGGAGAGGACCTTATAGGTGTGAGGGTGCGAGCCTTGACCTCTGAAGCCCCTTAGCCTAACTCTCGTTTTCGGACGCGAGGCGGCCGAGGCATGGGCTCGGGAGACCTAGAGCCACTTCTCCCTTACTAAGTGCCTCAGTAACTATGGCCATCTGGCTCCAATGAGCTTGCGGAAAAGGGTCCCACTGCGCCCAGGAGTGGACGTCAACCCGATGGAGGCGTTCAGGGCGGAGTGCCTAAATACTAAAAAGGGGGGCTATTTTAAATAGCCATTAACTCACCTCCAAACAAAATATAGTCATGAAATTTTGTTTAGTAACAGGGTGTATGCATCTTGGCTTCAGTATGAGCCCATGAACGCAATAGCCCCCCACATCATTGAGTGTGGAGTTATAAATTCAAATAATAATAATAATAATAATGAATTGTGGCTAGGGAAAACAATTAAATCGTAACTTTAGTGTCGATTTTGATGTGTTATCAATAAAATTTTGGTCAGAATAAATTTTAATTATTTAACGTGATTGTTGTATTATTCTTTAAAAAGTGGGCGTGGCAATAAAAAAAATTGCAAAAAGGGGGGCTCTACCCCCCTTACCCTCCAAACTGTATGCTGGACCTGTGTTGGAGCGTCCCACCTCCAACACGCTGGAGGTTCGGCGTTCGTTACCAAGCCGGGTTGGCCTTGTAAGGCCAGCTTGTAAGAGCGGTGGTTAGAACGGTGAAGTTTCAGTGTGTTTCAATAGTACGTTTCCGCTGCAATGCGTGGGTTGGCCAGGCAGTTTGACCACCTCTCATCCACAGTGGTGAGTGCTGCCGTCGTAAGATTTGGTGGTCCGAGCTGCACAGGTCTGGTATTAGGAGCCCAGAGGAGTGTGGTATTAAGGGTAGAGCCAGGGCTTAAAGTAAGCCGGAACGCACCGGTACGCCATACCGGTAAGAATTTGTCTGCCGGAACGCAGTTCCGGTAAGAAAAATTTGAGGTAAAACAAATATATTCAAATTTATTTGAGTTTTCGTAAATTATTTTAGTTGTTTTTGTTTTTTTTTTGTTTTTTTCATACATCTACTAAACCCATTGCGAGATGACATGAAATATCACCAGAATCAAACTTATATTTCCATTGGTTTTCTATAAATTGGCTTTTTTATATAATCAAATTTATTTTATAATTTTAAAATTAAAAGTGATGTTTTTTTGCTAAATTTATAGATTAATTATCAAAAAAGTAATCTATAAATTCTATGAGCACCGATGTTAAAAAATAAATAGAATAAAATGTTTCTCAAATTTCACTCATAAGTCAGCATATTTTCATCAAATAATCAATCAAAATGATATGGCATTGCACACTCATAATTTTAATATTAACCATTAACCTTTGAAAATATAAAAAAAAATCTTGTCTTTTGTTTTCCTAAATTAAATTTGAAAAAAAAAGTTGTTTCAAAATACAGTACATATATTAATATTATTTTAAAAATGTATATACAATTTTTTTCATTAAAAATCAAAATAATTTAAAAATTAAATTAATTATAAGTAGAGACCGGATTTTCAGGTGAAAATTTTGGTAAAAAAATGTCTTGAAAAGGTGATTTTTTTGCACAAAAAAGGTAAAAAAAAAAATGTAAAAAAAGGTGATAAACCTGAAAAAAGGTGATAAATTCAGAAAAAAGGTGATAAAATTAAAAAAAAAAAAAAAAAAAGTAAAAATAAAAAAAAAAAATTATTATTATTATTATTTTTAGTGTATATCGACTAAATCAAATATAGTAACCTCGTATATCAGATTTTGATGTTTTCAAGTTTACAGTAGCACTGTAGCTCAGAAAAAATTACAAGAAAATAACATTTATTTTATCATAAGGCACATGTATTGCACATTACTTCAAATTTTGCCAGAGAAAAACAGCGTGTAATTAACTAATTAGTAACAAAAAAAAAAACTTTTTTTGTGTCATTTGCAGATTTCAAAAGTGCATTTCCTCTGAAAGTACATGAGATAAAAATTTTAAATTCAAACAATCAATAAAGAAAATATTGATTATTCATGCCATGCATTCAATAAAAAATTGCAAACAACCCCTTTGCCAAAAAAATGCAACTACAAGGGTTTTAAAGATGAAAATCACTCTAGGGGTAGAATTTTGTATTGGTAATATGAAACTATTCAAATTATTTTTTAACGTTATTTGTGCGAGGAAATATATATTTATTTAAAAGTATATGTGCTCCGGGTTGCATTTTACAGGCTGATTGTGCTGCAGGCTGCATTTATTAGGCGCTCACAAGAATTTTACATCATAGTTCGAGGTTATTTTAAGGTTAATTCAATTAAAGTATCAAATCAGTTTACCAATACAAATTTATGGCTCCAACCTGATTTTCAGCTTCTAAACCCTTGTAGTTTCAAAGTTACGTTTTTTGCATATTTTGGCAAAGGGGTTGGTTGCAATTTTTTTTTGTATGCGTGGCATGAATAATTAATATTTCCTTTATTGGTTGTTTGAGTTTGAAATTTTTATCTCATGTACTTTCAGAGGAAATGCACTTTTGAAATCATTGTTTTCAAAATGACACAAAAAAAGTTTTTTTTTGTTTTTGTTTTACTAATTAGTTAATTACAAAGACACCATCAGCTGGCAAAATTTGCAACTGAGCTGAAGTAATGTGCAATACATATGCCTTAGGATAAAATAAAAGTTAATTTTTTTGTAATTTTTTTCTGAGCTACAGTGCTACTGTATACTTGAAAACATCAAAATCTGAGATACGAGGTTACTATTTGATTTTGTCGAATGCTATGCTGCCTATAGGTATTTTGTGG
Source organism: Ecdyonurus torrentis (assembly GCA_949318235.1). NCBI lineage: Eukaryota > Metazoa > Arthropoda > Insecta > Ephemeroptera > Heptageniidae > Ecdyonurus > Ecdyonurus torrentis. The sequence continues at coordinate 38,576,830 of OX439127.1, forward strand.
TATTACAAGTACAACCTACAACAACAACAAATTATGATTTAAAAATAAATTAAAAAAAAATGTTACTATAGATGACATACAATAGTGTTGCTCCTAAAATCACGATCGCCTTTGGTTATTCAAATGGGATGCGCATTTTTTGGTGTAATAGAACAGGGTTTACGAACAGCATTATTGAATCACTCTGTTTTAAAAAATTGCGGTAAAAAATCATTTTTTTATAAACGTTTTGTAAATTCTTAAAAAAAAAAAATCCTCATTTAGGTGAAAAAAATTTATGAAAAGGTGATAAAAAGTGAAAACCTAAAAAAAGGTGAGAAAAAAAGAGTTGATCTCAAACGGCTCGAAAGTTGCTAGTTCGTGGACATTCTTATAAAAAAGGAACATATATTATTCATAGCAACAAAAAGGTGATCACCTGAAAATCCGGTCTCTAATTATAAGCAATTTTATTTTAATTTTTTAAACCTAGCGAAAAAATGTTAGCTTAAAATTAAGCAAAAAATAAGAATGCCACGCCCCTTTTCAAAAATTTTTCGCCTGCGCCTTACTGAACCTGAAAGCTAAGGTATTGTTTCCTTAAATAAAACAACATTAAAAATTAAAAAAAAAAAAAAAAAAAAAAAAAAAAAAGCCATGAAATTCAGGAAGCAGAAAAAAAAAGTGCCAGCAAAATAAGCTAAAAGCTAGCTAAGAAGCTAGTAAGCTAGAGCAAAAATTTGATTACCGAGAAAAATTTTAATTCGAATGTGATAATTGTTTTTTTCCTCTAAAAGAACAATAGACAGTAACACAAGTTCTCTGCTAGTACTTGTAATGGGGTCTGAGTTTGTTTATATTCTCATCAAAACCAACTCTTGCAGAGTCTTCTATTTAAAACCAAATAGTATTATTTTGGTTTAAAATTGGCTCAAAAAATTTAAATAAACAATTGAATTTGATACGAAAATAATGCTTTCAAACCGCATTAAAATACCGTATTTTGACATCAAAAAAACAAAATTTCTTGCGGGGGTACCCCCTGCACCCCCCCCCCCCCCTCACATGGCTACTTATTATTATTATTATGGCTGCGGATACTTCTCTATTTCAGGTGAAAAAATACCCCTGTGGTCAAATCCTGGATACGCCCCTGAATATAACATAACATATATTTTTAATTTATAAGAGAAAAAAACATAACAGTTAGGTATGATAAATTTGAAAGCAAAGGATATGAGAAACTAGCAAGGGCCTCACCATAGCACAGAAAAAAAAAATAATAATAAAGCCATTGAGTTACATAGGCGTTTCAATGTTAATAAAAATCGATTTTATGAAATTCGAAGTGGTCATTTTTTGGGGACCCTAGCGACTTCAAAAAATCGAGTTTTTACTGTAGCTACAAGTAAACCAAAGTTTCTTTTTTAACTGGTCAGAAATGCTCATGAATCAGTTATTTCACCAATTTATGTCTCAATGGTAAATTATACACACTGTTACAATACTAAAATGTATAATTTGATAAAATAATGATTTTTGTATTTTTTTTAATTAATGAAAGAGAGGTGGTTGATTTTTTGAATACTATTATTTTTGTAATTTATTTCTTCTCTCTCTCTCTCTCTCTCTCAAATTGTCTGTATACAAAATATGTATATTTTTTTTCAGTTGATCGCTCTTCGTGGGAGCAATTGATTGGTTTATACCCCTACTTAGTAAATTGTACAAGTACTTCATCACCACAAGTACTACAGTCCTTACGAGAAGCCTTATTGCAATTCAGTGACTTGGTCCAGCCACCATGCAGCTAGGTTTGCTGATGTAAAAAAATATATTGAATACACACACACATAATAGTGATTTAATACAAAAGTAGAAGGCAGTATAATAAATCCATAGTAATAAGGAGGGGGAAAAAAAGGAGAAGAAGAAGGAGAAGATAAAGAAGAAGATGCTCACAGTTCTATGTAACTTCCAAATTTGCAATAATTACAGTAAAGATTTATCATTGTAAGCTTTTTATTACAACTGCCATAAATCATTTCTATATCTTAATTACAATTGTTACTACTACTGCCATATAGCTTACAAAGCAAACTAGAATATGATAAGCACATAATAATATTCAGTCGTGAAATATACAAATATGTCAGCAATCACTTTATGCACCTGCTAGCAGATGGGATATGTACAAATTTTGTAAAGACCTATTCAAATTGATTTCTTGTAATTGCAATTTTCCTAGAATTAGCTAGAACAAAAAAACAAAAGCCTAATGTATACTGTGTTCCATTTTTACAAAGGATTTAAAACCAAAGAATATAAGTGTTGGGAAAGAGTATGCTAGATATTGTGTATGTAGAATGTAGAACAAGGTGGTTGAATTTAATATCCAAAACAAAGTTAAAATTAAAAACCAAAGTAATATTAGATGGTATAGTAGTGAAATATTTTGCAACCCCACATCCTTTTCAATAGTTGAAAATCGTTCGTAGATATTAAGGAAAATAAACCATCATAGTTAGGTATAATAATTTTGAAAGAAAGGGGTAGGAGAAAACCAGCAAGGGCCTTACTATATAGTGCATAGTGAAGTGTCCCATAGTGCAGTGCAAATTTTGCTAGCACAGAGATAAAGAACTAATACATTGGATAGCTTTTGGCACTAAACTCCAAGTGAAATAAAGTGTGTTTTGCCTTTGCCAGTCCTTTAAGACTCAAAAAGAAGCTATGATGAATCATGATTCATAGTTTCTCTCCAAGTCTGTAAGGACTAGTGGCAGCAAAACTCACTCCATTTCCTGTGAAGTTTAGTGCTTTTTTTTTTTTTTTTTTTTTTTTTAACTGAACTTTGAGACTTTCTATACTATACAGTAAGGACCTTTCTGGTTTTCTTCTATCTTTTTCTTACAAATTTTTTATTATATATATGAGAGAAAACCAGCAAGGTCAAAACTATATTAAAGAGAGTCCAACACTAGTTCAGTGAAAATTTTGCTAGCATGCACAAAAAAAATATATATATATTTGATTGCTTTCAGCACAAAACTCAACTTTATATATATATATATATATATATATATATATATATATGATAAGAAATTTTCTCGGTGAAATAGAATTATTGTCTTACCTTCTGTGAAGACACTGGGCTTTACACTCGCTGCTATCACTATTTTAAATAACAATGAAAAAATAATAGTCACTTTGTACATAATTATAAAAACACTCAATTCACAGTCTTTTTAAAAATTACATAGCTATGTTATTTACACACAATGTTTAACGTTTTCGGAGACTATATATCAAAAATGATACATACTGTCTGTCTCCTTCCTCAGAACTGAAAACTAAACTCTCACTCTCTGCCGTGCTGACCTCCTGAGGGGAGGAGAGGGCGTACGCGCCTCGTCAGGTGCAAGCGAAACGTTGACTTTATTTTTAGTACGATTATATGGTACTTTCTTAGCAAATGGTTTCGTAAAAATATAATCGTACTAATAATAAAGTCAACGTTTCGCTTGCACCTGACGAGGCGCGTACGCCCTCTCCTCCCCTCAGGAGGTCAGCACGGCAGAGAGTGAGAGTTTAGTTTTCAGTTCTGAGGAAGGAGACAGACAGTATGTATCATTTGTGATATATAGTCTCCGAAAACGTTAAACATTGTGTGTAAATAACATAGCTATGTAATTTTTAAAAAGACTGTGAATTGAGTGTTTTTATAATTATGTACAAAGTGACTATTATTTTTTCATTGTTATTTAAAATAGTGATAGCAGCGAGTGTAAAGCCCAGTGTCTTCACAGAAGGTAAGACAATAATTCTATTTCACCGAGAAAATTTCTTATCATCATGCAACCTCGCTCGAAATTCAACATTCGAAACATATATATATATATATATATATATATATATATATATAGCCTAATACAGATATGTAAACACATCAGTAACATTAGCACAATACTCTAAGAGAAATGGGATATTGTCAACTCAAAAAACATTTGTTGTATGTAAAAAATAATAATAATAAATAAAAAATAAATAAATAAGCCTTAGTGTACACCTGTTTATATGGGACAAAGGTTGAAATTCTTATGAATTTTGCATATACGACAAATGTATTCCAAGCCGATGATATGTGTGTTTGTTTGCATTTGTCAACCTTTTCAAATTTTGCAAGTAACTATAAATCATTATTTACAGTTTCTTTCAAAGTCTGTAGAGGCTGGTGAAGTATTGTGTGGCTAGCTACCAATGTGTTCATTATGTCTATGCTCTACATTTCCCCTGACCTATAGACCATCTTGGTAAGCCTATCCATAGGTTGGTTAGGCGGGTTTCCCATCTCCTTTCCTTCATATTATATCACATCTGTTTGCAATGGTTTGATTTCCTTAATGTATAGTTAAATTGAAAGATCTGATTTAGTAAAAACAGTTTGAAATTTCGAAAAAATGGAAATGAGCATTAGCAACAAGCCGTGTGAGAAATAAAAAATTCTATCCCAGGCCAAAACTAAATGCACAGAGTGTATAACAAAGATATTTAGTAGCAGCTAGTACAGTACCACACCTTATTTATGGGTTTTGCATTTGATTTTGCCAATGGGTTTTATAGTAATTTTTTTAATTCTCACAAGGCTTGTCTCCCTTTATTCAGATTTTCTGAGCCTTGTTTTATCTGCCAAATCATAATATTTATTTTTATTTATCAAGTACTGCAAAGTCCATTTTTTATTAATTATAAATGGTATGTTAATCATCACGGTTGATATATAATATGTTAACAAAGGATAATAAAAAAATCATAATAAAAACAGTAATAGGTAGGAAAAATTAGAACTCGTTGAATTGAAAATTAATAAAATGCAAAGATTCTCTAAATTATATAGTTATTTGGAACTTGGGATCACATTTTCTAGCGTAGACGAATGCTAGATATTTTTTATTCAGAACTTTTTAAAAAATATCTAGCACTTTATTATGCTAGAACATTTAATTTGATCCCAAGTTCCAATTAAATTAAATATAAATGTTAAAAAATAAAAATAAAGTACAATTAAAGAAATTAGTATGTAGAATGATTTGAGCATATTAAATTGAAAGATAATGAAAAGCGAAAATTCTCTAATTTATAGAGGTTATTGGGAAGAGGGATCAGATTTCTAACATAGATGTATGCTAGATAACTTTGAGAATATTAGTGTTTTATTAATTTTCAATTCATGTTGTCTAAACTCTTTTACTGTTTTCTGTTATCAATTTAATTGTTTAAACAGACACACACACACACATATATATATATATATATATATATATATATATATATATATATATAGGCCTATATATATATATATATATATATATATATATATATATATATATATATATATATAGAGGCCTATATAATAGTATGTGTGTGTGCATGAATTTCAAATTAGACAAATATTTCTTTAAAAAATAATAATAAGATTATGTCTTTTAGTAATTTGTTTGTTAATGACAAAATGCTTTATAGTTTAGGTATTTTTCGTTTGTGTTTTCATTAGGGATGCATTTTTTATTCTTTTACTGTAACACCTATAGCTATTACAAATTTATCTCTAGCTGTAGAGCTTATTAATTAAATGTGTGTGTGTGTGGAGGTGTTTATGTGTGAGTGTGTGAGTGTGCAAGTATATATAATATACTATATTAAATTATAAATTTACAAGTGAAAACAAAATAAGACTTACTATCTATATATGCAGAGAAAATATATGGACTTATTTTGACCATATGTATGTAATATAATGTATATCTATTAATATTAAAAAAGTGACTTTCAATAATATAATTATGTGGCTTCTTGGCATTACTTTTTAAAAAAACATAATACGATTAATTTCTAGAAATATATATCTAGTAACTACAAACTATGGGTATATATTTGAGAAAAGTAACAAAATTTAAAAATTTTAGAACATTAAAAATTTTGAAAGCATAAGTAGAAAAGGAAAGAATATACAGTTTAAAATTGTAAAATGAATTAAAATGCATATTGCTTGTTATACAATGTGTAATTTATTATATATTTCCTTTTTTTTTTTTTTTTTTTTTTTTTTCAATTGCATTTGATTTTATCTGATGAAATGCACATGATACAGTGTATGTATGTATTATATACCTATATATAAAACAGAACCTAATAATTATAGGATAGAGGCCTTTAATTTTAAATGTATCAATGACAATTTACACGAAAGTTTAATTAACCAATGACACACTTTTTGAACTGAGTTGCGCATATAATAAAATGAAATATAAAATATATGATAATATTATAATATTATTTATATATATGATAAAAATTCATTGTAGTCTTACCTTCTATAAGACCCTGGGCTTTCACTCGCTGCTTGTTTTGACGATAAAAAATAACACACAACACCATAAAAAATTATCACTTATATATAAGTTAATAAAAAGACTCAATTCACAGTTTTTAAAAAAATTATATATACATAGCTATGTTATATTTACACCAAATTGTAACGTTTTCGAGTGCGTATGTAGAAACATACAGTGTCTGCACTCTTCTTCTGCTTACTGACTCTTGCTCACGAGGCGCACCGACCTCCGCAACGGGGGGAGTGGCTCGTCCTCGTCAGGTGTTATTTTATTGTTTACATTTTCACCTGCACGATCACGTAGTACAGTCTTTTTACATGAATCTATAAGTGGAATCCAAATAGGCGGCAAATCAAAACTAGGTTGACTGATTGTTTCATTATTTCTTCTTGACATTTCTATTGCTTCTAATATTTTTCTTTTTTTATAATGACTTTCTCTTCCTATCACCTTTGTTTTCTCCCATTGAATTTGATGGCTGTTCTCCAGTGCATGATCTACAAGTTTTGAATATCCTGTATCTCTTTTCTCTATTTTTTGCCTGTGTTCATTCACCCTGATGTCCAAAGGACGACCTGTTTCTCCGATGTATTCTTTCTCACATACACAGGGTATAGAATATACTACATCTTTATTCATATTTTTCTTCATGTCTGGTTTTGTACGTGCTAAACTTGATTTTAATGTGTCTCTGGAAGAACAAACAATACGAAGATTGACTCCCTTACCAATACGTTGTATTTTTTCACTCAACCCTTGCATATAGGGGATGCAAATGGTTGCATCTGGTTTCTTTTCTTCAGTATTGTTTCTTTCTTTGCTGTTTTTATTTTTTATTTTATGAATAACATGTGATGGATAATCATTTTCTTTTAAAATGTGTTCTATTTTTAAAATAGAACACATTTTAAAAGAAAATGATTATCCATCACATGTTATTCATAAAATAAAAAATAAAAACAGCAAAGAAAGAAACAATACTGAAGAAAAGAAACCAGACGCAACCATTTGCATCCCCTATATGCAAGGGTTGAGTGAAAAAATACAACGTATTGGTAAGGGAGTCAATCTTCGTATTGTTTGTTCTTCCAGAGACACATTAAAATCAAGTTTAGCACGTACAAAACCAGACATGAAGAAAAATATGAATAAAGATGTAGTATATTCTATACCCTGTGTATGTGAGAAAGAATACATCGGAGAAACAGGTCGTCCTTTGGACATCAGGGTGAATGAACACAGGCAAAAAATAGAGAAAAGAGATACAGGATATTCAAAACTTGTAGATCATGCACTGGAGAACAGCCATCAAATTCAATGGGAGAAAACAAAGGTGATAGGAAGAGAAAGTCATTATAAAAAAAGAAAAATATTAGAAGCAATAGAAATGTCAAGAAGAAATAATGAAACAATCAGTCAACCTAGTTTTGATTTGCCGCCTATTTGGATTCCACTTATAGATTCATGTAAAAAGACTGTACTACGTGATCGTGCAGGTGAAAATGTAAACAATAAAATAACACCTGACGAGGACGAGCCACTCCCCCCGTTGCGGAGGTCGGTGCGCCTCGTGAGCAAGAGTCAGTAAGCAGAAGAAGAGTGCAGACACTGTATGTTTCTACATACGCACTCGAAAACGTTACAATTTGGTGTAAATATAACATAGCTATGTATATATAATTTTTTTAAAAACTGTGAATTGAGTCTTTTTATTAACTTATATATAAGTGATAATTTTTTATGGTGTTGTGTGTTATTTTTTATCGTCAAAACAAGCAGCGAGTGAAAGCCCAGGGTCTTATAGAAGGTAAGACTACAATGAATTTTTATCATCATGTCACCTCGCTTGATATTCAAATTTTCAAACATATATATATATATATATATATATATTACTTTTTGACAATAAAACCTCAAGATGTGCTGGCATAGTTTCCCAACTCCATTTCTACACCCCGTGAATCTTCAAAAAAAAAAAAAGTCTCTTTCAGGCTCGGACTGGCCAGAAGGGCAAGTCCGCTATTGCGGACGTGGCCCCCCTTGTTTGGAGGCCCCTAAGGCCCAAAAAGGGGCGTAACTAGGGTGTTACGCCCCCTTTGTGGCGCCTTAAGAGAATGTTACACCCCTTTTGCGGACGAGGCCCCTTCATTGCCAGTCCGACCCTGGTATCTTATAGTTTTTGTGCGGGTTCATCTGCAACGGGTCAGCTACACGGCCTAGCAAACATCCCGGCATTCGCCAAAGCAGACTGAGGAAACCGTGGAAACGCTCAGTCAATATCAATGTCTCTCACATGTCTTCCAACTCCCTATGCTAGCGCGTAGTCCAATATAAAACGACGATGCGCCAATAGTAGTGACATCTGGAACTATAAGCTTCGTAAGCTTAACATTGTAGTTCAGGTGTCGCGTGCGGTGTCGCTATAGTGTCGCTGGACTACAAAAAGTGCCTGGAGTTGGAAGACATGTGAGAGACATTGAGTCAGTATGGTCGGCTAGGTTGACTTTGCCTCCCGAATCTTCCCTGTAAGCTCTATTCTCTATTCCAATGCCACATTGCCATAGGCTTCCGTTAAAGCCTGGTTGGTGGCTGATGGAGAACGAAACCGCGACCTCTTGATGCAAGCAAATCAGACGCGTGAACTACTATTATACTATAGAGTCGATTTTTTTTTTTTTTTTTTTTTTTTTTTTTCTTATCAAACACATACTACCTTGCGGACTAGTTGTGGAGCTTGTTAATGGTTATTCCTTTTTTGTTTTTTTCATTCTAAATGTTGAAAATTATCCGCCAATACTTGCTTTCAGTTTTTATGACGTCACCATAAATGTTTCATATCTACTATAACATGAACTTCTTTGTATTTTCATCAGCTGATAAAACTTTACCTCTGTCAGTGGTCACAGGCAATTTTAGTCAGCAAGTAGAGAAGAAATAAGGTAAAACATTAACTTAAAAATAAGTGACGTCACTAATCTAATGCAGATTCCATGACATATACGGTGCGTAGAAGTGACAAAAATAATATTAGTGGAAACCAACCCTGGACTAAGTATAACTTTTTGTGGAACCATAAAGACGATACGATAGACAATTGTATACTGGATAGAGACTTTTTGTTGGGTTTGAGTGGGAGACGGGAAGAGTGAAGAAAGTGGCCGTGGCAAATTGTTGGCTGAATTTTGGTTGGTTGATTCAGGGTTGATTGTTGGTCGACTTGGTGTAGCCATCTTGGCATATGACTGAGTGTTGCTTTGGCATTTCGAAATATTTCAATCAAATTTAGATTTGACACTCTTTTGACATTTCTTGGGGAACAGTATAATGTGTTTATTGTCTGCTTAAGGACACTTTCATTATAATTTTGAACGATCTTACATTAAACATGGTTGTATTTTCATAAATTTTTAAGACAGCCTCTCGTCATTGTTGAAGAGACAAAGTATATTTTTCATCAATCTTTATTATCTTGATTGAACTATTTTCGTTCTTGCTCTTCATGTACTCTTCTTCCCGGACATTATATTGTGTGTATGGAAGTGAGCTAGCTACGCCTTATTAAAACAATATTATTGAATAACTCAGCTTAAACCATGGGTAACACAGCAACTACGACCAAGAAAGGAGACACTGCAGACAGCGGCAAGAATGGAGCACCGCAAATTGGTAAATTTCTATTCATTAAAAGTTAGTCTTGTATATAATTATGTATAATTATGTATTATTAAAATTATTGATGTATTTTTATTTGTACGGACGTATTGCAGGAGCTGATTTATGCGAATTAATTTATTATGGTATAATATGGTGGCTCAAATAAACTGGTATGATCATATACATACATATGTGTACATATACATATATATGTACTGTACTTCATTTGTTATGATATATGTACGCGGTATGTATCTACTACATACATACATTTTGATACGGATACAAAAAGTTACAAACAAAGGAAGTAAAATGCCTTTCAATATATATTTTGCCACCCACTGCACCCGCTCTCTACCTTGACCTGTGTTATCTCTTTGTGGCTATGCTGCTACAGTTACCATTTTTTCATTCCAACTGCTTTGTAACTTTGTCCATATATAAATTACATATTTGTTATGATTCATATGTATGTATGTATGTATGTATGTATGTATGTATGTATGTATGTATGTATGTACAGCTCTGGACAAAAGTTTGAGAACGATTTGCATAGGCAATCCGCAACCACACTATGTTATCTTTATGGGAAAACACTGAAGCCGCCACTGCCCCATTTTTAAACTTTTGTCCAGAGCTGTACATACATTTGTAATATTTGTATGCATCATGAGTTATTATCAATCTTGGTTTCAGATCTATTTCCAACCTATATGTGAAATCTTATTTATGAATCTTAAATCTAAGATACATAAATTTGTACATTCATATGCTCTAACAAAAATATTATCATATTTCACTAGAAACTATTTGAAATTTCTATACAATATGTATCATGCTATCATTTAAAATACATTATATGTACAATATGGTCATATTGTGGTTCTATAGTTGTCACTATATACGTACATCCCTTTCAGAGCCAACATTGCTCTTTGACCCAGTGATAAGTATCCACAACTTTCTATTTTTGAATGCAAAAACATGCTTTTAGCTTGCAGCATCAGACTCATAATGTGTCCAACAACCAAATTCTTCATCCAACTGAAATCACTTGTTGTAGTTATAGTACAGTACTATCCTAGCACTGTCCATGGACATAATCGGGCAGTGCACTGCCATGTTATCATCTTGCTCCATTAAGTTTATTGGTTAAATGTTACATCATTGTCCTAGGTTAAAGTCGCCCTATGGTGAACTTTCTCAATCTTGCTTAATTATATACCTGTTTTACATTCCCAACTTACACATCAACACTTCTTATTTTGTTTATTAGAACCATCAAGTTAAACTAGTCTATAGTTTAACTGGTTACTTACTCCTCAATTTGATGTTATAGTTTGTTTAAAAAAAATTTTAAAGTTGGGAGACATTTATTTTTCTACTATTATTATTTTAATTACTATGTGTACATAATCATATTAATATTCCATTTCTATTTATGTGTTCTTGCTAGCATTGCTGTGTGGCGCTAGTGCCTATATGTTCTACCATTTTTAGTTTGCATTTTTTTTTTTCACAAAAACTAATTATTATTATTATTATTTTAGTGCGAGAATTCCTGGAGAAAGCAAAAGAAGAATTTGAGGAGAAATGGAAGAAAAATCCCACAGTATGTATTATTTTTAAACAATTATTATAACTTTAGCTTATAAATATAAATATAAATATTACCTATCATTTACTGATATATAACAATTTTATAAGGTATATTCAAAGTGGAGGGAAGGGGGGTTTTGGTGACATTTGTAGTACAAGCTGACAGTTGAAATTAAATAAATTTTGTCATTTGAGAGTTGAAGTGTCGTATAGTACAACTTTTGTATTTTGAGAGAAACGCATTCAAAGTTTGAATTTAAATACTGTAACTCCTTTTTAAACTTATATTTTTATTTATTTTTTAGTTTATATATATATATATATATATATATATATATATATATATATATATATATATATATATATATATATATATATATATATATATATATATATATGATGAAAATGTTCTCGGTGAAATAGATTAATGTCTTACCTTCTGTGAAGACACTGGGCTTTACACTCGCTGCTATCACTATTTTAAATAACAATGAAAAAATAATAGTTCCTTTGTACATAATTATAAAAACACTCAATTCACAGTCTTTTTAAAAATTACATAGCTATGTTATTTACACACAATGTTTAACGTTTTCGGAGACTATATATCAAAAATGATACATACTGTCTGTCTCCTTCCTCAGACAGAATTGAGTGTTTTTATAATTATGTACAAAGTGACTATTATTTTTTCATTGTTCTTTAAAATAGTGATAGCAGCGAGTGTAAAGCCCAGTGTCTTCACAGAAGGTAAGACATTAATCTATTTCACCGAGAAAATTTTCTTATCATCATGCAACCTCGCTCGAAATTCAACATTCGAAACATATATATCGATGTTGGGATGCAGAAATGCGACCGATGAGAAAAATCATGAGTAAAAACCTCATGATTTTTCTCATCGGTCGCATTTCTGCATCCCAACATCGATATCCTATATAAATATATATATATATATATATATATATATATATATATATATATATATATATATATATATATATATATATATTTATATATATATCGCCCTTGTTGCGTCCAAAGGGCGTACTTGCATTTTTATCCATTCCCACATATATATACATATATACATATCGTCGTGGTTCCGCTATATTGTCCGATGTCCACTTGGTTCAAAGTTTACTAATGTCCGATGTCCACTTTTGACCACTTTTCAGGAGACACAAAAAACTAATTATCTCCTTTAATATTTGCAGTATTAATGAGGCATTTATCAGTTATTACTATGATAAATATTGCCAAAGAAGGCATAAATTTTTTATTATAAATATGTTATATTTTTATTAGAAATAGAATAATTGCTCTTTCGGTTGTGTGTGGGGGGGGGGGGGGGGATGCAATTGCATTTTCTAATAAAAATATCATTTTGTCCGATTCACCTACCAGTTACTTATTTTTATTTACTGCATTATTATTTTTACTGCATCAAAACTATTGTTTTCTTTCTTTTATCAACCATCCTCTCAACATGACCACACCACCGTAATGTATACATAAACACACACACACACACACACAGTAAAATCTGGCTTTTTTTTAAAATTGAAATGGACCCAGAAAATAGCCATTTTACAAACATGATTTTCACAAAATTGAGAGCTTTAACATTGCCATGCTTATATTAAAGTCTGCTGTGGACCCACGCAACTGAGCATTTCACAAAATCGAGAGTTAACTCTGTGTGTGTGTGTGTGTGTGTGTTATATTATATTTAGGCCTATATATATATATATATATATATATATATATATATATATATATATATATATATATATATATATATATCGATGCTTACCCGTCGAAGTGAACGTACTACACTTTACAAATTTGGTGAAAAATGAACGATCTGCGTTTGGCGCTTCTACGCGTTTTAACATGAGAACTAGATGGGGGAACTTGGAATTTGTAAAGTGTAGTACGTTCACTTCGACGGGTAAGCATCGATATATATATATATATATATATATATATATATATATATATATATATATCAGTGGCGTCTATAGCGTGGTACTGCAGAACTGCAGTACCCCCAAAAATTTCAAGAAAATTTTTTCAAAAATTTAATATTATAAAAAAAAAACCTATAATTTTATTTATGACTATATTACAATAAGTTACAGCCTCGCGTAAATAAGCAGTTTAAAATCCTTCCCACTTTCTACATCCTCCCCTCACTTGCTTCTAGGTACAGCAAACCTTTGCAGTTCTTGGCTTTAACATTGAGACTATACGGCTATTTGAGAAAAAATCTCACATTTTTCAGCTTCCCCTACTTTCCCTTAAAATATCTATGCAAGATAGAGATGAGCGAGAGAACTGCATTTACTTGCAGTTCTACTCCCACCCCTATGCATCTAGTGTGTGTATGACATATGAACTATGCTCATTCCGGTGCACTTAAGTTGATGCTCATTACGGGGCGCTTAATTTTGGAGAATAAAATTTGTAGGATGTGTATGCACCTGAATGCGCTTCGATGCCATACTAGAGCAATGAATGTCATTGATTATTATTTATTATTATTATTATTATTATTTTTTTTTTTTTTTTTGCTATTTTCTTTGGACAATTAGTTTTTTTTTTTTTTTTTTTAATATATATTTTTTTTTTTTCCCATATTTGAAAACCGAATTTGAGTATATTAACTGCATAATAAGTGCCTCAAAAATATTACTCGTATGATTCTTAAATAATATTTTATAGTAAAAAAAAAAAAAAAAAAAAAAAAAAAAAAAAAAAAAAAAAAAAGTTGACAAAGTCAGGGCCCTAGAGTGAGCCCACAGCTATGTTTTTATTGATTTTAATAATAATATAAATATGAATGTAAAAGTAGCACCAAATGTGCATAATATAGTATGTAAGTGTTTTGACTTTTTCTGTCTGTTAATTAACCTCGACGAATACGATGTATATTGTATACGATTGAAGGAAAGAGAGAAATAAAGAAATTTTGAATTTGAATTGAATTTTGAATTTTGAATTTTTACTATTTTAAATTGGCAAAATGTGTCACTTTTCTACACCGGCCCATGTTCAGTGCTTACATATGGCTTCAACTTTTATATGAATGCAATCTTACTAACCGAGGTGCTGACCATGGTTATCTTTGCTAAAAAGCATTGATCACTGTGGCCATTATCCATTAGTATCACCAAAAGAAAAAAAAAGTTTTTTCGGTGGAAAATTATGAGTTTTTAAAGGTCTATATCTGAAAAATTTTCGCCTGTGGCGCAGGTCGGGGGGCACGGCCCCCCAAACCCCCCAATATATGTTGCATATCTCCTTCTTACGCAGTACCCCCACTAGCACAACCTCAGCGCCGCCACTGATATATATATATATATATATATATATATATTATATCATTCAATAAACACACTTGGTGTATAATATAACATAATATATTCACATAATATTTTCACAACATATTTTAAAATTAAATACTGGTACATTAAATGCATTATTCCTGAGCATATGCCGTTAGACTAATACTGTGACCAGAACAATTCAGTAACTGATATTATAGTATTGCTCTAGTATGGTGCCAAAGCGCATTCTTCTGCTTTTTCATGCACACACTCGTATTGTTCAAATTAAAAAAAAAAAAAAAAAAAAAAAAAAAAAAAAAAAAAAAAATCTTATTATTATGATTTGTATATATTAAGGAAAATAAACCATCGCCGTTAGGTATGATAAATTGAAAGAAAAGGATAGGAGAAAACCAGCAAGGGCCTTACCATAGTGAAGAGAGTCCCATAGTTCGGTGAAAATCTTGCTAGCACAGATATAAAATAACTAACACTTTGGAAATATTTCGGCAATCGACTCCAAGAGAGATTGCCAATGGAGTCGATTGCCGAAATATTTCCAATGTGTTAGTTATTTTATATCTGTGCTAGCAAGATTTTCACCGAACTATGGGACTCTCTTCACTATGGTAAGGCCCTTGCTGGTTTTCTCCTATCGTTTTCTTTCAATTTATCATTATTATTATGATTATTACTATTTTTTCCCCTGTCTTTGAGGTTGGTATTTAGTGAACTCATAATTAACCATGATTTTGTAGAACACTGCAGCACTGGATGACTTTGAAAGGATCAAGACCCTTGGTACAGGTTCATTTGGGAGAGTTATGCTGGTGCAGCACAAAGCATCAAAGGATTATTACGCAATGAAGATTTTAGACAAACAAAAGGTAACAAATCTGTTGAAAAAAAAAAATAATAAATAAAAATAAAAAAACTTTTATGTTGGAATAATTACACTAACCTTAATTTTTATTTGTTTTAAGGTCCTTAAACTGAAGCAAGTGGAGCACACGCTAAATGAAAAGAGAATATTGCAAGCCATTAGTTTCCCCTTCTTAGTCAGTCTGAAATTCCATTTCAAGGTATTTATTTTAGTTTGAAATATATAAATTAAGAATTTGCAGCAACACATTAATATTTAAAGTTTGAAGTCACTAAATCCTTTTTTCCTTGCTGTAAGATCAATTTTTGTTTGTTGCTTATTCACATGTCAATTAGTATTTAGAGGTTCATATTAAATTTGTGAATATGTTGATGAAGTTTTATTTGTTTTCTTATATATACTGTACCTTGTTTTTTTTTCAGGACAATTCTAATCTCTATATGATATTAGAATACGTACCTGGTGGTGAAATGTTTTCACATTTGAGGAAAGTTGGTCGTTTCAGGTAATATCTGAGTGCTTTGTAAGTGTGTCCTGGGGGTATTTTTTAATAATAATAAGTTGAATGTATAGCTCTATAATTTTTTGTTTTTAATGGGGGAAAAAATACTTTGCAATGTTAATTTTTAGAATTTTTACATTTAGGTATTTGAAAAATGTTCAAAATATGCTTAAAATTCGGAGACCACTGGAAACAAATTTTTTAAGTAGCAATGTTGATCTACACAAATTCAAAGTAGATCTTGGTGATTGAGCAAACTCGGAAAAGACGAATGAAATGCGCAGTTGCTACCTTACATTATCTAAAGCTACATTGCCTGATACAAGCTATATTTTTTTACAGTGAACCACAGTCAAGATTTTATGCTGCACAAATTGTTTTGGCATTTGAATACTTGCACTACCTTGACCTTATTTATCGAGATTTGAAACCTGAAAATCTGCTCATAGATAACCAAGGCTACTTAAAGGTAACAAAATTAATAATTTAGTAACTTAAAGGAATAGAATAGAAGAAAATATAAGCATTTATATCACAAAACACTTAATAAGACTTAACATAAACTTACCTTTAGTTTGTCTCAAAACCCAACAGTAGCTCAGTAGCAGTCATCAGAAAATTTCGATTTAAGCAACCAACACAACATTTTTTTACTTTTTTGCATGTTTCTGACGTCATAAACATGAATAGTCACGCAAATGGCATACTTTACAGTATTTTCACGCTCTTTGGTGGGGCTACATTAACATTCTGGTAAAAATTGTCATCAGTTTTGAAGATCCCATTTCGTGTTTATTTATAAAAAGCACTTGTTGTTTTATGTGGTATGTATATGACTTTTACATTAAAATTCTTTCTCCATATGGTAGGGCACTTAAATCTGTCCTCCTTTTCTTGGAGAACATTAGTCATAATTAAGGAATAGTGATGCTGATGTAAACATTATGGTTTAGAATTTACCTGCTACATCAATTGGTTGGTAGCATAAATTTTCTGCAATGTGTTAATAAATTAGTGACATTTTTTTTTCTTTGCGTAATGAGATAATTTACCTAAAAGTGAATTATTGTATCCATTGCTTTTAATAAGTTCACTCTATATTTACAATGCCAAGATTTGAAATGTTTTGTGTTTTGCAAGTGGGATAGGTTTAAAAACTAAAAGGCTTTAAACTAGAGTGTACTGTATATCTCAAGATCTTCTAAATTTGACCATCAAAGTAATGCCTCTTCCTTCAGAAAATGGTCCAAATGTCTTTAAGTGACAGCAGCATTGCCAAATTTAAACTTATGGAACACCTGCAGCTCTATTAGTGAATGGAGCTAAGGTGTTTAAAAGTACAAATTTGACAATGCTGTTGTCATCAAATATGTCATTTTGAACATTTTCTGAAGAAAGCAGCATCGCTTTGATGGGTACATTTCGAGGAACATGAGTGTACATACAAGCACATAGAACATTGCTTTTTGAGATGGCCCAGACTTACACATGTCTGGTATTAGGAGCCAGAAGTGTGTTGGTAAGGATGTCTAGGGTTTGGTAGACCCCAACATAGTAATAAACGTTCCTGAAAGGTTTGATGTAGCTACCTACTTAAGGATTATGGTAGTACAGTACTCAAAAAGAAATGAATGAGAAAAAGGCACTGCAAACTTCTCTAGAAATTACTGTATTATTATTATTATTATTCGTATTAGGAAAAAACCATCGCGGTTAGTATTAATAAGTTTAAAAAAATATTTAGAAAATAGTTGGTAGAGATTAGAGCACATTGAATTGTAAATTAATACAACGCGAAAATTCTCTAATTTAAATAGTAAATTGGGACTAGGGATCGTCTACTTTTTAACTAGCTCAAGCTAGAATATTTGATCCCTAGTCCCAATTTACTATTTAAATTAGAGAATTTTCGCGTTTTATTAATTTTCAATTCAACGTGCTCTAATCTCTACCAACTATTTTCTAAATATTTTTTTAAACTTATTATTTTTATTATTATTATTTTTTTTTTTAGTGCAGGGTTTTAACAAAAATTCCACATAGTATTAAGTAATAAAAAAGATTTAATAAAAAAAAAAGCTTCATTGATTGGAAAAATTGGGGAATAAGAAGTTGCATCAGAGAACAGTGATGTCTTTTAAAAAAATAATAGGTAATAATAAAAATTATTTCTAGCCTAGATTTTCTAACCTAGACTCAAATTAAAAACATTATCAATATAATGTTTTTGTAAAGTTCCCCCCCCCCCCCCCCCCCCCCCCCCGATAATACTAACAGCTAGTAGTACTCGTGCTAGAATTTGTATAAATTTGCATTCTCCTATTAAATCACTTTCAAATCACTTGTTTTCCTTCAGAATATATATAATAATAATGTTTATTACTCTTATCAGTCACCAGTGCTGAAAACAATCAGCTTGTCATGTAGTTTTTTATGTTATCTTGGTTCCTAGAAACTTTTAAAATTGTTTATTATTTTTAGGTGACCGACTTTGGTTTTGCCAAACGAGTAAAAGGAAGGACATGGACATTATGTGGAACCCCAGAGTATCTGGCTCCTGAGATTATCCTGAGCAAGGTATGCTATTTTACGAATTTATATAATTATTATTACTATTAGCATAGTAAGCAATCAAATTCTTATATTTCAATCTTTGATGTATATTTGTTGTTGTTCCTTAAAGGGACACAGACACTAAATTTTTTGAAGTTGTGTTTAATCCACTAATTAGTACTACTATTTATGATAGTAATTTTAAATGTCGTTAAGAGCCGGTGCTCCCCTTCCTTTTAATTAACAAATTAAATCAAAGTTTGCCACGCCCCCATATATACTCAACTTCACGTATCTTCAGAACAGTCTCATGCTATTTGGTCACTGCCGCTTCATACAAGGCAATTCTGTTTGTCATTTTGATCATAAAATGTAGCTGGTGCTGATTAAAGCTAAAAACTTACATGAATCGAAGTATAAAAGTCAGCTGATTGTTGCTTGGCCAGGCCAAGCAACGATCAAACTTTAATTTAATATTAAAGATTAATAACATCAGATTAGGCATCAGATTTTAACAACTTGTGAAATTGTTTTTGTTCCTAGTAGATTCTAAAAAGCCAGGATGTCTGTGCCTCTTTAAGTTTTTTAATGTTATTTTGTTCATAGGGATACAACAAAGCTGTAGATTGGTGGGCCTTAGGAGTCCTTGTTTATGAGATGGCAGCTGGCTATCCACCATTCTTTGCTGACCAGCCAATTCAAATATATGAAAAGATTGTCTCCGGAAGGGTTAGAAGCATGACCATTTATTAATATAGCCATATATATATCGTCGTGGTGCTGCTATAATGGTCAATATCCATTTTACCTTGAAAAATATTTTTTGCTGCAAATAACCTGAAATGGAAAAATCCCAAATTTGGAGTCAATCCACCGATTCTCTCTCTCTCTCTCTCTCTCTCTCTCTCTCTCTCTCTCTCTCTCTCTCTCTCTCTCTCTCTCTCTCTCTCTCTCTCTCTCTCTCTCTCTTTCTTTCTTTCTTTACAAAGTCAATTAAAACCCAGACTTTATAGGGGCACCACAGCGATAAATAAAATATATCATATTTGAGACTGTCGGGTGCAAATGCAAAATCTTTTTTTTTTTTCCATCTTTTTCTTTGTCTTTCAATTTTTGCAGGAGAACAAAAATTTGCAATTTTATGAGCATGCAAACTTTCATGAGTAATGCACCAACAAGCATAATATCAGATGAAAGTTTATATTTTATTTTATGCAAGCTCAATTTGTAGCAATAAGAAATTATATAGATTTTTAATTGGTTAGTGTTTGGAAGAAAACAAATCTGGTTTTGTACCATTCATTTAAAGAAAAAAAAAAAAAAAAAACTACAATAATAACAATTAAAGGGAAGGAAATGCTTTATCTCAATAAACAAACAAGGTTAAAAGTTTTTCTTGTTCGCATGACAGCATATTTGTCACATCCTTAACGGTTAACCTCAGACCTGGAACGCCCCCTTTTTTCAAAAAATTGATCGTAACATTTTTTAAAAATTATTTTTGAATATATATCCGTTTTACAAAATAGAAGTTCAAATACAGTTTCGTCGTACTGCCCATACATTTCTTGCAATTAGTTTATAACCATTTTTATTTTGCTGCGAAATTCAAAATCAATGTTATTCAAATGGGCAAACTGATGCTCAAATTTCTCAAAAACAAGGTGGATAAGTAAATCTAAAACAAGAAGTAGTCGATAGAGCATGACAATATCTATAACATCAGAAAGTTTTAAAAAAAGTTATCGATTCAAATTTTTTTTAAATTGAAAAAACAAAAACACAATGCTAATCATATGCAAATTGCAACCCTAATTATCTCTAGATTTCAATGGACACTTCAATGTTTTGATAACTTGAGCTTGTAGATCATCCCTTTTTTTAACCCCCTTAAAAGTTTTAAAAAAAATTTATCGATTGAATTTTGAGATATTTCGATTTTTCCAGGTCTGAGGTTAATCCTTAAAGTGCTTCCCAAGATTAAGCAAACTATCTCAAAACATTTTTAATATATCGTTCATTACATATTTCAATTTGTAGTGGGAAAATAATCAAAATGTAAATATTTAAATAATATGTGCAAAAGCCATCACAGCTAATGATACTTGAATAATATGGTAGAAATAGTGCAAGAGAAATGAAAGCACTGTGAATTAAAAAATTAATACTAAGCAAAATTCTCTAATTTGCTGTAATTATGAAAATTAGAGAATTTCGCTTTGTATAAATTTTCGATTCACAGTGCTCTAATTTCTCTCACGTTATTTCTATCCTATTATTCAAGTAAATGTAATTAATAAGGAAACGTAAAAACCATTTTGGTTGTAATTAATAATCAAAGTAAAGGATAGGAGAAACCAACAGGCGCCTTATCACGATGAGGTCTGTAGCTTGGCGAAAATCTTGATGGCAAATCTTGATGTGTAGCCTGTGCCATCAAGATTTTTACCAAGCTATGGACCTCATCGTGGTAAGATGCCTGTTGGTTTCTCCTATTCTTTCCTCTGACTATTATTCAAGTAAAATATATTTAAGGTATATAATGTTTTGTTAAATGTCTCATTAAGTTTGAGAGTAAAATGGTTAGTTTTGCTGCTTGCGTGAGTTGGTGAGAAAAGAGATTATCACATAAGAAAAAAAAATACAATAAATTGTCCATGCTTCACAGGTCCGTTATCCGTCACACTTCAGTTCAGATCTAAAGGATTTGCTGAGGAACTTACTGCAGGTAGACTTAACGAAACGCTATGGCAACTTGCGTAATCATGTGAATGACATCAAGACACATCGATGGTTCCAATCTACTGACTGGATTGCAGTGTTCCAAAAGAAGGTAGTAATGATTGTCAATTAACTAGTGATAGTATCACTTCGTATGTAGATAACTGCTAATAATCGCAATGCTGATACTCAACATTATGATATATGTTTTAACATGCACTTTTTACTTGTACTATATATATTTTTTGCACTGAGTGGTGATTTAGATCCTGCACCCACCCTCAATTAACTATTAAATGCTTGAATTTACACAACAATGCTTATAAATTGTGGATTCTAGTTGTAATACATGATTTATGATAAACAATCGCTGAATTAAAAGTTAATCACCTCAAGCGAGGTTATCAAACGCTGTACCTGAACATAACTAAATCATTGTTGATCAAATGAAATAAAATAAGTCAACAAGTATACCACTTAATATGGAAATTTATATTCCACACACATCTTTAATGAAAGAAAAAAAAATGGGACATAGGATATCTGCAAGCTCTAAGCCACAAAATAGAGAAAGGATCTTTTTTATCTAAATGACATAAATGTATATTAACAATGTTACCTGTACCTGTAAAACCAATCAGTCAAGCTGCAAGTACCTGTTTCAGTGTTTTTCGCTTCAAAAATATTGCATTCAAGCAGAATTATAATTATTTTCTGCAATTTATGAATAGGTAATAATAATAATAATAAAAAATAAAATAAACAACCTAAATTTAATCAATACATGGATCCATTTGTTTTGGACCTTGTCAGTGCAATTGAAAAAAAAAATAATAAAAACTAGGAGAAAACTAGGAGCACTTGCTCTTCTATCTCTCCATAGCAAGACGGCAGGTGACAAATTGACTGGCTACTCAGTAATATATGTCCCCTGCTCTCCCACCTGTGCTTGCTTCCCAAGCAAAGGGCAAGAATTTTGGTCTATAGAAATTTTTTCAATTTTTCCTATATATCAAAGTTTATCCCGTGCATTGAAGAGTTAAAAAACTTATACTTTAAGTGACCTGATTTTGATTGATTGATTGATTGATTTTTTTTTTTTTTTTTTCAATGGAGATTTGGATCTATATTGAGCAATT
Organism: Ecdyonurus torrentis; assembly: GCA_949318235.1. Lineage (NCBI taxonomy): Eukaryota > Metazoa > Arthropoda > Insecta > Ephemeroptera > Heptageniidae > Ecdyonurus > Ecdyonurus torrentis. The sequence goes on from OX439127.1 coordinate 38,599,587, forward strand.
TTCTTTCTTATAGCTGTATAAAATCAGGAACAAAAAAACCTCAATATGTTTTCCCATAAATTGAGAGACTGAGTATTTATAAAAGCATGCAATACAAAGAAAGACATTCCAAATTCAGAGGATCCAAACCCAGATAATGGGGTCTAAAAACCGCAATCTTTTGAAAAAGTCCCAAATTAAAAAAATCAATAAAAAAAAAGTGGAATGCGCAGAAATTTCTGTGGCACATTGTTGAAAATATTGTAAAGTTATTGCAAAGCTCAATAAATTGAGCATTTTAATATTTAATGATGACAGGATTAAGAATAAAAATATCAAATAATGAATATTTTTAATGTTGGTCAATTTTTCCTGAAAAGTCGGTAAATGCTTGGACCAATAACTATAGTCAATAACTATTTTCTATATATTACATCAAATAAATTATAATGCTATCAGGTACTTTTAGTTTAGCAGTTAAACTAGACCAAAGTTCATGTTGACAACATTTTTATACTAATTCTTGCCTGTTTCTGACGTCAAAAACCGGAATGAGGAAGGTGAATTGAAATTTTTTTGTTGAGTTTATGATATTTTTGGAAAGAGCTTTAAAAATTTTGAGGCGCTATTTTTTCTTAGGACGATTGGAGCATGCGAAGTATTTTTAATTAATTTTTGAAAATCAACCTTAAAAGCCTGTGACGTCATCAGTCCACTTTTTTCTCGGCAAATACTAATTGTTCAAGGTTCAGTAACCAGTTTAATGAAATCAGCTCATCCTCAGGATTTCAAAAAACTGGCTACTGAACCTTTTACGGTCAATACTTTCCGAGATACATGCCCGATTGATGACGTCACAGGCTTTTTAGGTCGATTTTCAAAAATAAATTAAAAATGCTTCCCATGCTCCAATCGTTCTAAGAAAAAATAGCGCCTCAAAATTTTTTAACGCTCTTTTCAAAAATGCCATAAAAAGTGGGGGTTAAAAAAATTCACCTTCCTCATTGTCACAAAAATAGCAAACTTTGCAGTATTTTCACACTCTCTTGTTGTTCCACATTTAAATTGTGGTAAAAATTGTCATCAGCTTTGGAGATCCCATTTTGTGTGTAATCATTGAAAAACACATGCTGTTTCTTGTGGTCCATTGCTTTAAATATCAAAGATTGATAAATGTGCTAGTTTTTTGTTTTCAAGTACAGCGTTATGTGTTACGGAAATTTGCTTATAACTGTTCACAATATATAGCATTGTTCTTCAACTTTCCAGCTTGTTTTAGACATTAACATGTAGTTTGAGCACTAAATTTGTGTGCTTGCCTTGTTGTTTGATTGCATGAAGGTGACAGCTCCTATGCGACCAAAACTGCGACATGCTGGGGATACTGCTCACTTTGTGGAATACAAGGAAAATAACACCATCTTCAATATTTCACCAACAGAGACTTTTGCACTTGAGTTTGCCGATTTCTGAAATTAATAACTCTTCCTAGCATGTGAATTTGGTTTGTGTGTGTATATATATAGGTATATATATGTTAGCTTCCAGAAGCGAATTCGCTCCGGAAGCGGAAAATATGGTCAGAACGCGTTGGGACCGCGTATGAGGCTTCGTAACGCGAAATTCGTGTTGGGAGCATGGTAAATTTAATCCCAACGCGTTGAGATCAAGTTGAAAATTTTCAACGTGACGGGATCAAATTTGAAATCCCATGACGCGTTAGGAACATGCATAATGGTTCTCAATGCGTTGGGACCAAAATTGAAATTTCACAACGCGTTTCGGTAAAATAATATAATTATTTGACTAAACCATCACGAAATAAATAATATATTATTTATAATATAATATAATAATAATAAAAAACAAATGATAATTAGAGCAATATAAAATTTCTTTATTTTTATAGCAAAATTTAAAAAAAAAAGCTATCATTTTATTCAATAAAATAATCAAAAGTTGAATATTAACAATTTTTCTTAACTGAAATATTTGCTAAGGTATCTTCTCTCGAAGAAAAGGACAGAGAGAGAGAGAGAGAGAACACGCCTTTTTTAAAACTGATTTTAAATATAATGAAAAATAAAAGTATTTATTTCATATACCAACAAAATTAATCCATTACGACCTATGACTACTTTCCTCATACATTGGTTCAAAGTTCAAGTCTACCTTATTTTATCCAGTGATAACAATATACCGATATTTTTTTTTTCTCATACACGTTCAGTTGTATGTTCGTCTCTGTGCGGAAAACATGTTTTATAATTTCACCATAGTCGTTGGAAATAGAATATGTTAAGAAAATATTTGAATTTAAATAATTGACGTGTATTGTTGGTGCGCAAATAATTAAGTGAGTGGATAACGGTTTTACAGTGTCTCTTACATATTTAATCGTAAGTATTCACTTAAAAATAAAAAAGTTTCGGTCATATATATAATTAATAATCAGATAGATCGTTTAGTAAGCTTAATTTTCATGTCTCAATATATTCCGTCCGTGTGATTTAACAACACCTTGCTCAAAACACATACAGTGTACTGTATTCTTGCATTTCAAGTAAAGTAATTATAAATGTATAAGTTTAAGACGAAAAACAAACAATACCTATATAAACATGCATAATAATAATACATAATACATATATAATTATAAGTAATAATAGCAAGTCTTAAATCATATCACATAAAATTTTGAATTGAGAAAAGTTCCTTTTCGGCTTTTGATTATTTTACTAAATAAAATTATAGTTTTATTTAAAAAATTTTGCTATAAATATTTATATAGCTCTAATTATCGTTTGCTTTTATTTATTTGGTGATATTTTATATACATAATTATATTATTGTACCGAAACGCGTTGTGAAATTTCAATTTTGGTCCCAACGCATTGAGAACAATTTTGCATGTTCCTAACGCGTCATAAGATTTCAAATTTGATCCCGTCACGTTGAAAATTTTCAACTTGATCTCAACGCGTTGGGATTAAATTTACCATGCTCCCAACACGAATTTCGCGTTACGAAGCCTCATACGTGGTCCCAACGCGTTCTGACCATATTTTCCGCTTCCGGAGCGAATTCGCTTCTGGAAGCTAACATATATACATATTTGTGAATAGATATAAAAAATACTTTCAATTTTTTTATGTCATATTAGTTTTCTAGCTTGTAGCTTTCTATATTTTATATCGTGCTGCATGGGTGGGTAAAATAATTACTATATTTTGTATTATTTATTCTTTAATATTTTTTGCACAAATTGGTAGCTCACCAATACTGTTTCAGTTGGCATTATAATAGCTTTAATATCACCAACGTATTTTATAATCTTAAGTTTTGCACAATATATTATAGAAGTCTGTTGCTTCAATTGACTTCATTTTGTGAGAGATTTATTTTTATTATCACATTATGTATTGCACCTCAATAGAAATAAGACTGATTTTCCTCTGCCTTTTTTTTTTTTTTTTTTTTTTTTCCTTCCTCCCTCCCTTTTTTAATAAGTGGTAATAGAACCTAAGTTTCAATGTGAAATTCTCTACTCCATACTTAGTAAACATTATGAATTTTTAATGAAATTTTTGTTAAAACAATAAATATTAATAAAAAATCAACTATGCGATATGTATGATTATGAAGTAAAAAAAAATTAGTAAAACACATTGATAGATTAGGAAAAATTGGGGAATGGGAGATAGTATGCGCTTACACTAACTGGGGCTCCGTGGTAGAGCAAATATTCTAACCTAGGCTGAAAAGTAATTTATACGTGTATAAATGATAGTGGCTCATATTGCTCTGTAGAAAGCGAGCTTCATAAAAAAAGGGGAATTTGTCTTAAATATTGGTTTAGACGGCGTGAGCATTGCACATAGCACACTGTCATTTTCAGCACCTCATCTTTAGCCATAAAAAGCTGTTTCATCCCTACTGGGACTCATCAGCATGGTGAGGAAAGAGAAGCTCCATGCTCTACATCCAGCTTAGAACTTGGCCAGTGAGGGTGAGAAAATTCCACACATGCGTGCATTGTTCAAACCGTCAAACCATTGCAAGCCAGGTATATAAAGTAAAAAATTAGAAAGAGAGATAAAAATGGACAAAGCATAAAAAAGGAAAAGGAAAAATGAGCAACTTTGTGCTGGGTAATAAATAGTAATGACAAATTGACTATGTGATATGTTTGACGATAAAAAGATTCGTCATACATATCGCCTAGTCAAACTTTCATAAATATTTATTATCCAAAGCAAAGTCACTTTTTTTTTTCTTTTCCTTCTTATGTGTTGTCCATCTCTATCCCTTTATTTCTCATCTTTTACTTTATATTCCTGGCTTGCAACGGTTTGGAGGTTTGAATAATGCGGGCATGTCTGGTATTTTCTCGTGCCTCACTGGCAGAGCATGGCCACTAGTATAAATATCTATGGCTGAGTAGCCAGAGTTTCCAGTTCTACTCAAGCCTTCTGGGCTGGAGGTAGAGCATGGAGCTTCTCTCTCCTTGCTGTGCTGATGAGTCCCAGTAAGGACAAAACGCTAGAGATGAGATGCTGAAAATGACAGTGTGCTATGCGCAATGCACATGCCATCTAAACCAATATGCAAGCCAAAATTTCTCTTTTTTATGAAGCTCGCTTTCTACAGAGCAATATGGGCCACTTGTGTATAATATACACTTATAAATTTCTTTTTGGCCTGGGTTAGAATACTTTCTCTTTCACGGTGTCCCTGTTAGTGTAAGCTCATACTATCTCCCATTCCCCAATTTTTCCTAATCCATCAATGTGTTTTATTATCACATCTTTTTATTACCATACTTAGTTAAAACAATACAAATAACCAAAAAATACAGGGTAGAAAAGTTTTTCAATGAGCATTAAACTAATTAATTTGATCTTTGTAAATAAATATATGTGATTTACTTGAGCTTTAATTTATTGTGATATAAATGCTATATTTTGGTATAATATTCACATCAGTTAATAAAGTTGAACAGGAGTGGAAATCAACTTCAACAATGCTGTGACTACTTCTTGAAGGCTGCATTTTTATTTATAGATTTTTAACACTCCTTTTTTATTTATTGTTATTATTTTCTTATTCTTCTTGAAACGTACTAGTTCAAAGTGCAGGGTCTGTGTTAACATGTGTGTTCTGTTTTCCACCCATTGGTGTTTTTGACTCATAGAGGACTAATAAATAGCAATCTTGATACTAGTGCATGGAATCCTATACTTCCGGTTTACATACGTATAAGTCTACCCCCTTGTGAGGCAATTAAAACTGTGGCAACTTGATTTTATCTCCCTTCACAAATAGCAAACGAGTTTTTTTTTACTTGCAGCTTGCAGGTCATAAAGGGCTTAGAAAAAAACAGTTTTAAAATAATGGGAGGGTGGGGGGGGGGGGGGGAGGAAATAAAAAAAACTAAGATGTTCCCGCCATAAGGTCTCGAGCAATATATTCCAGTATTATTAGGATGCTAGTTCTAACAAATGATAAATTTGAAGAAGAAAAAAAAAAAAAAAAAAAAAAAAGAGGAGAAACCAGCAAATAATAATAATAATAATAAATAAATAGCATTGGCACTAAATTCCCATAATTAGGAAAGAGATAAGTGAAATGATTAACTGTATGATCAGGTATTTATTTATTTATTACTTTTTTCCCATTTTTTCTTTGTCTTAATTTCGTAGAATCACACATATTGCCCTGGCTGCGCCCAAAGGGCATACTTGCATATCAAGGTGTTTTTTACAAAAGGCGTACTTGCATTTTTGTCCAGTACAACAAAGGGCGTACTTGCACTTGGTTTTACACGTTTAGCTTATGGCAGATGCTCGTGCAGCATCAAAAGTAGCCAAATGCAAGTAAGCCCTTTGCGTGAAAGTAGCCAAATGCAAGAACGTCCTTTGCGTGAAAGTAGCCAAATGCAAGTACACCCTTTGGGCGCAGTCACAAAGAGATATTTTTGTTTTATAGAACACTATGTTCTGTTGCTATGAAAAATAAATATATTAGGCATCATAAAATAATTTTTCTCAATATTGATTTACTAATTTAATAAATCATTTGGTGAATTTACCAGCTTACATGCAATATTATAGGGTATTGGGACACAAATCTAATGTTAGATTAGCTAGTTGCTTCTGATTTATTTTCCATTTTTATTACAATTGAAACAAAGCATAAGATATAAAATAAATGATTTATTGTGTACAATAATTAAGTATTTATAGTAAATCTCACAATTTATTGCCAATCAAACTTAAAATTTAGTTGAAAAGAAATTTGATACTTACAATTACAAAATTGTCTTCAATATAATATATTGATTGTTTATGTTTACTCAAAATGCGGAAAAGGAAGTGGCCGGAAGAGGAAACAATGTGACGGTAAAAGTGGGAGAAAAGTTAGTTAGTTAACTACCCCTTCATTGGGGTTAAATGGCCTGGGGTAAAAATACCATAAGGCCAGTACTTTTTTCCTATTTTCCACTTCTTGGAAGAGAGGTAGGAGTGTTATTATTTTGGTAATTATTTGGGAGAAAAGTTGGTGCTAGCAGCATGCTATAGGCCTGAGCCACCTCCCACTTTTACCATCACGTGGTTTCCTCTTCCGGCACTTCCTTTTCCGCATTTCATTATGTAATAAATGCCATGAAATTAAATTTACATAACTATTTTTGCTTTCTAGCAAAGTTGGCAGTTTTGCGCTAAATCTGATATAGTGGCAAAGGAGGGGGGGGATGGTTATATTATGCATGGATTATAATCATAGAATGATAACAATGTTTTTGTTTGTTTACTATTAAATTCTTTTACTATTTATTATTTGCAATGGGCTTGTATGAATACATTTTAATTTTGATGAATATATACTTCGAAAAACTCGACCGCTCATATAATTAGGGGGCCTCGCTTCTTATGTAGGCATTTTAATTGGGCCTCCATTCAAATATGCCTTCTAATAATTAATGTAAGTAGATAAATGTGTAATCCAGAGAGGATTCCCGCTGAAAAGTACTGGTCAGCTGGTGATGTGTATTGCAGGTCAAAATTACATTGATCAAATGGGCAACAAAATATAACTTCCAGGATAAAATAAAGTAAAAGGCAACAGAAAATTGAGTAACGATATTCTCTTTGGATTACCTATCTATAGAAATACCTTACTAATAATGATTGTTATGATGATTGTATAATTGCCTTTTCTTTAAATTTTTATGTACATCACTTTTCATTTGATATAATACATACAGTATTAAATTATATTTTATAATCTAAAATTTTTATAAAAGGTTATTAAAAAATAATAATTATTACAATTATGCCACATATTATTCATTATGAATATTATTACATTCTTTCTGTTTTATGCATAATTATTAATTACTATATGGAATCTTTGCGTTAAATTGATTTATTTTTTATTACAACTGTGCAAGTATGTGTTATATTATACACACACATATATATCGTCGTGGTTCCGCTATAATGTCCGATGTCCATTTGACCTTGAAAAATATTTTTTGCTGCAAATGACCTGAAATGGAAAAATCCAAAATTTGGGGTCGATCAGACGATTTTTATTTTTTCAAGGTCATTTGGACATCGGACATTATAGCGGAACCACGACGATATATATATATATATATATATATAGGGCCTATATATATAGACTTCCAACCCGGGGGGGGGGGGGGGGGGGGGGCTCCTTGTCTCCAATTACGGGCAAGCTCTTATGGCCAGCCTGAGCTTGGTAAGGCCCTTGCTGGTTTTTCCTAGCCTTTTCTTTCATATTTATCATACCCAACCGCAATAGTTTATTTCCTTTACATCTCCAGTTCTAACAAAATGTTACTTTATTGAAGAATTAGTAATTGCATTATTTAAGTTAAAAGAAGAAAAAACTAATGTTAATTGTTATAAGGGACAGCTGGTGCATGTAAGCTCTGCAAATAGTGCATGCCTATTGAAAAGGGAGAAAAAATTAAATTAAGAATATTATATATTTTATAGCTTTTATTTGATTTATATTTAATTTCTATTCATTAAAAACAACACATGCCTTGATAATAAGCTCACAGTTATTCAGAACACACTATAATACTATATATTATGAGAGCGCCACATAAGAGTGGCTGTCACTAGGGAGCATACAAGCTTGCGCCTATATTTGTGACCAATCGGCAAGCAATAATCTGAGATAATGAACCAATCAAAGAATGTACCAAGGTATTAAGTATTGAACTATTATCAATATTTTAAAGCTTTGGTGTGATTTTAGATCAATTTTAAATTATAAATATAAATAAAGATTAAAAACAAATTGTGTAAATAAATATTTGTAAAGGCCGAAATTTTAACTGAAAATGTATATTACTATAATTACTTGTTATAGCAAAGGGATGACACAATATAATATAGCCAATAATTCATTGAAAATGTTTTTTTTTCTTTTATAGAAACTTGTATGAAAGAAAATAAAATCACAGTAAAAATATTTTATAGTGACACCTTAACTGTAAATATTTGCCTTTTGCTTAAGTAAAAGCATAGTATGTGATCAATAAATATTTTTACTATGTTAAAATTATTATTAATAGGTAGGCCCTATTATTATTATTTTATTTTATTATTATTAGGCCTATTATTATTAAATAATTATTTTATCCTATTCTATTTTTATTATTATTAATTTATACAATCAAATATGTATTCAACATAACAGATCTTAATTATTATTTTTGTTTTAATGATTACTTAAAATTTGATTAGTTAGAAGTCAGTGTAAGACGTCACTTATTTACAGATTAAAGCTATTTCATTTATTGTATTTTTATTTTGCAAAACTTGGATGAAATGACTATAAAGGTTAAATACGCTGTAGGAGATAACTTTCTTTAGCTTTCATATCCAATGTTTTTGTTCAGTCTCACGCAATGTCAGCATTCCATACTTAACTTTCTTACATCCGTGCATAGTCATAGGTGCATTCCTACTAATTTCATTTGTTCCCCATTAAATTCAACTTTTTGAACACAACTAATATTTGTTTGATATGCATAGTATTTTTCAAATAACTTGCATATATATATTTTATAATAAATTTATTCAAAAGTTCAATAGAAATCTAAAAATTCATCATAGTTTATGCATTGAATTTAGACGAGTGTAGGAAATAGAGTATACTCTAAATTCAATGGTTTATGGCACATATTTGGAAGGGTAAGCATCGATATTTATTAAATACACACATTATCTTATTAGTGTTTTAGGTTGTTCCATTTCATAACAAAAAAAATAAATAAATAAAAAAAATATATTGATTGAAGGTAATTGCTGTTAGAATATTAATTTTACAATTGTATTGCATGCTCTTTTCATCATAAAGCATTGTCAAAATTAAAGACATAGTGGAATTAATGTACTTATATACCAGAAACTTGAGCATTACTGTTATTAAAACTATCAACCGCTGATGTGCTTATAGGTAGAGGCACCATTTTCTCCCAGATGTAAAGGCCCTGGAGATACAAGCAACTTTGATGATTATGAAGAGGAAGCCCTTAGGATTTCCTCAACAGAAAAATGTGCAAAGGAGTTTGCTGATTTTTAAATTATGTTCTGTAGCATTTAATGTATATTTTTTAGAACCTCCTCTTGTTAGTTATATATTTTTGAGTGTGTTGACTATAAATTTCATACCTTAATTACCACATTCTCTGCAATGTAATTATTTTTTATTGTTATTATTGTTGCTTCATTGGCATTTTTAATAACCAAAGTATATACCTACATCAGGAAGAATAAGTGCATGCAACCACATTGCTGTGTTTTATCTAAAGCATTTTCTGATTGCATCAGTATTAGGAACCTTGTTTTCCATATCGGAACTTTTATGCCATATGAAGGGTTTTCAGTGATGAATGCCTCAACTTCCATATATTTTGAAGTGTATAAACTATTATGTAGGAAATCAATTAAACCCAGGTCCTGTAAAGCCAATGCATTGTGTGTGTTAGATATTAACCAATTCAGATAAATGTATTTGCAATATTGCTATATAAAAATATAAGTATTTGTCACCAAAAAAAAGTTCACAATTGCATTTTTATGCATGGCTAGTTGCACTTTTGACTAAAATATGGGCAACAATTTAAAAATAAACAAAAAAAAAGTGGTGTTTGTAAATTCTTAACTTTCTGCACTGGAAAAGAAATGATCATCTATAACTAAAGGTATCTATTACATATTTAGAAGCAGAGGGTGCAAGTGCAAGGTTTATGAACATATCACTATAGTATTCTAACAAAAAAGTTTTACCAAATTGGTGGAGTTTCTGTTACAAATTCATAATATTGCCTAACAATATGCAATATATATATATATATATATATATATATATATATATATATATATATTGTGTCTTGCATTTTTCATATAAGCCAATTAAATCTTAATCTTCAAAAAGGGTCAAGACGAGTGGCCAGATATATTCCAAGTATTGATGACTTAAAATTACATCAATTGATAATTGTCTATGTAACATGTGGTTGGGTTTATTATTACATATTATTACTGAACAGAACTTTTTTTTTTTTTTTTTTTTTTTTTTAGAAGTTTGCATACTTATGCAGGAAAAATATTTAGCCAAAGTTTGTAACAAAAGCAAAATATGCATGGGTATTTTGTAAGAGTGGGCTTTGTTATTGATGCAAAACACTTCTATGTAACTCTTTTATTTCTAATAATCATTAATTTGTACAAACAAATTAATGAAATTAATTTCATCTCTTTATTTGAAGTTTTCTTGATACCAATGTAGCTTATCTTCTTTTGCAAAATAATATATTGGTAATAGTAGCAAGAGTAGTAGACTCTGATATTTTGAGGGAGAGAAAAAGGGGTAGGTAGTTTCATAAACCTGATGTTAATTTAAAGAAGGTTTTGGCAGAGAGTAAGCTGCCCATCACAGCTTCCAGGTGATGGGAAATTTATATATATAAATATGACGCCAATTTTATCTAAGTTATTTAAAATGATGCCAGCTGTTCATATATATATCAATGTTTACCCAATGTTTACAATTTCACGGCCGCTGGGTGCTATTTAACTTTCCAAATTTTTGCTTGATTGAAGCTTTTGCAGTTCACAAATTTCCTTAAGGATTAAATGGCTTTTTTATTGTATTAATGTAATGTTTTGACTTTTTAAAATCTAAAAATGTGTTATTATTAGTTAATACTCCATTCTATTATTCACATTTTATGAACTAATTTTATGTTTATCATTGAGTCTACTAGTTCCAAAAACCACTTCTTCCAACATATCAACAACAAAGGTGATATCATACCTGATTGAACATAGAAGAACCAGGTTTTGGAACTAGAAGTCTCAATTATTGATGTATTACAAAAAAAAAAAAAAAAAAAAAAAAAAGAAAGAAAGAAAAGAAAGAGAGAAAGAGAATAATAACTTTTATTATGCATATAAATATATATATATATATATATATATATATATATATATATATATATAGGATATATCCTATATATTGGAGAACAAAATTATATATTTTTATTTGCAAGTTAAACGGTTACATTTGTACCTTCATAAATGTAAGTGGCATTGCAATTGCTTCTTTTTTTCTTTTTTTCTTTTTTTTTTTTTTTTTTTTCTTTTTTTTTTTTTTTTTTTTTTTCTATTGTCAATTAATTATTTTTAATATTACCGTATTATTAATATATGCTTAAAACTGTGTAAATATCAAAGATGTAGTAAGTTCATTTAAAAAAGCTGAAATCAAGCAAAAAATAATAATAAAATAAAAGTGTATTTGTGCGAAGTAGTCTCAAAATTGTCAGGTGTAGATCATTCATTTTGCTCAAAATTTGTGAAGTGCACAAGCTCCCCTCACGGTACATTTTGTAAAGTATAGTTCATTTATTTTGTTGTGTAAGCAACAATGTGTGTGTGTGTGTGTGTGTGTGTGTGTGTGTGTGTGTGAGAGAGAGAGAGAGAGAGAGAGAATTGATAATGAAAATGCTGTTTGTAAACCCTGTTCTCTCCTCCTAAAATGACAATCAACTATGGTTCTTCAAATGGAATGCGCATTTTTTGGTGCAAGGAAACAGGGTTTACAAACAACACTAATAAAACTAATGTCACCAACCTATCAAATTAAATGTTTGAGCCTAGTATTGCACATTTTTCCATTCATTGCATATTAGTGCTATCAAAATCCAGATAACTTTCAAATCCAGACGACAGATAAGCACTCATCTGGATCGAGAAATCTGAATTTGATGGACACAATTGTATCTGGATCTGCATTATAAGGATTGCAAACGGATAAACAAAATCCGGATTATAAAAGTAACAAAATTCAACAAAAATAGTCACGTTTTTTTTTTTTTTTTTTGGGGGGGGGGGGGGCTACATAAATAATATCGGATTAAGTTATTATGTAACCATTTTTTTCTCCTGATTTTGATCTGGATATCTTTGATTTAATAATAATAATAATAATAGAATAACTTTATTTAAGGCGCATACACGGCTTTTTCAACCGTATTATATGAACCTTGACCAGAACAATACATTTTTACATAACAGATTTAGATCTGAAAAGGGATTGATATGATCAGGATCGTGATACAAATTCAGTTAACAGATAATTTTTTATCTGGATTTCAAAATCTGGATATGACAGCACTAATACATATCACTTATAGCAAGGAAATGTTTGGTGTATTTGTTGGCAACCATTGCCGAATTCGCTCATTGGCCGAAATAAGTGACCACGTCGCGGCGTGGCAATGCATTTTTGCCAAAATCCGAAATTCAGCGCTTGTGCATCGTAATTTTGACCACGTTGCGGAGTGGTTTTTAACAAATGCCAAATTGTTGGCAAATAAAGTTTAGCCAGTTCGTGGAGTGGCTTTTTAATAATTGCCACGCTGCAGCGAGGTCAAAATATTTAATGCGCAGGTTACGATATACGTTATTAGTTTGAATAATTTCATATATTTTTTCATTATTATAACTTACATCATTTTATGCTATGGTTTTCAGTTAATTAAAATATTTATAAATTTATAAAATTGATTTCTTATTAAATTTGACAAAAATTTTACTATGGTCAACCTTACGATGCACAAGTGCAGAATTTCGGATCTTGGCAAAAATGCATTGCTACGCCGCGACGTGGTCACTTATTTCGGCCAATGAGCGAATTCGGCAATGGTTGCCAACATATTCATTGTAATTTAAACAAAACCTTCCATGTTGAGTTAATATTCAATTATTTATTTTGCTTAAACAATTTTTTTTTTTTTTTTTTTTTTTTACAAGGGTCTCAACCAATAAAAATAATAATATATATATATATATATATATATTTTCAAATCAACAATAACAACATTCATAAAAAAAATTATCAAATAACTTAAATTTCATGGTGAAGTAAGCTAAAAGTAATATCTTAAACAAAGTTCTTACAAATTTAAAAAAAAAAAAAAAATAGTGCCACAAAACACAAAAGATTTATTCTAAACAACATTGAGCTCAAATTGGATTAATTTCAAACTTTAAGGCCCTTTTTTTTTTTTTTTTTTTTATTCATTTGATTCTTGTTCTAGTAATATTGCAAAAGAGGTTGAACAATAATAGCTGCTGCTGGTGCATGGCTTTTCATATTATTTAGTACATGATTGTGATATTTTTCATTACATGTTGTAACGACATTTAAACTCAGCACCTGTTTCCTCATCAGAATAGCACAGCAAATTTAGCATGAGATTTAATAGTAATATCATCACAATGATAAGCAAAATCTGACCGCGGAGTTCTTGTTTCCAAATGGTAAATATATTTGGGGAAACTTATGCTATTGGTCAGATTTTTCAGAAAAGTGTAGACTGTGCTAGCAATACACTTGGTACCAGTGGTGATTTGTAAACAATCAGATGTTGGTGGGGAAATGAAAGAGTTTTTAAATTTCCTTAAATCATTACAAGCCCATCTTTGAAGCAATTTTTAAGAAAACTACTGTAATTAAATTGGAGAAATTATTTAATGATGCAAAATTTTATATATTTTAATCTTTTATCCCTATGTGTGTGTGTGTGTGTGTGTGTGTGTGTATAGCATAGGCATATATATATATATATATATATATATGTTAGCATCAAAACCCGAAATTGACCCAAACTAGGTATTTTTGCTCATTTCGGCTTTTGGTTCGTCGCTTTTTGCCAAAACCCGGAATGCCAGTTTATTTCGGCTTTTGGTCACGAAATTTTGATCCATACTAGTTTTGAGCATTTCGCAAAAAGCAAAACCCGGTGTAAACATTTATATCTAGTTTTGGTCTTTGAATTTTGACCAGAACTAGTTGTGGTCAAAATAGAAAAATCAAAAGCCGAAAAATGAACATTTCTCAACTCAATTATTTGATATAAGAATAAGAGAGAGAGAGAGAGAGAGAGAGAGAGAGAGAGAGAGAGAGAGAGAGAGAGAGAGAGATAACACGACACGTTAAATAAGTAAAAATATTTATTTTAATTTACAATAAGAGTGATTTTATGACTTATGACTAATTTCCCTTTATATTGGTTCAAAGTTCAAGTCCACCTTACTTTATCCAGTGATAACGATTTATTTTAAAATATTTCTTGTGCGTATATATTTAGTTGACTGTTTGTCTCTGTGCTGAAAACATGGTTTATAATTTCATAATATTCGTTAGGAACAGGATAAGAAAGTGTTTGAATTTAAAAAGTTCACAACACACATATATTGTTGGTGCGCAAATTATAAGTGAACATGGTTAGTGGTTTTATACATGTAATCATAAGTAGCCCATTAAAATAATAGTAATATACTCTATTACTACTATTACTGAATGGACCACTTGCAATAAAATGTTTGTAGTTGTTGCAACAAGGGAAAAATGAGTTTTTTTTTTTTTTTTTTTTTTTTTTTTTTTTTTTTTGTAAGAAATGCATTGAGAAAATTTCAAATTATTTTAAAAAGTTCGCTCATTGCAAGTGGTCCATTGCTAGGTCAAACATTCAAACAATAAGTTTATTTTTCGTATTGTCTCAATTTATATTCCGTATCTTTAGATTTAGAGATTATGGTCAGCGCATTCTAATCAAATTAATCTTTCAGACCATATATTTTTCATTTCAAGTACAATAATAAAATATATTGTTTTAAATCCTAAATTATAATACCAAAACATCATGCATTTATAATATAATTATAGTCTTTTATACCATTTGCATAAAATTCTGAGTTGTTCATTTTTCGGCTTTTGATTTTTCTATTTTGACCACAACTAGTTCTGGTCAAAATTCAAAGACCAAAACTAGATATAAATGTTTACACCGGGTTTTGCTTTTAGCGAAATTCTTAAAACTAGTATGGATCAAAATTTCGTGACGAAAAGCCGAAATAAACTGGCATTCCGGGTTTTGGCATAAAGCGACGAACCAAAAGCCGAAATGAGCAAAAATACCTAGTTTGGGTCAATTTCGGTATATATATATGTCTATATATATATATATATATATATATATATATATATATATATATATATATATATATATATATATATATTGCTGCGATGTCAGAAGTCCACTTGACCTTGAAAAAAATACTTTGCTGCAAATTACCTTGCATTAAAAAAATCCAAAATTTGGGGTTGATCCAGAAAACAAAAAATCAAGGTCAATTGGACAATGGGCAATCTAGTAGTACCACAACTACACACACAGATATTCATAATTTTTCTACAAAAGTTAACAGTAGCCCTGTAGATAAGGGCATATATATCCTTATCCTTATCTATTATGCAAGAATTTGCTCAATGTTTTTAATTTTAGTTATCCTAATATATGATGTCTCTGGTGGGATAATTGACATACCTGGATAATATTTATAGGGTTGCCTCTATTATTCAACATTTTTATACACTTTCTAGTGTGTGTAAGAGAGAAAATTTCAACATTAACTTTGTGTGTGATTAAAATCCTCAAAATAAATTGTGAATTTTAATTTGGTCAGATATTAAATATTAATGTTAGAGACATGGAATGTCATGCTGAAATATAAGTTATAGGAGGCCTAATATGTTACAACTGGTTGAGGGAATATTTTGGCACACATGCCTCTTGCATGCAAAAACATCAAGTATATGTTACTATGTGAAGCAACTAGAGATGGAATGGCTAAGAGGCTTTCTCAGGCACTTTTAAGTTAATCAAATTTTTGTGAAGATTATTTCTTTTTAGCTGTCCATACCTGAAGTGAAACTGCTCCCTTGTAAAATGCCAACTGGAGCACAAAAATAGTGAATGTGGATTTGTGGACCTACAGAGTGTTATTTCTTAGTAACAAATGTTGTATTTTATGTTTATTGCACAATTTATCAACCATGTTGGTAAAAAATATATATTAATAGTTTTAATAATAATAAATCAGGGACCTAT
The DNA here is from genome assembly GCA_949318235.1 of Ecdyonurus torrentis. NCBI lineage: Eukaryota > Metazoa > Arthropoda > Insecta > Ephemeroptera > Heptageniidae > Ecdyonurus > Ecdyonurus torrentis. The sequence continues at coordinate 38,616,073 of OX439127.1, forward strand.
AATCCAAATCCTCTTAAGATTATATAACCACAAAAAAAGGATGAGCCATATCTATAAGTACACATAAAAAAAAAATAATAAAAGGACCTATAGATCCAGATTGATCTTTCCAAACAAAATAAGGAAATGATATGATATTGCAGTATTCAAATACCTTTATGTATATAAATTTTAACTGGATCCAGATTCTCTTGACTAAAAATCCATGAACATTAATAAGAGAATCCAAATATACAAATAATAATGAGGATTCAGTTCCTATAGAGTAAATATGTCGTAGTTTTGAAAATGAATGGCTAGGTATGAGGAAGTAGCTGTCAGTGAAATGCAGTATTCACTTTTATTTCGTATGTGATCTAAATAATATAGAGTTTTTGTAAAATGAAAATCTAAAACAGGAAGAAAAGAAAAAAACTTTTCAATTTAATGATACCCCCCAAAGTATAAAATGTTTATCTGCCAGGCACATGTACAGATTTCTTTCTACAATCTTCATTTAACTTTTTTTTTTTTTTTTTTTTTTTTTTTATAGCGTTGTAGCCAATAAATTTACTCTAGCACAATTTTAATTGGCCTATATTATAAAATCAAAATATGTGTACATTTAAAATTTTAAGAGTTGCTTGTTTAAAAACAGGAATAAAAAGTGTAATATTTGTTTTTTATTCCAATATTATTTACTGGAAACAGGCGTATATAACAGTGTGTTGCAAGATGCACCTGAGTAAACCTAGCTACCCTCAGTTTCGTTAATTTGTATTGTTTTTATTTTAAGGCATGATTTTTGAGGTCTGATAAATAATATAATATTAAAATATGAATTGAAACTATACACACAATGCTGCTGATTTTTTTCCCCCTCTCTGTCACTTTTAAACACTGATGGAGATTATAGCTTGCATGCCATGCCGTCAGGTTGTTCACTACATATACTAGCTTAGCTTGTTGGTTTTCTACATCCTACTCCTTGATTCTATTCATGGGTATATAACAGGCTTTGACTTTTATTCTGGGTCACCGAGGGGGCAAATGAGGGTGTAATTTAATTAAATCTGATGGTAGTTAAAATACCTTTGACCAGGAGAAGTTCTGGCATGTCCTGCTTCTTAATCTTGCATGTACATTATTTTTTCTAATTATCAATTCAAAAGTAAATTCAGATGTCTATCAAAAAGACTTTTCAGACCTCAAAAGCACGCATTGATTTAAAATATTGTGTTCTATCTATATTAGTGGAGCTCATGTCATAATTTTGTTTTGTTTTTAAAAAAAGTGCACAATTATAAGTGTTAGCTGTTAATGCAGTTCTTGTATTTTCTCAACATTGGTGCATTTTTATGTTTGTCAGTGAAAAATGCAGGCCCATAAGTAGCTAGTTGCACACAAAACCTGCATACAAATGTTGTAAGACACTACATGTTATTAAGATAAGATAATTACTTTAGGCAATACAATGTATATTGCATAGTGTAATATGCTTACTGTTTTGTACAAATCTTTTCTTCAAATTTACAAGGCAAAGTATTCAAAACAATCTTAACGTTACATCATATTAAATTTTTATAGTTTAAGTTGAATTATTTTGATGTTACAAAACAGATGTGGTTCATCACTTTTGTTTATAGATAATGGTGCAAATATGAAATCAATACTCATAGTGCTTGTACATCAATTTGTTACCATAATTAAATATAGAAGGATGGAGGGATAGTTATTTGCATATGGTGCAACAAATTAATTACAAAATTAATTGCTACAGTCTTGGACATTAACAGTTTATTTATCAGTGGTAGACCTCACTGATTGAAAAACAAAATATATATAATGTATGTATGTATGTATGTATGTATGTATGTATGTATGTATGTATGTATATCAGGGCTGTAATTCTAAGGGAATGTGGTGGGACGTTGTCCAAATTGAAGAAAAAACTAAATCGTTCCAAATGAAAAATGTCCAGTGAAACGCAATGGGATAGGCTACTTTTCAAATTTTGCTCACTTTGCTTAAGAGTTCATTTTCATTCAAAATTTAATATTCATATATTTTCATTTTGTTTTGGTTAACTCAGAAATCGCCGCATAAGTAATTGATTTTAATAAAAAAAAAAAATTAAAGCCTATTATGCCAATAATTAAAATAATTACAATGAATCAAAAATGGCAAGTGGGAAGGGCCACAATTTTTATTTGGAAATTAAACTGGGAAAATACTGTAATTAAAATTTAAAATAATAAATTTAATATCATTCGTCAAATTTATATGTATACTTGGGCATTGATTTCTTTAATGGTAGTTCCCATGGAGCAATATTTTCAATGCTTAATAAAAATATTGCTTTGTGTTCAAGAGACATAATGCTAATAATATTTTCTGAAATAAGTCTCAATTTTCATTGCAAAATCAAAATTAGCAAATATACGTGTCTTTAGCCATATTTATTAAAATTATACAATTTTAACTTAAAATCAGTGCACAATTTATGAATTCAATGCATTATGAAATAAATTGGGTAGCGAGGTAGAGATAGAAGGGGAGGGAAAAAAAATAAAAAGAAAGAAAGTAAATGCGCCTGAGCCCGAGTTGGAGAATTCATTTTTATATCATAATCACAACTATTGCAACGCTTGTGATTCTTTATTTTAAAAAAAAAAGTCGAAAATGGCTTCATCAACTATGCATATTATTGTATATGTGTGTTTGTGTGTGTGTGTGTGTATATGTGTGTGTGTATATATGTATATATATATATATATATATATATATATATATATATATATATATAATATATACCTTGTTTCATACATTTCCTTTTGCATTTCATACTGCGTACATTCTTATTTTTCAAACATCTTCCAACCACCTCAGACCATGATGTTTTAGGCCTGCCTATATCTCTCCTTCCATCCACTCTACTATGAAATACCTGCTTTGCTATTCTTTCATCACCCATTCTCTCAACATGACCAAACCACTGTAATACACTGTTCTCATACTTCTCAGTCACAGTTTCTTTTACTCCACATTTCTCCATCGGAAGAAGTGAAGCTAGGCGGAAGCAAGTGAAGTATGTCAGGATAGGAAGTTGTGGAGGTCTATCACTTGGTCAGGATAAAACATCTGTGTTGTTGGCTTACCCCGAAAGGGATTATAGCGTCATGATAACTCCCGATTTAGTGAAGTCTCAAAGGACACAATTAATAATAATAATAAAACTTCACTAAATCAAACTATTGATATATATCTGCTTTTATTTCTTACAGTTTTTTTTTTTTTTTTTTTAGAAAATTGTGCTCTATGATAGACTTCAACAATACAAAATATTGTGTTTCTTGAAACGCTACAAATAAAATTCACTCTTATAGTAAATCCATGCAAGTAATATATATTTTTACACTCGAAAAATAAATAATAGCCTTTTGCTTTTACCTTGAGATTCTTGCTTAAACTTTGAGATTCATGCATTTTGAAGACTGCTTCATCATTTATTTATTATTATTTTTCTATTGGGAACAATGTTTGAGAGTGTAGATGGCTAACAGAAAATTCCGTAGCAATGTTTTTTTTTTTTTTTTTTTTTTTTTTTTTTTTGGTCAACTTCCTGAATAATTTTTATTTTTGTATCTCAATTTATTCTATTTTTCTTTTATTATTAGGCCTATTAATATCTCAGCACCCATTCCACTTGCATTTTTTGTGTGATTTTTACACTTTAAAAAAAAAAAAATTATTAAGTAATTAATAAATTGCATCTAAATTGCAGAAAACTCACTGAAATAAAAACGGATATAGCAATAGTTCAATTTAGTAAAGTCTTTTTTTTTTTTTTTTTTTTTTTTTTTTTTTTTTTTTTATATATCCCTTGAGAATTCACTAAATTGGGAGTACACTATATTATGCAAACTAATATAGTAGCCTATATATACCTATACTAAGAAAGTTGCATGTGTGGCGGGCAACAAGAGGGACTTGCTCTTCTACTCTCCCCCCCCCCCCCCTTCACCAGATCTATCTAACTAGAAGATGCGACATATATGTCGTATCTCCTAATTGTAGCGTCCCACCTGGCATTTTTCTAGGACTAAAACACACATGATTTATGTACAAACAATGTGTAACTACCGTTTTATGTTAACTAGTTTAATTACACCATGCACATATATTATATAAATGCCATTAAAACAATCGGAGAAACATAATGGAAACAACTAAATTGAGAGAGATTTTGCTGCCAAACTTTTGTGAATTTTTAATTACTTTTTTTTTTAAGAGGCCTCTGGCAGCATGCTTTCAGCTATTTATTCTTCATTATAGTGTATGGATGCATATAATGTGTGAGGCCTATCTTGCCAACCTCATAATTTATCGTGCCCTATAATTTCAAAGTATGTATGTGTCTGCTACAAAAATGTATGTATATTGCTTACTTTATTATGTGCAGACAAGATTATTTGCAAGTAAAACCTTTTCCTTTATTTTAATTGTGGATTTATACCATCTTTTCTCTAAATATATAACTGGAAAGTCAGGAAAAGTGAGACCATGGTAACACTGCAGTGCCATCCATTAGTGGGACACCCACTAACTTTTATTAAATTAAAATTTGAGCTTTGACTTTTTTGCTTCTTAAGAAGTTCCATTTAACTGCAACAAATTCAATTTTAGAGTTAATCCTTATTAAATTATTACTATATTTAATGTGCAAATATATGCCTTTGAGATTATTCCAGACTGGATTTTGGTAAACCTCTGCCTTAAAGTATAGTAAAAATGTTTGAGCCTCTTTCTGTTTTAATAAATATTAAAGAAGCTCTC